>OX155653.1:12190386-12920515 GCA_944567765.1 Carterocephalus palaemon | reverse complement strand
CCTAACCTAACCTAACCTAACCTAACCTAACCTAACCTAACCTAACCTAACCTAACCTAACCTAACCTAACCTAACCTAACCTAACCTAACCTAACCTAACCTAACCTAACCTAACCTAACCTAACCTAACCTAACCTAACCTAACCTAACCTAACCTAACCTAACCTAACCTAACCTAACCTAACCTAACCTAACCTAACCTAACCTAACCTAACCTAACCTAACCTAACCTAACCTAACCTAACCTAACCTAACCTAACCTAACCTAACCTAACCTAACCTAACCTAACCTAACCTAACCTAACCTAACCTAACCTAACCTAACCTAACCTAACCTAACCTAACCTAACCTAACCTAACCTAACCTAACCTAACCTAACCTAACCTAACCTAACCTAACCTAACCTAACCTAACCTAACCTAACCTAACCTAACCTAACCTAACCTAACCTAACCTAACCTAACCTAACCTAACCTAACCTAACCTAACCTAACCTAACCTAACCTAACCTAACCTAACCTAACCTAACCTAACCTAACCTAACCTAACCTAACCTAACCTAACCTAACCTAACCTAACCTAACCTAACCTAACCTAACCTAACCTAACCTAACCTAACCTAACCTAACCTAACCTAACCTAACCTAACCTAACCTAACCTAACCTAACCTAACCTAACCTAACCTAACCTAACCTAACCTAACCTAACCTAACCTAACCTAACCTAACCTAACCTAACCTAACCTAACCTAACCTAACCTAACCTAACCTAACCTAACCTAACCTAACCTAACCTAACCTAACCTAACCTAACCTAACCTAACCTAACCTAACCTAACCTAACCTAACCTAACCTAACCTAACCTAACCTAACCTAACCTAACCTAACCTAACCTAACCTAACCTAACCTAACCTAACCTAACCTAACCTAACCTAACCTAACCTAACCTAACCTAACCTAACCTAACCTAACCTAACCTAACCTAACCTAACCTAACCTAACCTAACCTAACCTAACCTAACCTAACCTAACCTAACCTAACCTAACCTAACCTAACCTAACCTAACCTAACCTAACCTAACCTAACCTAACCTAACCTAACCTAACCTAACCTAACCTAACCTAACCTAACCTAACCTAACCTAACCTAACCTAACCTAACCTAACCTAACCTAACCTAACCTAACCTAACCTAACCTAACCTAACCTAACCTAACCTAACCTAACCTAACCTAACCTAACCTAACCTAACCTAACCTAACCTAACCTAACCTAACCTAACCTAACCTAACCTAACCTAACCTAACCTAACCTAACCTAACCTAACCTAACCTAACCTAACCTAACCTAACCTAACCTAACCTAACCTAACCTAACCTAACCTAACCTAACCTAACCTAACCTAACCTAACCTAACCTAACCTAACCTAACCTAACCTAACCTAACCTAACCTAACCTAACCTAACCTAACCTAACCTAACCTAACCTAACCTAACCTAACCTAACCTAACCTAACCTAACCTAACCTAACCTAACCTAACCTAACCTAACCTAACCTAACCTAACCTAACCTAACCTAACCTAACCTAACCTAACCTAACCTAACCTAACCTAACCTAACCTAACCTAACCTAACCTAACCTAACCTAACCTAACCTAACCTAACCTAACCTAACCTAACCTAACCTAACCTAACCTAACCTAACCTAACCTAACCTAACCTAACCTAACCTAACCTAACCTAACCTAACCTAACCTAACCTAACCTAACCTAACCTAACCTAACCTAACCTAACCTAACCTAACCTAACCTAACCTAACCTAACCTAACCTAACCTAACCTAACCTAACCTAACCTAACCTAACCTAACCTAACCTAACCTAACCTAACCTAACCTAACCTAACCTAACCTAACCTAACCTAACCTAACCTAACCTAACCTAACCTAACCTAACCTAACCTAACCTAACCTAACCTAACCTAACCTAACCTAACCTAACCTAACCTAACCTAACCTAACCTAACCTAACCTAACCTAACCTAACCTAACCTAACCTAACCTAACCTAACCTAACCTAACCTAACCTAACCTAACCTAACCTAACCTAACCTAACCTAACCTAACCTAACCTAACCTAACCTAACCTAACCTAACCTAACCTAACCTAACCTAACCTAACCTAACCTAACCTAACCTAACCTAACCTAACCTAACCTAACCTAACCTAACCTAACCTAACCTAACCTAACCTAACCTAACCTAACCTAACCTAACCTAACCTAACCTAACCTAACCTAACCTAACCTAACCTAACCTAACCTAACCTAACCTAACCTAACCTAACCTAACCTAACCTAACCTAACCTAACCTAACCTAACCTAACCTAACCTAACCTAACCTAACCTAACCTAACCTAACCTAACCTAACCTAACCTAACCTAACCTAACCTAACCTAACCTAACCTAACCTAACCTAACCTAACCTAACCTAACCTAACCTAACCTAACCTAACCTAACCTAACCTAACCTAACCTAACCTAACCTAACCTAACCTAACCTAACCTAACCTAACCTAACCTAACCTAACCTAACCTAACCTAACCTAACCTAACCTAACCTAACCTAACCTAACCTAACCTAACCTAACCTAACCTAACCTAACCTAACCTAACCTAACCTAACCTAACCTAACCTAACCTAACCTAACCTAACCTAACCTAACCTAACCTAACCTAACCTAACCTAACCTAACCTAACCTAACCTAACCTAACCTAACCTAACCTAACCTAACCTAACCTAACCTAACCTAACCTAACCTAACCTAACCTAACCTAACCTAACCTAACCTAACCTAACCTAACCTAACCTAACCTAACCTAACCTAACCTAACCTAACCTAACCTAACCTAACCTAACCTAACCTAACCTAACCTAACCTAACCTAACCTAACCTAACCTAACCTAACCTAACCTAACCTAACCTAACCTAACCTAACCTAACCTAACCTAACCTAACCTAACCTAACCTAACCTAACCTAACCTAACCTAACCTAACCTAACCTAACCTAACCTAACCTAACCTAACCTAACCTAACCTAACCTAACCTAACCTAACCTAACCTAACCTAACCTAACCTAACCTAACCTAACCTAACCTAACCTAACCTAACCTAACCTAACCTAACCTAACCTAACCTAACCTAACCTAACCTAACCTAACCTAACCTAACCTAACCTAACCTAACCTAACCTAACCTAACCTAACCTAACCTAACCTAACCTAACCTAACCTAACCTAACCTAACCTAACCTAACCTAACCTAACCTAACCTAACCTAACCTAACCTAACCTAACCTAACCTAACCTAACCTAACCTAACCTAACCTAACCTAACCTAACCTAACCTAACCTAACCTAACCTAACCTAACCTAACCTAACCTAACCTAACCTAACCTAACCTAACCTAACCTAACCTAACCTAACCTAACCTAACCTAACCTAACCTAACCTAACCTAA
Source organism: Carterocephalus palaemon (assembly GCA_944567765.1). Classification (NCBI taxonomy): domain Eukaryota; kingdom Metazoa; phylum Arthropoda; class Insecta; order Lepidoptera; family Hesperiidae; genus Carterocephalus; species Carterocephalus palaemon. The sequence goes on along the minus strand of OX155653.1, from coordinate 12,916,985 downwards.
CCTAACCTAACCTAACCTAACCTAACCTAACCTAACCTAACCTAACCTAACCTAACCTAACCTAACCTAACCTAACCTAACCTAACCTAACCTAACCTAACCTAACCTAACCTAACCTAACCTAACCTAACCTAACCTAACCTAACCTAACCTAACCTAACCTAACCTAACCTAACCTAACCTAACCTAACCTAACCTAACCTAACCTAACCTAACCTAACCTAACCTAACCTAACCTAACCTAACCTAACCTAACCTAACCTAACCTAACCTAACCTAACCTAACCTAACCTAACCTAACCTAACCTAACCTAACCTAACCTAACCTAACCTAACCTAACCTAACCTAACCCGATCGGACACAAATACATTAAAAGCAACACCCCTTCAATTATTATAGTTTAAAACTTCCCAAACAGTGCCCATTACGTGACCCTCTTATAAACTCAATCCAAAATTATATTTTCCCCAGATTTTCCAAAGTTTTTCACCAAAAATATCAGTTTTCCCTCCCCTACTCCTTCAAATTTTGTCCGATCGCAGAAATTCTTTCACAGGCGAGTAGCTCTTGGCGGCGCGCATCCGGCGTGCCCAATTTGGCCCCACCCACCCTCCCATTCTCGATTTATCGGCCATCTACATAAAGGCTGTACCGTAACGAAAGCCCCAAAAATTTTACCACTTCTTAATAATACCATTAAATCAATGTAAATGGATTCCCAGGACTTAAATACGTTAACTAATATTATTCTGGACATTCAGACGCGCGCCAAATCTATAATTTTAACGGTCACTTCAAATAAAAGTGTAACCGTAGCAGACAAAAAGAAAATTATTGAAGAAGCCCACATCATTGACAGTTTAGCATCCAAAGCATCTGCATTTCCTGACGTCTCAATAAGTCTCAAGGACGACCTCCAAAAAGTTATCCAGGCAGAGTTCGCTAAACTTACCCCTGCTCAAACGCAGCCCCCTACATCATACGCTGTTGCCGCTGCGTCAAACAAAGCTCAACCACAGAAAGACATTAAACGTGACACGAAGCCTGCTATAGTTTTAAAATCCAAAAAGGAGAACTCGAGTCGTAACGAAATAAAGGAATCCTTTCAAAAACAGATCTCGTTCAAAAATACCACATACACCCCTGCTAAAATATCTTCTTTATCCAATAACAAAATCCGGGTAGAGTTTGACACACGCGAACAGAGAGACGAAACACTGCAAAAAGTAGGAGAGTGCCAAGATCTGGAGGCTGAGCCCGCCAAAGACCTGAAGCCGATGATCATCCTGAAAGGGATAGATAAGGACACGGCATCAACCGAATTATCCGAGCTCATAATACAGCAAAACTCAGCCATAAAAGAACAAAACGTTCTTCCTGAGGACATTCAGCTTGCCTTCCTAAAAAGTAATAAGAAACCAACCTTATATAACGCTGTTCTCATTGTCTCCCCCAAAATCTGGAAAATATCAACCGAATTGGGAAAACTAAATATTAACCACCACCGTATTCACACCGAAAACTTCTGCCCTCTCAAGCAGTGTTATAACTGCTTACGATTTGGACATACCAAGAAAGCCTGCAAATCCGACTCCCCGTGTTGCTCCCATTGTGCTGAAACCGGTCACCTATACAGAGACTGCCCAAATCAAAAAGAAGTCAGTAAAGTCAAGTGTTATAACTGCGTAAATCAAAATATAAAATTCAATCTCAAAACCGACACTACTCACTCATCCACGTCTTTTAATTGCCCGCAACACCAACGTATGAAGGAGATCATCTCCAACCGCGTAAACTATGGATACTAAACTGAAAATTATCCAGTGCAATGTGGGGAGATCTTATCTATGGCAACATGAGTTTATACAATATTTTTCATCGAACAACTATTCCGTAGCTCTAATTACCGAACCTTATGTAGGTAACCAACTTACGACAAAAAGTATATCGGGGTACAAATTATACCAGTTCACTAGCGATCTAAGAGTGAAGGCTTGTATATTTGTGAGGGATAACATGGGGGCCACGCTAGGCATGTCGGAATTCATGACATCAAACCTTTGCTTAGTGCAATTAATAACTAAACACCGGAAAGTTTTTCTTACTTGCGCCTATGTGGAACCTGACAACGACGTATTTAATACATTGAACCATTTAGAATATGTTCTTCAAAGCACAAAAAATGCAATTCATATTGTGGGAGGTGACTTCAATGGTTGGCATCCACTTTGGGGTTCCAACACGACCAATAAGAGAGGCAAAGACATCGCCAATTTGCTTGTGAGTAATGATTTCACTGTATGTAACTTAGGATCACACCCCACTTTTGAAACCGTTACACACGGTCAATTCAAATCATCAATTATAGACATAACCATAATTAATCAACACTATGCAGGAAATGTAGAAAATTGGCACGTCAATATGGATGCTTGCCCTTCATCGGAACACAATGCAATAGACTTTGAACTATCATTTGCAAAATCCCCTATAAATAAACCCAAAACTCAATCTACCTACCGTTACAATACAGTCAATTTTAATAACTGGGAAAGTTTTGAAGCTTTACTAAGCGAAGAAATGCAGCACAATTTTGAAAATTATACTGACATCATTAATAATATGAACCCTAGTGAAATAGACACCTTAATAATAGATTTTACCCGAATTTTGCAAAATGTATGTGACAAAACTCTACCCCGCAAAGGCAGAAAACCAACCCATAATCCGTGGTGGAATGAAAATCTGGAACACCTGAAGAAACAAGTCATTAAGAATCACCATCTTGTTAGCTCTTTGAAAAAGAAAAATTTACCTTTAGAAGAAGCCTTAACCGAAAGAAACCGCATTAAAGATGAATATTCCACTGCACTTAAATCTACCTCGACATCTAGTTTTAGGGAGTTTTGCTGCCGTCAAGGTAAAGAGAACGTTTGGTCGCTGACTAATCGACTCATTAAAGCCTCAACACAAAACCTACCACCATCCACACTACGAATTTCCGATAGCCAATTTACTTCCGACAGCAATTCAACAGCAGCTGCCTTGTTGAATGCCTTTTACCCCGATGACACACCGGACATAACAGCGAGCCAAAAACAAATAAGACAAAACTCAAAAGATACTCCTCTTACACCAGATGAACCTCCGTTTGCTTACAAGGAAATTTTAGACTGTCTTAAATCCATGAATCCAAATAAGGCCCCGGGCGTCGACCACTTTACGGCAGATATTTGTTACCGGTTCTCTTTAACTCACATTGATTTTCTCAGCGCCATCTTAAATAGATGCCTAGTTCTATCCCATTTCCCAGTTCCCTGGAAACATGCATTTGTGAAAACCATTCCCAAACCAAATAAAACAGATTATACTGACAAATCTTCATACAGACCCATTGGACTCATCAATATCTTTGGGAAGCTGTTAGAAAAACTCATCACTAAAAGACTCACTCATTTCCTAAACTCAACCAATGCTTCAAGTGCTAAACAATACGGATTTAAGGAACAAACATCTACAGTTCATGCCCTCCATACTGCTATAGATAAAATACACCATAGCAAGAAAGAAAAGAAGCTTGTCATGGCAGTCTCCTTGGATATACAAGCGGCATTCGATAATGCGTGGTGGCCGGCTCTCTTGGAGAGACTGCAACATGTTAAATGTCCGCAAAACATATATAAAATTGTCGCAAATTATTTAACAGATAGAACGGTTACACTTAACTTTGCCGATGCGTCAGTTACCAAAACCATGACGAAAGGGTGTATCCAGGGTTCAGTATGTGGCCCTACGTTTTGGAACTTGATACTGGACGATTTACTCAATATGAAACTTCCCGAGAGCTGTCACATCCAGGCGTTCGCTGATGACATCTTTCTTATAGTCAGCGGCAAGAAAAGAGCCGATCTAGAATTTGACATCAATCAAGCCCTGAAATTAATATCCGAATGGGGTGAGAAAATAAAATTAAAATTTAGTCCGCAAAAAACGCAAATGATAGCATTCACACCCAAATGTAAAAACATAAACGTAAAATTAAACAATAACCCACTAGAATTTAGCAGCGACATCAAACTATTAGGTATAATAATAGACCAAAACTTAAAATTCATCAAACACGTCAATTACATTGTAAACAAATGCACTAAACTCTATAAAAACCTCTGTAAATTTGTCAAACCCACGTGGGGAATCCACCCCGAAAATATTCGTACACTGTATAACCACGTCATTGAGCCCACTATCACATATGCCGCAAGCGTTTGGAGCCATGCGGTTCAATATAAACATGTACGGGATGGTCTTCAGTCTTTCCAGAGGGGTTTTGCTCTAAAAATAATACGCGGCTTCAGGACAATTTCTTCCACCGCAGCGATCGCTCTGGCGCAACTAACACCGCTGCACTTAAAAGTAAGCGAAGTAGCACAAATCGAAAACACTAAACTCACTGGACTAACTCATTATCTACCCCATGATGTACCATATGAAAAACCTTTCCCAGTCTCAGAGCTACCACACCCATCCTCACGTCCTGAAATAGTAATCACAGAGGCTACAACAGAGGAAGAAATAAATAACAATTGTTCCACAAATACTTACAGGATTTTCACTGATGGTAGCAGCGACGGAATGGGTAAAGTTGGAGCATCTTTAGTAGTATACACACCAGAGGGTCAAAAAATCTGCAGAAAACTAAAGTTGCATGGAAGCTGCTCGGTGTTTCAGGCGGAGCTGCTGGCTATCAGACACTCTACGGACTGGATTCTTAGGCATAACCCACAAAGTGCAGTCATATTTTCCGACAGTAGATCGAGTTTAGACGCGATCAAAGACACAAATAACACAAATCCACTTGTGGCTAACATCCTCAAAAATATTATAACAATTACAGAAAATCAAATTGAATTTAAGCTCGTGTGGGTGAAGGCTCATATTGGCTTGAGTGGAAATGAAGAAGCTGATAGGGTGGCAAAGGAGGCGGCACAACTCCACAAAACCCCTGACTATTCTAACTTCCCTATCAGCTACATAAAGCACCGTATAAAGATCGACCGTTATAAATTCATGGAAAACAATTACGCGACATCAACGAAAGGACAACATACTAAAAAGTTTTTTCCTACCATAAATGATATTAACAACGCCTTCACAAAAATCAAACCAAATTTTCAATTAACCCAGATATTTACCGGCCACGGCTACCATAGACAATACCTCCATAGATTTAAAATAATAGACACCGATAAATGTCCATGCAATGACACAGAAATACAAACAATTGACCACCTTCTAAAATCATGCCAAAGATTCGAATTACCACGATTTAACCATGAAACTCTATGTACTAATCTAAATGTAAATCCATATGAAATAAATGATCTGCTTCGAAAGGAGAGCTGCACTTCTTCTTTTGTTACGTACGTAACACAAATCGTTGACTCATTAAAAGCTTTTAACAACAACTAATAAATGCCACGACTTTAAATCATTTCCCAAATAGAAAACATCAAAATAAAAACAAATAAAACATAAATGGCAGTAAGCCGTTTCCGTATCAACTAGCGGAAACCTTACAAAATGTCACCTTAAAAAAAAAAAAAAACCTAACCTAACCTAACCTAACCTAACCTAACCTAACCTAACCTAACCTAACCTAACCTAACCTAACCTAACCTAACCTAACCTAACCTAACCTAACCTAACCTAACCTAACCTAACCTAACCTAACCTAACCTAACCTAACCTAACCTAACCTAACCTAACCTAACCTAACCTAACCTAACCTAACCTAACCTAACCTAACCTAACCTAACCTAACCTAACCTAACCTAACCTAACCTAACCTAACCTAACCTAACCTAACCTAACCTAACCTAACCTAACCTAACCTAACCTAACCTAACCTAACCTAACCTAACCTAACCTAACCTAACCTAACCTAACCTAACCTAACCTTACCTAACCTAACCTAACCTAACCTAACCTAACCTAACCTAACCTAACCTAACCTAACCTAACCTAACCTAACCTAACCTAACCTAACCTAACCTAACCCAAACCTAAGCTAACCCAAACCTAACCTAACCCAAACCTAACCTAACCCAAACCTAACCTAACCCAAACCTAACCTAACCCAAACCTAAGCTAACCCAAACCTAACCTAACCCAGTTGCACTCGAAAACGCGAGAAAAGAGGCACGTTTCGACGCTGCTCCGCTTTAAAAAATCAAAACTGTGGCTATAAGTGAGCTAGAACCTTGGTGTTAGTGTCAAATTGTGCGTAAAGTAACGGTGCTTAAAGTGACATACTTTTCAAGGAAATCCTGGTTCTCCTTGAAGTACAAACACGAAGAAACCGGAGAGAGTGCCGCGGAAAAACAGTTTTTCGACTGGCGCTCTTAAATTAGATCGCTGACCCAACTTTTTTATCCCGTCATTAGAAGGGCATTTTGGGTCGCCAACTTATCACCAAGTTTGCCTTTTCGCCGAAGAAAAACCAAGGAGAAAAACAAAGAAAAACAAAGTTGTTTACAAGACTAACTTCGTGATTATTAGTTATAGAATCAAAATTTTTACAACATAGAGTGAGTTTAATATGTGACAGCATCCCCCTAGTGGAACATTCAGGGAAAACTCAAAAATTGGGGAAAACAAAGACATTTTCGGTTTCACATACTCTAAACAAAAAGTAACTCAGTGTTTTTCACCCACTTACTATCGAGGAAGGTGGGAAGCGAGCAGCATGAAAAGGATCGCCAATTGAAGAGGAAGAAAACCCAGTTAGGTTTATATCACTACGATAAGTACTTTTTAAGATATTAAAACTTTTCGAAAAAATTTCCTAGCCCCTTAACTTTCTAATAACTTTGTAACTAGTAATGTACTTCAGTGATAACGAATTCCCAGATACTATTTATTTGTCTTTATACATAAAGTATTCCTCTATCTAAAAACAATCTCGAATAAATTTAATAACTACTTAAAATCAATAAACTTATGTATTAGAGTGCAACTAGCATAAGTTTAATAAAATCTGGGAGTAGATGGCGCTGAGCCCAAGTTCATAGCAAATATACTGTTTACTTGTAAATCTATGTAAATTTGACAACTCTGCGGCTATTGCCCAGAGATTGATAGTCTTAAGTTTTAGCGTTTTATATTGTTTATTACTTTAATTATACTGTTATAGTTTTATTGTACAATTGACTTAACCCTATTGGGAAAACTAATATATACTTCTATTGAGGTATATACATATGTACTTAATCATAACAAAATTTGATAACCAAGGGTTATTGCCCCAGATTATTAGACAATAAGTTATATTCTTACTACTGTGTGTGTAATAACTGTGTGTATCGTGTTTTACTGACTTAGTTACAGCTTAATATTATTGATATATTAAATCGACATAATTGTTCCTCCGGATACTAGAGGGCGCTGTTCAGATCTCTGAACCGCGCTTCTGGAGTATAAGCTTAGGTCAGACAGTAGGCACGATAGTTACTCTACTTGATACTAGAGGGCGCCGTTTGAAGATCTGAATCGCGTCACAAAATCTTAAAACCTGACAAATTATTTTCTTGTACTGTTTTATTGTTTATTATTATTTTACTAATTTAAATAGGCTAGGTATTAAATTATTATTAAATATTTATTAAAATTTTACATTACTTACAACAACAACAACATTAATATAAATAATAACACCTACACACATTCTAATCATCACACATCTAAATTAATTGACTAAAACACTAATTAGAAATGGACACAATGCTATATGCACCAAAAAAGACAGTTAAACGAGCAGTGATACAAACCTCTCCCCTTCAGTTCTCCTCACCCCCCCGCAGCGGGTCAGCTGCTGTCACGGGGAAATCACGGTCGCCTACACCATCTACCTCGCAGCTGCAACAAGAGAGTAGGAGCCTGACCGAGACAGTAGAAAAACTGTCAAGCCAGGCTAAAGCAAACTATAGTGAGGCATGTGAGGAGATGAAGAAATCAGGGAACCTGAAGAAGGAAATTAAGGCGCAAATTGAAAAGAGCCTGAAAAATATGCTTCAGGTAACTAAAGACCTAGCCGCCCTCTGCCTTGGCAACCCTGCCAATATGATCTGCAGCAGCTGCCAGACAGAGGAAACCCGTAAAAATTCGACGGACCTTTTAATGAAGGCGATGGATGAGACACGGGAGAGGATGGAAGAGTGTGCGCTCTATACACGCACACTCTCCAAACAAATCGCAGCTTTAGATAACGAAAAGTCTCTCGCACTGCCACCCTCCACCACAGACTGCCCAAAGCAGAGTACGTACGCGGGAACGGCCGCAGGGGTAAGAAACCGTATGCACTCCATTATCGTGACATCGACCAATGACCAGGACACTAGTAGCATTGTAGTAGATAAAATTAGGACCGTCATAAATGCTAAGGAGACCTGCATACGAGTTGATAAGGTTAGAAAGGCGAAAGACCAGAAGGTGGTCGTGGGCTGTGCGGACAAAAAGGAATTAGAGGCGGTGAAGAAACAGCTGGGTGGCTCCTCGGGACTTAACATCGAAGACGCAGTGAATAAAGACCCCTTGGTGGTGTTGTTGGACGTGATGTCCTACAACACGGATGACGACATCACCAAGGCGGTTAAAAACCAGAATTCGCACATCTTGGGCGGACTCGAGGCGGAGGAGGTGAGAATCTCAGTGAAGTACAGAAAGCGAGCAAGGAGCCCACACGAGAACCACGTGGTACTGCAAGTATCTCCCCCAGTGTGGCAGCGACTGACCGGGGCCGGCCGTGTGCACGTGGACCTGCAGAGGGTTCGTGTACTCGACCAGAGTCCACTAATCCAATGCACCAAGTGCCTCGGCTTCGGCCACGGTAAGAAGCTGTGCACGGAGGAGGAGAACAAATGCTCATACTGTAGCGCCCCCCACCATCTGCGGGCAGAGTGTCCCTTACGCCAGGCCGAGGGGCCACCCAGATGTAGTAACTGCAGCATCGCGAAACTCCCGAAGGTAGACCATGACGCGTTCAGCCCCGCGTGTCCAATAAGGAGGCGGTGGGACGCGATAGCGCGGTCCACCGTAGCCTATAGCTAGGGCATCGCCATCCACCTACAAAACACACATAAACAACCATAGATACAACAGTAACAGAAGACCAACATACCTTACTATAAATAAATTACAAGTAAAATAATATATATGTATGTACACAAATATCTTATGAGTATGTAAAATATTTATATTTAAATATCTAATATATACTAATATTATATATATAGCAAGTGTATTGTATATGTAATTACAGGATCAATGGAGAGAAGAAAAGTAATAGATAGTAGCTACAAATGTATATAATAATAGTTATATGTAATATAACAAAGATTATATATTAAAGTTGTAGAGGACTGAGTATAAAGTTGGATTAATTATAGGAGAATATGTATTAATAAATAGTAAATAGTATTGTATATATAAAACTAAAACATTGGAGCCAGTAATATAACTCGTTGGTAATGACGACCAGCAAGTCATATTAAACAGTAGTATATATATTAGACATAAAGTATATGATATATAGTTATAAAGAATTAGGAAATATAATTTATTATAAAAATATAGCAAATGTATGTACTGTATGAAGAACGATAGTAAACAAGAGCCAGCTATAGATAACATAACAGCATTATAGTGATATAATACAGATTATGTTAACCCTATGAATGCAGAACAAAGAAGGAATTATTTAAATGTATATGTATAGTATAGTAAAACAAATATTGTATTATTCATTAGTTATTTATTTAAATTATTTATACTTTAATTATGTACTAATTGAAATTGTAAGTATGTACTGTAAACATTTAGAATGACTGTAATTAAACACTGTTCCCTTTCTGAACCATGTAAAATGTAAACCTTAAAAACTGTAGCAAACGACTCTGCTCATGGTAGAGGTGGTGTATGTAGCTCGCGGGCCGGGCCTGAGAGCGCCCGGACAGGGAAAAAAAAAAAAAAAAAAAAAACCTAACCTAACCCAAACCTAACCTAACCCAAACCTAACCTAACCCAAACCTAACCTAACCCAAACCTAACCTAACCCAAACCTAACCTAACCCAAACCTAACCTAACCCAAACCTAACCTAACCCAAACCTAACCTAACCCAAACCTAACCTAACCCAAACCTAACCTAACCCAAACCTAACCTAACCCAAACCTAACCTAACCCAAACCTAACCTAACCCAAACCTAACCTAACCCAAACCTAACCAATGCAATGCAAGGCTTATTGCATGTCTTACTTACATGTATTTGTAGAACGACAATTTACTTGAGTATGATTAGACCGTGAACAATTTATGCAAAGCAAAGGTACAACTTCTTTACAAGTTGTAAGGTAGAATGAATTCTACAATTTTAGTATCTTGAAGTAGAATACCTATTTTACTTAATTGAGTTAGTAACTGATCACTCTTTTTAGTCAAGTTCTTTTGTAGATATCAAAAATATTGTTAAACTATCCCTCACTTCTCAGCGCCCTGAATAACATGGGAAATTAAATTGTTCTTTAGTTAAAAACAATTTCCAAATATTATCTGTAGGACTTTAATTATACAGTTGAAGAGTATCTAAAACCAATTTTAATCATTATAAAATAACTACATACTCAAAATTAATAAATCTAGTTATAAGTTTAGAGAATTCGTTAGTGGATGGCGCTGAACGAAGATATGAACATACTTGTCAAAGACTATATTGAAAATTAACATATTTATCTACAAGACAACTACTAGGTTGCTACTCAGATATTGATAAATATTAATTTAGATTTTAGCGCCCACCATTATTCGGGGAAACAAACATATCTCTATTGAGGATTGTATATTATTTATAAAGTTAATATAATATAACCAGTGGATTTTGCCCCGACTTGTTAGCTAGTAAGTTTACCTATTCTTTTAATTTATAGGGCGCGTAATTAAATTGTGTACGTGCATACATGCAAAGAATAGATAGACATTATTATCCTATTAAACACTAGAGGGCGCTGTTTGGATCTCTGAACCGCGTCATGGAAGTTCGAGCTTAGGGCCAGGCAGTGCACAAGTAACAACCCTATCCGACACTGGGTGGCGCTGTTTGGGAATCTGAATCGCGTCATAATATTTTAAGCTTATAGACTCTATGCCTGACTTTTAATTTATAGGACTTTTAATTTATATACTGTGAACGTGTTATTGTGATATGTAATTACAAAATTGCTACAAGTGATATAGTTGAAACAATAGGTTTGACAGTGACTCTTTTGTACTATCAAACACTAGAGGACGCTGTTTGGATCTCTGATTAAACTTAGGGCCAGGTAGTGGACAAGTTAACAACCCGACACTGGGTGGCGCTGTTCGTGAATCTGAATCACGTCACAACAAACCGACCGCGATTTCGATTAGTGGTTTGGTTATCATTGGTGCAGCTTGCCGTTGATAAAGGCTATATTTATTATAGCTTAAACTTTTAAATTTTAAACCATTCCTTGATGGTTGAGGAGAGTTCTGCAGGAAATCTATTGTATGGTGGTGCTACTGCACTTGTGTCAACATTAACTCTGTTAGGAATTGCAAAAAAAAGTATGTAATTTGAAAGTGTCTCATTTTCTGTTGAAGAAGAAAAATAAGTTGTAAAGCATCGGTGTAAATGTTCGTTAATCAAAAAGCTGTGTACTTTTCAAGAAACAAGTGTTTAAAACAACCTACTGTCATTGCTAAAAATATTAGCCCGGATAAATTCGTTTTTTATGTTGGATATTTGTGTTTTTAGAAACACATACAATATCAATGATGGATAAAAATCAATGATAAACGATTTCAAAGGTATCTAAATGCAAAGAAATAGGAAATTAGTGCCGTGTAAGAATATAAACGGAACTAGAAGATAACCTCAAGAGAAAAAAAACATTACACAGCTGTTTCCTAAGAATTTCTAAGCAGCGCCATCTATCGGCCGATAGATTCATCAACCAAAGTCATCAATAGACGAATTTGTACGCCAGAGTGACACCTAGCTGATTAACTAATACAGCTACTCACCGACAGAGGGCGCAAATACATAAAAACAAAAATATATTGTAGATATTAAGCTAATAAAGTACCCAAGGAGATCTAAACAAACAAAATAAGCAAGATATGAAGGCAAATATCAAATAATCCATTAATAAGAACATAGTTGAAAAATGTAATTTAATTCTATTAGAAAGAAAAATAGAGCAGTAACAAAAAACAGCGTGGTGGACTAAGGCCTAATTCCCATTCTGAGAGGAGACCCGAGCCCAACAGTGGGACAAAGAAAGGGTCGTGATGATGATGAACAAAAAACAATAGAGTACTTACAGACTAAAATAAGAAAGAAGAATCAAGTGTTTTTTTTAGATTTATTAAGCTCTATACTCGATATTAAAAATAAAAAAAATAAATTTCGTCAAACTTCTCTACTATAAAAACGTTCGTTTTTACGTTAATTTTCACGGGCCGGGTCGCCGGAGGGATCTAATAATTATCCATTTTTAGTATGAAAAAATAATTGTCATTAGCGTCAGGGATCGGGACGGTCGGGTTAAATAACAACAACAAACACGTTTAAAAATGTTTCAACGATCTCATCTTTATTTATAGTACTTACAATTTATAATAATATTTACAAGTGAGGCAGTAACAGTGTCAACGAACCAAACTTACTCCAACTCGAAACCACTGCTCGACATTATACCGCACGGCCCGCTTGGCGGGCGGACGAGGACGTTCGATGTGGGGCGCGCCGGCCGCGGCCCGTGCAGCGTACAGCGGGCACAGCCGAGTACAGGGTGTACAGCAGCGTACAGCAGCGTACAGCGTGTACAGCTGAGTACAGGGTGTACAGCAGCGTACAGCAGCGTACAGCGTGCACAGCGTGTGCATGCACGGGGCCGCCGCCGGCGCGCGCGGCGGACGAACTGTCGCCGCGTGTTACGTTACTCGAAAAGTATCATAATAGTAATATAGTATTTATTTATTAATAGTAATATGTACAACTTTACAATCGCTCGCGCTGCGGCGGACGGTCCGGGCGCGTCATCACCGGCCTTTGAAATTTTTACAATATTTAGGAGAAGTGTGTGTGGGCGTGTGTGTGTGTCTGTGCGCGCGGGGCTACTGCGGCGGCTGCGGCGCGTCCTCGTCGTGGCACTGCAGCCTGCAACAACGACGACATGGCGTCAGATGAGCTCGAAAGCAAAACGTACGGACAATAGCGTAAGTATTCCTTTTGAAATCGTTTCGTAATTGTTACAATAATAGTTATGCAGGTAATTAATGAAACTGCAATGGACTAGAATTTTTCTTCTAATCATAAGTCATTCAGGACAGATTACAGGTAGGCAAATGCATGTTTTAATTATTTCTTACATGAGCAGTAGCGCGGCGGCAAGTATCGCCAGTAGCCTCCGCAGCAGGCGCGGCGTTGCCAGCGCGGCGGGCAGCAGGTGCGGCGTTGCCAGCGCGGCGCGCGCGCCGTTGCCGTGCTGCATGGCGGCCGGCTGCTCGCCTGCAACAAACACCGCAACGATAGGTGCTTATTATTATCTCTTTATTGTACACCACGACTGTACAGAAACAACTACATTACAATACCTTAAAATAAGTACAATAGGTGGCCTTATCGCTAACTAGCGATTTCTTCCAGGAAACCTTGGGCTGAGGAGTTAGAGAAAGAGTCTAAATATGGTAGGGTGCACAAAAATATAAGTAAGAAAGGAATATAGGAAAGCAAGAAAGACACATAGACAACGAGTAAAAACAGATGAAAGAGGAAGAAGGGGAAGAATGGTAACATTATATTTATAGGTACTTAATAGGATTTTAAGCGACTTTTGAAGGAATTCAAATGGAAATGGAATTGGAAAATGGTCTCTGGAATTCCAGAGACGCACAGCAGTTACGGAAAAGGATTTAGAAAAGAAGTTTTATGAGTGAGTAGGGGTACGAAGTGCAAGAGTTGCTGAGGAGCGCAGGGAGCGATTGTGGGTTTGATGGGAGTACTGGAACCTCTGTTTCAGATAGGGAGGAGAACTAGGATTAAAAAGCACACAATAAAGTAGAGATAAGATATGAGCATTCCGGCGAAGGCGAATTGGGAGCCACTTGAGTTTAGTGCGAAATTCGGAAACATGGTCATATTTGATCAGGTCGAGGGAGACGCGAGGGCTTACCGCTGAGCACGTGCAGCACGACGGAGGCGGGGTCGAGGTTGGAGGGCGCGCACGAGTAGTTGCCGGAGTCCTCGCGCCGCGGGCTGTAGATGATCAGGTTGCCCACCTGCCCGCGCCAACACAAGAACAGTTAGTTAGCACAAACCTCTTTTATATTTCAACATATTAATGACACAAATACTGTTGTCCTAGCTCAATGAAAGTTTAGTAGTGACTCAAACAACGGTCCACTCGGGGTGGAACCACATATTCAGTACGTCATATTCCTTTTCAAGTCAATTGAACGTTCTCAGGTTCGGTCGTGAGCCACACCGGCATGCTTACAAGCGGGGCGCCAGCCAAGCACAGAAATGAAACTAAATTCCGACTGCAGACAAACTGGCCTAAGGTTTGGCAGAAATTTATAAAATTCCTATGGTGGTACATAGGTAAATGTTGTGAAAATAAATAATTTAAAACATGTGTTCAGGCGTTTTCTATCAGATTTAATGTGCCACTTTCGCAGCGCATATTTCTTTATAATCTACCTTTTTACACTTCATATCATATACATACATGGATAAAATCTGTTGCGCTGTGTTTTTGTTGACTGTTGAACTACTAATCTTACAGGATGGAGCGAGAACTCTAGTGTTTATGTTATGTGTAGCGTGTGTGTGTGTGTGCAGCGCGTGTGTGTCAGTACCGTGGTGTCGGGCGCCACGCGCTCGAGGCGGATCTCGACGAGGCTGCGGTCGTAGTTGAGCACGCGCTCGTCGTTGTGGTACCAGAAGATGTAGGCGGGCTCCTCCAGCGCCTGCGTGATGACGCACTTCAGGCTCACCGTGCTGCCCGCCTTCACGTACACCTCCGCCTCGCCCGCGATCTCGATCTTGGGCACTGCAACAGGGCAAGGGAAACGTGACTCTACCCGCACGTACCGGCGGGAGGGCTGCTCGTCTGAGGCGGGGGACATACAAGGCTGGCGAACCAATCGCAGCGTTCTGACTGAGCTAATCTTTCGTGCCGCTAACCAAGAGTTGTTTGCATAATTAATGACACTGCGAAAAGCTATCAGGTGGAGTTTATTTCGATGACTCGGCACGATCCCAATCGTATGTTCTGTTAAGATGTAGGGCCTCGGGAGAGCACCGTGCCCAGCGGTGGGACGGTACGCGGTAGGCAGCGCGGTACTGACCGACGACGTTGAGCTGCACGAAGTGGCTCATCTTGGGCTCGGTGCCCACCTGGCACTCGTACACGCCGGCGTCGCGCGCCTGCACGTACTTCACCTGCAACGAGACAACATCACATGCAGATTATACCGCTGGGGCTTATTGCGACTGACAGCAGCTCAAGGAAGTAGCGGCCGCGGTTACTTCCAGTAAATCATATACCTACGATTATATACGCACGGCACGGTTTTAACGTGCAATAGACTGATTTAGTTCAATTTCCACAGTAACTAGCTTGGTGGAAATTAGGGCTAAGGAGAGTCCTCATTTCAGTTTTGTCTGCAGAAAAGTACTCCATATTGTCCCAGGGGCGGGGGGCCACAATATAGGGGGGTACCTGAAGGGGCCAGGTCAGTGGTCCCTTGGAGGAAGAGCGTGTGTACCTGCAGGGTCCAGGTGTCGGTGGCCTCCACGAGGAAGGCCTGGAAGCGCTCGTCGGCGATGAAGGTGAAGCGGTCGACGGTGAGGATGTGCGCGTCGCGGCGCCGGATCCACGACACCGACTTGTTGCTCAGCTGCCGCACCTGCCGGCGCGGACACCCTCAGTTAGCGGACGACACTGTGATAAACATTTGCGCAACGAACATACAACTGCATAACCACCGTAATAACCTTTGATCTAAGTTTATTCAATACGTTCTGCTTACTCGTCAGTCGTCACCATACTCCCCATGAATAGTGTAGTATAGTGTTAGTGTACCTTGCAGGGCAGGTAGGCGTGCGTGCCGAGCTGCGCGGTGATGTTGTTGGGCGCGGAGGGGTCGAAGTAGGGCCCCGTGTACAGCCCCACGTAGCGCCGCTCGCGCGCCTCGCCGCACGACAGCACTGGAAAACCGACACGAAAAAATCAATTTCAAAATCAACAGCATACTCTTCCCCTCTTATTTATTCAAAAATTTTGCGTCAAGTTTATTTTTTTAGAGCAACGCAGAACCATGTAAGCTTTCCACCCACTAAAAACCCCCCGCTTGCGCTCGTGCGGGGCCCGGGATCCCGGCGCTGTGCCCATGGCAGAGATGACTCGAACGAGATATAAAAACGTCAATAATCATCAACACCGTGGTGCGGCCACTCACAACGCCGTCTTCCCGGAGTCACTGCATGGACGGCTCGAACTAAGACGCGCGCAATGTGGTATGCGCTTTTCGGAAGTACACCCGAAGTTTGTTTGAATATTCCTTATATTTCAATAGAAATTGTTCATATTTGCAGCAAATGTATACAGTTGAATAGGTAAATAAAAATATAGAATAAGTTGTGTGAACGTAAACGGAACTAATGTTATGTTAATTCCATGCGAGCGAAGCTGCGGGCGTCCACTAGTTAAGATCAGTAAAGCAATGCTCTCAGGCGCACCGCGCGGCGACTGGCGGCTTCCCGAGAGCGCGGCGCGGCGCGGGTCTGTGTCGTCGACCTACATCGCTCGAAACAGAAGGTGGTCCTAACGAGCTCGCAGCGGCACAATGGCGCACAATGGCGCACAATGGCGCACAATGGCGCACAATGGCGAGCGCTGCATTGTCCGCGGCGCCCGCGGCGCGCTCGAGCCTTCGGAATGGCCCGACAGGGATGTAGCAGCATAACTACGGTTCAACAGTTTTTTTATATGGATATAAGTTAGCAAACGAGCATGCGACACCACCCATCCGCTACCGCTCATGACAGTTACGACCTACGTTAAACAGTACTCAAATAGGGATTGGGATGGTTAGTCCAGTTAGCATTGGGTGTTAATAAGATAATAAGTATGTTTTTTGCTATTTAAAGAGCTTTGTCGACCTATTCACTTCACTTTGTTAGTGCCCACGTGTGAGGACTGAGGCAGGGATTGTTAGTGATAGTTAGTCTTAGGGTAGTCTAGTTATAGCAGACTTGCGAAAAACCTAATTAATTGAATTTATTTTATCTGAAATTAACATTTAATATCAGTTCAAATAAATCCAATCAGTTCGATGGCAGCGCCCATCAAAGCGATTGGTGTAACTAACGCTCCGACAGTAGGTATTGTGTGAGTGACGCGGCGGCTCAGCGGATAGTACTTACTCTGAGCGCTAAGGGTGCTACGAGTGCTACGGGTGCTACGGGTGCTACGGGTGCTACGGGTGCTACGGCATGCGCTGCACGTATCGTCACGCGAAGCAAGTCCACAAGTCGACAACATAGAGCGGGCGCGCACAGACGAACTGATTACTGCCGGTCTATTATTGGAGAAGTTCTATAGTATACTCAAAAGCCTAACCGTTGCCGGTGATGTGGCTACCCAGAGCTGTTCATTCATTATTTTATTTTATTCCTGAAATCAATACAATTTTGTTGATTATAAAAGAACAAGTAATTTCGTCTCTATGCCTTAGTCGTAGGAAATAAGAGCTGTATTCAAGCGGTTAAGTGAATTTAAGCTTTGATTTTCCGTCGTAATATATTGCATTCGTTTGAAGTATGCACACTCAGCATGCAAAATAATCAAATTAAATTACGAAGAAAAATGTACCGCCAACCCAGTCGATGCTCGTCGCGTTTTCCGATTGCAAATGTGTCGCTTGCGATAACATTAATAATCCTATTAATTAATGTGTCATTCTAGGAATTGTTCAATGGCTCGCGGTGCGTGGCGAGTGCGTATCTGTTTGTATTACAAAGTTTTTCTTTTAATGACAAAGTTTTCGTTCTGTCCAGATTGATAAATGTACAGGCCAAAATGTAATTCCGGCGTCCGCGGCACACGCCGAGGTCGCGGCGCCGCACTGAATGGTTAATGCAATATTTTGTCCGGCTCATTGTGGATTCCTTGTGTGGATGCGGCGGCGGCGGTGTGTTGGGGCTCCCGGCCCTGATGACGAGGCAGTCGCCAGTGACGATAGCTTTACAAACGCGCATATATTAATTGTACGGACCTTACGTTTACATCTCAGCTTCCGTTAAGTGTTTCCTACGCGGGCGCGCGGCGGTTCCGCTCGCAATCGACGAACAAAGGCATAAAGAATTAAAGAGCAGCTGCATCAAAAGTGCACGTGAAACGTTTAATCCCTTTGCGTTCAGAGATTTTGTGACAGCGGTTTAGCCGGGACGAGGGGCGGAGGCGGGGGCGAGGGCAGGGGCGAGGGGAAGGGGGAGGGGGAGGGGTCGTGAAGCTCGCCGAGCAGAAATCGTACCAGATTTTGGGCCGACATTTTTCTAGCAATTTCAGCTTCGTGCTACCATTTTCAGCGCAGGAATTCTCGAATTAGAGATGTCGACGTAATATGATACAATTTTCCGCAGCGGCGGCCGCCCGCGTGCCGCTGCCCATTCTAATTCCTCCGCGTGTGTGACGCTCAGGTATAAAGTCTTCTGAAATAAATGTGTTATGATTTCTTCTAGTGTTGATCAGCGAAAGAATGTACGACAAAGTTCACACGACCCCCCAGGCTCCCGCCGACGTCGGAGCGGGGCTTATCTTTTAGTTACGTTTTCGGACGCCGGTTCCAGTCCAGATATTGAGTTTATCCGCTTCCGTTTGATTGAACTTACTGAGTAATAATTTCTTCAATGCAATACTTTATTGTATACCAAAAAGAAGGACACACATATATACAGGAATAAAAACATCTACGAGTATTATCCGCCGAACGCGATTTGATTTTAATTTAACATTCCTTAACGACTTGAAATTCCTGACTCCTGTTCGATGATTTTGATCTGCAGATTTTGTACACGTGCTGTGGTAGTCAGCAACGTTGAGAACATCCGGCTCGATGCCCGGAGCCAAGCCGGTCATCGAATACCATTCCTAAAGTAAGCCAATCCGAGTCTGCAGAAATAGTAGGGATGTTGCAGTCCTTAGCAGGTCTTGTCCTTTAGCAGGTACAGATCAATAATACCGCAATATATTTATTAGTGGCATAGTCTAGTTAAAATTTACAGTACCGAAATCAACAAGGCTATTGCAGGCTCCGCACCCAGCCGATGAAGAAGATTCATCTTGTACTAGGCCTACAGTATACCAACAGGTTCAAAACCGAAACCAATGGCCGACTTGACTCTACGAGAGTTTGCCTGCGGATATAGCGGCGGGCGCGGGGAGGGCACGGGCGGCGGAGAGCAGCGGTGCCCGATGTGATCGCCTGCAAGGAATTTACTACGAGTATGTCCGTAAGAGGGGCGCGCCGCTCGCGAGTGGATGCGAGGATGCGCACTCATCAAGAGTCCCGCAAGAACTGTACCGCACTCCGCGCCGGAACAGAGCGCCTCGCATTACACACTAAGTGAGCGATGTAAGAAAACGTTTAATTCGAAGAAACAAGCGAAATGAACGAAAAAAGAGAAATGTACCTCGCTCATCGCGATGCGATCTCGCTGAGCGCACCTCGCGTGCTTCTTTTGTGACGGAAATATATGCTTTATATATTCTGTTCACGCGAGGTTTATTACATTCGTCACAGGATGCGCCGTCGACCGAGAACTGCTCGCCCAGCCGGGGCGCCGGCGCCGAGCACTGCCCTTAACCGAGAGTAAGAACAACAAAAAGTGTGTTAGGAAGCCGTCACAGCGGAGCGGCCGCACGCGACAACAGGGCAATACGAGATGAAGGTCACGGCGGCCGGAACAAACGGTCCTTTGTCGTCCGTCGCGGCGGGCGGCGCGGCGAGCGGGGCGGCGAGCGGCGCGGCGGGCGGGGCGGCGGGGACATTGTTCCGGATGGTGGGCCGCACGGCCGCAGATAATCATCAAGTGGTTTATTCAGTCGCGGCGGAGATTCTCAACACTTTCTTTGTTTTCATTAACAAAACTTCGCCGGGAAGAATTGGAAGTTCTCAATTAGTGTTTTAATTGATATAGCACGCACAGCGGGCGCCCACTGCTGGGTAACCGACCGACCGCCTGGGGACGCGCGCCTCGTGCGACACGTTTACCGTATTCCTATTTTATTCATCAGGTTTTAAAGTCTTGTGAAAAGGTAAATCTATCTGCAGTACAGAGTGAATACATTTAAAAAATGTAAACTTATGTAACATATGTCAAAATAACCTTTTCTCGCAAAGTACTTGGATTGACGCTTTTTCCCAGTAACATGTAGAGCTATAATTTATTTACAAGCTTTTCGTGTGGTCTCCGGGTAAAAGACAACGCCGTTTCGCTCGCCGTGCTGCAGCTATCTCGCTCGGCCGCCAGCACTCGGCGGCTTCATACAAACTGCTGCACTAGCAGCCAAGGTGTAGACGTCAGAAATGTAAGATAACAAGTGTTTGTATTTTACAGAGCCGTTTCGTGCCAGAATATTCTGGTCTTTGAGTCGACGCTCCGCATAAAATAAATAAGTGATCTTTGTGGCTGTTTCAGGTTATGAGTGTGACATCACCTGTAAGTTAAAGACTGCGCGCCCCCCACAGCCCCACAGCCTCGCAGCCCCACAGCCTCGCAGCCCCACAGCCCCGCAGCCCCACAGCCTCGCAGCCTCACCGCCACGCGTCGCAGGCTGGCACGAATACTTTTAATGCTGGCGCACGCGAATATTTCACTCGATTAAAATTTCGTTTTAACTGACACATATTGTAATATTGTGAGATTGTGCGCAGCGGCCGTCGGTATTGTTCGGCTGATTTTATGAAAGCGTTATCTGAAAACGTATTTATCGCTTTATTTGTCGATGCATATTTATTACGAGCCCGTCGTTTATTAATTCCTATTGCACGTCGCAAGCGCCTATTTTATTTTATTTTTATACCAATTTTCATATCTCCTGTACATCATCGTTTTTTTTATTCTGAATAAATTTTCGTGAGCAATCTAAAACGCGATTCTGTCGCAAGCCGCCCACTCCCGCAGTATCCCCCTTTTATCTCGAAACATTAATCTGCATTCAGTTTAACCGAGCGAGTGAAGGCTTCGCCGCGGTCGCTGGACCAAGTCATACCACGGGTAGGTGAGCCATCTTAAGTCGTCAGAGTCGTCCGCAGCGACACCGGGCGCGAACCGCTGAGTGTGGCTGAGTGGTGGCCGCGACAGCGCGATGTACTTATGCTCAAGTTTGGCAGCATTTGGAATTGGATAGAGGTTAGGAGCGGCCTCCGCATCCAGTGAGACAGTACCCGCGGCAGGCCGCCAGCACTATTACGGGTACTAAATGTTCCGCATGAGAAAGTAGAACTTGGGTTTCTTAATTACTCTTGGCTGCTTCATCGTTAGCAAAAATAATTTTATTTCTGACGAATATCAGAACTCTTTGCTTCCTAAGGAATAACAAGGACGCGTAGACGGGTCGACGCTCAACACAGATTTAAGTATCACATTTTTCGTCGCAATCGGACAAGAGTCGCGTTGTTATCGCCTGTAATTCTAAACGATGTTGGGGCTGTTAATGTCTAGTCTAGAGGGTGTAGCTGTGGTCGCGGCGGCCGCGGCGGCGCGGGGAGGGTTAACTCGAACAGTGTCGTCACGAGATATATCGGTTCCGGGGGCGCAGCGAAGGGTTAGACGCCTAGCACTGTCAAAGACAACATCGTAAAACACAACCATTGTATACTGCAGGGGTTCCTAAGCTTTAAAGATAATGGAACACCAACCGAATACCTTTTATTTTATGGAACCGCATATCAAATTATTACAAATCAACACTGAAGAATTTTTTTTAAAGAAATGTGTAATATAATTGAAGCACGTTATTCGTAACTTAAAGTTTTAATGTTCTGTATTATGTCCGACAGTTGTATGCGTATATCTGGGGTGGCATCCAATCTTGACCTGTATTTGTCACAACGATACTTACGGAATAAATTTGGCGGAACCCTGATGACTATTCTATGGAACCCGCGGAACCCAGTCTGGGAGTCTGTATACTTCGATCACAGAAGAAAAAACATTTGCGTATATTATTATTATTTACTTTAGCATTTATGTCGCTTATTGTTTCCGGGATTCAAATAATTTTGTTCCCCCGTGTAGGTACAGCCGAGCGCGATGTTATTGACACACATAAATGGATCTTATAAGTCAACAGGTGTTCGGGGAAGCTTCCTCATATGCGAGGCAACTTACGAGTATAGCACAAATACAGAATGATTATTATATCATATTTTTTCTTACTGGATGGTTTATTTAATTGGTTTTATAAAGTTCGTTATCTCTTTTTTCAATCCATCCGTTACGATGATTATACAAAAGGAATCTTCGGATGAATAAAAATTAGATAATAACAGTCTAATTTTAATTCGTTACTAGATAGACAATTAAACGTACGCATTTGATTACACGATAGGTTAATAGAAATTAAGCCAATTTTTTATCAAACAAAGCTCGTCGTAAAGAATTGTGTGTGTAATTTGGTGAACAAAGCGTCTTCATAACTAGCCTTTTTCTTGTATAAACACTTGGAATAAAATATTAATTGTAGACATTATTTTATTGCGAACAATTTTTAACAAGAATAATAAATGCAAGAAGAAGGAGGGCGATAATTAATGCTTTTGTATTCATAAAAGTCTAGAGCTTCCGGCTGATTAATATCAGAAATAAAATGAAAGCTCATCGTTAGCTGCAGGCTTCGACTGCGCGCTACGGCGTAGCCCTCGTAGCACTCGGAGCGCTCGTAGCACCGTAGCGCTGTTTGTCATTTCGACTTGTGGATAGTATTAAATCTATGTCTGGATTAAATTAAAAATCTGAACAAAAACGTAAATGTGAAAAATAGAAAGTTAAGTATAGAAGGATGAAGTCTCCACAGCTGCTTTGCCACAAGAAGATTTGAGACGTAATCGGATCCCAAGTACCAAAAACGTTCCTCAACATCATCATATTTCCATCTCATACTTCAACAATGTGCAGCTAGGAGTATCTTCCATCGGTAGGTGACTAATTTGTCATGTTCTTTATGGAGCTCATAACTTGGCAGAGGCAACTTGGAGCTAATTACACCTGGTTTATGTCATGAAAATTCGAATGCTTGCTGTTGCCGGGAGACGTCCTTTAAATACATAATTGCAAGTCTGTCTGTGTATTAAGTTCTTGAGTTAGAGTGGGACCAAAAGTGGGTTAAAATGGTTCGTGTAAAGATACACATTACGCACAGCCGTCGCCGTCGCCGTCGCACGCGGCCTGGTCTGGATACTTCTTTCAGCGCAACATGTGGTACGGCTCGCGTCGCTGGAAATGGTTTCACTTTAAAACTGTTCCCGGTACGAGCGAGCTCGCGCCGGCCGCGGCCGCCACGCGCGCCTCACGACACGGCCGCTGCTCGGCGGGCTTTGACGAACGTCAAGACTGTGCCACCAACGGTCGTAGTCTACGAGTACTTACCTCGTGTTTTGGTGTATATTGTTATGTGTGCATGCTTGCTTACGTGGCAGAGAGGCAGCTGCTATACACATAAGAGTATACACCTTCATACGCCTTATTCTCGGGTACTAAGTTAAAACTAACTTTATTACGATGGACTTCCGTAAAGAAACGCCTGATACAAGTGACTGGAATATGTTGTGTGTACGAAATATGTGTGTATGGTATTGTTTGAGGAGGAGGCAACTGGGTATAAACGAAACTAATGTTATTTTTAATTCCTTGCGAGCGAAGCTGCGGGCGTCCAGTAATATACGAGATGATCGTTTCGGAAAATCCAGGATTTACCTCAGTTCTCAGAACAGTTTCTAATTTAGCGCGCCTATATTGGGAAGGGCGGTGCGTTATTTCCTTCGCGAATAAATAATGGCGGCGAGGGCGGCGTGACGTGTGCGCCGTAATTATGAGGACGGCGAGAGGAGAAATATAAATTTGCGTGAATACGTAATGGCGGGGCGGAGAGAGCAGGCTACGCACGGACAGGGGGGGTACCATAGTACTGTAGTGTACTCATTATGGACTAAAGGACGCCCGCAGCTTCGCTCACGTGGATTTAGATATTACGGAAGTTTGGTTTTTTTGTTGCTACATTTGTTCCTTGTAGACATTACTGGACAAACTCTAACCACTGGGATCCTTGCTAATTCTCAGGGTATCTCTTCATAATATACTGAAAATCATAGGGATTTCAATTTAGGTCTGGACAATTAACTGTGGCTTCATTTGCATAGAATGAACATTGCTATATTTTATCATCTCAGGAACAAGAGAGTTCTTTAATTATCTCAGGGATCCAATGACTGGTTAATTTTAGTTTCATCTCTATCGGATGAATGATATGGCAGCGCGTGAAATACAAACAAACAAGCATTGATTATCTATATATATAAAAGGAGAAGGTGACTGACTGACTGACTGACTGACTGACTGACTGACATATCAACGCAGGGCCTAAACTATAAGGGCTAGAAACTTGAAATTTTGCACATTGGTTCCTTTTATAACGTAAGGGGGGCACTAAGAAAGGATTTTTGAAAATTCATCCCCTAAGGGGGTGCAAAGTTAGTATGAAACTTTGCCGTTTTTTAAGTCAAGTGGGCAACCCGAACACGGGCAGACGTCGTTAGTGGGTCTAATTCTACGCGAGCGAAGCTGCGGGCGTCCACTAGTCTGTACATATAAAAAGGGATCGGACTGACTCACAGACCCAGATGATGTTATTGGTGTAATCGAATCCATTGTTATGTCTAATTTCGCGCAAGCAAAGTTGTGGGCGTGAGTACTCATATTTAGGTACTCGTAGTTCGTTAGTGAGCTTACAAATAAATAACTGTGATAGAAGAAGAATATTAAACTTAATTGTATATCGTACTATAGAAGGTGGTCTCGAGAAGAGCGTGCGGCGAACAGGGACTCAATGGTATGATGATACGGATGGATGGCTGGATGGCTGGATGGATGGATGGCTGGATGGCTGGATGAGTGGGTGGAGCCGTATAAGTACAGCACAGTACCGGCGGCCTTCTCGCGCCAATCCATAAAACGTGTAAAGTGCTATCGCGCGCGGGGGGGGGGGGGGGGGCGGAATTTAAATGAGTATGCAATCTGGACTGGCGCAGCTTTGGACAGCACTTTTAAAGCTTTCAATAAATATTTTTATGTCACAATTATTTTTGTGATCGTCGATCGAATAGGAAAATACTTAATTTTCATATTTTATTTTAGAGAGAATATGAAACGAGCGCGCGGCCACTATTCAGAGTTGGCTGCAAACTAGCATCGGCTGTAGTGAGTATCGATGCTGGACTGGCGAGGCCTGCAGCAGGTCGCGCGTGTATGTGAGCTCGGCCAAATGTTGGCCAAAATTGGTGTTTTCTCATGGGAATTGGAGTTACGAGAAAGTTGTAAATTAATAATTATTCCCACTGTTGGGCACGGGCCGCTCCCACGGCCACAGCTGACGGAGGTCTAGACCATACTCGACCATGCTCCAATGCGGATCGGTTGAGATTTTTTTATTTATTGACCTATTTTACCTAGGTATATTTTGGTTTATGTTAGTACCCTTTCAGTGGATCGAGGTACTGGAAAATGTTGACCAACCACACCATGGGACGCGTCACGTGTACCAAACTGGTAAGAAGTGGGTCACCACGCGTACACGCCTATGCCTACCCTTTCGCGGAAATACAGGCCTGACGTTATGTTGTTGTTGTTATAATAATATGTTGCCTCTAACCCACCATGTTGCAGGCATATAATTCAAGCTTAAATTACAATTATATTTTATTTAGTAAATAATAAAATCCAAACTACGATTTATTCTGTATCCTTTATAAAATACTGTTATAACAATGGCTTCACTTTACGAGTCTGAAAAATATAAGCTTTCGCGGAAAGTCACGAACATCGTAGTTTGCGAGCTGTAAAGTTACAAAATAAGCGTCAGGTCGGCTGCCGGAAGCGTCACCCAGCGACGCGGGCGCTTCATGCTTATCTTTATTGCTGCATTATTACATCGGAATTTACGTGTCGGTCCCTTCCGTTGTAGTCTAACGACAAAACAGGCGGGAGGTGGTGGGCGGTGGTCTATCAGCAGGCCACAGCGGGGATGTCACCAACGCGTCTCCAGCCCTCATTGAGGATATGGTTTACAGAAGGTGGTCGGAACTCGAGAAAACTAAAGTTACGTTTACTCGTAACTTTACTCACATTAAAGAAACAAACGAAACAAGACATATTTATTTCTCCAGCTTTTCGTATACAACAAAAAAAATTAGACTATAAAATTACAATCATAGCTTGGACGTAAACGGCCGCACTCAGCGCATGGCCGCGGCGAGCAGCGGTCAGCAGTCCCCGAGCCCTGCTACAGGCTGTTACAGATTGTTACAGGCTGCTACAGGCTGCTACAGACTGCTATAGACTGCTACCGGCTGCTACAGACTGCTACAGACTGCTACAGAATGCTAAAGGTGTATCGCGTGGCGAGGCGCGGCCGTGTCTCGTGAGCTCCCAACGCCCCTAATGAGGCTCGGCGTGTCGCGCCGGCCGCCGCTCATTCCTAACCCCATTCATTTATTCACGAACCTACGCGTCTAGGCTTCGGAGTACTTAATTCTTCTAATGAATTGGTTTACCACTTGTTTTTGTTACAACGGTTTTCTTGCTTACATTTTTATTTCAGCGCCAGTCAACGCTTGTTTATTTTTTTTCCTTGAAAGCCTGACACTCGTCCGACGAACTAGGTCGTGCCGGGCAATGAGAGTTGACAATAATGTTCTGAATAAATTACATTCTAGAACACGCACATTCGTTGGAAATTTTATTTAAGTTATTTTCTAGGAACCTGGGACCGAGCCGCCGGCCCGGTAGTCTCCCTTGGATCTCGGGCCGGGTGATACGGGCCCGCGATAGCTCGACGCGTTCGCAAGATATTACATAATGTAATATTATTCATGAGCAATAACTCATACAACTAAATAATTTAGTATCGCGACACTACCGCGCTGTCGGCTGCGAAGCGCGCCATCATATTGTACTATATTGTATCGCGACATTATTGTAATGTCAAAAGTAAGTTCCCTGATGCGGCCAAAATTTACCAAAAATGTGACAAGATAATCAGATACCACGAGAGTTACCATCGAGTTTGAAATGGTTGTCGATGCTGTCTAGACCGCTGGTTGAACTGCTATAGCTTATGTTAACCATAAAGCAGAATGTAAACCGGACAGAGCATATTATACATATTTATAAATTGCATTTTAATTTTCAATAAACCTTTACAATATAAAATTCGGACAATTTAAATTATATTAACATTTTATCGCTGAAATATTGCTAACGTAAGAGGAAATTTCACATAAATATGCGTTGAAGCGCCGGCCTTGTATCGCATCTATTTCCAAAAAATTTATAATGCCATGCCAATGTTTTTATTACGGATACAAATAGCAAACGAGCTTGCGGCACCGCCCATCCGCCGGTACAACTGTGACTAACTTCGAACAAGACTCAAATATAGACAGGGATGGTTAGTCCAGTAAGCTGAGATAGTAAGTTAGAATTTTTGATTTGGCAGTTCTGTTAGTTGGTGTTTCAAGTCACAGGTGTGTCGCTACCCTTGAGGACTTAGACGGTCGCCTCTAAAGAAGTGTAACCGGAAACCACACCATCCCAACCGGACCAAGATTGCTTTAAAAATAATTATTACACGGCAGAAATGGTACTCGGTGGTGCTCCGGGCGAAATGAATGTGTCTGATATTAAATTAACAATAAATTGTAAAATTTCATCAGCCATCCCGACAGGTCGCAGCCAGCACCGGTAGCGGCTAGCGTTATCAGAGAAGTTTACGAGCGCTTGATACTGTCGCCACTGTGCCGTGAGTGTGGACAGCTCTGGGCTACCCCGCTGTCGCATCAAAACACATAATTTGGCTGGCGTCCTGAACACTCGTCACTCTGTGCCCCGAGCCCCTGGAATGATAGGGGGGGGGGGGGGTAAGTGCAATGACAATCATTCAGCTTTGGGAGTAAAGTCACTACAATCCATGACGCAACAGTAGGTACTTCATTTTGTTCTTCATCCACAAACAATTCAATGATGCGATTTAAGCAAACGGTGAACTGCGACGAGCCGCTCGCCGGGATCACCCGCCCCCGCGCCCCGCGCCCCCGGCGGAAGATTTACGGCGCGCATAAATCGTGTTCTCGGCAGATTTCTCTCCGTCTCGATACATGCATGTTGTAAGACTATCGACGCGAACCGAATGGGGCTTTATATTAGATCTACCGCGCGGTTTCCAATAACATCGGAGTGCTCGCAGAACACGCGGCTCGACTGTGGAGAACTCTCAGGCGTGCAGATTTGCTCACTTTGTTTTCCTTAAATTACATTTAATATCATCAAATGTTCATAACTTAATGAAGACATTGCTTCGTGTCGCTGGAGTCCGCGTGAGATGAGGCTTGATAGCCGAGAGCCGCTAGGCCGTCGACGCTATTTGCGGTTGCGCGGTTGGTGAATATATTTCAGGTCAGAAAAATATCTTTACAATAGTGAGCTTATTTCAGGAGAGACAGCTCGCTTCACTGTGACGCGATGCGGAAACCGCTATCGCTGCACTTGTGATCACACGAGTCGAGCGCCGCGCGACGGACGTGACGTGACTGACGCGAGCGACGCGACGCGAGTGACGTGACGCGAATGTCACGTCGGACGTGACGGGCGCTGAATTATCGCGTTGCGCTTGTTCCCGCCGAGCAATTTGCTATTACATTCTTTCATGTGCAAAAGTAGCAAATGATTTTAATTCCCTCACGCCGCCGCGGGCCCGCTGTGAATGCAAATACTCCGGAAACAAGGTAGAAACCGCCGCGCCGACGTCACAGCACCGTCGATACGTGCCATACGTGCCGGTCCACTTCTTAT
Source organism: Carterocephalus palaemon (assembly GCA_944567765.1). Taxonomy (NCBI): domain Eukaryota; kingdom Metazoa; phylum Arthropoda; class Insecta; order Lepidoptera; family Hesperiidae; genus Carterocephalus; species Carterocephalus palaemon. The sequence goes on along the minus strand of OX155653.1, from coordinate 12,887,774 downwards.
GCAACAAATTTCCATTTGAATGAAGAAATGCCGCCGTACGTAATACAGTTAGCCGCGAGTTATGCATGTTTCAGAATGGAAAAAGTTTAAAAGTCGAACGGAGAGTCTCGTCGCAGTGAAGTAGGTCGAAAGTAAGGCCCGCATCTCAAGTATGTCATTCAAAAACGAGTGCATGAAAAGATTTGTGTCGCTCGCGAGTCGCCGCGAAGTTGCGACCGTCGTTATGACTCCGAGTGGGGCCGCGGCGCCTTATAGTCGCGCGCTTCGCCTGCGAGCGACCGCAAGCGAAGAACATTTGGAGGAACTAGAATTGGCATCGAAGCGCAGTGAAACGATTCCAAAGAAATGGCGGAACAAAAAAAATTGTCAGGCGGGCTGGCCGCGAGCCACTCATGAGCGGGCGGCTCGCGCCGTCATCCGGTTCGGTTGAGCTGCGACGCCAGCATGCTGCGACTATCGGCTGAAATTGTTGTATAATAGCCATTACGCCCATTACTGGAATACAACTGCAAATGATATTTTTATTATTTTAAAACTTTGTAGCGTGTCCATTTTCAAAGGTTTTGAATAATTGGGATTTTCTTGTTATTTATAAGACATACCTACTAATTTGTTTTCTCGTCGCCGTCTTCAGTCAGTCCCGCGGAGATGACCGGGGGCCACGCTGATAGCCGCGGACTGCGCGAGCGAAGAGAGAGTAGGTACTTGTAGTACTTGTATTACATATTTCCGCGAAGACAATTAACCAGATCACTAACATAATGTATATTTCTTGTCACATTTCCACCATACATTTACTAAGGCTGGCTACTTAGCGCGGCGTCACGAGTGCTGCAGTGCTGTCGAGTGGAATATGAGGAATTTGGAATTATATTTGGCATCGCTTGATGGGGCTTCGCCGCAAGAGGCTCCGGGGCTGAGCCGGCAGCTCACCCGCCCGGCGCGGCACCGCGAGTTGAAAGACGTGAGTACCTCACTGAAGTGTTAGTATTCAAATAAACAATGTTAATAATTATGGAGAAAACGATCCCATTTAATAGGAACAAAACTAATTAAAAACTACTCTCTTTCCCGTATTTAACAACAGAGGTATATAAAGCGTGCAATTTGAATTGACGACATTAAGATTCATAATATTTTAATTATTATGGAGTCATAAAACGATTAAGTACAGCATGAAAGAAATGTTTAAAGTTGAAACTTTAAAGTTGAATAATTTCCGGCGCCGCGTCGCTCCGTCATGCTCGTTACTTATAATTAAAACGTATTAACATACCAAACCTGCCGTAATGACCCGTCCACATCTGTACAAGCCTACAGCCTACAGGCAACCGACGTACTTAACTGCATCGTATCCCAGATATTTTCGTAAATATACAGGGTACTATTAGAGCATAGGTTATTAGATTTAGCCTTTCGATAGCCATGTTAATTTTATGTATGCAAGCTTTATTACTTTTAAACAACAACAAAAAATATTTTCCTATCAAAAGCTTCTAAAAGGGCAACTGAAAGAATCCGCAGTAGCCGAGAAACTCAATTTTTAAATCTGCTTGATTTACGCTAAGGTGAAATGCTGCTATTAAAAAGTTAATTCTTCAGACAATAAAATCAAAGCATTCTGGAAACTATTTAACCCAGAGATTTTTTCTTAATAAATTAATACTTAACTGCTGCGGGAGGTCGATGCTAATGGAGATCCTATTACTTCCGATCAAGAGATCGCTGAGGAGGAATTTGAAATAACTTATTCCTAGTATTCCTATAAAAACGATCCACGCTGACTGCGTGGCGTCCATTATGTTTTAATCTTCCTTGCACGCTTTTGAGGTCACCCAATCCTATGGTAGTGTAATATGCGAAATAAACTTTTTCTATTTTTGCGTACGTCATGCGTTCAAAGTGGACAGGTGCGATACGATGATAACAAGTCCCGGTGTCGCAGGTGTGGACGCGCCGCGGCTGCCCGGAGCTGGGCTGGACCGCACTGCACAACCGTAAATCCCATTAATGTATCCTATTTGTAAAGTTTCCGTAATTGATTGTGACTGCCGGCGCCCGCACTGCCGATGAGAGCGCGAGGCAGAATACAAGCTGTATTTTTTAAGAAATCGATCGTTGAATGGTTTTGCCCGGTGACGAGGAACCACGAACATGTGAACCACTGCCCCACGAGCTCAGTAACAAGGGAATTTCTTTCTACAGTACATATAAAATGTAATGACGTTCATTAAGCCTCGCTGCGACCCATAGACGTCCCACTGTTGGGCACGGGTCTCCTCTCAGAATGGGAGGGATTAGGCCTTAGTCCACCACGCTGGCCAAGTGCGGATTGGCAGACTTCACATACCTTCGAGAACGTTATGATGAACTCTCAGGCATGCAGGTTTCCTCACGATGTGTCCTTCACCGTTATAGCAAGTGACATTTAATTTAAGCCTACATTTCATTATTATTTACCTACGAATACAAATCCCTTAAAATCACTACATATTATAAAACAACTAGCGCCCCGCCCCGACAACGCGTTTACCTATTAGTTATACTGTTACGTAATCTTACGTATCTTACCTCAGGCTTGTTGTCTTCATGAACAACACACCACTGTTTAACTGCACTTGATATATCTCACTGCACTAGTCTATTTCGCACTTTTTTACTTGGAATCACTACAGTTCTTCACTTTCCGCTTTTGATCACTGAACTGTCTCTCGTCTGACCGTCGTATATACCCCGCTTAGAACATTCTCGAAAACAATAGAACAGTGATTTTTAAATTTCGAACGTATTCGTATGCGTCATTCATCTATCCATATCGCGAACTTACTGGAGTATATCACATTTGAATTTGGAACGTAAGATTACATAGAGTAGATTATGCGCAGTGGTATTTCCACAGAGTAATGAACTCATAGAGCTGCAACTTTAACGACGAACAATACCAAATACCTACGTCAATTTTGTGATAGAGGCTTTTGCTAAATGTGGAATTTAGAGATAAGAACAAAACGATATTAATTTAATGAGAACGCTTCAAATATGCGTTTTAAAACCCTTAAGCTGTTTTTATGAATTGCAAAGTATGGTATAATATACCCTGGATTTTATGGCTACGGTAAAGATTACGCCTTCGATTAGGGCGCCAATTAAAATATGAAATTTTCTCGCTCTGTTGTTTCAATGTTGCCAAGCTCAGCGATATTGCATATAGAGTATATTAAATTGTTTTAATTTAATTAAGTTGAATACCCGACCGAAACGGACAGTCATATCAGTGAGCCTTAGAAGTGGTATTATAATAAGGTCTGCGTCATTCAATTTAAGGTACGTTTTCGTAAATACATCGAAGCGGGACTTTCATTATGCGACTTAAACAGCGGAGCGGCATGTTAACTGTATGTAAACCATGCTTCGCTTCGCAGATCTGCTTCTGTGGAGACATCCTCGAGTATGCACAGGTACCTATGCACACAGCGACAGCGTGCACGTCCAACTCCCACATTCGTGCCAATTCTGCAGTCAAATAAAACATGTACAGCGGCTACAGCGGCGTGCGGCGGACAGGTCGTGCGTCATGTCAGGATATCAAACTTTATTTTACGAAACCGATATCTGTGGCACGGATAGTGGAAATATACGAGCGGCGGCGCGGCGCAGCCATCACGAGCAACATCGGATGCCATATCGCATGCATAATAACAAGCGACCCCGGCGCTCTTGGGTCCCGGCGCGCGTCGCACGCTGCTCGGCCACGGTCGGCCAGCTTGTACGTACAACGATCTCCGACATTACTTAACTACTGCCATCCAAAGATCTCAACAGCAACCAACGCTCACGTGTCTCCCCAAGCTGGAGCTCTCAACATCTTTAGCCTCTAGCCGTGCGCGCGTCTGCTCGACGAGAGCGGTGTAACTTAACTCTATAGATCAGTTAATAATGTCTCAAGCCGAGCGGTGACGGGTGTTTCTTTTTGACTTCTGCCATGTGATCATTGTTTTTAAAGCAAATAATTCCGGCTAGGGAGGTACGGTCATGGTACGGTGGCCGGGTACACTATTTTAGAACATCACAGTCCTCAAAGGATACGCTTTTGTGACAATCTTGAAACGAGACTAACTAACAATAACAAATTGGACTAGTACTAACATCAACTAACGGGCTTTACTGTCGCAGACAGTCCCTATCCTACATACGTACTAACGAACAAACCAACTAATGTTCATATTAGTTGAATAGTATACGTCGCGAGCGTCATATACCTATTGTCTATGGAAAACCAGACACAGATTTACTCTGAAATATGAAAATTAACATTCTCTACTGAGTGGACAAACCATCGCAGTCACTCTCTGAGTCTAGCTCAGAGTCCGTGAGCCGCGGCCGGCAGCGGGCGGGCGCTGCAAGCTCTTGTGTCCATAAAAAAGAGGTTTCGAATATTAGGTTCAGTTATCACACCACCAACAAACCTCGGCACACGCCGGCACCTCGCCGCGCCAGCCAGCTTCAGCCCCCAGACTACTCCCCCAACTGATTAATGTTCCCCCGACCATTTAACGGGATCTTACAATTAATAATCTTCAAGATATTGTTATTTATTAACACGCGATCAGACTGAAATATACGTTCCAGACGGATTCATTAGGTGCATGCATACCTACTCGCGTACATACGAGTACGTGATTTATATTGTCTGTTGGTAGGCTTAAAGACTGGGTGAGGTCACGGACTTGGGCCTTTGTAAATTAAGGCAGAGTTGGAAATACATTTTCAGAGGTCGCATGGTGAGGTTATATAGCATCGAACCATCGAGCCTTCCACGATAGATGGACTATCCAACACAAAAAAAATGTTTCTGTTCGAGCCGGTGCTCCTGAGCTGGGCGCGATCGTCCAAACAACCAAACTCATCAGCTTTATAATATTAGTGTTGATGAATTAGTAATAAATAACTGGCTGTACTGTACCTCAGCCTACTCCTTCGGAAAATACAGGCGTGATGCTATGTTTCATGTTAATATTCATCGACATTTATTTAAGAATTTTGTTAGATCACACATTGTTCTTTCGTTACGAGATGACGGTGACAAGAGGGTCGTTCGATATGCCCGCGCCCGCGCCTCCGGGGACACACAGGAGACACACAGGGGACACATGGGCGTCCTATGTTTATGTGACGCCATACATTACCACTTGGCTAGCAATGCTGTCTCGGTTACATAAAGAATTCTATTAGGATAAAAGAAATGTAGATAAAAATCAAAATGCTAATACAAGACGCAAAGCATTTCTTCCCTGCCGTGACGTTGATGTAAGCGCCGTATCCATTGATGTAATAATGTGTCGCTTATCCATAATTTATTCAACAAAAACTGGAGATAGGGCTGTCGAATACATTACTTGAAGAAACACGCGCGGCGCGCGCTGGTGTCGCGGCGCCATCGCCGCTGACGGATGGCCGCCCCGCCCCGCCCCGCCAGCAGTGCTTGTCACCTGGTAAGTTCATGGCCTAATGCCAGGTATCAGCACATAGGTATTACACACACACGTTGGCGACAGAACGTAATCTTCCTCCTAAGTAGATAAAGTTTCAACCTTACTGGGGATTTTGATGTTTCTAGTTACTTACAATGCTCCATAACATAAAAATAAAAATATGCTGTACTTTAGCGATAGGTTTGTTTGATTTGGTACTGGAATAGATAAATCCTGCATCAACGGTAGTATTGTTACGAAGGCACAGGGAAGCTAGCGCCATCTAGCGTGGCTGGTGGAACCACTCAGTGAACGCATAGACAACGTGATATCCCGACTCGATACTAGATGGCGTTAGTGGGCCTGTATTCTCGCGTGTTCGGGAACACGCGGTATCTTTCCAGAATCGTCTAGTACTCGCGACGGCACGTATAAATAGTCGCGGGGAGGGCCGCGAGTGCAGTTCAGTTCGAGCTTTCGAGGCGACTTCGAAGTGAAAACTAGTGATACCGGAGTGAAACAAGTGAAACCTACGACTTGGCTTACGACCTAGGACATCGTTAGTGCTTTGTGTTTGGACCTAGTGCATTGTGTTTGACCTAGTGCTTTGTGTTAGTGCTAGTGAATAAAGTCTTCATTGAGTCAGCAGGTCTTTCTCTCCAAATCCTTCGAACCCTAACACGTAACAACTGGTGTCGGAAGTGAGATTTGGAGATGCCATTGACTCCGAGAGAGGACTTACAGGAGGGCGTCAGGACAAGGGCACAACGAGCTGCGGAGGCCACAACAGGGGACCAAGCTCCGCCCACTGTGGGCCAAGCCCCGCCCACTAGCCCCGCCCACCTTGCCACGCCTACCATACAGGCCACGCCCACCAGTGACACCGAAGCTTCTACAGCCCCACAAGTGGCTCTTCAATTAGGAAGTTTGTTCGTATTGATTCGGGAAATGAAGGAATCACACGAACGCAGGTTCGGCGATTTGCAAGAGTCACAAGAACGCAAGTTCAGCGCTTTGCAAGAGTCACAAGAACGCAAGCTCGAGTCACAAGAAAATAAGCTGACTACGATTCAAGAGCAACAAAAAGACCTACAAGAAAAAGTGCTCGGGGCTATAAATGATGTTACTGACACGGTGATTAAGCTTCGAAAGGATTTCGACGTAGTGGAGCAACGAGTTACTGGGTTGGGATTGGATGTGGAAAATATGAAAACCGGCCTCACTGAATTACAGAAGAAAGTAGTGCGCCTTGAAACCACGGGAGTTGCGATGTCTAGTGGAACTACCGTAGTGGCGCAAGGACCAAGAGTGAAAGTGCCACCATACGACGGCACTACTTCTTGGAACGCTTATCGCCAGCAATTCCAGACTGTCGCTACTGCCAACGGATGGACGGAAGAACAATGCCTGACCGCTCTCACTGTTGCGCTCAGAGGGCAAGCTCTGTCGGTCCTGGAAGCACATACAGGAAATGGATTCAAAGACCTGATGGAGGCACTTGAATCCAAATACGGGGAGCGACACCTGGAGCACGTGTTCCGTGCCCAACTGCGTGACAGAGTCCAACGCTCAGGAGAAGGACTACAACAATGGGCGTTGGAAATTGAAAAACTAGTCAGGAAGGCACACCCAGGAGCCGACACCAAGATGGTAGACACGAACATTGTTCAAGCATTTGTCGACGGAATCAAAGACCTGGAGGTCAGAGCTGCAGTGAGGCTTCGTCACCATACCTCGCTAAAGGAAGCATTGGCGCATGCTTTGGAGGTCGAGGCTGTTCGCCATGATATACGGCAGACCCATAAGATCCGCGAGGTCTCTGAGGAAGTCAAGGAGGTTAAGGCTCCTACGAAGAAAGCTTTTGGAGCCATGTGCTACAAGTGCGGCGAGAGGGGCCATCTTCAGCTCAACTGCCCGCAGAAGGAGACCCAGATGGCAAGGATGAAAAGGCTCGAGGATCAAATAGAGGAGTTGAAGAAGCAAGGGGCTTCGTCCCCTGCCCGGGACCAGGGAAACGAATAAAAGCCAGGACTAAGGGGCGAGTGCTGGCTGACGCGGAGGAAGCCCCGATAACTGTTATCTCCCAGGCATGCAGCGGGAATAGTCTTGTGATTCAGGGGACTATTAACGGGACGGATTGCAAAATGACTCTAGACACAGGAGCCTCTAGAACAATAGTGAACCCAAACCTGGTAGAAGCCGCAAGGGGACACAAGAGGAGAATTAACTGTCGGCTTCTTACTGCCTCGGGTCAGCCAATACCCGTCCTGGGAGAAATGTCAGTCACGATGTATGTAGGGGAGTCCTCTTACTCTCATAACGTTATCGTGGCTGAGATTATGGATGATTGCATCTTGGGTTTGGATTTCATGAAGAAACACAACTGCAGAATTAATGTCGCTGACGGAGTTTTCAAGTGTGGTGAAGAAGAAATCTTCATTCTTGGAGGCGCCTGCGGGAAAGTCGCATGTGTAAAGAAAGTCATTATACCTGGACGAGCGGAAGCTCGGGTGCTGGTGAAACTGCCGCCAGCTGGAAAGAAAAAGTCAAACAGGTGCGTGTTGATCGAAGACACACCTACCAAGACATCAGCGCAAAAACTGATGACGGCGAGAACCCTTGTTAGTGGAAGCAGTAATGCTGTGGTCAAGGTTCTGAATCTTGGTGAACGCGAGATCTACTTGAACGAAGGTGACGTCATTGGAAAGTGCGAGGAAGTTGTCTGGATGAAAAAGTGCAATTCGATGACAGGCGCAGACTCAGCAAACAGCAACAACTACGGATTAGTGACTGAGCTACTCGATGACTGCAAGAGTAATCTGACTTATTCGCAGAGCATGAAAGCAAAGAAGTTTTTACGACGCTACGCGAATATCTTCTCCAGTCAAGAAGGGGACCTTGGAAGAACGTCGATGGTTCAGCACAGGATAGATACCGGAAGCGAGAGACCAATTCGCCAACGAGCAAGACGGATACCAATTGCAAAGGAAAAAGAAGTTGAAGGCCTTTTGGAGGATATGAGAAGGAATAAGATTATTGAACCGTCTGCAAGTCCGTGGTGCTCACCTGTTGTATTAGTAAAGAAGAAAGATGGTAGCACGAGATTTTGTGTGGACTATAGGCGTCTCAATGATGTCACTAAGAAGGACAGTTATCCGTTACCTCGAATCGACGACACTTTGGATACTTTAAGTGGCATGAAATGGTTCTCGACTCTAGACCTGAAATCTGGATATTGGCAGGTGGAAATTCATCCAAAGGACAAGGAGAAGACAGCTTTCTCGACCGGAAAAGGTTTATGGCAATTTAACGTCATGCCCGTCGGATTGTGCAACGCACCTGCCACATTTGAGCGACTCATGGAGTGTGTACTGGCAGGCTTAGTTGGAGAGGCTTGCTTAGTCTACTTAGATGACGTCATCATTGTCGGCCGTGACTTCGAGGACCATTTGCGAAACTTGGAGCGAGTTTTCGCAAAAATAGAGGGAGCCAAATTAAAGTTGAACCCGAAAAAGTGTCGTTTATTCAGGAGTAAGGTCAATTATCTCGGCCATGTTATCTCCAGTGATGGAATCGAGACAGACCCGGAGAAACTGGAAGCAGTTCAAAAATGGCCTACCCCTAAGGACAAAACCGAAGTGCGGGCATTCCTCGGCCTATGCTCATACTACAGGCGTTTTGTTCAGGGATTCTCAGAGATAGCCAAGCCATTACATCGGCTGACAGAAGATAAACGACAATTTAGTTGGGATGAGACTTGTGAAGATTCTTTTCAGAAACTGAAGAAACATCTGTGTGAAACACCAATCCTGGGGTATCCACAACCTGAAGGTCGGTTTATAGTCGACACGGATGCAAGCAACACGGCCATTGGAGGGGTGTTATCTCAAAAACAGGGTGAAAGAGAAGTTGTTATTGCATATTTCAGCAAATCCTTATCCAGACCAGAGAGAAACTACTGTGTGACAAGAAGAGAACTCTTGGCTGTTGTAAAGACGCTACAACATTTGAACAAATATCTCATCGGCAGACCGTTTCTACTGCGAACTGATCATGCAGCCTTGAAGTGGCTACTGCAATTCAAGAACCCAGAAGGTCAAGTAGCTCGATGGATTGAACAGCTCCAGGAGTATGACTTCGAGACGGAACACCGCAGCGGAAAAACACATGGGAATGCCGATGCACTCTCACGAAGGCCGTGTTCGGAAGACTGCAAACATTGTGTTAAGCAGGAATCTAACGAAATAACATTAAAATTAACGAGAACGAGTCCTTTGGGTCTCTGGGAGAATGATGCTATGAGGGAGGCTCAAGAAAGAGATGACGACCTTCGGCAAATCATCACATGGAAGAAACGGGGTGACGTAAAACCAATCTGGAGCGAGGTTGCACCCACTGGCGCTGTCACTAAGGCGTACTGGGCGCAATGGGACAGTCTGATACTGCAAAACGGAATACTCTACCGGAAATGGGAGAAGACTAACGGCAGAGAGTTTCATCTTCAGATCATTGTCCCAAGAACGAGAGTACCAGATGTGCTCCGTGAAATACATGATGGCGTATCAGGAGGTCATCTAGGTGTCAAGAGGACGTTAACAAAAGTGCGAGAACGATTCTACTGGTTGCATTGTCGAGATGATGTACAGGATTGGTGCGCAAATGTACTACCTGCGCTGCTGTAAAAGGACCACAGACCAGGAGCCGTGGGAACCTGCGGTTGTATAACGTCGGTGCACCGTGGGAACGAATAGCAGTTGACGTAGCTGGGCCATTTCCTGTAACGGAATCGGGTAACAAGTATTTTATGGTCGTCATGGACTACTTCACCAAATGGCCCGAAGTGTTCGCCATACCAAACCAAGAAGCTACAACAGTCGCTTCTAAGTTAGTCGAAGAAGTGATATGTCGCTTTGGTGTGCCTCTAGAAATCCATTCTGATCAGGGCAGGAACTTCGAATCGCAAGTATTCCAGGAAGTGTGCAAAATTTTGGGCATGCATAAGACGAGGACCACCGCGTACCATCCACAGTCTGATGGAATGGTTGAGAGGTTTAACCAGACTCTGGAGAGGCATTTGGCGAAAGTGGTAGACGACAAACAAAAGGATTGGGACAAGTATATACCACTCTTCCTTCTGTCGTACCGAACCGCCGAGCATAAAAGCTACCCCGGCGTATGTCAATTACGGTAGAGAACTACGAATACCAGTAGATCTATTGACAGGAGGGTCACCGGAGGGACCAGAGACCGTACAAGACTATGTTTGCAATTTAAGGAAAAAAATGCGCTATATACACGCCTTGGTACGGGAAAATGGGTTACAGTCAAGTGAGGGCATGAAAACCAGATACGACCGGAAATCGAACACGAGCGGCTTCGAGGAAGGGTCACTGGTGTGGCTGCATAACCCAACTCGCCGGAAAGGAAAATCTCCAAAGTTGCAGACCAAGTGGGACGGTCCATACAAAGTGGTTACCCGACTGAATGATGTGACTTATAGGATTCGAAAGCAACCAAGAGGAGCATTCAAAGTGGTACACATAGACCGTCTGGCGCGTTACCATGGCAGTAACAACGATGCTCGGGACGAGCATCGCTAAGAGGGGAGTGGTGTTACGAAGGCACAGGGAAGCTAGCGCCATCTAGCGTGGCTGGTGGAACCACTCAGTGAACGCATAGACAACGTGATATCCCGACTCGATACTAGATGGCGTTAGTGGGCCTGTATTCTCGCGTGTTCGGGAACACGCGGTATCTTTCCAGAATCGTCTATAGTCCGTTCAACGAAACGAGATTCCAGACGTAAACAACGCCGAGCATTGACTCGTAGTGACGACGGAACAAACAAAATATATTCTATCTCTTTCTATCTTGTTTGTTTTCTATCTTCCGCACGGCTCACGGCAATAATGCTGAAGGTCAAACGAGGCTATTGATGAGTTTGAAAACATTTGGACGGACTTTTTATTTTGTAGTTATTTATTATTTTTTAGTTGTTATAGTATATTTAACACTAATACAGTGGGATAATAGATAAACTTTTGTTTACATATGAAAAGATCAGATTACAACCACTTAAGAAAAGATGGCGTCACCCACTTCAAACATTTTATAGAAAATATTGGTTTCGTCGGTTTATATGTTTTACCTACCCAGAGAAAGGAAATTTAATACAGATTCCATATAAATAAACACCAAATGTCCGGGCGTATTTATACGCCCAGAGTTTGCATAGGATTCCTATGAAAAAAAAGGCGTATAAATACGCCCTGGACATTTGACACTTATTTTTTTAGGCGTATAAATACGCCCGGACATTTGAGTGGTTAAGTAGTAGGTAATTATCAAAATATAAATTTATTTTACATTTTAAAAATTAGAGTAAGTAAAAAAAGTTACAAAACCCTGCATAAGCGAATGGCCTTGCAGTCGGTTTGTTTACGTCTGGAATCTCGTTTCGTTGAACGGACTATAGTACTCGCGACGGCACGTATAAATAGTCGCGGGGAGGGCCGCGAGTGCAGTTCAGTTCGAGCTTTCGAGGCGACTTCGAAGTGAAAACTAGTGATACCGGAGTGAAACAAGTGAAACCTACGACTTGGCTTACGACCTAGGACATCGTTAGTGCTTTGTGTTTGGACCTAGTGCATTGTGTTTGACCTAGTGCTTTGTGTTAGTGCTAGTGAATAAAGTCTTCATTGAGTCAGCATGTCTTTCTCTCCAAATCCTTCGAACCCTAACACGTAACAGTATCAAGATTATGCGGCGAGGCGTTCGAGGCAGCCGAAGTGTACATCGCAAGAATGGTTCGCCGCAGAGCTCGCGCCGCGCCGTAGATTTACTGCGCCATCTGGCGGCGCGGCTTTTGATTTATCTGTCCGCGGCGACAGCTAAATTGCATTCTTGCGCGCGCTGTCCGCCATGTTTAATTTAAACTGTTACCCCAGAATGCGACGCGTGCGAGAGAGCTGCTCGCAGAAGTAGCTTCTTGCTGAAGGAGCCATTAACTGAAGCTGAGCTGTGATCTCAGATATATTACGTACGATAAAAATAATGGATTTAAGCGAACGCCAAGATGCGGGAGTTGCTATTAAGTAGCGCGACTTAAGCCAGAGCAAGGATTAGAAGCGCTCGAGCGAACAAACATACAATAGAAATTACTTAGGTTGTTAAAATGTTGCTAATTTTAGAAATATATTTTTAAGTATTTCCATAAATTAATAACCCTGTAATTATAATAAAACTTTCGATTTCAAATGTTAATTAATACATTAATCTCATAATAAATCTGGAAGGCTATTAGCGTGGTATTATTTCAGATTTAAACTACAAACCGCAGCCATCGCGTGCCCCGGCTATGTTTCCGTTGGAAAAGTTTTACGATCGCTGATTATTGTCAAAACTACTTTGAATGCGCAACGCTAGTCTAGTCTTAAAGGATTCAATTGCAAGGAACCTTGTAAAAACAACTTTGTCATTGGTTCCGTCGAATAGTGGTTAGACATATTCATAGTCAAAGTTACCGGATTACTCACGTGTAATCACAATCGCAATAGGTCGACTAGTTTCGGTCAATTACGAAGATTTACCGATTAAATATTCCACTACTTCGAATGGATTTTCTTTATAATGAGGCGCGGGAAAAGTCACGATGACAGAATTTACATGGTTTATTACCTACACAAAACCTATAAATACTCTGAAATATGCCGGTTTCCACCAACGTATCAAGGTGTCATCAAATTGGTTAAATTTTACAAAAATAACTAAGAAATTTCACTATCCAGATACTTTATAGATCCATGAGTCAAGCGGACAACTTAGTTTAATAAACTATCTCTATATGTATATAGTCTTAACTTGGAGTTTGATCTGGCATGTAAGTATTTGTGACTTGAACGCAATTAAAAAAAAATTGTTTCAGTTCCCGCCGTGAGAGAGAGCGCCGCGCGCGCGCGCCAGCCAAGCGCCAGGCCGCCTCTGCCGGAGCCAATATGGCGGCTTTAGGATTAAAGGAACATTTGTGTTATACGGAATATACGGTGGTGAGGCAGTCTCATGAGTGTTTTAGTTAGTGTTGGTTTTTGTGTTAAGTGGTTTTTGAAGAGGAGGGCTGCGGAATACATCTCACGGTGCGGTGATTCAGGTAAGTGGTTTAACTATTATTTTTGAAGTGCATGCGTAAGAAAATTTTAGTTGTATTATAGTATCCACCATTCCAAATTTGAATGGTAAAAAATAATTTAATGTAGCTAAGATACGAGGTGCTGCTATACGCGCTGAAGTGAACGGGTGTACAACTCGAGTTACGAGTGTTACGAGTACCTACGAAAGTCGCAGACGCCGTCGTTTGCGATTTTCGGAACTCGAAATAAAACAAGAAAACTATCGCGACTCGGTGACGCCGGCGCGGGCGCGGCGCGCGGCGCGGGCGCGGGCGCGGGCGCGGGGCCGCATGCCGCGCGCAGGACGAAGCACCTATTGTACTTGATCACCTGTATAATGTACAGTCAAATTATGAAATTAGCGTTCGAATAATAAGAATAACGAAACGCGGTTTTGCGTATCTGGTTGATTACGAACCTTAATCTTGTATTGAAATCGATGAATAAATTCACTAAGAAGTTACAGTAGAAATTTTTTTAGAAGTATTAGCGTTGTGAGTTGTGGCATTCAGGGAGGGGTCACAAATGGCACTTGACTAAGTACACACATATTTGTTTGTTATTTACGTAAGCTGGATAGATCTGGTGAGCGCGTGTCTTTATTTAGGAGGACAGGTGGTAATTCTATAAAGAATCGAAACCGTAAAATGCATAAAACGGAAGAAGAACCTTGCGATTCGTATTTATAATTTCTCTTGTAATATATTATTATTGTCATTGTAAATAACAATTAAGATAACATAACATCTCGCCCGTAATTTCCCGAAGTGAGGCAGATGTGTGTATTAGGTACTCGCCCACTTTTCACCAGTTAAGTTTAGTCAGGGAGTACATTACATTACTTACATTACTTTGGTCGTTACTCTATAGTTTAGGTGTCCCATGTAACAGGCGGTGAGCCTATCGGCACGCGCTGGCAGTTTTATTAAGTTAGTTCGTCTAGCTACGAATTTATTCACTACAATTAATGTTTGATATGCGTAGATTTTCTAAAAAACATGGAGGTATGCAAACACAAGTATTAAATCATTGAGAATAACTAGTACACTTAGCTAGTACAGTCGAACGGTTAGTCCGGCTCGTAATCGGTACCGGCGACGGTCGGCGCGCCGGTCTGGACGTCGCCGGACGTCGCCGGACGGCCCGGCCTGGCCCGGGCCTGGCTTCAAGGCTTCAACAGACAGATCGACATATTGGATTTTATCACGTTTCTAATAACGACAACCCTTTAGTATTGTTCGTTGTTAAATTTTTAAGAAGTGGGCCATGGGGACCACGCCTCGCAAGTGCGGATTGGCCTACTTCTGATGCCTTCGAGAACAATATGGAGAGTGCTCAGGAATGGAGGTTTCCTCACGACGCTGCCCTTTATTACTAAAGCAGGTGACAGCTACTAAGCTAATCTGCAGCCTATGGATGTCCCACTGCTGGGCACGGGTCTCCCCAGCCGCAGCTGCGGGAGGTCTCGAGCACACTTCACCACGCGGATGCGGATATAGTATGTATAGGATCATCATCATTTCCTGGTTACTTGAAACCAGGTTTACCTGGTGCTTTTAATGGATTCGCCAGAAGTCGGTATTTTAATATTAACTTTCGCCTTAATCGTCAGTTCGTAAAAAGCGTTAGTATACGCAGAAGCCGATTAGACCGTTTAGCGATGTAATCTATGGTATGGAGGATACGATCTGAGCCGCAGCTATTATTTCGCCATTAAACAAAAATAGTTGCTAGCGAGTGTCTGTTCGGGGAAGCCGGGCGGGGGCGGCCCGGCGCCGCGACGGGGATAGCACCGGCCCACGCGGACTGTCCTGCACGTGTACAGACATGTACAGACATGTACAGACATGTACAGACTGGCTACTGGCGAGACCCTCACAACCTGTTCTGAATCCTGCGACATAAATTACTATAATAATGTATTCAAGACTGTAATATACGTACAAATGCACCTACGACTTAAAGATGTATCATTTGAAACAATTAGGAGAGCGGTCGAGTGCAAGCGTTTGTTTCTGACTTTGGTATTTCTGAATCAAATATGCAGTGCTTTTCGATGCTCTAAAATTGTCTTCGTACCTACGTTCTGATAAGTTAGTTCTTAAACTAAGTTGGCTGCCCGATGCGACAAGGTGGTAACGTATTCAATCTTGCACTCATCGTATTGTCGCTGTCCGAATGAATAAAGTTGGAATTCCGTTCCGATTGGGCCTCGGCACTGTTAACTGTTGTCGCTCTCAACCCTCGCAACACACGCGGCCCCGGCCCCGCGCCCGACCGTTCCGTCGAGTGTTTGCGCACTCGTGTTTGCCCGCGATGGAGTTGCGGCCAATATAAACTTCCCGCTCTTCCCAGCGCCGCTGGACTATCATTAAATGGTTCGTACTCTTGATCTTACATTGTGATTTGTTCAAATTCAACCGAGTCAATTCCGAAATTCAAAATTCAGCCACAGAGGCGATGCAGGTATGATCGATTATTTAAGAATCTGAAAGTATTTGTTTTATTGCACATTCAGGCTTTACACGTTTTGATGACAATGAGGTGAAAAAACGATGAAAAGTTGATTTCCTGATTAGGTTTTGGACTAAGTATTAATACCAAAACTATATGAAAAGGATTTTAACATCAAGCGATGGTTTGTTGGCTGACTCGGTCGGACGTGAGTTCAACGCAATTCATTGTATTTTTTTGATCAAAGCAGTCATGTCGAACGAGATCATACTTCATATTGCTTTACAATACGCATACCTTTCCAATTGTGACAGGTGTTCTGCGTAGTTTACACTTTGAGGCGATATTTGAGCGGAGCCAGTAGGTACCTACTTACTTGTTGTAAACAACAATGAGAAGTATTTTACTTACGCAAATTAATAATCAATTTAAAATGCCGAAAAGCCCGTAGTACCTGCAACAAGACACAAAATTTATTTAGTTATGGAGCTCATTCACACGTATCAGCGCACACCGTCGTACAGCCTTTCTTTGTCCCAATGCTGAGCAAGGGTCTCTTTTTAGGCCTTAGTCCACCACGTTGGCCAAGTACGGATTGGCAGACTTCACATGCCTTCGAGAACATTATGAAGAACTCTCAGGCATGCAGGTTTCCTCACGATCTGTCTTTTACCATTGCAGCAAGTGACTTAATTTCTTAAATCGCATAACGTCTAAAGTCATTGGTGCGTGTCGCTGGGGTTCGAACCCGGACCGCTCGAGTGAGAGGCGAGTTCGATAGCCACTGGGCTATCACCGCATCCGGACGGTCGCTATTAACTTTGAACGCGCTGACGACACGGAACCGGTTGTTGAATGTCGTTCTTCTGCTCACAAGATAACAGCCGCCGGCAAAGTTTGTAATCCATCCGTCGATACAAAATTAATCAACAATGAATTAGGATCGTTCCTCATCGGGAGCGCGTGCAAGTGGCCCGGTATTTTACCGGAATATTGATAACACTTACGTAAATTATTGGCGGGAATGCGATACCGTGGAATCTTCCAAGTAATTGAATACTAACTTTAATTACTGGAAGGCAATTTATTGAGTGGAAACTAACTGTCTCCGATACCGGCGTAACGGCGGCGGTGGCGGCGTCGGTGACCGCGGGAATGGCGGCACTGTTGTGGCTCCAACTTCAGATATACAACTTCAGATATACAACTTCAGATATACAACTTCAGATATACAACTTCAGATATACAACTTCAGATATACAACTTCAGATATACAACTTCAGATATACAACTTCAGATATACAACTCACATTTTTAAGTCCGCGTCTCAAGCAAGTAAACTTTATCCGCTGCGTCGGTGAAAGAATAATTTAACATACTATTCATCACATCACTTTCTTTGTCCCATTCTTGGGCACGGGTCTCAGAATGGGGTTAGGCCTTACTCCACCTCGCTGGTCAAGTGCGGATTGGCAGACTTCACATGCCTTCGAGAACATTATGAACTCTCAGGCATGCAGGTTCCCTCACGATGTGTCCGTCACCGTTATAGCAAGTGACATTTAATTTCTTAAACATACTATTATATAAATATACACATAAAACTACTTGAACGAATATCTATGTTATATCCAGATATTTTAAGCATGCGAGAGCCTGAATTATTCAAATTTTAATCAGTGATTAATGTCCAAACCAGTCTTTGAATTATTAAGTTGACAGTCGTACTAACTTATGATTCAAAGTGCGTTCTACCCGCGTCCCCGTCTTCCCGCGGTTAACGAGAGCGCGGCGCCGCCAGGGGGCGCGCGGCAATTATATCAGTTTTAATTGCCATGAATACAAAGCGCCGCCCTGATTGGTGGCGCTGAATAACGAGTGAGAAGTGATTGAACGCGGAGCCGCGACACTCGCTCTTCATTTATGCAAATCATTAAACGCGCTGCAACTTATACAACTGTGACCTATTTCATGACCACTGCGTGGGCCAGGACTTAAGTACAGACGGAAGTGGCCGAAGCTTAAGTAGGCTTCAGAACGAAAGGAAGGTTTAGCGTGTGGTCTCATATCTGTCATCCATGCGACGCGGCGCCGGCTGGTCTTTCGATAGGTGTCAATCATAACGGATCGACAAAATGAGGTGCTCAGTTCTATTGGCAGTGGCACCATGTCTACGCGCCGCGCTACGTGTTAACACGGAATAACACGGCTGTAGCCTCGCCACGTTAGCATAGACCCGCTGGAAGCTCTCGTACGTAACATTAAAATAATAAATTCAGATTGTGAAAGGTTTTAGGCCGCATTCCAATTAGCGGGAAACGTAAAAAATAAACGTCGGAAATGAATGAATTGTTGAATTTTTAATGATTCTATGAACTATGTTTGTAGGGTTCGGAACGTCATTTATTTAAGATTTTAAAAGGAAATATTTAATTTACTGCTTGCAAGCTCGGCGGCTCAAGCGATGACACACCACAGCATGTGTGTAATGTAATATCCACACAATCATAAAACACATTTTCATTTTTAATTACCATCAGAACGCTGATGGAACAATCAACGTAGGTTGACGTACTTCTGATGTTACCGATAACACGTCGCAATGATGAGGTGTACGTTATCCGATTTCGATGCGCTGATTAAGCAAATATTGAACAGAAACTACAAAATGTGGAAATAATTTGTATATTTTGATATGTATTTGTCTAAAAACTTTAAAAACTCATTCTGTAATCAGGAGCGGAGGAGGAGGATCATAGTTGTTTAGTGTAGTGTAGTGTAGGAATGTGTTACGTCTAAGACACCTAACTGACACTACGATTGAAATTACTAGCCTTAACACAGCAAATGATGTTAGTGTATCTAGTTAACATCGCTATAACACGTACTCTATAACTCATAATGTAATTCCCAACAGAGCGACACTGTCGAGGTCGACAGAACTCTTTAATAAAATAATAATTAGGAACATGAGGAATCTTCAAAATAATTAGTGTTTTATCGATTTTTACCAAATGAGCAAGCAAATGACAACATAATGGGATGCTGTAGAGAACTAAGATTGCTGATTTTCAGGGCAACCCCGTGTTTCAATTGGTACCTATTCTCATCGTTCGGGCTTTAATTTAGGCTGTACTGTATATGCTGCAATAATCATCGGTGGATAAATATTGCACTGCAGGACCCGCCGTTAGAGGAACGAAAGTCGAAATTAAATCGTTCCTGCACACGCAGCGATACGCCGCGCAGTCCGGAGCGGGATGAGCTAAAATAATACAATTTTATGTCGACAATCCAATTTCCGCGCCGAGAACGTATCGACGGATTAAACGGTGCGCACTAATATTGCGCACAAAATCTCCGCGCTCGCGACAAGTCTCCCCGCGCGGCGCGCCCAGCCAGCTTCCGGCGAGCTAGTTAAAGGATAGCTTTATAAATGCCGCAATGCCATAGGTAGGACCACCTTCAGCTGACCGAGCTAATCAACCCAGTCCCTATCAATGTCGGTCGCAGTGGTCGCAGTTGTCACGGGCGACAGCAGACGTGTGGTGTCGCACGCTCGTTTGCTATCTTGTATAACGTAAGAACTCGCATTTTATTGAAGTATTTCAGATAATTCATTTGTATTAAATGACGAAGTATGAGTAAAGAGCAGTGTTTCCCATATAAGCTTCTCTACCGGCACACAAATATCATGCCGTTTTAACTTGGCCGGTTGTTCATGGTTTATCCATGCAGCGAACACATTATATTCGACATCATTTTATGAGAGTTGTGCGGGGCGCCGCACCCGGACCAGGTGTCGAATTGCCTACATTTTTATTGCTCCCGAAGTATCCTGAACGTGCACGTGTAGTACCCCCCCCCCCCTATGTCCCCCCTCCTCCACCCACTTCTCTTATGTTTACACAACCGCTCAACGTCAACCGCCGCGACGTAACTGGGACACTTTACGAAAAACACGTTTGTTCGTTTCAGCTGAAAAAGCCGCGAGCCTTCCGCCCCCGAGACCCGTGTTTCGGTTCCCCGCCGGCCGCGCCGTTACTAAATCCACAAACAATGAATTCCCTATTCAAGTGGTCGCTGCGTGCGGACGCTAGTATTTTTCCGCTGAGCAATACTAAACGGTGAATTATTAATCTTTTGATTGGACTCACTCGTAGCAGCGACTGGCTGCTCGTTGCCGCCGGCCCCAGGCCGGCAGGCGATTTGCCGGCGGGTACTACGGGGATCAATTGTTGATTTAAAGACTATTTGAATACTTGAAATTATAATACTATTGAAACTCAGTATTCGCAGACGAGAGTTGCGGTCGACTTATATGATATTTAAACGACGTTCAGGCCGGGTCGGGTTCCGTATTGCTGGCTCTATCCAACTTAAAATTCCCGGGAACTTAGCGTAGGGGTCGGTGCTGGCCAATTAGGACGTGGCTCTAAACATCATAACTGGAGAAGAGCGGCCATAACGGCTGTACTTTGTAACGCTGAGGGCCTATGTTAAGTTCCAACCTGAAATTGATCCAAGTTTATTTTCTAGTCTGTGCAGTTAATATCCCCGCGACGCGGTGCGATGTGATGTGATGAGGGCACTCCCGGCGGCTCGAGGCGTGCGATCGCCTTTCATTTGATACCAGTTATAAAACATTATGGCGTCCAATATCCGCGATATTACTTCTCCCAACGTCCCCCGCGCGCGAGAGGGGCGGTCGGGGTGCTTGCAAAGTAATACCAGATGCGCAGACAAGGTAAACATAGTAAGGTACTGAAACTGCTTATACCGCTAAGTTTTAATTTGTAATTAATTCGTTCCGGCGTTGTTTGGCGGCGCCGATATCAATTCTCAAAAATTTCCTACCCGGCGCATCTGTGGCTGGCTAAGAACTCTCACTAACAATTGCTCACTGGACTATTAGTCATGCCAACGAACAGGACTGTAACTGTATCCAGCATTCCCAGCCATAATCATAGAGCTTAAGAACAAATGTTTCTATAAACATCCTCTGCTAAACTAACCATTCCGGTGTCTATTTGAGTCTTCATCAAAATCTGTCACAATTGTCACGGGCGGATAGGTTGTGCCGCATGCTATTTAATATCCATAAGAAGCGCTTTTTTTTTAAAACATAAATCTTAAAATTATCGGATGTTTGAGTGATATCGAAACCTATTCTAAGAGAGTGTAGTACTGCTGCACCAGTAGGTATCCATTCCTCAAAGACAAGAGTCTTTGATTCTCGGCGGTTCGACTAATCTCATAAAAGCTAAGTCTTCGCCGCGCTCGCGGGACACTCGCCGTGATGACGTAACTGCACCTATTAACGCCTGCCCCACATGCCCGCTGACCCTGCCTCCCCCCTCCCCTCTCCTGCCCCTCCCCCCTGCCGCCCCTCGTCCGTGTTCTCCGCGACACCAGCCACGCGGCCGGCCGGCGCGGCCGCCAAACAGTCTGGACGCGAGCACTCCTGAAGAAGAGGCTCTCCTTTGTTTGCACCAAGACGAGGGCGAGCCGGCACTCGCTTACCGTAATAATGGGGTCCAGTTAATCATTTGTTTGGCAGATAAACGTTGTGAGGTCATAGAGTTTAGGGTAATTTCTGTTTTCTACTGTAAATTCTGTTTGTGTACTCGAAACACAGGGTGTGCGTACGATGGTAGCGTTGTACCGCGCCTGCGGTACGCAACGCTGGTCAAGGGCAACATTTTATTTTTTTCCGCGCCACACCTTACCATAAAGATTGTACCGCCGAACACCACTTCACCTGCCTGCATAAATGCACTTTGAATTACATTGGCGTGCTGCATGCTCGTTTGCACCACCATAAAATCATTAAATCAAAAATGTTGTCGTTCAGAAATTCATAATGAACATGGAAAAATGGAATGCGATAACATTGTTGTCGAGGTGATTTACAGCGATTTTCTGTTTAACTCGTTAAGCCTCTGGTATACTCTGGGATGCCGATGAACTCCTAATTGCGAGGCTCGTCATTAAAAATGTACTCCGAGCGCTAAACACTTTCATAAATTACAGTTCGCTCGGGAAACTTCCAGCCCTGGAATTACTATCTTCTTTATTTTACACCTCGCTCTTAATCCGAGGCTCGCGGCGGCTTCGAGCGCTGTTCCGGGAGGAAACAGATTAAATTACTTGATCAGAAAACTCCTCGCACTCAGTACTTTTATTAAAATAAAATAGCGCTTTACGTGTTCGAGTTTTAAATAGCTTCACCGTTCCTTGCGCTGGTCGGGGCTGCTGGTTGGACTTCTAGCGACCACTTCCAGCGTCTTCCACGATAAGACCTGCGAGGACAGGTACTTTTTGCAACCCTAAGCCCCAAGCCCTACTTGTAGAAGGAAGCATAAATTTTTGCTAGAATTGCTTGTCCGACGAGTGCTCTTGTTACCTGTAGAGGGAAAATGCGTTTGTAATATTCTCTCCGGAGATAAGTTTAACCCTAAAAAAGAAGCTGTCTGAAGAAGTCTTTAATATAATAGGTCATCAATCACTCGGAAGAGAAGTTAATCTGCCGCCTCGCGCCCCGCGGGCCTCGCTCAGTACACTTGAAGGGCCAGATCCCCCGCACGCCGGCGACGTCTTGCCTGCCGTGGCGGGCACGTCGCGAGTTAAGTCCCACGAGCTTTGATTTATCAAATATAAAAGGGGTATTCATTTGAAATTAGATTTTTTTACAATACGTCACTTACTTGCGGAATTCAGGCAAAGTTGCACAAAGCGCCACATTCAGAGCGCATGTAACATAAACCTGTTCGTACACTTCACATTGCGATGCCTACAGGTATAACTTGTAGGATTACCACGTGGTACCCGTAGACACAAACATTCCAGGCGTCAGTCGATTCTATGTGAGCGATAGAGTTAACGACAGGCGCGGTCGGTTTGTGGATAGGAGACGCTGGCGGCAAATTGAGCCTACCGTGCTTGGTAGGGCATGTAAAGCCGTCGGTCCCGTTTGATTTCAATGGCAAAAACTGGTTAAGCCTTTTCAAAGAGCTCGGGTGGCTTGAGAACATTTGACACTGGAATGGCGAATAACCCCTCCACCAATCCGCATTGGAACAGCGTGTTGAAGTGTGCTTTAGGCCTCCCGCAGCTGTGTTTGTGAGGAAGACCCGTGCCCAGCAATGGGACGTACTTAGATTCAAACATTAGTTGGTTAGTTCGTGGCTAGGCGGAGGAGTCTGGGCAATTCCTGCAGCTTATTTGTATGTAGCATACAGTCACCTGACGCTTCCGAGGTGCACAAAGGACCAAGTTCTCGTCCGGCGCAGTCGCTCAAGCGATTATATCGTACGTATTAAATTGCCATTGAGCACGGCCCGTACTGGATAGAGGCAAGTCGAGGTAATCCCAGCGGAGTGTTAACGGCTGTCCTTATCTGATATTAACAACGTAGATTACGTCATGAACAAATAACGAAATTAATAAACGGTTCCACTCGTTCTCCCGCAGGACCAGGCGTGTGTCCCGACACACGCCCGTGGCGTAAATGCATACGAAACAGTGTGCCTATATAATATTAATAGATGATTTGCGGTGATAATGACATGTGCCATTTGCGATCACCGCTTATAGTGACACTTGCTGACCCCGCAAACGTTGTGCTGCCATATGAAATGTCAAAGTGACGCGACGCTTCATGTAAATGAACGACGGTTAATATAATACTAATAATACTACGGAATACTGAAATAGTGTTTAAAAAACATTTTACAGTGGACCAAATTGTGAATCTAAACCATTATCAAATCCCCTTGAACACACACAAAAATGTTCATCAACATCTATCCAGCTGTTTAGAAGGAGTTCACTGGCATACACAAGAAATATATAATTATATTAAGATAACGTAATATACGTAGTATACTACCACTATGTTGAATCATGTCAAAGGTTTTAAGATTCCTTTTATCACACAAACTCTCAGCCAGAGTACATCTGCAGCTGCAGCAGTCGCCGCGGCCATCGATCGCTCCAGATGCATTCATCGCGGCGTCACAATTGGCTGCTTCTAAATCGCATTCCACAAACATTATTCAGTTAGCGAGTACAGCGTCGCGGCACCGGGGCGAGGAAGGTTGGCCGGGGCGAGGGACGGCGTGTGATGGATAGCCGGGCTGGAGCCGGGCCAGGACCTGATGCTACCGACCGGCGCTCCACACTGGGCTGTTATGTGTATCGGTCATGAAACGCAGCGTTCAAGACATCAGCCTTAAAAATCCAACTGATGAATTTGAAGTAGCTTTAAAGCTAATATGATATCTTTCCCAACGATAAAGATGCACGGAGATAAAGTGGTGTAAGTAAATTTTCGCTCTAGAAAAATTCCCAGCCTCAAAAAGTAAGGCCGAAGATACGAAGCAACTATTTAATAACCTGCGTTTGACATTCCCTCGACATCGGCTGTCGGAACGACAAATGCCAAAGCCTACAGTTTTGCTCGTCGCGCGGCGAGATAGCGTAGCTATAACGTAACTATAACGTAGCTATAACGTAGCTATAACGTAGCTATAACGTAGCTATAACGAAGCGCGATACGGCTGGCTGGCCGCCGGTCTCGTGGCGGCTCGCTCCGGACCACCCTCGTTCATCGCAGCCCACTTACAAGGATATCGTCTAGAAATGAAACGGGCTACCCACAGTCTGGTCGAGAGTAGAGCCCCGATTCTTGAATTTCTTATACGAGATTTTATACGAAACATTTCCGTATTAAAACTTGGCAACGATGTTACTTTAGCAGTGAAGCATTTACTACACAAAATCTATCACCCACACGAGTGATTATTTGAAAATAATGTTTTTCTTCACCATAAAATCAGATAATATTTAATTGCTTAACAGTAAGACGTCCGTGGCACTGGCAGGGCCTACCTCTTACCTGCTGGTGGTAACAACAATGACGGGGTTAATACTACTACTACTATTAGTTAGAGCACGATGAACGGGTAAGAAGTGTCTCGAAGAGAGCCTCTGTGAGTGATGATAGTAAGCGAATAAGGTGAATTCAGCAATATTTTTGAGTTTCTTCTCTCTCATTAAGACCTCATCCATCGATTAGTTGGAGCCATCGCAGGTACCGCCGCCGCCCACAGGTCAGATATTCCGCGCACATATCATCCAGAACTTCGCCCATAAATATTTGACTTTTGGACGTTCTATTATGGCCGCCATACAGGTGCGTCGCAATTTTCATAACTTGCGCATTTCCAGCGCATTCACCGCTTCGTGAATGGTTATCATTTTTATTCGGAAAAGAGTCATTCAGTGCGAATGTGCTCCTTTATGTTCGGAGCGGTGTAATGGCGGGCGCACGCTCGCGCCGGCCGCGCCTTTTGTGAGGGATTCCGCGTGCGTGTGTAATACATACATCCATCATTCGCGACTGGTCAGCGTAGCGCTGCGTCTGCCGGCCGTCGCGTGACGTGCTCGTGAATATCAATACATTTCAAAATTAGAAAGCCGTGCTAGCACAAAATTGCTCGATATTTTATAAAAGTGCTGCGCTCGGCCTCCGGCTACTGGCAGGCGCACACACGGCAGTTGAGGCAGCCCCGCCGCGGCCAGTATTCACGATTCCATAAGCTCCCTCGTAGCCTACTTAGCCGCGCCGTGCGACCGTGCGACCGTGCGACCGTTCGACCGCGCCGCGCGCTGCGCATGAATCAGACCCGCTCCCCGTGGGGATACTGACCTCTATTTCCTGTTGCCGAAACTAGTATTGAGCTGTTACCTGGTCACTGCCATCCGTTCACTACGGTAGAAGCCTTTGTGGTGTGTTTGTAAAATGTACGTAATATATAATTATTGAATCGTGGACTGTCATCGGAACCTAATATGTGTGCCAAATTCCAGCTCGATAGCTTTAGTGGAAGTGGGTGAAATATTGATTGCAAGATTCCAGGACATACATGAATACATACGAGTGAAGTTAAATAAAAGCTTTTAAAAAAATACACGATACAGACGAATTAATATTATTTTTAATAAAGTCGGTTTAAAATTAAATACTTAACGACATCCACTACTTAACATCCACGTGCCCCACATTCACGAGCCAAGAACAAATATTTACTTGGGGAATAAATATCTGCCGACATTCAAACCCGGGACCAGCGGTTCGGCAGCCAGGGTCTCTCACCACCGCGCCAAGGTGTCGCCAATTAAAAATCATTCAAAAGTTTATCTCCATTAAGTTGAATTTAAGATAACAATCGATAGATCTAGGTAAATCGCATGGAAACTGTCAATCACAAGTATATCAATACGCTGACAATACGCAATCAATTCCTCGTTAACACCCCAACGCAGCGAACGATGGATCCATCAACCGATGTGGTTCTCGCGAGTCTTCACACCGGGACCAGACACTCAGTGGGGCAGTGCAGCAGTGGAGCGGTGTAGCGGTGGAGCAGTGGAGCAGTGGAGCGGTGGAGCAGTGGAGCGGCGCGCGGTAACCCGGCAACCTACTTAGCGGGTCACGTTCGCAACGGCAGGCCGCGCGCAGGCGGCCGGGCGCGCGCCGACACCAGGCCGCGTGTAGACACCTGGGAAATCCTTAGAAGAAACTGGAGATGCAGTTGAGTACTGCGACTCTCACAGCAGTTAATGCTCTGAGGTTCACTGGAAAACGTTAAGAGTTCGAATCGATACTGAGTTGATGTAACGATGAAGAAAAACGTCGCGAGAAAATCTGCATGACCAATGAAAGGGTTGTGATGATGATGACAGAGTGCCATGTGTCAAAATACGGGATTATTGAGTAGTGAAGATAAAACTTGTACAAACGATCTGACTGTCAAATAATCACTGGATATTTAACTTTGTTAAAACAATGATACGTACGTACATAGTCATCGGCTCTCTCCAATACTTTATATAACTCCTCAGTCCTTTAAATTTATTATTCGAATAGGATATCGTACTTTTTATTACCTTTTAAACTTTGCCTTGTCTATGAATTAACTTGTATAATAATAGTGACGGTGAGAAACCTTTATTTCCCGCTCGTAACGCGCAGCGGCGAGCAACTCAACTTGTATAAACAACAGAGCCGCATCACCGTTTCTTCGCGGAACTCATATTTCTCATCGTAATCACAAGATATTCATGGCCCGAGCATTAGAGGGTATTTATTATTGAAAAAGTTCCAAACAAGTGGTTTATTCCCGACAATAAACATTAAACAGTGGCGCCTAATGGCGGAATAAAGGGAATTGATGTTGCCGCGCGTTACGATCCGCCGACGCCAAATTGCTTTCTTTACTGTTCGAAGGTACCTCAACGGTTGGTGCTCGGCGGTGGCCTCCTACCACCTACATACGTGCAGCATTACATCGCGGCAGTGCTGCATACTGTAAGGGATCGCGAACTCATTCGAACGGGTCACGGTTTAATGTCGCATTTTGTCATTGTCACTTGTTTTGTCATTTAGTGCTGCTGGTCAGGTTCTAATGTTGACATTTTGTACCGTTGATACTCTCAATCCCTAAAACTTCTCCCGATCCTAAGCTTCCACCGCCTTAGTTCATCTGTCTCCTTGTCGAAAATTGGCTGTATCTTTACCCAAGTTAATTTACGAGCACATTCCAAATTGCTCCTTCAGTGGACAGCGATGCTGTCACCTGGCAGCCGGATAAGTCAGCGGGCAGACCCCGGGGTGGGACCGGGCGAGGGGGTAGGGGAGAGGGGGAGGGGAGGGGAGATGTGGGGAGGAGGGGGAGGCGGCGACCGCAGCGCTAAAGCCCGGAGATTGCGAGCCTCCTGTCTTCCGGGACGCGGGCAGGCCGATAAATAAAACAACTATACTTTTCCCGCAATACTGCATACATTTGTATATCACTCCAGTTCTCTGGCGCGACTCTTGGCGCGTTGGTTTCTAACCGGACTCACGCGCCGAGGGTGCGAGTGGTCTTAGAGTAATGAATGTAAGATACTTTTTCATGTACCATGCTTATGGTCTCTATTGTTAAGTTTCTAGCACCTTAAAATGATTTAAGTATTTATTTTTCATTACAGTATTTTTATTCTACTTTCTTAAATTCATTTTTCTGGTAACTAATGAGTATTTCCTAGTCTTTCCTAGCAGGAGCCAGATAAATAGAGTTGAAGGTTTGAATGTTATAAAAGGAATGTCTTCTAATTCGAGTTCAATACCCGAAGTCGGATCGTTTCAGCGAGCGGCCGACCGCAGACTCGAGACTCGTAAAGGCAAGGCGTACGGGAAAGCCAAATCCACTCGTATTCAAATCCTCCTCGAGCCGAGACCGGCTGCTGCCCAGTAGCAGCATAACGGTCTCATTGCTCTGAGCCAGCAGTCGTAGTCCGAACCTTTTGTCTCGCTTTAAATTGAAGCGATAAATGTGACCTACATTCCTTCCGTCTTCGGCTTGTTCCCCTTATCCGAGACAATATCTCAGCGGGCATACGATTCTAATTTCTCACAACTGAATTAGGCGGCAAAGGAGCGCGGGGCGGGTGCGGGGCGGGTGCGGGGCAGGTGCGGGAAGCTTTTTATTAGCAGCATTGTCAGAGATTCGCGTCACGCACCGCGGCGGATTCATTCCGCGAACCGGCCTTTTATAATTTAATCTAACGCCTTGTTACAATGAAAATTATAGATCAGTGGAACGCGAATTTTCATTAGTTTCGCACCCGCGGCTTGGGGACCTGGGGATAGGGGAACTTGGGGACCCGGGGACCTGGGGCGAAAAGCGGGGATGCGGGGGACCACGGGGTTAGCTGTCCGTTCGCTCGGGCCACGTTCATTGCGGTCATTATAATGACGAGCCGTTTCAATATTTTTAACACAGAGTAGGTACGTAGGTACTTATATTACGAGATAATATAACGGGCGCCTCGAGACTGACCCCTTAAAATTGGGGCTCTTCGTATGATGATGATTACGTCATATGATATTAAAATTAAATGTAACAGTATGAAACACCTGAAAGAGAACTAATCGGTCAGCAAGTGAACTTTTGTACAAACATTTGGTACTATATTTGTATTAAACATATTACATAGAAATACTAATTCAAAAACTTCCAATAAAATAGTACCTACCAATAAATATAAAGAAACAAATGTGACGTCAATAATAAGAATAAATAATAGTATTAACTGGCCAGGCCACGCGGCCGCCGCCGCCGCGGGGAAGCCGCCCTTATCTCGCGCTGAAGGAATTACAATTTAGAGATTCCCGCCCACTTGCCAGTCGCTCTATTAGCATGCCTTTGTCGCTGTTCTGCTTGTGTTCTGTTTAGAAATCTGTCGCGCAAACTACATTTTTGAACTATTAACTCCTCCTTTATTTGCAGCGCTTCTGAGCGCTCGGAGACTTTGAGCGGGATTACTATTATAAGGCAAGGTGGTACTTTTGTTCGGACTTTGTTCGTGTCCGACGCGCCCTCTCGAGAGTTAATCGCTCGCTCATTATCACCCTTTAGCCCCTTGACCTGACGCGGCGGCTTCAAACAGCGTCTCGGGTTTCCTTCCCGTCGCTCTCGGACATGACGGACATGACGGACATGACGGACATGTCGTGGGTTCGAATCCCACTCAGGACAAATATTCGTGTGACGAACACTTGTATTTGTTCTGTGTCTGGTATTAATTATCTATTTAAGTATGTATTTAAAAATATCTATGTATGTATATCAGTCTCTGACACCCATAACACAGGCTCCTGCCTACTTTGGGGTCAGTTGGCCGTGTGTGAGAATGTCCAAGATATTTATTTATTTATTTATTTATTTCGTTGCGGGATGCCTACTATCGCACAGTCAATTAAATCAATAGAGTAGTAGAATAGTAAAAAGTAACAATTGAATTAAAACAAAATTATCAATATTATTCAACCTCAGAAACTTAACATAAATGTACATCCATCCATCAGCCTCTCGAGGTCCACCGCTGGACATTGGCCTCTCCTAAACGACGCCCCTCCGACCGGTCCTGTGCTTCTGAATCCAACGGTGGTAACCGCCGTCTTCTTCAGGTCGTCTGTCCGCCTTTTCGAAGAGCGACCTATATAAATGTAACTAGTGGAATCTGTGTCATATAAAAAGGAATAAATAGACATTAGTATAACAGAAACACACTAAATATAAAGCGGCGGCCACCGAGTACAACAACCTACTTCTGAACACACTGGAGCGTGTTTTCGCGAGGATTTCGGAGAGATATTGACTGGCTCGCCACAGCCTAAAGCCCGCCATTCACGGCGGGTCGACTGGGCCGGACCGCTGTATGTAAATATTTAATCAAAGCATTTAGACAATTTGCATACCCGCGAAGCCGAGAGCCGTGTTATTACGGCTGTTTATGCAAGTCGCGAATTAAAGAGCGGGCGTAATGAATGGGCGGCTTTAAACACAGGCCACTCGGCGGCCATTCACGGAGTACGGATTAATGGCTCGGAATGCATTTTGGACGAATTTACGTAATTAGGTGCTCGCGAATGATGTTTTGGTGAAACCGAAATATGAAACATGAATATCGCGATCAAAATTATGTGTATAATAATGCCAGCTGTACACGTATGCACGAACACGACTAAATGTTTTGCGGTCGAGTTGTTTGCCTCATACCGCGCGGTAGCCGCCGAACTGGC
This sequence comes from Carterocephalus palaemon, assembly GCA_944567765.1. NCBI lineage: Eukaryota > Metazoa > Arthropoda > Insecta > Lepidoptera > Hesperiidae > Carterocephalus > Carterocephalus palaemon. The sequence goes on along the minus strand of OX155653.1, from coordinate 12,857,052 downwards.
TTTTCTGCGGTTATTTCACAACGAACTAAGCGAGATGTAGTGGCGGTGTAGAGCTCGGCCACAGGGGGCTGGTGTAAGGGACCAACATTTTGTTCAACATCGTTCAGGCAACTGAGCGACAGACGCAATGGCGAACGCCAGCATACGTAGGTACATACTGAAGGCTGTGCTAGTTTTAGTGTGGTAGTGACCTCAAGCCAGGCAAACTTCTCTCGCTTCTTCTGCTTTCATCTCGTTCGCATGTGGACATCATGCTCTCCGACTCACCTGACTCGGTGTAGAGCTAGGGGCCGCGCTGATAACCAGCGCTCGTGGTCAGGCAGCCGTGGCCAGGGCTGATTCCGAGTGCGGCTGCTTTAGGCAGGTTAATAAATACTGTGAGTGATTTATATTATCAATCGAGAACTGTTTAGTTTATAATAAAATTGTATAGAATGTGATTTTGTCACAATAAAATGATATTCAAGTTTTTAAAAGACTGTCCGATTTGTTATTTGAGTTCGAGTATGTATGCTTCGGTCTATCTTTCCTATACACACCGCAAGTAACCCGGTCATACGTAGTGCCAGGTAGTATTTCTACAACCGCCACAATATTTCCGCAGCATGTTATTATTGCTACTTTCTTCGCTTCGATCCCCGTGGATCCGGCAGCTAAAGCCTTTTCTGACGAAATGAAGATTAACGAATGGCGCGTCGCAATCCCGGTAAAGAAAGCGGCGCCGGCCCGCGCTGCGCGGAAACAGAATTTTAATTGCGACCAACATTGAAAATCCCATTTTTATATAGTTTGTGGAATTTGTTCCTCATTTTTAAAGTTTGTTCCCCTCGGCCGGCCGACGACGGCTCTTATTGTCTGCGGCGCGGCTTGACTACGGCCGTTGCACCTCGTGACTAACATAGTTCAATATACTTATTTGACGACACCGAGTACACGGGGGTCCCGGGTTTAATTCCCGGCTGGGGCAGATATTTATTTTGCAGAATATTTGGGCACTTGGGTCAAGGATGTTAAATTGTGTTGTTTCCTGTGTGTCCGCCGTCGGCAACACAGCACGGGCGCGCCGCGGGGGGTGTGTTTAAAAAATTGTCGCCTGAATACCTACCTGCACGTTATTCCGTGAGACCCGTGCCCAGCAGTCTATGAGTCGCAGCGAGCGACGTTATTCCGACTCACGCTTCTAGATGAACTAGATTCAGATTGATATACTTTTCATCTTATGGTTTTTGTATACGCTTAATGAACGACTAAATCATGACCATGACTAATCGTTGTTCTATCAGATGCTATCCTCGGCGTGTTCTCGCAAGACGACTTCAAACAACACTTAACGAAAATTAATGTAGATCAGGAGTCAGACATCTTCGCTGATGTACGAACTGAATATCTTTAATTAACTATACATAACATAACATCACGCCTGTATTTCTCCGAAGGGGTAGGCAGAGGTGTATACACCGACTGTTCACCAGCTATGTTCAGGTTCCATGCCAAGTGGCGATAGCCTCAGCGCCGGGCACGAGTCCGATGAACTACGCGGCCCCATATTTGTACAGGAAATGAAGGGGTCGTTAACTCGTTACCCAAACCGCACGGGAGCATGGAAACAATTCGTCGAAATTCAAGCTTAAAATAACAACCCCTACAATCATACTCAAGTAACGGCCCTAATGTGTTGCCCAGCCGGCGGGCGTGGGCTGCGCTCGCGGCCGTCCGGAAGCGAAGGTGCTAGCCCTGTGAACGCGTGACGACATACTCTACGACGCTATCTAACAATTTACTGTATAACTAAAGCGAACGGGACTAATTGATACAAACAGCCCCAACTTCTACAGCACTAATTCTCTCCGGCTTTGTCTAATTTTCTCAGACAATGTCCGGAGAGTCGGCGGATGGGTAGCGCTGCACGCTCGCATGCTATCCTAAGACAAAAACCAATAATAAAACAGTCCAGTATAATTGGAAAACCCATCTGTCCGATTATATCCTGAATCTTCTATACACGGTAAAATCCGTACCCCGCATGGAGCCTAGGTAATCGTATATACCAGGCACCGTGTTGTCAGTTCGCTAGCGAGGGGGCGAGGCTCGTTAAGGCCAGTTGCTACGCAGCGGCGACAGGACGCGCGACACACTGCTTGCGGGGCTTTATTTCCGTAAGGCTGTAGTTTGTGCTAGAGGCGCTGCGTGAAACAAAATGAGTTTAAGTGAAACTCTAGTATAGAGTAATGATAAATCTATGAGTGAAACTAATGCTTGCAGCAAATTAATACTTTTTATGACTGGTTGCTGCAATCCATTTAGATGTTCACTGCAGGGTTCGAATCCCTTTTAACAACTGAGAATTGCTAGACTTCTTTTAATGGATATAAGATAGCAAACGAGCATGCACAAATACTTGTATTGCCTCTCTCAAAGTAACCATGTAATTGAGAATTTATACACCCGGATCTGTTTATTTATGTGTCGTTCGTGTCGTAACTTGTTAAACATCAACCTTATTTATTTTTATAACCGAACAGAGCGAACGTTCCGTAATAGACGTCTGTTTATATAAGTACAAAAGTGGACTGTAAATAATGTTATTCATACACGGAGCTCTCCCGCACTGTGTGTTTAGAAACGAGGGCGGGTTCTGTTACCGAAAATAATAGCAATAAAGCTTTATCGCGGCAAAGTGAGCCGCGCGGCCGTAACTTGTGGGTAATTTGCCGGCGGCGACCGGCGACCGGCGACCGGCGAACAGCGACCGGCGCGGGCCGCGGTAATGACGTGTTCTTACGACAACTGCCTTGTGTGTCTGACGGTCGCAAGCGTGACCACCAAACTGACGGTCTTAGGTTCCTGCCCTGCGTCGGGCTAAGCACTACTCGGTTTTTGTATCTACAAATTTCACTAAAACGACGCCTGACGCTAGACGTCTGCCAACACTACTGCTCCTCTATAACAGGTTAATATATTTCGCTGCAACTAACAATAGAAGAAACCTATCTATTTAGGTCTTCGGGCCCCTGTACAGACTGAACACTAGGCAATGTTCCGTCCGCCTTACGAAACGAGATACGTATCCAAATAAGGCCGCTGCCATTCTTTCTATTGTATTGTTAAGAACAATCTCGCTCGAGTATATTTACTTACGCAGTTCACTTATTTTGATTACTGCATGGCCCTGAACGCGAATAACGGCTGGCTCCAAAAGGGCAGCCAAGAGGCTCTATGTAAATCGTTAGAAATATGAGCCGCTCCCATTACACGGTACAGACGTACCGTACCAGCGTACCGCACGCCGACGAACCTTCGTTGACTCGTACTTTTACCGACTTCATCCACAGAAATGTGGTGTATACATACATAGAGACATGAACAAGGTATAGATCGGTGACGTTCAAAATGTTTTATCTAAAGTCCGCTCCTGAAATATCCCACTCTTTTTTTCAAAGTAACCACTCTTCATCACATTTCGCTGTTCTTCAACTTAGAAGCTAAATTTCTGCCAACAAAAACATTTTATCGGATCAAAAAATAATAGTGCATCGTCCTATAAATCCCCAAAAATCAAAACTTACAAACGTATATTTTATATTTTTAATGTTAGCGTATTTACAGTACATCTTGTGGAGAAACATATCTAATGGGCGCGCGGAATGAGGACTCATTTACAAGCAGTTCTTTAAAGATGCGGATCGCGCTGGCGCTACACTACGGGGCTACTTTATCAGAGTAATCTACAAAGAAGCTAGTACGTAAGCGGCTACTTAATCATACTGTGCGGCTCCGACACACTCGCTTCATCGAAGACGGATGCCGTCATTTGTTAGCGGATTGCGTGTCTGCATTGCTGGCTCACGAGGGTAATGGTCGGCAGATTCCTAGTATGTGGAAACTCCTCCGTTTGTTGCGGTCCAGTTGTGTGTTGTGCTGTATTAAATACACACACAATGTGGTGGTGGTAATAAAAATAACGGCCAGACTGACAAAATCATTAAGCACTTCCGTGAGATATTTTAGTATCAACATTTTACTTATCAGTAGCTAAGTTTCGCGATGTTAGCTTTCTGCACATACACGTATTAAAACAAAATGGTTCAGCTTTGACATGAGCAGATATTGGGACTGTCACTTTCTCAGTCATTCCCAGCGACCGGAAAAACGTTCGTTTCTCTACCGACTCACGCAATATTTGAATTTCAAGTTAGGTTTTGAACCTGGAAAGTGTTAGTTTCAAGTGCTGCGAGGAAAACAAATGATAATGACAGTTAACCTGAATGGGATGTACGGGTGCGGATGTTGGGAACGGCAATGACACGCGAGGCTGCCTCGCCGCGGGCGTCGGGAGCATTACTGGCTGCAGCGGGCGGGCAAGCGAGCACGGGTCTCAGGCGGGAAAAATAATACTCTGGAATTGGCCTTGAAGTATAGCACACTTGGCTACTACTAACTGTGACTATTTTATACAAGTACCAGTGGACGCCCGCAGCTTCGCTCGTGTGGAAATAGACATAATAATAGATTAAAAAGTAGCCTATGTCTTTTCTCAGGCTTTAGACTATCTGTGTACCAAATTTCATTTAAATCGGTTCAGTAGTTTTGGCGTGAAAGCGAGACAGACAGACAGACAGAGTTATTACTCTCGCATTTATAATATTATATTTAGTATGGATTAAGACACACACTAAATAAAGTAGAATTCGATACAAAGACCGACCCCTAAGAGTGGTCAACTGTGAAAAAATATTGTCAACTAGCTTTACTAGCGGCTCCGGCCGCGTCAAATCTTTCTCCGCGCAGAGTTAACTGCTACCTCAAAGTCAAAGTCAAAGTCAAATAATTTATTTCGCCATGAGGTGATTATACACGCTTAACGAAAGTCTAGAACAAACAAACTACTTAAACAGAAGAGATATAGATATAGATATATGGGAGATAAGAGAGATAGATATATGGGAGAGGGTAGTTCGAACAAGAACTGATAGGACCTGTTCTCTGTGCTTAATTCCGAATTTAATTTATTTTATTACAGTTTAACGTTAAATTGTGACAAATTCAAAGACGGTACAGTAGTGAATTATAATAAATATAAATTACAAATCAGTGATTTAATTAGTGTTGTGATTTAACTTTAATAAATCGGACTGTGCTCTCTGTCAATCTGGCAGCACGCAATAAGCAGATTGGACAATTTAAATAATACATACAGAATCTACTTCACTTTTAATACACACTTTAAATATAAGCCATGGCCTACAAATGCACTATCTGCGGTAAATTCACTTCGTCAGACTGCTTAAAATGCATTGTGTGTCGATCCGTATACCATCGTATCTGTGTTAATATAAGCCCTGACGCTCGGGTGCCCCACAAGTGGACGTGTAAGGGCTGCACTCATAAAAATACTACCACTGACCTTACCCCGCCGGGAACCAGCGGATCCAATGGCTCGGGAAGCGCCGTCCCCGGGGACCATGCAGACGTCAGCGTCCTGTCCCTCAAGGATGTCACTGGTTTAGCACAAGCCATAAATAGTCTGCGAAATGAACTGGTCTCCGTCACACAAGAGATGGCTGGCTTCAGAACCGAGATGGTTAAACTAAACTCGACGATGTTGGAATTCAATAACCGGCTTACTAGCGTCGAATCAAAGTTCACTTTGCTCGATAAAAGGATCGCGGAGCTGGAGAGAAAAAGCACTAATAACGCACAGGTGAACATCGCGGCCGAGGTTGACAAATGTCTCAACGAGCGCGACCAAGCCAGCTATCATAGCGACGTAGAAATTAGTGGTGTCGATGAACAAACCGGTGAAAACCCGATACATATTGCGAAGTTACTAGCAAGTAAGCTCGGTGTAGCCCTAGAAGACAACGATATCTTAAGCGTGGAGCGCTCAGGGAAGCGTCGAGACCCCGGTACCGGCAGCCCCGGCGCCGGCACGCGCCCGCGCACGCTCGTATTACGTTTAGCCCGGAAGGCCACCCGCGACGAACTAATTAGTGCAGCGAGGACCCGCCGCGGTGCAGACACGAGCGGAGTCATCCGCGATGCCGTGCCGCGCCGCTTCTACGTTAACGAGCGGCTAACATGGAAGAACCGCCAGCTATTCTTCAAAGTGCGACAACAAGCTAAGATGGAGCAATGGAGGTACTCGTGGACAAAAGCTGGAAAAATCTATGTTCGGCGTGAGGCTGGTTCGAAGTGCTACTGTGTACGATCGGAAGCAGACATTGACAATATTTTTCGTGGTGATTTGGTTAGTGTGCGCACTGGGGCTGTTGGCAGCGTGGCCGCCGGAAACTAAGACATCTTTAGAATTATTCTGTAACACTTATGTGGCGTTAATCTCATCTTGTAATACAATATATTATAACAGCCCACATATGCTATTATATGGTACCACTTTGTTATGCAGGCAGCCCAAAAGCAGCCAATACATGGTGCCAGGAAAACATACTAAGTATCGAAACACGACTCAGTCATGGTTACAAATATGGGATAGCTGTATTGGTTTTTGTATATTGCAAAAATGTATAAAATTAATTTATATCAACAAGTCAACCTTTAGTAAAACAAATACACCTATTTTTGAATGTATAATCTTCATACCATATATCATGGCATTATTATGTAATTATTATTTTTATAATTTCAAATTTAGATTTACATGCATATTATTATTATTATTCTTATTCTTATACAATATTCCTATACAACTTAGTCAATTTAAATATATTATATTTACATTATCCTACAACTGCAAAACCACACATATTAGATTGATTACCAACTACAGACATATAAAAATAGATTCTTACGGTGTACACTCATATTTTAATTCCTTTTCACTTTACTTTATTTTATCCGCATATCATTCAATTTTTTTACACTACTGTTGTAAATTAAATATTACATTACAATGCCTAGAATAAATAATGTATTTAAGGTTGGACTCCTAAATCCCGGCTCGCTTGGAACGCGTCACGATGAATTCATCGCTGCCATGTCCATCCATCCGGCTGACGTGATGGCAATAAACGAGACCTGGTTGAGGCCCGGCGAGGATGGGCGCGCCCCTCGCGTACCCGGATATACTTTGAAACATATCCCTCGTCCACAGGCAATAAAATCTAGAGGTGGCGGGGTGGGATTCTATTTGAAGGACGGAGTTAGAGCCACAGTGCTTGCTCATCCGGTTGCCCAGCTTGTAGAACAAATGTGGCTTAGTGTTAAGGCTGGTAGCAAGACAATACTCGTTGGAACCGCATATCGGCCACCATGGCTGAATTTACAGATCTTCGTTGATGCAATATTAGATTCATTGGGATCCTTTTCATTGCATGATTATACTATGCTACTGGGGGACTTTAATGTGGACATGTCTAATAAAAATAGTATTAGTACCAAGACCATTATGGACTTCCTACAGTGCAATAATTTAACTCAGCATGTACAGAAACCAACACATTTCACGGCACATAGCGAATCCATCTTGGATCTAATTTGCACTGATGCTCCTATATCTGTATTAGATGTAAACTATATTAAAGAGCTTAGTAATCATGCTTTTATCTTTTGTCAACTTAAAATACCGACGCGACGACCTAGGCCTACATTTATAACCTACCGACCTATCAAAGATATAGACCATCATAAGTTCATTGAGGAATTAAAGCTGGTAGACTGGAGTAATTTAGCGCAGCTATATGACGTTAATGATATGACTGGAAGATTTTCAAAACTCCTAACTGACATATATAGCATACACGCTCCTCTCAAGACTATACGCGTAAGGTATAGGCAACACCCGTGGATTACCTACAATATTAAGTTAATGTTTAAACGTCGCAATGAGGCACACATGAAAGCTAAAAGAACGCTTAAACCCTCGCATATAGATTTTTATAAGGACCTAAAAAAAACAGTTTCATCTGCACTCTATAATGAGAAAATAGCATATTTTAAGTTCTATATTAATTCAAACATAAAAAAACCTCAGACTATGTGGAAGCATCTAAAGGAGCATGTAGCCATTAATAGTAAAACAGTAGCACTTCCTGCTGACTTCAAAGATGCGAACAATATCAATGACCACTTCCTTGAAGTGCCTGGAAATTTATACGCACCTCTCTCGACAGTTACGTATTTTGAGTTCCATAGATATGGTAAAGCGCTTTTTGAGTTTAGTCAAGTAACAGAGTCAGATGTAGTAAAGGCGTTACGCAGTCTAAAATCTAACGCAAAGGGAGAAGATGGCATCTCTCTAGAGATGCTAAAGCTAACCCTTCCGTACTCTTTAGAAGTTTTAGTTAGTATTATTAATACCTCATTTCGTACTAATACCTTCCCGAGTGAGTGGCAGCAAGCTCTAGTGAAACCACTTCCGAAAAAAGACAACCCAATCGACTTGAAGGATTTGAGGCCTATAAGTATTCTGCCTAGCATGTCGAAGATTCTAGAAAAAATTGCATGTATGCAACTAACCCTCTATCTGGAGGCTAATAACATTTTTCCGAGTACTCAATCGGGATTCAGAAAGCATAAAAGTACGACAACTGCATTGATGGACGTTATAGATAATCTTTTGACGGCTCAAGCGCAGGGAGAAGGTACAATCCTTGTACTCTTAGATTTCTCACGAGCTTTTGATAGTATAAATATTCCATTACTGCTAGCCAAACTAGCTTTTTATGGTTTAAGTAATGACACAGTACGATGGTTTGACAGTTATTTCTCTAGGCGTTCGCAACGAGTGATCTTGCAGAATGATGACAATGTAAGCTATTCTGCAAGCAGACAGCTTAAAAGAGGTATTCCCCAAGGATCCATACTCGGGCCGCTGCTTTTTGTATTATACACATCTGATATTGTGCATCAAATAAAGAATTGCAAATACCACCTATATGCGGATGATCTGCAATTATACATATCCTTTAAAGCATCGAACACTCAGGCAGCTATAGATGAACTAAACGCAGATTTAGCAAGAATTGCTTCATGGTCTGACTCAAACACATTGGTCCTTAATCCACAGAAAACGAAGTACTTAATTATAGGCAGTAGGAAACAAGTTCAAAAAATAGGCAATTATAATTTTTCAATAAATGTAAATGGACAGAACATAGAGAGGGTACGAGAAGCTCGGAATCTGGGGCTACTTATGGATGAGAATCTGCGATTTGAAGATCATATCTTAGGCTTAGTTCGAAACTGTTTTTACCGTCTCAAGGTACTGTATAAGATTAGGAACTTCATAAGTACCGATCTACGGATCACATTATGTGAGGCTTTAGTTTTGTCTAAGCTTAATTATGCAGACGCTGCTTTCGGTCCCCGACTTCTCGTCCGTTCCCAAAATCTAATACAGCGTGTTCAAAATGCGTGCGCTAGATACTGCTTCAATATCCCACCCCGAGCCCATGTTACACCCTATCTGAACAGTGCAAAAATTCTGAAAATGAAACATAGACGCCAGTTGCACTTTATGACACTGTTATTTGGAATAATTAAGCACCAGGAACCGAATTATCTTTACGACAAGTTATTATTCAGGCGGGACTTGAACATTCCACATATCAGTCGAAATCCTAGCAGATTATTATATCCGTCTTACTGTACAGCCGCTTTTCGCGGCAGTTTTAAATACACCGCCACTAAGTGCTGGAACAATCTTCCACCACCTTTCAAAGCAATGCTGTCGGTAAACACATTTAAGCTGAAACTTAAGAGCTATTTGTTCAACAAGCAATTGCAAGAGTAGCGTGTATTTAAACATAACAATGGTTTTTTTTTTATCAAAAGTATTCTTATCTTTTATCTTTTTATTTATTTAATTAATTTTATTTATCTTTATGATTATATTATTATAATATACGAGTATACCTATCTATTTGATTATATTTATGTAAAGAAAGTTTATAATATTGGTTCTAATTGAAGTTTGATTAAGGGTTGATGAAGATTAATATGCGCAATTTGTATTACTAAGGCACCAATGTCACATTTCCAAAAAAAAAAAAAAAAGTATGTCCTCCTGGTTAATTTTCTTTTTATTCATTTAAATCTGTTTTTGTTTTTAATCTTAGTTAGGTATTTTATAATGTTAATTTAACAACAGGTTCTGTTAGCCAGTTCGAGCTACTCCCACTCAACAGGCTGCACTGAAAATCAGTGTTGCGGTGTTATGTCGCAACTGGGCTGAGTGCAGACCCATTTGCTATAATTTTTTAATATTTTTAGCAAATAAATTTTTTCATTTTCATTTTCATTTTCATTTTCATATAATGCTATTCTAAACTGATTAATATAACTTAACCTCTATACCATTATCGAATGTGGTTGTGATGCATGCTCGTTTGATATCGTAAATAATAAAAGAACACGTCGTTCCTCGTCGGCGGTGAGGCGGGCGTCTGCCGACCTACATCCGTTTTAAGATACATCGTATTTTTAGACACCTCCTCCTATTTTTTTTATTTTGCAATATATTTCTGGAACAACTGTTCCTTCCCGGCGAAGAGAGCGGAGAGGCTGCTGTCTCCCTCCGGCTCGTCATTCGCTTGCTCTTTATTCATTGTCCCACGGATTTCTATAAATAGGCTACGCATTTATTTTACGTCGGACTAATTCGCTACAAATATAACGTCCCAAGTTTTTATGTATCACACAAATTCATTAAAGAGATAAATCACGAAATACTGCGTGGGATTCTCAACGCCCTAACATTTAATGCAATAATAATTGTATGAGAAACTGGCGGACGGCGAGCGGGATGGCTGAGCTGACCAGCGACCCTGGGACTGGAGCTGGTCCGCGGAAGTGGAAATTAGTAGTAGTAGTAGTAGTAGTAGTAGTAGTAGTAGTAGTAGTAGTAGTAGTAGTAGTAGTAGTAGTAGTAGTAGTAGTAGTAGTAGTAGTAGTAGTAGTAGTAGTAGTAGTAGCAGCACGCTGAACAAGTATTGCACGGGACTGTAACTGGTGCAATGGGGGTGCACACCGCTGTCTACCTCTTCGAGGAAATACAGGCGTGACGTTACACTATGTACCAAATAAGAGATTTACATAAATATAGCTTACATTAGTAAATTGACTATACTTGAATCGTAAATAAAAATATGATAATAACGCTCCATACAAAGCTGTAAACTTCAAGGGCATCATAAAACATTCCCACTTCATCATCATCATCATCATCATCAGCCTTTATTGGTCCACTGCTGGACATAGGCCTCTCCTGAACGACGCCACTCCGACCGGTCCTGTGCCTTCTGAATCCAGCGGTTTCCCGCTGCCTTCTTCAGGTCGTCCGTCCACCTTGTCGAAGGGCGGCCTGTGCTCCTTTTTCCAAGTCGTGGTCTCCATTCGAGGACCTTTCTTCCCCAACGGTTATCAGCCCTGCGAACGACGTGGCCTGCCCATTGCCACTTCAACGTACTAACTCTGCGAACTATGTCGGTGAGCTTTGTTCGTCTGCGGATTACATCATTTCTGATACGGTCGCGCAGCGAAACACCGAGCATAGCTCTCTCCATAGCGCGCTGAGTGACTCTGAGCTTGTGAAATAGGCCGACGGTAAAGGACCACGACTCGGATCCGTAAGTCATCACTGGCAACACACATTGCTCGAACACTTTCGACTTCAGGCACTGAGGTAAATTGGATGTCAAGATATGCCTTAGTTTCCCGAACGCTGCCCAGCCGAGTTGGATTCTGCGAGTGACCTCTTTCTCGAAGTTGGATTTACCTAACTGGACAACTTGTCCTAGGTAAACGTACTCGTCGACAACTTCGAGAGCAGTGCCATCAACAACCACCGGTATAGGTGTGACATGTCCATTGAACATGACTTTCGTCTTGTCCATGTTCATTTTCAGACCCACCCGTTGTGAGGCACTGTTCAGATCTCCGAGCATGGTGCTGAGGTCATCCAGCGATTCCGCCAAGATGACTATATCATCGGCAAATCGGAGGTGTGTGAGGTATTCGCCATTGATATTGATGCCGCGACCTTTCCACTCCATCAGCTTGAACACGTCTTCCAATGCAGCGGTGAAAAGCTTTGGGGAGATTACATCCCCTTGCTTGACACCTCTCTGCAATTGGATGGGGTTCGTGCTTTTGTCGTGTACTCGGACCGACATGGTGGCGGCTTTGTATATACACTTCAACACCTCGATATACCTATAGTCGATCTGGCACCGCTGCAGAGACGCCAACACCGCCCAGGTCTCGACAGAATCAAAGGCTTTCTCATAGTCCACAAACGCGACACATAACGGCTGGTTATACTCCTCCGTCTTCTCTATAACCTGCCGCAGCGTATGTATGTGGTCTATGGTACTGTAGCCTCTTCGGAAACCGGCTTGTTCGGGAGGCTGGAAGTCGTCAAGCCTGCGAGCTATTCTGTTAGTGAGGACTCTCGAAAACAGCTTGTAGACGTGGCTCAGAAGCGCAATGGGCCTGTAATTCTTCAGAAGGGTTTTATCACCCTTCTTGAAGAACAGTACCACCTCGCTCCGGCTCCACGCCTCAGGGCTTGTTCCGCTACTGATGACAGAATCGAACAACTTTTGGAGCGCCACTAGGACAGGTTTCCCGCCCGCCCTTAGCAGCTCTGTTGTGATTCCGTCATCACCCGGTGCCTTGTTGCTCTTAAGCTGTTTGAGTGCCTCTCTAATCTCGTACAGGCTGACGTCCGGGATATCTTCGGTATAGTGTCGGGTTAATTTTGCTCGCTTGTCATGAACACCAGCAGGAGCTGGGGCTTGCGAGGAGGTGTACAACTGTCCGTAGTATTTCTCAATTTCTCTCAGAACTTCAGGTTTCGAAGAGACTATGGTACCGGAATCGGTCTTCAACCTCGTTAGTTGACTTTGCCCGATGCTTTGATCTCTAGCAAACACTTTGGAGCCTTGGTTCCGCTCTATAGTTTGTTTGACGCGTTTAGCGGTGTGTACACGCCAATCGCGTCGTCTGCTCGTAGAGATCTCCGCATCGAGCCGTCTGCACTCAGACGTTGAGGCTGAAGATTGGACGCATAGCTCTCGTCTTTTCCTCATAAGACTAAGGGTCTGTTCTGAGAGAATTTGAGATCTACCTTTGGAGGCGGTCTTGAAAAACTTAGACCCGACCTCGTGGACAGTTGTTACTATCCTGGTGTTCATTTCGTCCACTGAAACGCTGGGCTCTAGGCACGCGAAACGATTTTGCAACTCTAATTGAAAGCTCTCAGAGCCCTGGATTTGGACAGGTGAGGGGCGGAGCGTAGACTTCATCAGTCGGGACCGCTCGAGCTTTACGTCGATATTTAAGGTGCCTCTGACCATTCGGTGATCGCTACCGGTTTTAAACCTACTGATCACAGAGACATCCTTAAATATGTGCCGTTTGTCCGACATGATGAAGTCTATTTCACTTTTTGTGGAACCATTTGGACTCATCCAAGTCCACTTGCGATGCTCTTTCTTCCTGAAGAAGGAATTCATCATAAAGAGGTCCTCCTTCTCCAAGAAGCCAGCGAGCATGTGGCCTCGGTGGTTCCGGTGTCCAAACCCGAAGGGCCCAACCTTTTGTTCGTTGCCGTGACGCGCGCCAAGCCTTGCGTTGAAGTCCCCCATTACAACTGTGAAATGAGTTTTTGAGGTATTATGTATGGCTCTACCGATGTCCTCATACAATACCTCAATCTCCTCGTCGGAGTGTGTCGAGGTCGGCGCGTATACCTGTATAACCTTCAGCGAGTACCTTTTAGATACTCTGAGTATAAGGTACGCTACCCTGTTCGACACACTGCCGGTTTCAACAATATTGCTAATGAGGGACCTGTGGACGAGGAACCCGACACCACCTTGGGACTGGTGCTCGCCCTCCCGGTAATAGAACAAGTTGCCGGACTTAAGGATTATCGTGTCCTCCCCCTGTCTTCGGACTTCGGACAACCCTAGGATACTCCAGTGCAACTTGTCTATCTCTTCTTCCAGCTCGCATAACTTGTCATCAGTCCTCAGTGTCCTGGTATTGTATGTTGCCAGGTGCAGGGTCCGTTTGTAATGTTGGTAGCCGGATCTCTGCCGGAGATTATCGCCCCTGACCCCGCCGTTACCCTGGCCGCTACCATAACCAGGACGAACGGGGCCGCCGGGAACTTGGGGACTGGGCTTATTTGTGACTTTCATTTGGAGGTTAAGCCGATAGTCACCGCGCTTGGCCAATGCGAGTTGGTGACCGCAGTTGGATATCACAGAAGATGCTGCTGCCCATCTCCTGGAATCTGGTATTACTACCTGTAATACGATGTCGCTCGTTAGCACCACCCAGGGGGTACGTGTAGGGTTTCCTTCGGGTTTCCACCTACGGACGTGAGCGACCACCCCCATTCCCACTTAATGGAGGCTAAATACACACGAGTGGAGCTCCCTGGCGGCCATCGAGCTCAATTACATGTCCCTACGAGCGCCGGCCACGCGAGCCACGCGAGTGCTGGCGCAGCGCCACCACTCATATTAAAAAAACAGCTTCTCATAAGAACTGATTCTTCAAAAGATATTTAAAAAAAATTCAAATATTACAGAAGTTAATAAAAAAAAGTCTTTCATGAGACGACTGAGACTACCAAAAGGTCAGGTTCTTATAACGACAGATTTTTTATAGATTAAAGCCTATCGAACAAGTAAAATCCACGTAGTTGTGGCACTGTTTCTATCTATTCTGTGCGAGTGGTCACCGTGTCGTAGCCCAGCGAGAAGCCCTCAGAATGAGGCTCTGAAATGAGTTTGCATACGCGGTGGCAATCATCATATTAGAATAAGCGCACCAACTACGACAGTTCTCGATGGATGGTAAGATTGTGAACTAGCATGAACTAGATCTCGCTACGGCGTAGCAGCAGAACTGGCTACGTCGTAGCATAATATCTGTCTACGTCGTAGCATAAGATCTGGCTTCGGCATAGCGGTAGATCTGGCTACGGCGTAGCAGCAGAACTGGCTACGGCGTAGCATAAGTTCTGGCTAAGGCGTAGCATTAGATCTGGCTACGGCATAGCAGTAGATCTGGCTACGGCGTAGCAGCAGAACTGGCTACGGCGTAGCATAAGTTCTGGCTATGGCGTAGCATTAGATCTGGCTACGGCATAGCAGTAAATCTGGCTACGAATTATCATACTAGCTGAGTTGTATCACTGCAGTATCGACCGCCACAAGCCTTTCTCTGTCTCTTTTGAGCAAGGGTCTCCTTTCGAAATGGAAGAAGTTGGCCATAGTACACCATGCTGCCTAAGTGCAATTTAGCTAACTTTACGTCTTTATGAACATAAAGGAGATCTCTCATACATACCAGGTTTCCTTACGACGTTATCCTTAACCGTCACAGCCGGTGCCATTTACTTTCTTTAAATGCACAAACCTCTGATATCACAAAACCACAATTTTACCTTGTTGTGACGTAACACATGCCATTTGACGGATACGTTTCATTTCATGTACATTATTTGCAACTGAAATATCACATATAATAAGTCAGGACAAAATTGAATTTTGCAATACTTGTTACTCACTTACCGTCCTAGAAGTTTATTTGAAGTAACGCTCAAAGTGAATTACCGCGTTACACTCGAGCAAATGTCGCAACAGGTGATAAAGTGTACGGAAAAATCAAAGCTGTTTTGCTTTTATCTTTCAATAATGGCGAGTGAATATTTACAATTGTTTGGCCGAGTGCCGCCTCTACATAGAGTGACATAGAGCAGCTAGTAGAGCCACCCCCGCTTGTGTGCTCTCCCAATAAACTGTGGCGGAGCATTATTAGGTGGAGCTTGTGCGTTTTTTGTAACATTTGTTTATGTTTCTCTTTGTTTTGATTCAGACATTACCTGTGAGGCGTGCAACCTCCTTACCTTAATGTAAGTTTTCATTTTTCTTGTGAGGTTTGAATGTGTTGTTATATTATATGCCCAACACTGGGACAAAGAAAGAGTTGGTAGTGTTATGTTACCAGCTAAGCCTGACTTCAGGTCAAACTAGTTTGACCCAAGCCAGACTACTATATATTGACACGAGTAAGATAAAAAAACGAAAACACCATCTCAGCCTTGACAGGCATAACATCTTAATGTCGACAGAGTGCCTTTTCGCGAGGTTCCTTTTCTAAGCTAAAAAAAGCACAACCCTCACCTAGCCACCCGTCGTAACAGTAAGGAAAATCGTCATTAAGAATATCCGAATAATTTCATCATCAAGACTGCCTCGTTGGTCTAGTGGTCGTAGCTCCTGGGTTCCCTGGCTCGAGTAAAGTTTTATTTGGTTTTTCTAATTCGAAATTCCCAGTAGTAGCTCGGAGCCTAGATTTGTGCTCGGCGCGTGGCGATAGGCCCACCACATGTTACACGGGACCTGAACATAACTGGTGAACCTCTGCTTACCCCGTCGGGGAAATCCAGGCGACATGTTATGTTTGTCGCCAGTAAACTGTGCCTCCGAGTGTTACAAATGGGTTATTTCTGAATGTTGTCATTACATTCGCCGCGGCCTCGCGTTCGAGTCGAGATAAAAATTGCATCCACACAGCGCTTTGTATTTTAATATTCTTTCACATGATTTCAAAGCAATATGTGCGAGTGAAGCTCTCTGTCTTTCGAAGCTCTTACTTAAGCGGAGCTTTTAAGCTTGGTTTAAAAGCGTAACCGCGCCCGAGGGAAAGCGATTCATTTCTGTCCGCGTAGCATTGAAGGTTCTCGAAAAAGCATTCCCTCCACGTCGCCACTCGGCCGGCCGTTGTTCCGTGATTGGGAGGCTTTAGCGGACCGCAGGAGAGCTCCGTTTATGCTGTAAGTAGTCCTTTTTACGACTGTCAAACTAAACGGCACTACCTTGGAGAGAAAACAAAGGCGAGAGCCTCACGGGGAATACTCGTTTTTTTCAAGTTTTGTAGCACAGAGCCCTTGTGCATATGCATTTTCAGCGGCTTATATCGTTTTAAAGGAAGAAATCCATGAAATATACGAAAAAAAAAACTTTTATTATAGACTAAATGAAGTTTTGTTTTACGCCCCTGAGGGCCGCGTGTCAAGTGGTCACTACTGCAACATGCATAAATATCAGCCCCAGCCGGGATTCGAACCTGGTTCATCAGCCAGGGTTACGCACCGCCTCGCCATTTTTTATTAGAGTTTAATATTCTAATATACAAATGTATGATGATTATGGTGATGGTGAAGATGATGATGGTGATGAAAAGTAAAGTGAAATTAAAATTAAAAAGTAAAATTCAGGTAACGTTTTAACGAACGAATTCTTGACTGTGGTGCCTATATCAATGATCCACGTTGCACAAGTAAATAAATCCAGCTGGCCTACACGCCAGCCCGCGCAGGGCTGACCCCGGCAGCAACAATCAATGTCGCACTGCCGGCTGCAGCCAGGCTACGTTTATTCTATACGCCTAATATTGGTGCCCCGCGCTGTGACTGATTGGCTTGTTAGCGCGCGTCCCCATCTGTTCATCTTATTTCTTTGCATCACAATCATCGGTTATTATTTATTTATTTTATCTTTATTGTAAAATAAATAGTATTTACAATGGGCGGACTTAATGCCTATTGGAACTCTCTACCAGCCATATTAACTGAATGTAATAAAATTGAAACGGTACTTCGACGGAAACTATGCAAGTTTAACTTTTTTATGAATATAGATCCCGAGTTAAAATCCCAGCCAGATATTTATTTCGCAGATAGATTATGACTCATTTATATTTAATTATATGTATTTATATACGCTTAATGAACGTCATTACATTTTTTATCTACCGCCGGTCAAAAAGTTGATGCTAGCGAGAAGAACAAGAAGGCAAGAAACTCGTAGTCACTCTTTTCAAAATGTACGGTATAAAGTGTAGATTCGTACAGTTGTGTTTATTAATCAAAGTGAGAAAGGTGTATACACCCAGGGCTGACAAGGGGTAGGAAGAGGTATAATGTATATGTTTGTGGTAAAGGGTGACTTGGTGAGCCTATTGCTATACGCCGGGCACAAATCCAGCCTCCGAGCTATTACCTACTTGGAATCAGCTAACTATACCTAATTATACTTTGTCCGATCCGGCATTTTAACAAGAATTATTGATAGCACATGAGTTACAAATCTTCGCATATTTTACATCGTCGCCGCTGACACACCTGTACTTTTCCGCTCACCGAGCTGCTGGTTTAAACCGGTTTGTACCCAGACAGGACACAGACACAGCGTCTACTAAGCGTTCTCGCCGCATGGCATTGGTACGAAGTTTTCAGTCGGTTTGTTTTTCATGACGTAAGCCTAGGCTAAGCGAGGTATTTGAGATGGATTACATTTATTTATCGTGGCTCAATAAAGGTACATTTTGATAACCCGGCTGCGTGTTACAGACGGGGACGCGTCATGGCAATGTTTGCTTGCCGGTTAGCGTCATGGCAGGCCTCCGCGTGATATTTGCTCTGTTACCTGCAAATATTATCACGTCAGCACAAACAAAAGCCACCTCTATCGCGAGTGCATACGGTCGGAATGAGATCGCCTCCCGTTTTGATTGAGCGCACTAATCGCGCCGCGCCAGGTGATTGGTGGCCGACGCGTTGCATACATAATTTTGGAACAGCGAGCAGGCTTGCGTCACGCTGCATATTAGATCTCATCTGTATCATACATTATTATAAAATACTAGTGGCCGCCCGCAGCCTCGCTCGCGTGGAATTAGTTTCGTTTACACCTAGTAATATAATGTGTCACACAGTGAAGATGCAGCTTTGTAATGGTGAAAGAATTTTTGAAATCGGTCCAGTAGTTTTTGTGTGAAAACATTAAAAACAAATCTTTCTTCTTTATAATATTAGTATTGATGGTAAATTCGTTTAGAAATGCAAGCGTCCCAACCAGTATAATTTTACTGTAGTTACAAATTAATTCTTGTTGAATTTCCTTGAATTTCCTAGTATCTCGGAGTCTGGGCTTGTACCCGGTGTATGGCAATAGACTCACCACCACAGAAATGAATCAAGGTAGAACGGTGAACTGGGCGTGTACCCCGTGCCGCAATTTTGGCCGCAATCTTGCAATATACTGCAAGATATCTCGCAAGTTCGGTCAGTGCGCGTCGATGCTTGTTACGTTATCGATAGATTACTAAAACGAGTGTTTTACCTCAGTGTGACGTCACATAGTAACGAAAAAATAAATACAAACAAGAACGCAAACCTGCTTGCAATAATTAAATATGACGCGTGACGAGCGAAGGTTGTACTAATTTAGTTTAGTCAAGAACAAGGTCGCTAGTCGCGAGGCGTGGCAACGTTAATTGTTTGTGAGCATTCGCTGACCCTTCGGAGAACATATTATCGGCAGTTATAATTATTATATTAAGTTATCGGCATTTAACTTTTGTTTAGTGTATTTTTGTATGGCTTAAACAATGCAGGTCTGACTTTAAATGATATCCTCAACCACCGCGTGATCTATACATTTTATGAAGAAGTTCTTCTGTTGTTACTTGTATTTTGTATGCAATCACCCCATCCCTGCCACCGCACCGTCTGCTGCGCGATGGCTCGGGTAAGACCATAGCGCACTACGCCAGAAAATGCGGATTGGGACTTCACAGCCTTCGAAAACTCTCAGGTTGCATGGTTTTCTCATCAAGTCTGCCTTCATAGTTACAGCAGGAGGCATATTAGATTTGGTACGTGCCGCTGGGAATCGAACCCGGTACCTTGACCGAACCGGAATATTGAATTCAGCCACTGGGCTGTCACCGCTATCCACGAGAACGCTGAAGCCTTTGATATATTCTATCAACCGCGCGGTCATTTGCAGGCTTTCGTGTTGCGCCCGATA
Source organism: Carterocephalus palaemon (assembly GCA_944567765.1). Classification (NCBI taxonomy): domain Eukaryota; kingdom Metazoa; phylum Arthropoda; class Insecta; order Lepidoptera; family Hesperiidae; genus Carterocephalus; species Carterocephalus palaemon. Next base: position 12,837,199 of record OX155653.1, on the reverse strand, counting down.
GCCGGCGCGGGGGCGCCACCGTCGGGGCCCTGCCGGCCGCGTCTCTCCGCTCTCCTTACATAGTGGCGTAACAACGTGCGCAGTGCCAAGCGGCCCGGATAATATTAAAGCAGAACCGGAAAAATATCAACAATTTCCCAATAAGTCCGCCGTGAGATTAATCCGAGCCGAGGCCGCGCCGCCGCCTCGCACGCGAGCGACTCTTAATACTGAAACGTTTGCAGCTTCCCATTTTTCGCATCCAATTTTTATTCATTAAACTTTCCAGTACAGGGAGCGGGAATTCGGGGAATTGAAACAAAATAAATGCTTCGCAACAAAATAAAATCATAAAAATCGAATTAAAAGAGGGCGGCCAAGCGGCGCGGCGGAGGCTTCACGCGCTCCGCGAGCTCCGGCGTAGGCGCGGATTAAATAAAATATTCCGAAAACTGACACTAAAATGAATGCGATTAAGAAAACATTTCAATATCATGCGTGCAAGCGTTGCTCAAGGAAACGTGTATGTATAACCCCTCCCATACCGAGACTCAATACATTAAAAAAATATAACTATATAACGTTTTCATTCGAAAAGTAAAAAAGCTTCAAACTTATTAGCGATAAGACAAACTACCGCCGTCCGGCCGACCCGCGCGGGCCGCGCCGCGCGAGCGGCGGCGGTCACGCGTTCATTAGTTTAATGGAGAAGAAAATAATTTAATATTTTAGAAGCCATATTCCACAACTTTTACACCCTATTAAACTTACTATTAGTAAATTTGAATGCCGCGAATGGCGCCCGGGCAGCAAGCGGGTCGCCATATCGTGTTTACGTATCGTCGCCATGTTTCTCTTTACGATATATATGAAGCGCGATATGGCACTTCGTTCTCGCCGGTCCGGAATTATTTCGAGTTTTCAATCGAAATTTTTGGTGCCGGTTCGTGTATAATAGTAGGTATCGCAACAAGTACCAAGTGTGGACACCTTGTAATTATGACAATCCAGATCTGGGGCATCCCAGCGCGTGTATATAATCCCGCTCAGGCGAGCCCCGCAGTGGGCGACCAGCAAGTAATTACATTTGGAATTCAATCTAGTTCAGTTGCAGGCGTCTTGTATCAAAGGCCGCTCGCTGCTCGGAGGATCGTGTTCCGGCGGCATCGGAATTGAACTCGGGTCTTTGTACAGCAAATATTGGATGGTAAACGCGACGTGACTGATGCGATCTATTGCAGTACGTCAACGTTTTGCCGCCGGCAGCGGCGCGCGATTGCCTTCAATAAAATATGTGATATACATGACCATACATAACAAGTTCAAAATGTCTCTCTGCTCAACATTTGATCAAGTATTGGCAATTACGACTAGAACATAATATCATAGAGTTATAAATACACGCGAGCACAGCTCAGGCCATACCGTCGGTTGTCGCCGGTCCGATACCTAACTTCCTTTTCATAACATTAACCCTCAGCTTTAACGGAATCCCAAAATTTTGGTACGCGATGAGCATAGATAAACATTGGAGACGAATGTTGCGTTCTGGTTATTGAGTTTCGCGGGTGCGTTCCATGTTGAATACATGTGAAGTCTTATTATTGCTCTACAGCCGAGTGTTAGTCACGGGGAGGTTTGTTCTGGGACGTAAGCTGTTTGCAGCTTTGTAAGGGAGCACCTTCTCGTATCACATCGCGTAATGTATTAGCGAGCTCGAGTTATGGGTTCAAGAGTAAGTCTCGCGGTGAAGACTACCACTTCTCACGAGGAAGGCCGGCCCCGCAGCGTGCCCCGCAGGCCGCGAGCTATGCGAAATGTTTGCTCCTATTTCTACTAAAAGAAGTCGGCAAGGAATTAGTACAACAGGAAGGTGCATTGTAAAGTACACTCTCTCAGGACTCGCATTTTTAGTAAACCTATGACGTACCACGATCTACCACCTACGACAACGTGGACATACTAATATGACATCCGTGACACAAAAAGGCGCGATACTGCGCGAGAGGCACCGATCGCAAAGTAAAATTTATCTGCGAATTAAATATATGCCCCGGCCGGCAGTCGAACCGGGGACCAGTGGTTCGGCAGACAGAATCATTAACAGCCGCGCCACGGAGATTTCAATAATTAAAGAAAGAAAGAAAGAAAAAAAAAAGATTTCAATAAAGAGACATATTCTACATTATTTCCCGATTATTTTAGAGATAACACAGAAACACTTAAATTTTTTCCCAATATTAGCAAGCCTTAATCGCCTGTCTGTGCCGCCGCTGCACCGCGCGCAGCCTTTGCCTACATTTCACGCCAATTACGTCACAAATCTGTTACTTCCGGCGGCATTGCACTTTATACTTAGAGTGATTCCTAGTAGGTTTCCGTCATAGTATGTTACCACAAATAGGTACTACTAAACTCTTTCATAAAGAAAGATAAAACACTGATTGTTACTATTGTTACTTGTTGTACTTACGGGTAATTTACACTTCAATATAACACAAAACTGGCTTGAGTATATAGCAAAAAAGTAGTCCCGCATACTCTTCGTCGCCGCGCCGGCGCAATCTTATATACCCCTAAAAAGTTTCTCGAATAGAACAGAAAGTAATTATTAAAATTCGAACATACTGTATATGTTCTGGAAGACGTCGCATTTAAATTTGGAACGTACACCTCTTTCTCTCATCATCTCCTTATCTCATCTCTTTCACGAACGTACTTTAGTTCATCTGTCCCTTTCACGAATGTTGGAATCTATCCACGTTTTCAAATGTCCCGGCCAACGAGGCTCCGCACCGCGCCGCCCTGCTCCTCGCCCGCTTGTCGCGGCATGTCACGTTCGCAACGAATTCAGTTTTTTTCGTTGTTCCTAAAAGGCTCGCCGACGAGCTGCACTCGACTGCAATATGTATGGGCTGTAACTGTTGTCGCTTTAGCGAGACTCGATTTTTTGGCCAGAAATGCCGGCCTTATCAGCTCGTTTCTGTGTGAGCTCTAGTTCTCTATCGCGATTTTTGTCATTGAAACCTACGTCATCACAGCACTACCCAATACAGGCTTCGACCAGCGCACAAGTATCTCAGGGAAATACAACCGAGAAGTTACTTAGTGATTGCACCGGCACATTGCATAACTTAACTACAAACCGACAAACACACTTTACTTTTTTTTTATATATTATTAAGGATATCCTACGTCGTTTTAAATTTCTTACCACTTCTATATTTTGTTCTAGAACTGCCGTTATTCAGAGACATAACCGCAGGATAAACTCGACCCGGCCAGCCACCCGACGCGTGGCGTAACTTGTAATAAATAAAAGCGATTGAACTTTACTTACGGCCTAACTTCGGCGAACTGATCTCCCAAATCTCTCTTTAAAAGATGTAGTCGAGATATTAGGGCGATACGATCAGCCATCGTCGGGTGTTCGGCTTCATTACTGAGCCGAGAGTGGGGCTCGATAAAGTGAGCCGTTCTGTCGTAACCTAAGTTTGTAAGGCCCCGATCGAGAGGCATTCCGAGAGGCATGTACGCGAGGCAGCCCTCCCGCCCGGCTCGAATGGCCGCCATACATTATCGGGACCTAACGCTGCCGCGCTCTTATTTTTTATTGTAATGATACTTCGATGTTTCTTTACGTGACGTCACTTCCCGTCCGCCGCCTTTCACCCTCACAATGGCCACTAAAACATTGATTTATTCAGAAAATTCTCAATCTAATAATACGCCAAGGACCATTGGAATATTAAGAACATGAATGTTATTTGAATGTCGTCAGATATCGGTATGTGAATGGCTTATATTCACTTTTACATGTTCTGAAGTACAATATGCAGGACGGGAGAGGGTATCGGCTTTATGGGAAGGGTATTCCGGATGAATGGTGCTATAGAGATAAAGAAATATTATTTGAGTGGCAGAGTGCCATATTCATGTCGAGAACTCTGCACGTTCAGGAGCTCTCCCTAATCGTCCCGGCTTACAGATAGTTTTTAAATGTATACAATATTTTGCAAAACATGATTCCAAAAGTATGTCATGGAAACTAAACCCACATAAGCATTTCTCAAACCAACAAGTACCAAATATTTTTCGATATTGTACAAAATGAAAAATGTTTGATACGAAAAATATGACACGGAATTTCACATCACATATATCATTCACAGAAATTCCTGCGAAATGATTGCGAGCCGGCGGCGGGCGGCGGCGGCGGGCGCACAAAGTGTAAGTGCACCATTCCATACAAGTTTAAATTCCGATAATACTTGCTTGTAAAAATTACCAACATTACAAAAGGAGACACCAAAGCAGAAAGTCAAGTTGGAATCGACCTGTGTTTAATTACGTGGTACATGACCTAGGTCGACTACGTGGCGCGGTTGTGAGTGACTTCAACTGAGGTACATGACCTAGGTCAATTTCGTGGCGCGGTTGTGACTGACGAGTGACTTCAACTGCTGCCGTGGGTCCCGGTTAAGTATTTATTTCGCAGCTACAAGTAAATATTTGTAATTGGGTCATCGATATGTGTGATTTAATTTCTTAAATAGAACATAACATAGAAAAGTCATCGGTGGGTCAGCTTGGATTAGAACCCGGGCCCCTCGAGTGAGGCGATTTCCACAGCCAACGGGCCGACGTCGCCATGTCTCCAGCAACTAGTAACGAGCAGCGGAGCGTGGTTGGATCGCTGCGTAATTGCCGGCCGTCGGTACTGCCTCTGTCCGCCGGAACCTTGCTTCGTGTGTCCTTTTGTCCTTTTACATCGAGCTCGCCAGACTGTACAGAGCTCGTCCGCTCACGTCCGCCCGCCCGGACGGCCCCGGTGTAATCAGCCGGTCGTGTAAAGGTTTTCCAAGACGAGGAAAATGTTATAAGCATTAACTTGTAGCGTCCATAGCCCAATGGCTCGCGTCGATTCATTGTGATCGAAAGAGTTAATCAACGACGGGCGCGGTCAGTTTGTGGATGGGTGACCGCTAGTGGCAAAATTTCATGGACGCTACCGTGCTTCGGAGGGCACGTAAGGCCGTGGGTACCGTGTTTTCAATTGTGGAAACAGTCGTTAAGCCTTGTCGAAGACCTTCGGGTGGCTTGAGAACATTCGACACTGGGTTGGCCACTAACCCTTCCACCAATCCGCATTGGAGCAGCGTGGTGGAGTATGCTCTAGACCTCCCGTAGCTATGTCTGTGGGGGAGACGCGTGCCCAGCAGTGGAACGTCTATGGGTCGCAGCGAAATAAGCATTAACTGCAATAATTAAACAATCTAATAACGATTTACGTTTAACAGTTAAGAAGTAGGTATTATTTCAAGTTTTTAATTGACTTTAAATAATGTTTTTAAATTAAATAAATTGGTTAATCTGAATGAATCTTCAAAATAATGATAGATTATTTAAACCAGGTTTGCAGAACAGAGGTTAGCATTCAATTAAGTATTTATTTCTTGTATACTAACGCAGAGGTCGAAGGTTCTAACTATAGGGTTTTTCTAACATGACATTCTCAGTAGCAGCTTGGCATCCGGACTTGTGCCCGGCGGCAACAGGCTCACCAATTACATGGACTTAAAGATATCTGGTGAAAAGTGGGCGTACAACACATTCAGCCTACCCCTTCGGTAAAATACTTGGGTGATTTTATATATTATACTAGTGGACGACCGCAGTTTCGCTCGAGTAGAATTAGACCCATTAATGACGTCTGCCCGCGTTCGGGTTGCCCACTTGACTTCAAGAACGGCAAAGTTTCATACACCGTATGTATGCACCCCCGTTTTACCCCCTTAGGGGGTGAATTTTTAAAAATACTTCCTCAGTGCTTCCCTTCTTTAAAAAAAGGAAACCCTGTGCAAAATTTCAAGTTTCTAATCCTTATAGTTTAGGCCCTGCGTTTATATGTCAGTCAGTCAGTCAGCTTCTCCTTTTATATATATAGATAGGTGGTTTATACTCCAAACAAATCTTGTATCTTAACAAATACTCAATTATCCTTACAACCTTAAAGTTAGAGACTCCATAACGGGCCCAGCCGGGGGACGCGGGGACGTCCCGTAATCTCATTGAGGAGTTGCGGACCGCCGGTGTCTTTGCGAGTCCGCCCCGCGAGTCCGCCCGGCGCTCCCGACTAACGCAATCATGAAAACTATAAACCGCAGAGTGCGGAGAGAGATGCTAATAGGGTTAGGATCAAAGGTGAGGCTACCTCGCTTCCGGCTCGCATCCTACACAACGCTTTGTTTGTCTCGCTGTCGTTCCCGGGTCTCCTCTCAGAATGGAACTAGGCCATTGTCCTCCACGCTGGCCAGTCGCGGATCGGCAGACTTCACACGCCTTCTAGAATATTACGGGGAACTCTTAGGCATGCAGGTAACAGTAGGACACATTTCATTTTTTGAATCGCATATATCTTAGAAAAGTTATTGGTGCTTGCAGCTCGGATTTGAACTCACACCCCCTCGGGTGTGACGAGTGCGATACCCACAGGGCCGTCACCGCTCGTACTTTCACCGAGCCCGACTGCAGGTCGCGGTCCAGAGACCATTTATTCTTTTCCATCCGATGCGAAGCGCGTTCGTGAGCCTTCAAATGTAACGTTTTTAATGCTGAATCGCGCCCTGAACCGGGACCGTTAGTGGCAAAAATATTTGAGCATTTCTGCGCCTCGGAAGCTAAAGCTGTCGATCCCGGTCGGAAGGTAAATCGTTGAGCCATGTCGAAAGACTTCGGCCGGCCCAAAAACTTCCGACATTCCTTCCCTCAAATTCTACATAGAGAATAGTGTACAGTATTACCGTCAGCTTTAAACTGAACATTTATGTTTAACGTTCAACATCTGAATTATTCAATGTTGGGAAATATGTAATTAGTTGCTGAAACAATTAATTTTACTTAAAGTGCATTAATTATTATTTCCTTATTTTACGAGCTCCGCTGCAAGTGTAATTAATGTATGCTTTGTTAGAAACGTCGTTTGGTCCTTATTATTATTCATTGAAAACTATGGAAGTACTCGTCCCATTAATGTCCAGTTTCTTACTGGACAATAATGTTTAAGCTCACATAGTTAACCTGTTTTGGAAGACGTCATTAGAAACCTTACATGGTCACAAAAGGGTATTATAATACATGGGGAATATCTAAGTCATCTACGGTTTGCCGACGATATTGTTGTTTTTTCGGAAGATGCAAAGCAACTTGGACAAATGATTACAGAACTTGCATATGAAAGCGAGAAAGTAGGCCTTACACTTAATGCTTCGAAAACAAAAATAATAACAAATGGACCAACTGAATTAGAAATACACGTACAAGGAACAAAAATAGACTATGTTACAGAATATATATATCTTGGACAACTAGTATCTTTTAAAAACAATAAACAAATAGAACTTAATAGAAGAATAGCAATAGCTTGGAAAAAATATTGGAGCCTAAGAGAAATCATGAAAAATAAAGAAATCAGCATAGAGATTAAAAAGAAAGCCTATGAAATAACAATACTACCTTGCCTTACATATGCATGTCAGACATGGTCTTTAAGGAAAACTGACGAAGAAAAACTCGCGATAAGCCAACGGAAAATGGAAAGGAGTCTTCTAAACATAAGATTAATTGATAAAATTAATAACAACAAAATAAGAAAACTAACAAAATTAAACGATGTCAAAGAGAGGGTAAGAATTTTAAAATGGAAATGGGCTGGTCATTTATGCAGAATGGATGATAAAAGATGGGCAAAGGTAGTAACTGAGTGGATACCAAGGGAAAAGAAAAGGAGAAAAGGAAGACAGAGAAAAGGTGGCGGGATATTTTTTCAGAGTATATAGGTAATAACTGGATGCAAGTTGCCAGAAATCGTTCGCGTTGGAATGATTTGAGGGAGGCCTACGCCAAAGAGGCGACTTCTACCTAAAATAAGATAGTATTAAGTATAGAAAATAAGATAAATTTAAAATTGTATAAACAAAAATGTAAGGTAGTAGAATAAAGGCTTTTTTATTTTTTATTTTTATTTTTTATTTTAGTTAACCTGCAGTCACTTATTAAGTTAATCAGATTTGAAGTCTGTTTTGATAAATACTACAACTAACAAATTTTCAACCCATTAATTTTAACAAATTAAATTCAAATTAATGCTTACAAAACATCTAATAATAATTTGAAGCTTATTTCGCTCATAAGCACGCAGTCTGCATTGCAGGTGGTATCATCGCAAGCTGCAAATTTTCTTTCTTCGATCCCAAAAACGCCGAATGTAGGCATTTTTGCATTCTAGAGCGGCATGACGTAAACGCTTTGGAATGCGTTTGTAGGTCAGCCGGCCCCGAGTGCCGCGGGGGCAAAGCATGCCTTCCAGTGGCTCTAGCGCGCTCTAGCGGGCTCTAGCGGGCTCTAGCGTGTCGGATCGCGAACAATGCTTTTATTTTATCAAAGGCCGAGGCTGCCTCGTTATCCTGCATGATCGGAGGACAGTGGCTTTAACAGGAATGCTGACGGGTTCAACCGTCTACCGGGTCGACGTTCACCCTATTTTTTAACTATCGCTATGAAACCTCTATACAAATGTTTTGAAAACATTGTCAGGTTAGTTATGATTAATAACTTACAACTAATGTAAGGCCTCAGGCAATAATGCCTAGTACGATTCCACCACGTTATCGACACGAAACACACGACGAATTGACAATTCCTAGATGGGTACCAAATTAACAATACAAAGCATCCAATCAAAATTATACGGACCGACTTTGGCGACCTCCAGATTTCGTGTTTCGGCTTTGTTACTTAATTATTTCTCAACAAGTCCGACCGCTTTCGAAAACCAAATTTAATCAGCAGAAATCGCAATTCCGCCGCCCGCTATCATAATTTTTCCAGGCCAGCAGGTAATGCTCGTGTCTGGCGCGATCGCTGCGGCTGACGCTGATTGCGATCCATTTGCGTCGTATTTACGTCAGGCTGGCTCAACCGCGGCGCAAATTAAATTCAAGTCGAGGTGCAAAGTTGCCGGTCTGTCCGTCGCTCCGTCCCTCCGTCCCGCACTTCTCGTAGTCGTTCTATTAAAATTTGCTTTCGTTTTGCTTTTATTTTGGTTGCGAAATATCTGCTCAGTAGAACGCGGAGATTTATTCAAGTTCGTGACTGAGCATAGTTATTTAACGGCGTCATGTTGTCGTTTAAATTTTCAAGCATCAAAAGTAACTCTTGATTCTATTGATATTATTAATAAAAATAATTAACCCCCGGCGCAACAAAAAACTCGTAAAAAGTAAAAAAAAAGTGCCGGGGATCGTACTAGCAGGTGTTTTCGATTAGTTATACCTGTGTTTTTTTTGTTGTGTGTTATTGCTATTTTGTGTGTTACAATTTTTTTTTAATTTTATTATTATTTTAGTCTTTTTAAATTATTCGCGGATCCTTATTCTGATAGATAACTAAACTAACTTACATAACTGAATCTTTTTGCGTCGGGAGTTGAAAGTAACAGGAATGTTTGTCAATTCAAAAGTGCAACATTCCGACACATTATAAGTTTACGCATGTGAATGTAAAACGATATCTATTTCTCAAATAATTTTTAATGCTTGTCGACTGTCGGTAGTTTATTATTTTGGTCTGCGGATCATAGGAGCATGTCAGAATAGCAGCCGAATAAAAGTTTACTTTGATCGCTAAACGTTTCGGGATATCAAATGGCGTGCCGCTATAGGCTGACCTACATGATAATATATTAGTGAGCTACTATTAATTCTATTAACCTAGTTCAACTTGCAACCTAATAACCATTATAAAACAACGGAGTGTCATGTAGAAATGCTGGGGTTTTCTATGGTGCACATGTGCCATGGTGGTGCAGGACACCTGTGGAAGGGGTCGGCCTTCGGGGAAATATCGATATTTATATACTGATTTTGATATTTTAATAGTTATTTCATTTGTAACTTTTAAGAGTTAGTTTATTATTTTTAGCTTCTATCTTTCATTTCTTTCATAAACACACAAAATTTTCCCGTATCTTTAGTTGTGACGACTTTAAGGGTAATATTCTTCAAATAATCGACTCATGGCCTTCTACCACCGTACGATTCTCGCGGTCTTTTTTACGGCGAACTGGTCTTGTGTGGAATGAGCTTCCGACTGAGGTTTTCCCTTCGAGCTACGACATGGAGCGCTTCAAAAAGAGTGTGAAACACTTCCTTCAAGGCAGGCAACGCACCTGTGATACCCCTGGTGTCGCACGTGTCCATAGACGACGGTGACCACTTACCATCAGGTGGCCCGTATGTCTGTTTGTCCGTCCTATACTATAAAAAAAATTATACAGAATGTACTCTGTGATAAGGCCTTTAAAATAAAAAAATAATCGTCACAATCCATACACAAACACGGCATCAGCGCAATAAACATGACGACCACATAGTTTATCACACAGCTATCCTTGTTATGCATTTTTCCTACTCTTAGGGATTAAATTTTATATTGAAATTTTTAGAAGACCTACTCTGTAATCAAACCTTTCAAATATCATCATCAGATCAGTAGATCATCAAAATCCATTCACAGACACAGGCAGGGCAATGAACACAACTATTAATAACATTACTATCCGTATTTTGCTTGTTTATTACTCTTAGAGGTAAATTTTTCCTGAAATTTATATGTCGATGCGTGGGTCATAAGCCCTATTCAGATAATGCTGAGACATCTCCATTTGTCCAAAAACAAGTAAAAGTTTTATTAGGATTTTTATTTTTTATTTCTGTGCAAATTGATATTTCTATGTGTATTTGTCCATATGTCCTTTGTTTTGTGTCTTGTATTTTGTGGCAATAAATGAATTTGTATTTGTATTTGTATTCTATCAAACACAAAACGAATCATCAAAATCAGTTAATAAACGCCGAAGTTATCGCTGTACATACTCGTACGTAAAATAACAAACTACAGCCAGTCGCACGGGGATCCTCCTCCTGTTTTGGAATCGGTTAAAAAAGATTTGAAGTCACGCAGCCTCTCCGCCGACGCGGGCCGCAAGAAAAACTAAGAACGGAATGTCTAAGCGAGGACGCGATAAATCTGTCTAATCTCATTTAATTAATTTAGGTCCTTCTCCCCTCGGGATAGGATTTACTTTAGTAGTTTGCATTAACAGTCAAAAAAGCTACGGTCGGCCTTCAGCTTGCGTGCCCTGAAGTATTTATTTCGTATAGAGCAAGCGAAGCGTTATAGGCAGAGGAGGGAGAGAGGGGGGAGAGGGGAAGGTTGGGCATATGAATATCAGTTTCAAACGAGATCAAAAGATGTGCCCGTTTGCATTCTATTCACTGATGAGAAAAAGTGAGCGAAAACTTTGAATTTTTGTTCGGAAGCCGGCGCTGCGAGCTGCGCGAGACAATGGAACACTTTACTTGTACATCAAATTAAAAGTCATGCCGTTTGGAGCAAACTTAACGAAGCAAGAGTCATTTCGATCACTGAAAAAGAATCAAGTTGAAAACGGTCTGTCAATACAACGATTTTGTGTATTGTTAACGGACACCCTTTCTCTACATGATCATTTAATTCCTCAAGAGCTGACTCATCTTGTCTGTCAGTTTCAAGGGTGGCAGCGGATAGCCATCGGTGAAGTCTCCTTAAATAACAGAAGCAAATACCGGAACGAACGTGGTGTTCCTAAATCATCCAACAATGCGTTTATAAAATATTGAAACAGAATAAAAAATTCCAGCGGAACGCTATGTTACATTCCTTTACCTGATCTTTAATTGATAATATTGAGTGGAACGAATACAAATCCACGAGCGAAATCCTCGCGGCGCGACGCACCTTCACGCACGCTCTTACGTCAGGCTTTATTCGGATACAGGGAACAGCTTTACACAAACAAGGATTATCCGGGAGATCTCGCCGGCTCGCTTTGCCGATGCGACACCTAATAAAATACAATATTTAAATTCTTGCGTTCCACGCTCGTCATTTAAACATAGCAGGCGTCAAGCCATGTACGCTCCAGCAATTTTCAGTTAGCCTAATAAGTTGTACTACACTATGAAGGTATGAAACTTTCCCTTCTCTTTCCTGGGATCTTCAGTGCTATCGTATTATTCTACCAAATGTTTGGTGCAATAAACAAAGATAAATACAGGTCAGTTAAATGTTATAACAGTTTCGGTAACTGCAGCGCCACGGCGGGTGATAAACGGCTCCAACATATATCATTTAACACACTATTTGGTCTATCCAAAGTTGTAATAGGTGTTATGTATGAGGTCAGAGACCGAGGCCGGTAGCGCCGCGGCGGGAGAACTGGGAACTAATTCAGATGGACGGTACATACAAACAATCTGTTCACATGATAAATATTTCAAGAGAACTAGTTGCGACCGACTCAATAATGGATGGCGTTCCACGCAACGAGGTATTCAGCGAAATAAATTAAACTCGAAATTGCGGCGTGTTTGCCGTGTTGCATAAACACATTCGATTTACGAGTTCGCTTGTGAACATTTTATGGTCTCCCTGCGGAGGCCTGATGAGTGCGAGCGGAGCGGCTGTGAAACTGATCCCAGGAGATGTTGCAGTAACTTGATAAGGCTCCACAGCCTACGCTATACGCTGCAATGAATGTCCACTTCCGATATGCCAATGCACGCGACTCGCAAGCATCTACTTGTTTGAGCGCTTCGAAATTCAAACAATGTTAGATTTTTCCGAACGGTGTCAGACAATATTTTTTATAACAGAAGAAATTGGATTCATGTAAATAAAAGAAAATAATAAATACGTCATAGGTCAAAAACAAATGTTTATTAAATGTGCTTTGTATGCAACACAAGCGGTGTGAATCCCGTCCAATACTTGTGGCTTAACAATACAGTACATACATGATAACAACAGAATAAAAATACAAACTCCATTTGTAACACCTATGCTTTTTACTGGAAGCTTTGTAATCCGAGTGGCGCCCTCCAGCGGCGAGCAAAAAATTGAGGCGAGTGGCTTCCACGGACTGGCTATACTAGCTTAGTCGATGTTATAAGTAACTACGCTTTACATTAGCGAATTCATATACCTACAAATTTTGAATATTTAAATATAAATGGATAGATAGGTACTCGTAGTCCAAACGAAACCGAATAATTTCTGTATTAACGCGTGAGACAAAGAGTTCAAATTACACGAGTGTAGTTAAATTGTAGCAATTAGAACTACGTTCTTGATGCTGTTTCATAATTAGTATATTTATTAATATATAATTAGTTACAAAGCTAAGGATCTTTTATTGTTATTATTAAAACGGTGACGGTGTTTAGGACCCGATTTCAGGCTCAAAATAACGTCCACAAGTCCGATATGAATCGTCCTTTATTTCAAAGTAGTATTTTATGATAGGGTAGTGAAACCTTTTTGCACGGGGCCTCTCGAAGGGAATCCAATCTCCTCGCCCCGAGGCGCACCGGGCGGGCCGGGACGCGAATAAAACACACACATCGGTCGGAATACTTGCTCCGAACAATACTGTATAGCTCTCTGAGTAATCAAGTAAACCTACTTACTGGGAATTTGTTTTAGACCACTTCACTTAGCTATTTGTTTTATTGGCACACTCGAAACATACTTTACATATTAAACGTTTTCACACCCCGACGAAGACTGCACACATATAAATAAGTGTTCTGACGAAAATGCTTGTTACTAAGTTTTCGTCATTCATTGTTAAGTTAGCCATTAAGAACGATCAAGACCTGTTAATATTTGAAACCGAGCTCGTACGATGCTGGTAAAAAAAAGGGAAATTATTTTTTCAAGGCCAGTCAAACATCGACGCCGTTGATCCGATCAAGATAAGAACCTATACCTATATCTATTTCAAAATAAAGTTCCCGTCATCAGACACTTAATCATAAATTCTGCAATATGTTTTAAAACCTAGTAATTTAGTTTAATTTTTTTAACTTTTGTCTGTCGACTCGTCTGAGTTACAAAACAACGTGCGAACTGAAGTGCGACGACACTTATGCGTTTTCACATACGCCACACAAGAGTAATTTTAGAATGTGTTATACACGGCATACGCTTACCTTTAATGAGATGCGCGGCGAGCACGATCGCGGCGGTGAGGGCGTGCCGCCGCCACGCGCAGCGCATCCTGCGCGCGCGCCTGCAACCGGAGGAAACAGCCTTATTAATATACATATAAATTAAAAAGTGTGTTTGTCAGTTTGTACTTCTTCTCCTCCTCAACGGAATGATGAATCGATGTGACTTCGCTGCGACCCATAGACGTCCCACTGCTGGGCACGGGTCTCCCCCACAGACACTGCTGCGGGAGGTCTAGAGCATACTCCACCACGCTGCTCCAATGCGGATTGGTGGAGGGGTTTGTGGACAACCCAGTGTCGAATGTTCTCAAGCCACCCAAAGGTCTTCAACAAGGCTTAACGACTGTTTCCACCATTGAAAACAACCGGGACCGACGTGCTCCGAAGCACGGTGGCGTCCATGAAATTTTTGCCACTAGCGGTCACCCATCCACAAACCAACCGCGCCCGTCGTTGCTTAACTCTTTCGATCACATTCAATCGACGATAGCCATTGGGCTATGGACGCTACATATGGTGGAATGATGGATAGATGTGATGATTTATTGCATACAAAACGATTCGACGTTGTCGGAGCCGCGGGAAAGCTGGTACTTTATAATACTTATTCAGTGACTCTTAGGATGGAAGAGCGCGACGAACATGCAACATAGTCCACGCTGCACCCATATAACTGACCCTAATATCATAAGTATCTTTGAAATTCGGTCACAGATGCGTTGCTACACGAGAGGATAAAGTACTCCCGGTACACTAGTGTAGTGTAGTGTAAATGTTTTCTATTTCTATATCTACACGAGGATAGTGAAAAATATAGGGCGGTGTCGTCTCTACTCGGTGACGCCGTAAGGTCTGTATGACCATACCTACAACAAAAGTCCATTAAAAAAAAAAAGGGTGTTAATTGCAGAGTATTTTATATGAACCGCCGCGGCTGTCGCGAAAAGCGCCTTGCCGTAGTTGAATAATACAACCGCGAAATATAACGAATAGGCCTTTACACACAAGAGGTTGTAGCAGTGCTACAGCCTTCAGTGGTTCACGCCGCAAGCAGCCGTCGCCAGCGGCCATCGCTCGTGACGATAGCTCCCGGCGGGGACGCTATCGATACTGGTGTCAACACGACGTCACGATAGATCGCTATCTCGGTTAGATCAGACTGCACAGACCTATCGCTATTTCGCTTCCTGTTCGTGCGTCGTATTTTTGAATCTCACTCGTATGCGAAACGCACCAATGCGTCTTAGCAACTTATTTAATGTCCATACAAGTCAAATTCTTATTTACTATGATTGTATTAGATTTCATTCAACATATCATTCATTCATTCTTCTTCTTCATTATTTAAACGCAAAAATGTTAAGAATACGACTTCAGAAATACGTATACGAGACTTTGTCGCATGAAAATTACATAAAGAGTTGATTGCAAAATAGTAAGCATAGCATAATATAACATCAGGACTGTATTTCCCAGAAAAAGTAGGCAGAGGCGAGTCACACACACTCACTATCACCAGTTATATAATATATAGTTGTCATGTAATAGGTGGTGAGCCTATTGCGAGCATGCAGACAATAAGCATGAAACACTGGCCACTGGGGAGATAAGTCGCGGTGAACCTGAGAAATAGAGACGACACCTAATTCAAAATAGGGTCCCAGATCGGAAAGCTAAAACAATTCGCCATCCGACCTTGTTCGTTATAAAGTAAAAATATTATTCTGCTCACCATCTGCCAGTTTTTGAGTAGAATAGTAGGCTATCGTGAAAATTGTAAAGGCTAGGCTAAAAGAAAATAACATGTACATGAAAACATTTTTTGTAGATGTTGTATGGAAGGCGAAATACAACACAAGTATTTTTTTACGCAAAGTGCGTAGGAACTTCATCTCAAAATCACTATTTCAATACCTACAATTATACCTACTTGTCACATAAAATAAGTTTATCTAATCAAAACATTTAGTCAATTTTAAATCGAGCAAACTAACAAATGTCGATGTGCCCCTGGCCGCTCTTCACTCAATGATGGTACTTGACGTCCGTCGATGTGAAGGACGCATAACTTAGCATATTTCATCTATTCTGGCGAGGCCGGGAGACACCAGTCAGCGGCCCTGCAGCCTTGGCGGCGTGTCACGCTACCCACAGTAGCCACACTCATTCTAAGGAAACAAGTCGAGTAAGCGAACAACTTCAGAGCACATTACGAATTGCTTACTCTAGTTAGGTTCAGTGTTTCGGTTACCTGCAACACAAGGCTTCGATGGCTATTAATGGCAGCAACGAATCTTACACTGATCTTAAATAGAAGCAAAACTGTTACGCAAATAGAATCTGGTGCTATAAAATGTAACCGTAAATGTAAGGCAGCTGACGAGTTGGCACGCTCCATTAAGCCAACCATATTTTCTTTCCGCGAGGCCAGCGGAAGATAAACGCAACCGTTTAAATAAATACCGGGGGATGTTCTCTCATCCGAACACCAATAGATATATCTCCGCACGCGGTGTGGATTTAAGACCGTTGAAATATACTTATTTTGCTTCTTTCATTAATCTCTCCGGTCTCGCTACGAAAGGACTTTAGACGCAAAGTATAAATGAGGAAAATGAACTAAAGATTTCCAGTCAATATATTTCATTGTTTTGTAATCTCTTGTAACCTATAAATAAAGCTTGGTGATTCTCTATAAGTTAAGCTGCTATAAACGTTCAGTTTTTTACTCTGGCAATTTGTTTCTTTGGCAATAATCGGTGTTGTAAATAAATACAAATACGGGCGTTACGTTAACACGACACCTCCAATCCACCTTAATTTATTCCTCCGCTCGTTCTCCGCTCTCCTCACAAGAGACCGCTGTTCCCTAAAAGCAGTTTAGTGCCAAACAAACCGCAATGCACCACCGCCGGCGGCCGCCGTCGAGTGCTGTTTGTTTTCCATCTGCGGACTAAACAGCGCCGCGAGCGAGCGAGCGAGCGCCGGGTGTTGGCCGACAACCCCGAGGCTTACCAATTTGTAAACGATTTGTAGTCGGTGAAAATCGAATTATACCTATTTCAATTAAGTTACCATGTAAAATGTATTTAGAAAAAGCGCTGATGAAGTCGGCGAGATTATAAAATGAGGTAACGTTACACCCGTGCGTCTATGTAGACGTACTTACCTATGTGTACGTATAGTTATGTTCAGTTGCCATCAGTTGCCAAACACCGAGTTACTACTTGGAATTTCATGTTAGACAAACCCAATTATATTTTTCCCGAGCCACGGATCTATCTCTAGGTTCACCGTCACGACTGCGACCACAAGACCGATATGACAAGAAAATCAGTCAAATAAAAAAATGTTACGTGTGAGAGAGGCCTTACGCCTCGCCCTTCCGTAACATGCGTGTTTATATTTTCAAAGGGCTTGACAACAAGCGTGTTTTGTTTTGTTATGTTTTGCGTTATAAGCCGTGCGCGTCGCGCGGGTTCCGGGGATGAGCTCGCGTGTACCGCCAGGCCCGCTGCCTCAAGCAAGCTTTCATTCGAGATCATCCGGGATCAAATCCTAGCTCGCATTTTGTTATAAGTTACTTTTTGACTTTTATAAATTACTTTGCTACCTTAACGTTACTCTGAGAAACTAAATTTCATCTTCTGTAACGGTGAAGGAAAAAATCGAGAGAAAAACTGTCTCCTCTGTCCATAAAGTTCTGGAAGACGAGTGCGTGCCGCCTATCTGAACTTGCCCAGCGACATCGGTTTAACGAGTTATAAGGATTGCCTGAACGTCATCAGGATGTGCTTGTAGCAGGAGCTACGGCTACGGCCTCTGTCTATGCGTAGTACGTCTAGAGGACTTTAGAAATTCAATTAGTAACAGACACTGCGTAAAAGCTACTTTATCATCCATACTAATATTATAAATGTGAAAGTGTGTTTGTTTGTTTGTTTGTTTGTTTGTTTGTTTGTTTGTTTGTTTGTTTGTTTGTTTGTTTGTTTGTTTGTTTGTTTGTTTGTTTGTTTGTTTGTTTGTTTGTTTGTTTGTTTGTTTGTTTGTTTGTTTGTTTGTTTGTTTGTTTGTTTGTTTGTTTGTTTGTTTGTTTGTTTGTTTGTTTGTTTGTCCGGCTTTCACGTCGCAACGAAGCTATTATATGGTATGTTTTTTGTGTGTGGAGATAGTGAGGAGGGTGGAGAGTGACGTAGGCTACTTTTTACCGCGGTTAAACATCCCCATGGGAAGATATCGATGTTTTGTTATTTGTTAGATATTTAGTTCCGGATGTTGTTAATAGGTGGCGTTAGTAAAATTCATTTGCAAGTTCTGAATTTCGCTAACAAATTATACGTCATGTATGATAAACAACTCATTGATAATTCCCTTTGACCACGCGGGCGGAGCCGCGGGTAAAAGCTAGTACGAGTATATATACGATTTCACTGTCATACACACGTACACAAGAAATATATATACATATATTAAGATATTATTATGTAAGATAGCAAACGAAATAGATAAAATATGTGCATTGGATACCTCATACATTTGTGTATTTCATTACAGCGTGCGTCGGCGTTGTTAGAGGAATGAAGTTATAATAACAAAATATTCCATGGATGTGAAATATATTTTTTAAATTATTAATTAATTTACTAAATAAACGATAAAATTAATTTACTAACTTTGTTGATTTTTATAACATAGACAAACAGGCAAAGGGCCACGGGGAATAGTCGCACTCGTCACGTCGTCTGCCAGTTCTGTACCAATTTTTATAAAAAAGAAATCACTGTTTCTTAATAAAACCTTTAGTTCCAGTTTCACTACAAAGTCTCGATTGTGTATTGTTAAAGCGGCTATAAGAAAACAATAACGGTTCTGAACAGACATAGATAGAATTGGGTCTACGCCAATACGCCTGCATGCTACGGCAGTGCTACGCCGTAGTGGCGCTACGCGATACGTAGCAGTAGTTAGGAATTATTACATAGATCGCAAAGCGATTCAATCGAGTGGTGCAATTTGCATTTTATAGGTTCCACTGCATTTGCACGGCAGGTAACTAGAGCGGGCTGCGTTTATTTACAGGTGGCGGAACTGTAAATGGCTATTAAGGTACTTGTGCATGCGCCGAGGAACACGTTACTCGGTAGCAGCGTGTGTCGGCAGCTGGTTATGCTTGTGTTTTACGGCTCTTCATTTGTCTATGGGAATTTCCAGTCTTAGGTGCGGACTTGTACACTTCCAAATTGATAGTAAAATATTGACATATTAAGTCGGTAATATTCTTTAAAGACTCACTTGTCAGCATTGAGTGTCTCCCTTAGTCAGTTAACCTTAGTTAGTTAAACTAATAGAACCTGCGTAGCTGCGATGGGCAGAGGCAGCATGCAGGCCACGTTTTATATGGTCTGGAGAGTGGAGTGAGTGGGTCGGGGTACTTTTTATTCCGGAAAACTACACAGTTCCAATTAAAATCAAACCTCAATTTCATTCGATTTATGAATTGATTACATTACCTATTCGTTACCTATTCTATTCCTCGTAGTAAAACATGCATGGAGCTGCGTGTAAAAGTTGTATGTAATAGAGTCTATTGCAATAGGATAATGATTCTACATACATATAATTATTTTATATTATCGTTTCGTACGCTTCGTAGTAAAATAATTCCACCTGAACCTTTAAAACTAATATAATATCCAGATACAGAGCAGTCCGTTTATTTCGAAATGATAAACGATGGCGAATAAAATTAAAATAGTTTTTGTCCGCGCATAAATAAATCTGTGCCAACGAATTTGATTGCGGTTTTTAGTCGATTTGCATAATAATATTCCGCCATTTTGTATAGCCATATTTGTCTTGTTAATCCCTTTTTAAATGCGTCATAATGTTCGACCGGCAGCGCACACCGCAGAAAATGTTGTTTTAATTTGTTGCTCTTACTCGCCATTTAACTGCGCGTCATTTAAGAGTACCGCTAACGCAGTTAGATACTGTACCGTAAAGACATTTGTACAACACTAATAACTAAATTAACCACAAATGAATCAAGATAGAACGGTGAACTTGGCGTGTACCCCACAATCGTATGCCATAAACTTGGCCGTAATCTTGCAATATACTACAAGATATCTAGCAAGTTCGGTCAGTGCGCGTACGGTACGTTACGGTTTCGATACGTTATGTTATCGATAGATTTGATCACAACTAAAACCAAAGTTTCACCTCACTACTTACTACAGTGAGACGTCACATAGTAGGCGGGACTTGGGTAGGGCTGATGATTGATTAATTTCTGTGACATGAACTATATACTTTGGTCTCAATCTTACTCATGGGTACTCTCAATGGTACTCTTTTTTTATATTTTAGCTATTGCCCGCTACTTCACCCGCGTCGAAAATAGCTTATGACACTCAAAAATAAATTGGTTCGGTCACTTCTTAGTCGTAAAAATCTTGCTTGGGATTTTATAAGAAATACCATAACTATTACGAATTTTTCTATACGCAAAATACTTCTAAAATAATAACCAATTAAAAAAGCGAACTGGAACGACAGACAATAAAGAGCACCACCACTTATACTTTAATTAACAGATAACACAATATAACAAGCGCGGACGGCCGAGGGGGAGCACGGGGAACGGGGGGGAGCAGGGAGGGGTAAAATGGGGCATCGGACGTCATAAAATGAGCTCGTAAAACTTACAATGTGATCTTTCCACGACGCATGACAAACGCGCATGAGGTCACGTGGTCTACGTAAACAAACAAAACAAAAAGATACTTCGTCGCCAGCAGCTCTGATCATGAAATGAAACGTATAATAGTCGCAAGCGCTTTGAGGTACTGGGTTCTGTATCCAGCCCGGGCAAAGTAGTGGGGTTGTGTGACTTGATATAAAATTGTCAGTAACTCGGAGTTTGAATTCGTGTCCAGAACAGACATGACAGTAATCTAACCGCTATAATACAATGCAGGTAAATAAAAAATAAAATTGGTTAACATTTAATGGTTTTACTTTAAGTTTACTTCTGTTTACTTTACACTTATTCAAAACTAGCTTTGACTACTATTTCAATATATTTGCAGAATAAGGTGTATAAATTAGAACCTAACGAGTGAGCGCTTATTTTAGGCGTGCGAAATATTTCAATAAATTCAAACAATAATAATTTTCAATATTCAAATAATAAATATTTTCTCAATGAAACAATACATGAAATGCAGTTTTTGTGGCCACCAAGTAAGCACTTGAATGCTTGCAGGAGGTCTCGCTCCTCCATACCTATTTAAGTGTGACTAAGTTTTTGTATTTTAAAAATCTACTTTTATCTGTGCATTAAGCATAATGTATATAGTAATGTGATACAGTACATCCATAGCTACATCAAAATCCTTGCGAAATCGGTAATTAAGGAAGGAAACTTGTTACATAAACTGTACACGTCGCCTATTAGTTATCTTTGTGTGACCCCACGGTTCCGGATCGGTCTCTCGACCGGATCAGCGAACCGGACCGGAAACCCGCGCACTGAATACTGAGTTACGTTAGACAAAAATATTTTTACTAGCTTTTCCCGTGGCTCCGCTCGCGTCAAATCGATTTCCGAGCAGAGTTACTTCTACCAGCAATGGAAGGTTTAAAAATATAATAAGGATAGCCTTTATCCTTATGACATTCAATATTACAGACTCGCATATCTTAGAAACGAGACGAGAGAGAATTAGTTTTAGGAAATGTTGTTAATAAGTACGAGTATTTCGCTTAGTTTCTATGTAAAATAATGGAAGCTAGGAAAAAGAACATTAAAACCACGAAGTTAAATCTCAGATCTGAAACCTGAGATCAATCCATCGCTTATCTTAAGCTAAGCTTACTTAATTTAGTTGTCCTTACCTTTTGTGCCTATTTATATCAAGGCTTGTAGGCTTTTAGGCTTGTAGGGCAATCAGGGCAGGGAGGGCGAGGAGTACAGAAATAACTCAATTTATGCGGGAAGGATGCGTTCAACAGCCGGTATTAAATAAAAGCTTTAGAATTGCAAAGAAAAGGGTTAGCAAACAGTGCTTAATGTGGCGCTGATCAAAGCTCCGGTCGCGAAGCGTCGTTGTTAGCCCGCGGAGGCTTTATGTGGCTGACGAGGCTGCGACGGGCAATTTTGCACATGGCTTGACTCTATAATGGCTCGTCTGATTTGGAAGCGCTACTTAATGGCGAAACACATGTTAACAAAATGTTTAAATAACTCTTTATTAAAAAGAATAACTCTTTATTAAAAAGTCGATCTCAACAAGAATTAAAACATATTTATGTTACAAACATATTCTGCTCACTTCATAATCTTACAGAAACACTTGAGAAAGTCAAACTTAAATCTTTTGCTTGGACTTTAAAGTATGTAACAGTGTGCTCAACGACTTCTCAAGATCTTAAATGCATTTAAATTATTTAAATTGATAACACTATATTATTACTTGAAAAAAAATTCGATATCGTAAAATATTAATGGCAAATGGCTGCAAATCGTGACTTTATTCATGTTATTACCGACCTTCTTTTTTTTTGGATATTAGATAGCAAACGAGTTGGCAGTAACAGTATACCCATCCGCAACCGCCCATGACAACTGTGAGTGACTTTGAACAAGACTCAATAGACAAGACAAATAAGGACCGGGATAAACTCCTTTATCGAGTAAAGCCTTACCATAACGGTTTACGACCGTCAGACCGGCTACCAAGTCGCTGTTTTAAAACAAAACAGAGGCATTGCATCGGACAGGTGCATCCGCGGCGAAGCGTTCGCCGGTGGCTTTCTGCCCACAATGGCGAAACCCACGTTTTTACCGACAGAACCTAACTTCCCAACTCCGCCCGTCACGAACAAGGCGGCGGAAAAAAGCATCGCTGCCTCCGCACGTAATTTATTGTTTAGCGAAGTTAATTTTCCATTCCGCATGTAAATAAAGAGAGCTCGCGATGCCCAGGAACACACTGAATTTCCGACTTTTGTTTTCTCTTTTGTAGCTTTTTTGCCGAACATTCATGAGTTGTGGCGGACCTAGCATGTCGAGTGACTTTCTATGAAGCTGCTATGTTAACATACTCGTAAGCTTGCATTGAAACCAAATGTTGGCCCGGAAAATGTTTTTTACCATTGTTTAAATTCGGTGAATTAGTATCAGATGTGATTTAAGGTATAATTAGATCTTTTTTTTTTCTAACTCATGGCCCCCCTAGGTTTGTCATGGTCACCATACTAGAGTACATCCGAGAAAGCGCTGGAGGATGACAGGTGAGAGTTACAAACAGGCAACTATACAAATAACCCGAATAGTTTAAAACAGGAGTGATGTAGGGACGCATCCCTCTTTACCCTACTCCGAGCTAATGAATGAGATAGGCATTGGTGGGCGCGACACGACACCTGGCTCACGACACTACTACTAGCTTCACTACATCCGGCTCACGACACATGTCTCACTACCGCTTCACGACACGCCCGTCGCGGTATTCGTACTCTCGAAATCTTCCTTCGTTAATATTATGGTTAAGTGACGTATACTATAGGTACTTAGTATGTTTAGGAATCACCTTTTTGTGTTCTCCGGTACTTAAGTGAGTAAAGGGAACCTTTTTCGTGAAGCCCTACCGTCCATACACTGAGTCTCACCAATATTTAGTACAATCATGATAGTCACAACATATTTG
Organism: Carterocephalus palaemon; assembly: GCA_944567765.1. Taxonomy (NCBI): domain Eukaryota; kingdom Metazoa; phylum Arthropoda; class Insecta; order Lepidoptera; family Hesperiidae; genus Carterocephalus; species Carterocephalus palaemon. The sequence goes on along the minus strand of OX155653.1, from coordinate 12,813,393 downwards.
AAGACATTTCTTATTTTATTTTGATATAAGAGCAAACGAGCTTGCAGCACTAGCCACCCGCTGCCGCCCTTTCACTGACTTTGAACGAGACGCAAATAGAGTCTGGGATGATTAGTCCAGTTAGCCGAGAGAGTTAATTAGAACATTAGTTGTTCAGTTCGTTGGAGGACTGGGGGACTATTAGTGATATTAAGTCCTGTTATTTGATGTAAGTAATGTTCCAATAAGTAATTGTTACGATAGAAATGGTGCTAGGTTCCATGGCGGGCGGTGGTACTGCCGCGGACGAACTCTATATGGAACAAAATAGGCTTCATAATACTCATAAAACCAATTTGGTTTCCGATATGGCTCTACCATTAATTAATCTTAATATGATGTCATTTTAAGCAAATAAAGATTAATTCATACATGTCACAAACAGTTACCAAAGGATATTAAAAGAAATATAAGTTTTATAGTAAGTTTAAGGTAACTGTTAGTTAAACTGAGTCTTGTTGATAGTATACTATTTAATGTGTGATATTAGTATATTTCCTATACAGAACACTAATACAGTACAGTGAGTAGTAGCTTAATATGTTCAGAGATAAAATGAGAGCGAATTTACGGCATATTGATTATCGAGCGTACTTTATTACAAGGGACAAAGGACACTGACCTGTTAAGGAGATATCACTAAAGTAGTTAGGATGAAACGGATTCTACATTCTCATCGTAGATGAGGAAGCTTAAGTGGTAGGCCAGTAATGTATTTGTAGCATACGAGTAGCTTTATGTGATCAGTGCCTAGAAATAAACGGTGTGAATACGAGTTAATACGTGTACTTTTTTAAATCAAGGATAGTTTTTGTATTATCTTCTAGGTGTGACGTTTGTTGCTGGAAACATCCATATATGATAGACAGACAGACAAGTTATTGTACACTTTATTGTACACTAGAAGGATAAATAAACAAAGTAATAAATAATAATAATAATAGATAGTTACAACAATTAAGATGGTATCTTTATACTGTTATTTTCCGTTAAAATTCATAGTTATTTATGAATCTTCAAAGTTTCACTTTATTTAATTCTTTTCGTAGAGGATGAAATTAAAATAATTATTACTAGCAATCATTGTAATTTTTCTTTCAATTTATTTACAAATTGTGCGTGTGTGTATGTGTATTTACATTAAATAAATAAATACTGTACTTTTATATGCATGTATTAATTAAAATAAAAAATATGGGTTGGAGGGAAATCCATACAACATTTTTATGTATCTTATCCCATAAGAAATACATTTGTAGAGCAATAGGCATCACATAAACTGATCGCGTCATCTGGCACCGGCGGCTCGGGTTCATCTGCTAACTCCCGATACACCCTCGCTCTCCTGCCGCGCAATCAGCCAGGAATTAACACTAGTATAAATGCGGGCGGCTTAGTTCGTCGTTTAGATAAAAGTAAGTTCGCATAAAGCCCGTTTGTTATCCAGAAACTATTAGACGCGTACTTATTACATACACATACCATCAGTGTCGTAGGCTCGCCATGCTTGTAGAGTAGTTTAATTTCCATTAGTACTAGTATTCAATTATTAATTTTTGATGAATGAAAGCTATATGAAAATAACTAAAAAGCTTAAGCAAGGCTACCTCGGATACATCAAAAGTTCGGAGTATAAATATTTTGCTACATTTCATTGGAACACGCGAGGAAAAGCTATAATGGTGAGCCTCATTTTCATTTGTCGTACCCCGCAGGTGTGCGGGGCGGGGGATGTTTTGACTAGTGACTGACTTAAAGCCGACCAGGAACCGTTCTTTACCAAGTAATACCAGCAAGCTGTTTACCGACCAAGTTATCGACCAATGAGCTCGTTTTGAGCCTGAATTAATAGTTAAATATTAAAATAAATGTCTCTGCTATCACCGCTTGAGATTATCGCCGGCCAGTTGGCGGCAGCGTGTTCTATCGTGATATTAATACTGCTAGTCCCCTATACTGCGGGGCAGCCAGGGCTATTGAGTCCATCTTGTGACTGCGGACCATTCAGAAATAAATTCCGTTTTATTGTAGTGCGTAGTCGTAACTATCCTTTGTTGGCTGTGCAATAAATTCGGTGTGTACTGAAATATATTTTTTTTACGAGCGGACTATGCTTTTTCACTAGCAAGACTACAGACAGTCTACTGTGACTAACTGTTCCTGGTAGTATGTTAGAATTTTATTAAAGCTACGAGCCAGAGGAAGAGCCGTTTGTTAGACGATGCCATAAGTCCCGGGTAGTGACGTCAGCTAACATGGGCTGGGAGATAGAAAATCGTATGTTTTTATTAAATAAATAAATAATAAAACCTTACTTAGGCAATGGAGTTATTACAGGCTGTGTCTCGAACATTATGTCTCAGAGATTTTCTTTCAAACTGTAATTTTTGATGTGAAACATCTTTAGGCGGAGGGCAAACCTTTTTGGCGTGGCGAGCGTGGCGAGCGAATATGGAATATATATACTATACAGTTCCGACAATTTTTTTTTTTCTTATATGTTTTAGTTCCTGTCATAATCTGTACTTTTGTGCATATTACTTGTACCAAAATAATTTCGATGTTTTATATCTGCCAGGCGTCCGTGACAGCTCACAATTTTTTTACTCTTATTTTCTCACTTTCTACGGCGAACACTGTTTATCTGAAAAACTATAATTATGTTTATAACGAGCAGTACTCGTTGAATAAGCGCTGATTTTCCGAGCAAAAATTTTACCTTGACGAAATAAGCTCTTGAAACATGTGTTAGTGTGAGCTATAAAAGAGCTACTTGGCCGTACTACAGCGACCGTCCTTCGCAGCCTAGCTGTACTAAACAGCGGTAACATTCTGTCGACAACAGTGTATCGCCCTTCTGGCGTTCAAACATTGCAGTAAGTTGTGTTCTTGACGGGCCGCCAAGTCGCTGTGTTGCCCCGGTTTGCCCCAGTTGTGCCCCAGTTTAAGGATAGGCATAATCACAGGCAGGAGGCTTTCGGGGCCTTCTCGAAAGTAGGCTCTTGATGCAGGCTCCTACTGATTGTGCAGAGTTAGGTAAGTTTTCAAACATAATAAGGTATGGTATCTTGTCAATCTCGTAACGCTATTTATAATTATATATTCTTACATTTAGTATTGTACATTAAACAGGTTCGTTTCAATATAAAACCACATACTCGATACGCCATGCTATGGTAGTTATTACCCATTTTGTTCCATTGTTTCACAATGTATAGCCATGTTTAGTAATATAATTATTTCACCTACATTTAGATTTTGTTTTAAGTTGATTTTTACTTAGTACTTGTACTATTACGTATTGTATTATTCTTTTGCACCATTATGTACTCTGTGCTTAGAGTCGCTTATCGATCAAACTATCACTTCGACAGGGCCGCACTGAAAATCAGCGTCATGATTTTTAAGGAATCATGACACAATGCGGTCCTATTTTACTTAAAACTGAAATAACCTACACCTACTTTTACTTAATAATATTCTGTACCATACTGTGTTTTAAGCAAAATAAATTATATTCTTCTTCATTTTGAAATTATTATAAGTAGTAACATTTAATGAGATAAATATGGCACAGACACGAAATCTCCGGTGAGATTCGATAAATTTCAAAGCGAACTTCGCTGTTTCTAGTGTTTAAGAGTCTGCGATGATTACATTTTTGTTTCAACAATAGTATTCTCTCTATTTTTATTCGGTCTCGATAAAAATACATTTCCAGCGCTTCAACTTTCCGAAGCAACCTTTGCTTGACACTGGCTGGTGGAGAAAAAGTTATGATTCAATAAGCCGTAGCGCGCGATCGTAGCGACTCATTGTGCGAGTTTAGTTTAGTTTGGCTACAGAGTGATGCTCGCCACTTGCTAGGCAGACGCTTATATTATTTTATCGAAAGAAATTATTAAATTGAAAGTGACCTTATAATAATTGTGGTCCGGTTTTAAAGGTGTGGTTTAAGTTACATCTACATATCACAAATCTGACATGACATGACGTGAAACGAGATTCTTACTAACAACTACTAATTGGACTATTACCTAACAGTCTCCAGTCCTCATACCACTGACGAACTCACCAAGTAATGTTTTAATTAACTTTCTCGGCTAACAAAATCCCGGTCCCTATTTGAGTCTTGTTCAAAGTCAGTGACTGCGGAAGGGTGGTGCTGCGAGCTCGTTTACTATCCTATATCCATAAGCTCTTTAATAATACCAATGAATTAAATAAATAGCCTCCGTTTTTACATAATATTACGTTGTTCTAACTAGTCCCTCGCATCGCAACACAACAGGTGCTGCCAGTCTTGAGTCTGCCTCATCTAAACGATTGATTCATTTATTATGATGTTCTGATGGCAGGCCACAATCAGGTACATGTAGGTACGTGTAGGCGACAGCGCCCGCCCGCCCCGCCGCCCGTCCCGCAAGTAGGTCAGCTCTTATCCGCTTATAATTGATTTCATTACTTACTTTACTGCGTTACTTCATTACTATTACCAGCTTTGTTCCACTATGCCGACATAATTCAATGAGCTACGTTACGTACGAGGAATTAGTCCAACACATGAAATAAATATAACATCAATACTTCAATTCCCTCCTGTAGGTCTTCCCCTGTCAGTTCATTTCAGTTGGATCATCTTACTACAGTAGCTTAATGCTGCCGAGGCAATCTTCGAAGTGATTGTCTATAGCCAAGTTGATTACTCCAGCGCAAAAGTAATTAGTGTTGCAGTTGTCACGGCGGCGGTCCCATTAGTCACGCGTCTCGGTGTCGACGCGTGACATGTGCGACAATGCCGGCCTGCGGCACCCGCGGCTGCAAATGGAATATCAATAGTAACTGCTGTTATTTTATTTCGATCGTAATAATCACACGATAGACCTACCGTTGTTTCAACCCCCGATGACACATATAGTAAATAAGATTATGTTTAAAAACATTTTTAAAAACCACCTTTAATTTATATTATGCTGTGTAGGATCCTGTTACACTTTCAAAGGCGACAATCTTCGCCCCTGAGGTTATTAGGTGACTTATGCCCGGTTTCTGAGGTCCATTTGACGGCAGTTTATCTATTCATTAGCGCTATCGGTTCGATAACTTTTCAAATTGTGTTTCTGAACAACCCAATGTAAGATAAACTCCGTTTATAGTTAGATTAACTTAACTGACGAAATATGGCCGTTTACCGGTTCGTTAACTTTATTTGACGTTTTTATGACAAATTACAAAAACTTTTTAGGTATTATTGCCTAAGTACTACGTGTTAAATAGTATTGAATTTTAGTCTAGAAATCCCGGTGAAACATTTTACAGTTATTCGTAGGAAATAACAATAGATTAATACGAGTTCTATTATGGACATCGAAATATCGAAATAAATTATTTTACTTTGACTTTTGACTTTGTCAAAAGTGACTGTCAATTTCGGTTATAAACATTAGAATTGTAGATATTGTTCACATTTGACTATGATGCACAGATGCTAATAAATACCAAATTACAATATTTGGTAAATAAAACAAGGTGTTACTACTTATTGACTATGGAAAAAATATTTCTTACAAATAAGACTATTCCTAGGGTACAAATACAATGAATATCTATTTTAAACTTGATCTTTTGAAGAGACCCATCTAGTGGCAGTTTAAGGTACTCGTTATCGGATTCATAGTTAATGGAAGGCTCTTCGCGTGTTCAGAAACCCAGTGACAGTTATCCGACATTTATCTTACGTTTAACTTTATTGATTCAATAGCTGTTGATAATATAACTGAAGACTTCAGAAACCGGCCATTAGAGAGTTGGACTCATTTTTAAACGGTTTTATATTTATTTATTTTATCCAGGATAACAACAGCGTTTACAAATTAAACGATTTTAAATTTTACTTAAAGTATGCCAATTGCAATCCATTATTAAATATCTTAAACAAGAGGATGCCGGCGGCATCACTTGCATGATTAGATATTACGAAATTTTTCGAGAATGACAGGAACTATTCCAAGGAAGGAATAGTTCCAATATGCGGAACTATTCCTTCCTTATAAGGAAACTAGCTTTTACCCACCACGGCTCCGCCCGCGTGGTCAAAGGGAATTAACAATTAGTTGTTTATCATATTTGTGGTGGATGAATAATGACAGTTAAAGATACTTAGAGGAACCAGAGGTAATGCTGACCGCAGATAAAGGGTACGTACGTAAGGTACGCCATCTATTAACAACATCCGAAACTAAATATCTAGCAAATAACAAAACATCGATATCTTCCCACGGGGATGTTTTACCGCGGTAAAAAGTAGCCTACGTCACTCTCCACCCTCCTCACTATCTCCACACACAAAAACCATACCATAAATAGCTTCGTTGCGACGTGAAAGCCGGACAAACAAACAAACAAACACACTTTCACATTTATAATATTAGTATGGATATGCAGAAAAACCCTACTCATTGATGTTCAAATAGAAGAGGTATTAACTGGATAAAAGTTCATCCATCCGTCCATGTATTTCAAACTTAGTACACATACATATACATTACATACTCTAATAACAACGTCATTTAGTAAAACCAAAAACACGCTATTCTAGATTACCGTAAACTAAACTAAAATGTAATATTTCTTTATATTATTGCATGGACATCGGTCCTTGATAAGTGTGCAAATGAATCCGACGTTTTGAACTGGGCGAAAATCACGCTCAAAGATTCCGTTACATACACACATTATAGTATGTATACACACATAGATACATATATTATATATATATATATATATATATACATATATATACAAAACATGCTAATTAGGATAGGTAATACGTACAGTATTACCTATCAGGGTGTCAGAGACTGAACTGATATTTTTATATACATATTAACATCGAACAGGATTCGAAGCCATGACCCGTGCAGGGAGGGTCATTACCGATTGCGCCATCGGGCCCGTCAAACAACACGTCTGACTACAATTCCAGATACGCACAAATATAACCAGATGTCACCAGACCTTCTCTGAAACAATGATTAAGTTGTCACCTCATCGGAACACCAAGAAAGCTAAATATAGCGAACATCCTCGCTCCTGGCAGGAACCGCGTGACGGGACCGAAATAACTCCGGGATACAAAGGGCATAATTTAAAGCTACGATGATTGCTCCGGGATCGGCGGCTCAAACACTGCCAGCGAGTCTCAGCCGAGCGCCGAGCGGTGAGCGGAGAGCGGTGAGCGCTTTCGTTGAGAATAATTAGCTGTGGAGTGACAACCGCTCGCCCGCGTCGGATTCCAATCCAGGTTTAGTTTTTGCTCGAATTTTGTTGGAGTAATTCATTTCTATTGTAAAGTAACTTCTGCCAGTGCCAGCAAATTGTTCTAATTGTAAAATTTTGAAAAATGTTAAAAGGATTTAACTGGTGGCCAAATCAGTTTAGTAACGCTTGACAATAAAAACATAATAACACATTTTTTATGATGAAACGTGTGGAATTCTGTGTTTAAATTTGCATTTTGAAAGTGTTATGAGTATTATTCATCCACCACCACAACCCTTTCTTTGTCCTACTGTTGGGCACGGGTCTCCTCTCAGAATGGGAGGGGTTAGGCCATAGTCCACCAAGCTGGCCAAGTGGCAGACTTCACAGAACATTATGAAGAACTCTCAGGCATGCAGGTTTCCTCAGATGTGTCCTTCACCATTACAGAAAGTAACATTTAATTTCTTAAATCGCACATAACTTAGAAAAGTCATTGGTGCGTGCCGCTGGGGTTTGAACCCGGACCGTTCGATTGAGGCGAGTTCGATAGCCACTGGGCCGGTACCTGGTTATTCATACATGAATTTTATGTAGGAGGAATAAACTTAGTTTTCTTCATATAACCTACTGGATGTTCAATATGGATTGCGGGTCCAAGAACCTCGGTGACGTTATTCTCACTAGTATCTAAAGAATGATATTAAGAAGTAATCATTATTTATTTAATATTTATGCACTTAAACATGATATAAATATACTCAAACACATATTTACATGAAATTATGCACAATTCGTACATTTTAAATGTTAACTTAAAAGCGCCCGTTTGCCTCTGTTTCAAGATTTATATTTATAATATCCTCCTGACTATTTCGGGTCCCCGCATTAATGAATATTGATGTGTTTTCGACGAGTGACGTCACCGATCAGGATCCGGCGCGGCTGAATTATAAATAACATCAGACTAAGACCCCAATCCGCCGCCGAGATGAATTCGACAGAAAGAAACTCATAACAAAGGAATTAACTCGACATTGACAGAATACAAATTACACTACGCAGGATTTATTAGACGCTTGAAAATCAGCGAACATCGAATGCTTTCTATTTTATCTTCAGATGAAATTCTAATTCGTCGCTTAAAATAGAAGTTATAAGCAAGTTAATCGGAACAGTAGTCCACCTACCTACCTATGGCATGTCAGAGAGTGCTCATAAGTTTGAAGTGACATGACATTTGAAGTCACCAATATACACTGGGACATCATGGTGATCTATGGTCCATTTTCTCATTACTAACTCTATTTCTGATGAATTGATGAGTAGTTAAGGAGGGTACGAGTCAGCGGTTCCCGCCCTCAGGCACGTTTCAATCAAAAGTGCAAACGATCGAAGCGTCTGAGAGTTGACTACCATCTCCACAAAACACAGTTAAAGTCAACAGTACAAGTTGTCCTTGTACCGCTTATGAACAGAGTTGTACTCAAAATAGGTCAGTCGCGCAATATCTCGCACGAAGCCTGCCCGAGCTTACAACACTTACGATAGACAGGCAGCGCGCCACGTTACTTTGTAAAAGACTGCGCTGAACAGTAAAAACGTTTTAACTCCTTTCTTCACGAGCCGGTCCTTGTAACTGCGGCGTATGAAGTGTTTAAATATTCAATTCCTGCCTCAATCGTTACGAAGTCGCTCAACAAATTCCTAAAGCATTTTTAATTACCTGCGGGGACGAACTCGGAAAGAAATTACAAACTGATCAGTAGTCCGCCCCATAATTTACGTACCATAAAATATTGTAATTTTTCGTCCGAATCCTTGGGGAGGCGTTGGACATTTTAAAAACCATTCGTGGACGGAAACTTAAAACCGGTTGTCCGGTCGGCCAGGAGCGAGCCGCGCATTCGTTCGTCCTGAAAGAATGGGCTTCCGAATTTATATCGTCATTGATCTTTTCGATAAACTACGAAAGAGAAAAATATTTATGTAATTGATTCGGTATCATGTCATGCATGTGATACTCACACACAAGGTGTTATATCTAACATACACTGTGTTTTAACGCCTTCTAAAATAAACATAGTGTTAAGCAACACGGTGTCGGTCTGCAGTTGGATAGATAGCAGCCATTTTGACACGTTTTTATTTGTTTGGTATGTTGGTATCAATGTATTATTTATTTATTTATTTATTAAACGCTTTATTATACCTAAAATGTATATTATGTATCTATGTATGTAACGGAATGTTTGAATGTGATTCTCGCCCACATCAAAACGTCGCATTTATTTGAAACTTTGCACACTTATTAAGGATTGATGACAAAAAAAATTACACTTTAGGTGAGTTATCTACTAAAGCGTGTATTTAGATTTTTGTTATACGATGTTCCATTATCTCGTGAACTATAGATCCGATTCACATACTATAAAGAACAGTTATCTTTATGAAATTTTCATGATGATGAAGTAAACTTTGTTCGTTAGGATTAATTTACCATTCGTAATAAAACCGCTCGTAAATCACTGTTTGAATTTGCATAATTTTTCTTTATTAAATAAATGTCTGATTTAAGCGCGAATCGGGCGACCTATAATTTTCAGACGATTGGGTTGGCCAGTAACCACTTCAGGTCTGACCTTCTTTGTCATGAGTGGAGAGCAGTGCCCTGCAGTGGGTCGCCTATGGGTGAAACACACGTGTATACGTAAAACACTTTATTTCAGCGGTGCAATTGCTTGTAGCATAGAGGAAATTTCCACTATGTGTCGAGTACCTTCATATCTTGAGCTTAAACATTATACGATTTCAACTAAAGAGGTATGAAGCGTCATATTCCTCGTATACAGCTAATTAAGCTCCAAATCCGCACTAAGGCGAGCTTTCACGAACAAAGCTCAACTGTGAAGTAGGGCGGCAGCCGGAAGCTCCAAGATGCGGTGCTTCCGTCCCCACACGTGACTCTCCAGTTCCGCTCTCGACGATGTAAAATTTCATATTGGACCAAGTTTCACCTAACTTTGAATATAAAGTGACAAAGTTTGAAGTTACTAAAATTTTGGTCTCACGTTTTAATTAGGTCAAAAGTGTGTTGTTTAATTAAAGATGAGGGGCAATGTACCACACATTTATACGGCAATAGGACCACCTCCTATTACACAGGGCTTTAAAATAACAGGTGAGAAGTTAAGTTCAAGATAAAAAAAGTACAAATATTTTATCTGTGAAATAAATATCTGCTTCGGCTGCGATTTAGAAAAAAAAGAAATAAAGAATGAAAGAAAATTATTGTGTTTTCATCACTTTTCATCAGCAGTTAGGTATAGTTAGAGACGATACACGTAGAATTGATATAAATTAAAAAAAGGATGAAAAATTGATAAATAAGAGTTGAACGTTTGTGATTTAAATTGCTATTAGGGCATCACTGAAAATCAGCGCTTGTTACTTTCGATAGCTCAGTTGAAAAGAAAGGAATTGTTTTTTACTTGAAATAAGTTGTATTTTGTACTTTTGCAACGAATTGAATTGAAAATTAACAGAATTTTAACCACACTAATATTTGAAATTTTGACACACAATGACACTGACGTACAGATTATTACAGATAATAGAAACGTTCCGAATTACGTTTCATTTCCTTCGACATCCTGCCCACCAAGAACTCTCTGTTCTTCAGGAGTCTGCCCACCATGAGGTAATGGTATCAACTTGGATAGGGGGCGCTTTATAATCGAGTTCTTGCACTTTAAAGAAAGAACTCTCACGTGTCCATCAGGACCCACGTGCTTCTCTACTACTCTTGCCAGTAGCCATTTGGTGGGAGGTAATTCGTCCTTGATAACAACGATATCTCCTACGTCCGGTGATGTAGTTGGTTTCTGCCATTTATATCGCTGTTGCATAGTATGTAGAAATTCTCTTGACCATCTGTTCCAAAATTGCATCATCATTTTTTGTATTAAACGCCATCTTTGTAATGGACTGATATATTTATCTTGGACCTCTGACTTGGCTGGTATCGCTACTAATGGCTCACCGACTAAAAAATGTGCTGGGGTTAGCGGTGCAATGTCATCAGGGTCATCATTTAATGCACACAACGGTCGCGAATTGAGGCAGGCTTCTATTTGTGTCAAGAGTGTTGACATCTCTTCAAATGTTAATTTAGAGTCGCCGATTGTCTTTACTAGATGGGTTTTCACCGATTTAATACCTGCTTCCCAGATACCACCAAAATTCGGCGCCCTGGGTGGTATGAAATGCCAGGTTGTGTTATCATTGCTGAGTAGTTCAGCTACCTCTTTGCTTACTGACTTCAGGCTATCTTTATACATCTGCGGCAACTCTCTGGATGCGCCCACAAAATTTAGTCCATTGTCACTGTATAAATCGGCGCAATGTCCCCGCCGTGACACAAATCTGCGAAACGCTGCCATAAAGCCTTGTGTTGTTAAGTCACTAACAGCTTCCAAATGTATTGCTTTCGTCTTCATACATACGAAGAGACAGATGTATCCTTTAAATGCCCTTTGTCCTCTGCCCTTGGATACTCTCATCGGGATAGGGCCAGCAAAATCCACGCCGCTTGTCTCGAAGGCCCGTCCTGGGTTAACGCGTACTTTAGGTAGTTGGCCCATGTATGGCTGTAAAGTGTCGCCTCTATGCTTCACACACGCGACACATTCCCGGTTACATTTTTTGATTAGTTGTTTTTGTCCAATAATCCAATATCGACTCCTTAAATAATTCAACATCTGGGTTACACTCCCATGAAACAATCTGTAATGAGCATCCCTTACTATCAAGGTTGTTAAATGATCATCTTTTGGTATGATTATAGGATGTTTGTATTGTAAAGACAATTGAGAAGCTTGTATTCTTCCTCCAACCCGTAAAAGACCATCAGTATCAAGGTAAGGTGATAACGTTATTAATTTACTTCTTTTCTTAATACCCTTGTGTTGTTTTAAATCTTGAATTTCTTCAGAAAAATGTTGTGTTTGTACCATTTTGATGCAACTATCTAATGTTCTTTTCATCTCTTCCGTAGTTAGATAGGTATTTTCTTCTGTGATAATTCTCTTTGTTTTATTTTTCAGGTGCAGGAACCGTCGACAGTAGGTGAGGACCCGTACCATTCTGGTAAGTGATGAAAATCTATACCATATAGGTTCAACTTCTTCACAATATAAAACCTGTACTCGCTGTTTCTTTTCTTCTAAGTTTGTATCTGGTAAGTGTGATTTGTCTAGTTTTAAGTCCCTTTCACTCAACCACTGTGGTCCCTGCCACCACAATCGGTTACCTTCTAGTTCAGAAGGATTCACTCCTCTCGAGGCAAGATCGGCTGGATTCATTTCAAAGGTAACGTGGCTCCATCTATCGTTGTCTAGTCTTTGTTGAATTTCAGATACTCGGTTTGCAACAAACGTTTGCCACCTCGAAGGTTGGGATTGTAACCAAGCAAGCACAATCATCGAATCAGTGTATGCATAAACCTTGTTTTTAGGAACCTTCAGTACTTCTCTAGCTTCAGAAAGTAATCTGGCAACCAAGGCTGCTGCACATAGTTCCAAGCGAGGCACAGAAATCATTTTTAATGGTGCCACCTTTGTTTTAGCTTCCAGGATTTTTATGGAGACCTCATCGTCACTAATCACCTTCACATACACTACGGCACCATAAGCCATAGTGGAAGCATCTGAGAACCCATGTAATTCAATTGATTTGCTGTTTGGGTATGTATGAAACCATCTTTCTATTTGTATATTTTCCAGGCCATGTAGTTGTTTTCTGTAGGTTAACCATTCTTCTTTCAAATTGACTGGTATTTCATCGTCCCATTCGCAGGTACATAGCCATAATTTTTGTATGAGAACCTTTGCTATCACTATGACCGGAGCCAGCCAGCCAAAGGGATCAAACAAGCGTGCTACTTCAGAGAGGATACTGCGTTTGGTTATTGAATTAACACTATCTGGTAAGCTTATATGAAATTTAAATTTGTCATCCACTCTATCCCATACCAATCCCAGTATTTTAATCACCTTGTCAAATTTGATTTCAAATTGTTGTGGGTTCACTCTGTTTCCAGATATCTTTTCTAACACTTCATTGGAATTGCTCGACCATTTTTGAAGTTCAAAGCCTGCACTCTCTAACAGGCTCGTCACTTGGTTGTAGATGTCTATTGCTTCACTCTCAGTACTAGCTCCACACATAAGGTCATTCATATAGAATGATGTTCTTACTATGTCAGAAGCACGAGGAAATCTCTGCTGTTCATCATCTGCAACTTGAACCAAGGTCCGACACGCTAAAAATGGTGCTGCAGTTGTTCCAAAAGTGACTCTCAATATCTTATATGTTTTTAGATCTTCATGCAGACCTTCCCTCCATAGTATTCTTTGATAATTTGCATGTTCATCAGTCACCAAAACTTGACGGTACATCTTGACAATATCACTGACAAGAGCTATTTTATATGTTCTCCACTCCATGATAAGAGTACGTAGGTCTCTCTGTATTACAGGCCCTGTCAGCATAATGTCATTCAATGATTTTCCATTGGAGCCCTTGGCCGATGCATCAAATACTACACGTATTTTTGTAGTGTCTTTGTCTTCTCTTAGGACAGCATGGTGCGGTAAGTATATTCCCTCTTTTTCCTCCTTTATAACTTCTGTCATGTGTCCCAACTCTATATATTCATTTATTACCTTCCCATATTCTTGTTTTAAATTATTGTTCCTTTGAAACTTTCGCTCTAATTGTAAAAATCTAGAAGTGGCCATTTCCCTTGTTTTTCCACACATTTCAACAGGATCACAGTCCCCTACCAAAGGTAAGTGAACCTTGTATCTTCCAGATTCAGTTCTCACAGTTGTATTTTTGTATATGTCCTCACATTTTTGTTCATCCTTTGTTAATTTTCTCTCTGATGTAAATACTTCATTTTCTATTTCCCAGAACCTTTTCAATAAGTTGTTCTCACATAAACATACATGCATGCTTATAATTTGTTTGTTTGTTTCAGGGTTTGTATTGCTTGTATCTCCTGATAGAATCCAGCCCAGTTGTGTAGATTGTGCAACAATAGTACCGGACGGACTCTTCAGCAAACCAATGTCTATGATCTGGCTATAGACCTCTGCCCCCAGAAGTAGGTGTATCTTGTTTGGAACATTAAACCCAGGGTCTGCCAGTGTTATGTTCTCAAGTGCGTGCCAGCTAGATAACTCAATTTGTTTTGTAGGTAAATTGTTTGTAATTTTTCCTAATACATAAGCCTTTATTTGAATTGTGAAGTTTGTGTTTGTTCTAGATTGTAATTGGACTTCAACCATACTCTTAGTGTGCAGAGTTTTCCCTCCACACCCAGCCACTACTCCATGGACCTTGACCCGTCTCAAGCCTAAGGTCTGTACTAGATCTTCTGTCACAAAGGAGGCTTGTGAACCTTGGTCAATGAGAGCTCGATAGGTGTGTATGATTCCATGACCTGAGGTCACACCTACCAGAGCGGTAGCTAATATTATTTGACCAGGTTGTTTTACAAAGTGTGTCATGATTTTGTTTTCATCGGTTTGTTTTTCTTCTTCTATAGATTCCTTTCTCTCCGGGTGTAGTAATGAATGGTGCCTTTTCTGGCAAATGCGACATGAAGTGTTTCTATAACATTTATTTGCCGAATGGTTAGGTATGAGACAATTGAAACACAGGTTATATTTGTAAACATGTTCAGTTTTGTCCTTGTAATTCAACTTTGCAAATTGTTTACACTGATATATGTAATGCTTCTGATTGCAATACGAACAGGTTATTGTATATGAATTTGTGTATGTGTCTGAAGCTGTATGAAATGATCGTGTCCTTGCTGTTTTTGTTGATGGTTCTAGCATTTCTAGAGATTTGAATCTCGTTTCAAGGAAATTTTTCAGGCTAGTGAAGGTAGGTAGTTCCGTCTCTGATGACGTGTGTTGCTCCCAAAGACGGTGGCTTTCTGTATCTAACCTGCTCACTGTCATGTAAACAATTATAGCATCCCATGACTCTACTTGCATACCAAGGTTCTTGAGTGAACTAAGGCATTCAGCCGTTGCATCAATAAGCTGTTTTATGTGTGTTGCAGACTCAGATGTTAAATGTTTAAGGTTAAATAGCTTTTTAAGTATGCAATTTGCTAAATATTTCTTATTGCTGTATCTATTTTTGAGTGCCGACCAAGCTTGTTCATAATTGTCACGTGTAACTGTTACAGTTCTAAGTAATTGTTCAGCTTCTCCAGATACAGATGTTTTTAAGTAATGTAGCTTTTGTACAGCATCCAGGTTTGTGTTTACATGTATCAATGAGTGGAATAAGTCATGAAAGGATGGCCAATCTGTATAGTTTCCCGAAAATGTAGGTAGCTTAATTGTTGGTAGGGTGATCTCTGTTTTTTGTGTTGTGCTTGTTGTTTGTTGTTCACTTTGTACACTTTTGGGTGTTAACTCATTTAAGGAACATTTAAGGTCACTTTTGTAGTCAATGTAAGCTTCTTCACATTGTGAGAATGTGTCTTCTGTGAAGTAAGTTATATCCTTTTTGCTGGCATTGCTAATGTGTCCAGTTAATTGTTCATGACCTACCTTAAATGCTTGCCATGTTTTTTCCAAACCTTCCAGTCGGGTCTCCACGTAGCTCACTGTAATCCGTTGTTTTGGCGACTTAAGGAAGTTTGTTCTCCCTTTCACAATTTGTTCGAATCTATTCTCCTGGATTTGAATAGTTTGGACGTATTTCTCCATTTCACTGACTCTGTACTTGATATTTGGCTAAGAAGGACCAGTTTGTTACTTTCGATAGCTCAGTTGAAAAGAAAGGAATTGTTTTTTACTTGAAATAAGTTGTATTTTGTACTTTTGCAACGAATTGAATTGAAAATTAACAGAATTTTAACCACACTAATATTTGAAATTTTGACACACAATGACACTGACGTACAGATTATTACAGATAATAGAAACGTTCCGAATTACGTTTCATTTCCTTCGACAGCGCTGCAGCTACAAAGCTGCAGCATAATGCTGAGTTGTTGCCTTTTTGTGACAGGCGGTGCAGCAGTGTATTTATTATTTGTTTTTAAATTAATAAGGCTTAATGTTTGTTTGTGTACAAGTAAAATTAAGAATAATGTTAATAAGACCTTGTTAATCGCTACTGCTGCTTGTTTGTTACAAATCAATTATTTCTTTCTTTCTTTCTATTAAGTTAAAAGGTATGACTTATAATTTACTTTAAAACCGGTAATTGTATTTGACCCGACGGCCGGCGGGGCATCGCACCACGCAGTCAACGCAATTTCGCAGACAGCATCATCATACCTTATGATATGCTATTAATATATAATGTTGTACTAGTATAGCGCCTAGCGCGCAGGCTGCGGATCAGAAATAATGTATTTATGCCGCGGCATCCGAGCGTGATGCCATGTTATTATACGAGTACCATCTGATATCGTCTCTTCCACCTTTATAAACAGCATCTAACCATGTCTCAACTGTTACGAAATAATAGTCCTCCATTTAAAAACGATCCTGCATAAGCGTAGCGTATAAATAAGTTTTCCTTATTTATTTTTGACACTATTCCTCATAGATAATTGGAATAAATCATCCAAGCCCTGTTCCTGGTTTAGAACACATGCTATAGGCCGCAGGTGATGGATTTCCTTGCTCGGTTGCTATTCTATTTCCATGAAAATGCAATATCCCTCTCAAGCCCAATCTCTAAACCGCAGTTTATTTTAGTCATTATGTCTTTGTACTCCGGCGAGGAACTCAACGCCAACAGGCCGCCCGAGAAACCCGAGTTCCATCCGGGCGGTAGAGCGAGGCGGCGACGCCCCAGTGCTCAGGGAAATACTAATATAGCGTTTCTACTTGTTTGAACTGAAAATATTAAAATAAAATATTTGACATTAACTAGTGGCTTGTATATGTATATCTATATCACGTGATTTGTCTTTATACTAAGGTAATATGAAAGCGGTGACAGCCCAGTGGCTATCGAACTCGTCTCTCATTCGAGCGGTCCGGGTTCAAACCCCAGCGGCTATGTTATGTGCGATTTAAGAAATTAAATGTCACTTGCTGTAACGGTGAAGGACACATCGTGAGGAAACCTGCATGCCTGAGGGTTAGTTATAATGTTCTCGAAGGCATGTGAAGTCTACCAATCCGCACTTGGCAAGCGGGGTGGTCTGAGGCCTATTCCCTCCCATTTTGAAAGGAGACCCCTCCCCTGCCCAACAGTTGGACAAAGAAAGGGTGATGATGATGATGAATATCAAAAACTCAGTCATATTTCGCGCTCAGAAGAAACCTCGAGATATTCTTAACAATATTTTGTACCATTCCTCCGGAAACAAGTTCGTCGAAATATTTATTTATCCCCGCATTATTTAGACATCTGAGAGCCATAAAACCGAATCATAACCGGGAAACGGGCTCTTCGATCAAAATATACGTTACCCGGATGACGTGCCGAGCCGGGCACATTTACACTTGCGGCGGATCATTTCCCGGAACTGTATTCTCCTACACGTATCACGTCAAAATAAAGAATAGTACCTACTAATGTTTTACGCGTACATAAGAACTGCCATCAAACATTTTAATTCAAAACTAGTGATAGATTTAACAACTGGATTTAACACGAAGTTTGACTTGAAATAAAATAAAATGTTATGTATGTGAATAAGGTAAAAAGCAAAGTAAAGTAATCCTAAAAGCTCACTGTTAAAGTACCTTTTTATACATTACATATTTAAATGTAGCATTCCAGAGGGCGATTACATATAAACATCGTCTGTTTTAGGTACGGTCGCCCGGTCGTTACACCGCGAGGCGCCGAGAGCTCTAGGCGGGCGCTCCACGTGAGGTCGGGGCTCGAGTGCGGGACGCGAGCACAAGGTCAGCCAGCTAAACGGTTCCCTGTTTTAAACATTTATATGTAAAATAACCCGTCCAATCACTGGGACATTGTTTACAGTGCAATAATGACTAACTAGATAACTATACTTTTGTTTTTATTGGGAAGGACTTTGTCGCTGAGCGATCACATTGTCCCGTAACAACAAACCTGTGTGGTTTACCGATGGCCTATCTATACTAATATATAAAGAGGAAAGATTTGATTGTTTGTTTGAATTGAATAGGCTTCAAAACTACTGAACCGATTTGAAAAATTCTTTCACTGTTGGAAAGCTACACTATCCCCGGGTGACATAGGCTAAATTTTATTTTGGAAAAATAGGGTTCCGTAAGATATTTGGGTTTTTCGGACACAAGGTGTACTACTGAACCGATTTGAAAAATTCTTTCACTGTTGGAAAGCTACACTATCCCCGGGTGACATAGGCTAAATTTTATTTTGGAAAAAATAGGGTTCCGTAAGATATTTGGGTTTTTCGGACACAAGGTGTAAAAAATCAACCAGAAAAGTTACTTATTTTGCGTACGCTGCCTAAAATATAAAAGATAGAACCATAAAATGTTCTAATTAATTGTAGATCTTATAAATATCTATAAAAAAAACCGCGACACACTATACCTATCTATGTCGAGTGAGGCACAACAACCATTTTTTTATCTTGAATTTTTTTTTTACTACATTTACAGTTTATGTAGATAATATTTAGTCTTTGAATGATTAAAATTGGACGTTTGGTTTTGAAGTGTCTGTCTGTCTGTCTGTCTGTCTGTTTCGCTTTCACGCCAAAACTACTGAACCGATTTAAATGAAATTTGGTACACAGTCTAGAGCCTGACAAAGGACATAGACACTTTTTAATTGGAAAAAAGTGTTGTAATGGGTTGAAAAGGGAGATGAAAGGTTGTATGAAAGTATTGTTATTTTCAAAACTAGAAGCATATAACTTAAATTTTAGGCTGTTGATAAGGTATAATTCTTACTAATCCTATCCTACTAATATTATAAAGGGGAAAGTTTGTAAGTATGTATGTATGTATGGATGGATGTGTGTTACTTTTTCACGTAAAAAGTACTGAATGGATTTTAATGAAACTTTACAATAATATAGCTTATACATCAGAATAACACACAGGCTAAAATTTATAAAGATATTGTGTGAATTGTCCAAAATATGACGATAAGTGTCAAGTAGGTAAGTAGGAAAAAATCTACCATCTGCGAGCTATTCTGGCGTGCGCTGCCAAAACTACTGGACCGATTTCAAAAATTCTTTCACCATTAGAAAGCTGCATCTTCACTGAGTGACATAGGCTATATAATATTACTAGGCGTAAACAAAACTATTGTTATAGTCTATATATGTAAAATAAAGTCGTGTTAAATTTTTATTTTTTTAGTAACCTGACGCAAATAGGGTTTATGTGTGTACCTATTATAATTTTGATTTTTATATAAAATACCCGTGCGAAGCCGGGGCGGACCACTAGTTTAATATATGTTTTTAAACTCTTACAATTTGAGAGTAACGTAAAGAAAGGGGAGGGCTACAACTTTGTAGCCCTCCCCTTTCTTTACGCTACAACTTTGTAGCCCTCCCCTTTCTTTACGTTACTCTCAAATTGTAAGATTAGTGGAATATACACTTTTTAGCATGTAATTAACTCACCCTACCTTAATCTAACGCGCTCAAGAATTTCTGATGACAAATTTTTTTTTTTTACTAATCTGATCCTTTATCCTTGACGGCCCCATTTATATATGGGGCTCATATTTGGTGGAGGTACTTAACCGGGTACAAGGTATCCCACTGTATATTAAACTTACGCGCTTGAGTATCCCGCATCCCCTCTTGGGCTCCCCTACTATTCTGTATAAATAAATGAAACAAACTGATGAAAAATGCATGAAATCATCACTACACTACACTACACTACAGTACACTACGCATCAATGTCTTTTCATTTGGTACTGCGTCTTGTTCTCGACATATTGTTATTATACGATATTCGATAAATGTGAAGGAAATCGTGACGATCGAACGCAAAGCGCAGTGTTCTGTCGATGTACCGTTTCGATATTCATGATTGTCGTGTTCTCGCGATCTCCGATGTCGGCAGTGTCTGGTCGGTGATGACCCTGAGTACTGTGACACAGTGCAAACTATAGCACTAGTCATGTATTCTAAACCTTAAATCTTCAACCCTATTATTCTTATGAAGATATTTGTATTGTATTTCACTATATAATCACGTTCACGATCCATCTGATATGACTGTATGTCAAAGTGAAGCGAGGGCGATTCGTCTCACTTTATGTGACACACCACGCCTGTATATCCCCGAAGTGGTAGGCACAGGTGTGTAAACCCGCTTTGAACCATATACGGACTTCTTTATTAGTCCTAAAGACACATTATTCTGAGAAAAATCCATGTAACATTCTTCTTTCAATAACCATGTCTCAATAAACTTCATGGGAATATATTAGTAAACATTAGGCCCTACCCGCGTCTGCGTTCATGTTGACATTTTGGGTTATCCCGGGGGAGCCGAGCCGTGCCTTCCCCGGAAAACCCTCACTAGTCTCACCGGGGATACCCATGACGTCACAGGTAGCTTCTTACTATTGAAGATACTCATATATAAGCCTTACGTTATGTACCTAATTCGAACTTCTGTTATAATACTTCGGTCAACGATACTTGTGTTTTGATTACAAAAGTCGACATAGTGATAAGTCGGTAGGTACTACAAGCTTTTTGTTGTCCTGATGTCGCTTCGAAAAAGTAAATGATTCTCATTTACTTTTTATCACAGATGGTTAAACTATATGTTAGGAAAACTGTCTGTTCCACAAATTGCAGTGTTTTATTGTTGAGGGTGACAACCATTGCAGGAATTTTTACATTTTTAGGCAAAAAACTAACACATTTTTTTATTTTATCAAATAAAAATTCAATCTAACCTGTCTTTCTGAACATTTTAAACTGAAGCAAGCAATGTCTGCGTTCCTAACAAGCGGTGGGAGAGCGCGAGGCCCCCGCGAGCCGCATCGCCACAGCGCGCAAGCAGAGACGTGCCTCCGCGCGGGCCACGCTAATGTAAGATAAATCTGCATCTCGGAGAACTGTGCAATATATAACAAATTTCCTCTGGTATCGGAGTTAAGTTACTAGAAAACTACTGTGACGCCGTGGCATTTTCACGTATTCTCACTTTACTGGCTGAACATATTATTGTTGAGTTCAAGTGACTGCGTAAATCGTACTTACTCCCGTCCATGAGATCCAGAGGTCAATCTCTTAACAGAAAGTTTCACCTATTGTTTTAGAACTTCATTTTTATTTTGGTGATACTAAGATAACAAAAGTATAATTATTCATTATTTATAGTCCCACATGAGTTTTCTTTTTGTATTTCTAAGCTTGTAACGAAATTTTTAAATAAACCATATAGTTAACAGGCCGAATTCAGTCATTATTATAGTCTACTGCAAACCCCTCTGAATTGTGAGATTGGACCGGTGTCCTGAGTTGCAGCCAGATACAAGCATAGTCAGTATAAACTGTAGTGTGATGTAATACGAGAGAGAAAGGAGGACCGCGGAGGGGCGCCCCTGCGGTGAACCCGAGCATCTTTATTTTGTTTGTACATCTGTAGTAATCTGTACACACGGCTCGACTCATTTCTGCACGCACTGAAAGGATTCCGTCGAGGTAATCCTTTGAACAGGACGCTCCCTCAATTTATGAAAGTCATAATGAGAGTGTGGGGCGTTTGCGATTCCGTGGGCGCTGCTGTGTTCACGTGGGTCGTAGTATAAATAAAACACACCAGCAAAACAACTTCGACGTACGAAAAACTCGTGAAGGCATGCGAAGTCCGTAAATCCACCCGTGTCTAGAGAGGGCTAGTGTACATTGGCTACATGTATAGAATCACTTTTCTCTTTCCTCTATGATCAAATAAAATAAATGCTTGACCGAGAGCTCGTACTCGATCTGTCCTGGGAGGTCGTACTAAACCTATCATGGAAACCCATAGAAAAAGAGACATTGTAGTGTATAAATACGCTGAGCCTCTGGTCTACTTGGACACAGGATATAAATGTTTGTAATTTTGCTCTTTCTTAGAATTTGTTTCCAAAACACGGAAGACATGTTTCCTTATAAAAATTACTTTGTCTTGACAAATGTATAAAAATATGTGAAACGAAGTACGTACATGTGAACATGTCAATTATACAACCTCACAAGTGAAATTATCGTAAGTAAGAGAACACCCTCGAGCCTTTCCTTAACAAGTTAATTTGCTACAGTACTGGCAAACAAAACAGGCCGAGCGCCTCCTTACAGCAGAACTAACGGGGTAGTGTTTTGTTGTTCATTCTCACAATAATAATTTCTTATGATGATATGACGTAAAATTATCGTCCGTAAGCCGACTTTAAAGACAACCATTATTCGTTTTTTTTACCTTTTTAATGATAACCTTTGACTAGGCAGAAACTATTTCTGAGTGCTGACATAAGGTTTGCACTTGCAAAAGATACTAATTATGCTGCAACTTCACTTACATAAACCTTTCGTTCAAATAAACACGGGCTCGCGACTCAAATTAACAGAAAACACGTTAGCAAGTTAACTCGCTAACTGCTGGGCAAAGAAACGGCGAAGACCGCGCTATTACAGCGATGCGAGGCGATACGGGGGGGAACTCGGAACTGCAAGCTACACGCGGTCCGAGGGTCGCGTCGTAACGACGGCGAACGTCGCTCCTGCTCGCTCGTACGGAGTTTCAAGCACGGAGCACCGAGAAAAGGTTTCAAGACTGTTTGTCTGATAGAATCAATTTTAATAATTTGTTTTATTTTATTTGATTCGATCCACGAATCAAGGAATCTATATATATAAAAGGAGAAGGTGACTGACTGACTGACTGACTGACTGACTGACTGACTGACATATCAACGCAGGGCCTAAACTATAAGGGCTAGAAACTTGAAATTTTGCACAGGGGTTCCTTTTATAATGTAGGGGAGCACTAAGAAAGGATTTCTGAAAATTCACCCCATAAGGGGGTAAAACGGGGGTGCAAAGTTAGTATGAAACTTTGCCGTTTTTGAAGTCTTTAGACGGGTAGACGTCGTTAATGGGTCTAATTCTACGCGAGCGAAGCTGCGGGCGTCCACTAGTCTATATATATAAAAGGAGAAGGTGACTGACTGACTGACTGACTGACTGACTGACTGACTGACTGACATATCAACGCAGGGCCTAAACTATAAGGGCTAGAAACTTGAAATTTTGCACAGGGGTTCCTTTTATAACGTAGGGGAGCACTAAGAAAGGATTTTTGAAAATTCACCCCCCAAGGGGGTAAAACGGGGGTGCAAAGTTAGTATGAAATTTTCCCGTTTTTGAAGTCAAGTGGGCAACCCGAACGCGGGCAGACGTCGTTAATGGGTCTAATTCTACGCGAGCGAAGCTGCGGGCGTCCACTAGTAGTTAATAAATCAATAAATCAATTTAATCTGCTCCTATCACTGTCAATTAGGATAAGGTATGCTTTACATGATAGCGATATAAATTAATTGTATTGCACTGCACACTTAAATTTTGAGCAAAATCTACCATATAAAAATAAGTCGGGTTTTCCTTCCTGACGCTATAACTCCAGAACGCACGAACCGATTTCCACGGTTTTGCATTCGTTGGAAAGGTCTCGGGCTCCGTGAGGTTTATAGCTAGGTTTATAGTTTGTAGGGGTAGTGGTAGGGGTAGGGGTAGTGGTAGGGGTAGGGGTAGTGGTAGGAGTAGTGGTAGGGGAAGTGGTAGTGGTAGGGGTAGTGTTAGTGGTAGGGGTAGTGGTAGTAGTAGTGGTATTGGTAGTGGTAGTTGTAGTCCACACACTTACATGAAGTTCTCCCAAAATATTCAGTAAAAATTATTTATATGGCAAAACAACGTTTGCCGGGTCAGCTAGTCAATTGATAAATATTTGAATAATTTCCTACCTTTGACTGAAATTCTCATACAAATAGTAAGCCTAGGATAATAATAGGTAACCGGCTTTATTCATGAGAACATGTCGTAACATCAGACTTATTTCGGACAGTTACGTTTGCCATCAGGAGTTTCCGCTCACTGGCGACGTGGGAAGCACGTCAGCTGTCCTATGTAGTCTGTATAGGTCCTATACATTAGGACAGCGCTATTTTAAATAGTGTCACCTCCAGCGAAGCCACAGTCGCCCCGCGTGTAGCAAACGGCGCAATTTCCAAGAAAAACAAAGAAAAAAGTAAAACGACACGAAACAGGAACGCTAATGCTATTGTAATATTCCAGTTACTGCTCAGTTTAAAGCGGCCGCGCAACTAGCTCGTCGGTAATATAAGGCGGACAATTTTCTCTACCGGTGCTTGTTTACAACATTATTTTCTACGACTAGCGACTCGACTGGCAAATCGCTTTGTTTGCGAACGCGAGCCTCCGCGCTGTTTAGCGTGTGTTAGTTTTTGAAATTGCATCGGATATTGAAACGCTCGCGGCAGGTGCAAGGTAACTCAATTGTTTAGAATAGGCTTTTTAGAGTGTCCAGTAATTCTACCTTTGTTTTCCTTTATAGGCAATCGAGTTGTTAAAGATTTTAAATTATCTACCAGAAAATATTCAGTAGTTAGCTCATCGCATTCTGTTGCTGATGCCAAATGAATTTGTAATGAATCAAAAAGTTATCAATAATCCGAAATGCGAAATGGTACCACTGTTACCAATATTTGTGTAAAAACTGATGCGGTGTTGTACTAAATGAGTTATGTATCGTTTTATCATACTAACTCTGACAAAAAGACCACAAGAATTATAAAGAATGTCAGCAATGGTAGCAAGCTATTTATTTCATGATTTTTCTATGAAATAACATGTTGTTGTCAAAACAGTGTAGGTTTAGATTGTATTGTATGTATTAGATTTGTAGGTACTTGATTACCAGCATCAAAAGACTAAAGTCTAGTGGACAGAACGATCTACGAGCAGCCGTTCCTCAGACATAATTTAGAGAACTGAACGCGAGAGAGGCCAGCATTGCTCTCGACCTTCTTTTATGTTTAATCCGAGACCGTTTAATAAGTGAATAAATTAACTGAAATGTTATTTCGTAAGCTTAACGTCGCCTTATTAAATTTGGCCGAAGCCAACAATTCAGTAACGAGCCATTTGTAGCGACTAACTGTGATGAAATCCCGCGGCCGCTCGCCAACTTGTAATAATATCAAAAGTTTCGAGCAAAAACACACCTTAATCACTTCAGGGCTCCGTTAATATTGTCTGGAGCGCAATATTTTCGTAGGGGCATCACGTAAAGTTCGTAAAAATTAAACGAAAGGCCATTAAGGTGGATTAGTTTATGTCTGCGCGCTCCGTGGCTTGGTTACAATGAGCGAGTTTACTATCTTCTAGCCGTCGAATTCACTATTTATTAGTAGTTGCTCAGTGCATTCATATTCAACAGCTGCAGGCAACAAAAATTATAATTTGTGTTTATTATAACGTGTATGTGATGTACACTAGGTAAGTAGCAGACTTTAAACAATCTACGAAGATAGTACAATATAACGATAGATAGAAACGTATACTAATCTACCTGCTAGTGAACTAGCCAGCCAACTTCATTATTTGGTTACATTGTCACTATATGATTTCATCTCCATTGAGTGAAAAGGTTTTTGTGACATCATCACTAATGCGCTTGACTCGCCCAACTTTAGAATCTAAACCGGTAAGCGTCTACTAAACTCTAAATGTAATCAAGCATTTATTTTATACACTAAGAAATGGTCGATTACTCGCTACTTAATTGGCTACTGAGCCAGTGGAAAGTTTCTTATGTTATCGCTCCTACTAAACTAGCCGACTCGCCCGCATCAAACTGACCAGCAAGTGGCTACTAAACTAGCTGAATGTAATCACCCCTTAAGTCAGTGCACGTAAGCAATGATCCCGCGCACGATGTATGAGGCCGTTAGGGGCAGTTATTTATAAACCATTCCGTTATTCGGAGGAAATTTTGAACAAGGGAACAGGGGTCGCGATCAGATAATATCCAGCGTCATCGGGAACTGTCTCACTTCAGTTATTGTTATCGCCGTGGGGTGTGACCCTATAATAATATGTATGATAAATGTGTCAGAGCGATGAAATTGTGAAAGTTTTTCGATAAATAGAGTAGGTAATAGAGTTTTTGTTTTTATATAATTTTACGTTTTTAGTTAGTTATTTTGCGTCGTCATCCGTACATCTGCCCCGGCCGGGATTCGATCCCGGGACCCGCGGTTCGGAGTCAGGGTCACTCACCACCGGACGGAGTCGTCAACTGTTTGTTAGTAGTATGTTGCCATTGTACTGCGTGTGGTATTATACCTACTACTATTATACTTTTACTTTATACATTAAAACTACGAGAATTGGGCGTTTTCTTAACCATAGTAACAAACGCAATTCATACTAATATAATAATTACAAATGCGAAAGTAACTCTGTCTGTCTGTCTGTCTGTCTCGCTTTCATGCCAAATACTGAACCGATTTAAATGTTTGGTACACAGATGGTCTAGCTAGAGCCTGAGGGGATAACACATTTACGGAGTCATTACAAATATGTGGAGCTAAAGTTAACGCGAACCTATTGTTATGTCTAATTCCACGCGACACTTCACACGCGGGAAGCTGCGGGCGTCCACTAGTATAATATAATATACTAGCTATAGGATCCTGGTGGTATGCCCGCCAACCTGAGCGCAACGCAACGCCCGTCTCGCTACACTAACTTCGTAGTGAATTACGTTGTGAGTTTTACTAACTCATTTTAAAGCTAAAATAGATTTAAACTATTTTTAATCCGTTCGATGCCAGCATAACTGCAGCGATACAACCCACCACAACCATCCTCCCTGAATTGCCCCACCGTTGGGCATCAGACTGGGAGGTATGGTCTACGGTCCACCTCGCTGGCCAAGTTCAGATTGGTAGACTCGCAGAAGAGAAAATTATGGAAAACTCTTAATTGGTTTTACACCTCACTATCTTTTCCTGCATTTGGAGCAATTGATATTCAATAAAATACACAACTTAGAAGTCTAGGATTTGAACCCGGAGCCTTTCGAGCCAAGTTTCAGGCGCTGGGCTATCACTGCTACGTCTACAACCCATTTGCAATAAATTGCAATACCATAGACCGCTCTATAAACGCGAGTCGTGACCACAAATAATGAAACTTTGCCGTATACTGACATATGGCTAGAACTTTTGTATCGCTTTCTTTTAAGAAAATGACCGGTAGTTAATCCTCCATCCATCTAGGCATCCTGCATTACATCTGTCATGCAACCGATGATATGCCAATGCCGATACTGAGATAGTAACATAGTGCAGCAACCGCAGCTTCAGTGAATGAAGATAAAACTCGGTCTGGGAACGCTCGAGCGCTCGTGTGAACCGCATCACTCGAGCGCTGTAACGAATTAACTATGAAGCACTTCCCAAATAAACAGCACTCTGCATAATGTAATTCCCCTGTTCGCACTCGCGACACCAATAATATTTTTGGATGTGCGGTTCCAGTCGTTGCCGCGTTGAGGGTTTACCACCACAACAGAACTGTCTGTTAAAAATACGAATAAATAATCTGCGATAAATTCGGAAGTATCATCATCACATGGAGACAGAAATTTCTGAATGCCATTTAACTAATGAAATTAAATACTGTCTGAAAAAAATTATACCACTAGGCGAAAATCTGTCAAACCACGATAATACAGTTTAAAAATTTTCTTTTTTAATTTTAATACTTTTAGGTTTCCATACCCAAAAGGTAA
Source organism: Carterocephalus palaemon (assembly GCA_944567765.1). Classification (NCBI taxonomy): domain Eukaryota; kingdom Metazoa; phylum Arthropoda; class Insecta; order Lepidoptera; family Hesperiidae; genus Carterocephalus; species Carterocephalus palaemon. The sequence goes on along the minus strand of OX155653.1, from coordinate 12,785,239 downwards.
AACGGGACCCTATTACTAAGATATCGGGCTCACAGACATGATTTTTTCTCACCATGCTGCATCTTCATGAACCTTAAACAGACGAAATTTTCACCGATAATGTATTTCTATTGCCGCTATGTCAACAAACTTTTTAGAGTTCCGTACCTAAAGAGTGTCTATTTGTATGTTACAGTCACAGGACTATGATAAACTTGGGTCCCGTACGGCTACTATACATGTTAGAATATTTTCATTGGTGGTAAAATTCCCGTGTAATTCCTGTGAAATTCTTATGAAAGTCCCGAGTACAAATAACTAATGGGATTAGACACAGAGGTGAGCAGACGTCCCCTCACTCGGAAAAAAAAGCACCGCCGGCTTAGGGGAGGCTTAGTACTGCCTCAGGTGCGGCGGGGGATGTTGGCTTAACAAGTTGTGTACTCACTTCCACGGGGTTTTGGTACGTCAAGTTTTGTATGATAGTTATGTTTATTCATACGCATTGAGAGGAGAGAGAGAGAGAGGTTGATTGTGCAATCCTCCTTATAACAAGGACGTGGGTAGATAACATAGAAATAACGCTAAATAATCAGAACAGTTTCTTGGACAGTAATTATAATTATCGGCCAGTGGTGACAGACAACATGCGGCAGTTTAAAAGAAAAAACGAATATACCATGAAAGAGATGAAAATGTACAATAGTAAAAGAGTGTGCAGCTCGTTATTAACCATAGTGGACGCCCGCAGCTTCGCTCGCGTGGAATTTAGACATAACAACAGTTTCGTTTACACCTAGTAATTTTATATAGCCTATGTCACCAGTGAAGATGCAGCTTTCTAATGGTGAACAACATTGTAGGGGGCCATTTGCCCCACTTGTCAAATATGACGTACAAATATTTTTTTACATTACATTAGAGCCTATACCTAATATCTAGTTTAATAAAAACCAGTAAAAATTTCTGTATAACTTGGGACTTTACGCGCAGGTTCAGCTACTGTAGACCGATATACTTCAGAACGTTACATTAAACATAATATACGGTTCAGAACATAAATGATTGTCCAAAAGAATTCTAGAGATTTGTAATATTAACAAATATTATTTAGCATCGCTTACGATGTCACGCCACTGTGTCATACCAGATTGACCAGATAAAGATGAAAGATGAAAGAAAATTGAGAAATCAAAGAAAAATAATACTTTATAAACAATATTTTTTCGAATGACAATCCCCCTGAATTGTAGACCTTTCTAATTTGACTACAGGCACAGGTGAGTGCCTTCCGTCCGAATCGTGGGGACTCTCAGAACCCTCCCCCAACCCCTTATGAAGTGTCGGCACGTGCTTCAGGGCGTCGATGAAATTATCCGTACAACCGGAGTTACATATTTACGGCCGGCGGTAGACATCCGGCGACGCGTAGTTGAGAACAGGTTAACCGGCTCGACGTGTCCTTGCTCTTTAAAATTAGAACAATTATTATCGGCATGTATCTATTTATATGTATGTATCGATCCTGAATTAACCTGAAATACGCCGATTATTATCGATCAGACTCACATTTTGCCGAGTTGTTAATTTCTATTCTCCATGATAATATACAATAATACCTATATTCATGAAAATAACAACATTAAAATTAGTAAATAACTAACAAGCAACTTGTATAAAATCACATGAAGTTATAGGTAGGTTTTAAAACAAATTTCTTATCAGAACAATTTAATATTTTTAATAATTTCAGTCGAGCGTACACGACACCATCTTTGTGTTAATATTACTACATGGGAAATTTTTACATTTCCATTTAGTTAAATAAATAAATCATAATATATATATTTCTTGTGTACCTGTGTATGACAGTGAACTTCTCCTAAATGGCTGAATGGATGTCGATGAATTTTTTTGTGTGAGTTCAAGGGGATTTGGGAATGGTTTATTTTGGGATTGGTTTGGCTTTGGTTGGGGTTGGTTTTTTAGTATTTTTATTTTTAAACCGTCGTCCATTGACGTAAAGTGTCGCGTCACTTTGACATTTCATATGGCAGAACAACGTTTGCGGGGTCAACTAGTATATTATATAAATAAATAGTTTAGTATAATTTATGCCTAAATTATCTCTGCCACACAGTTACGTCTCCCACACGCGAACCGGTCGCTATAACCGGACATGTTTCCGGATGCTTAGCGGCGGCTTCTAGGAACAAAATATATTGTGAGCGGTGCGGGTTCGATAGCGCGTGGCGGCGCATACGTTGAATACACAATGTGCAGCCGCGGCCTATCGATAGGGAGCGGGTCCGTGCCCCGCAGGTCTCCTGTGGCAGTCTAGGAGACCAGAGACAACTTGACGTCGTAGCGGACTAAATATTTTAGGCTATCTGTGGTGAACATCATGATAAGTATTTCCGTTTACATGAAAAACCATGGTAGTGCTCTAGAATAGAAATGAATTGTGTTTTAACCGTCTATACTCTGTACATAGTCAATTTTTGTTAGTATCGGCTGCACTATTATGTATTATAGTATCGAGCCGGTAAGGTTATGCCAGTTATGTGATAGTGATACCCATCCCATTTATTGTGATTTAAATGTTATACGGACGGTACGGCCCCGGTGGTTCGACCTAGTAAAGACCTCACAGGCCTGCCGATAACCCAAGCCCTAAAGACCGCCGAGGACAGAGCATCCTGCACCGAGTGACCAACACTTCAATCTAGACACGACCTTTAGCAATGAAGTCACCGACTAAGAAGAAGAAAATTTTTTACTCAGATCCTCGCCGCGGTCGATACCTCGATTTTGGAATCGATTTTAGGCTTCTTTGAATGCAGCCTGAACTCTTTTCATGATTTTAACCAGGCATTCATCTAGTTATAATACAGTCGTCTCTTGATTGGCGCGATAAAGGGAGTGATTGTATTGGTAATTTATTGGAAGTGTGCTGTAGACGCGTTTCGCTCCTGAATGGCGAATCCAGGTCGATCGCGAACGAGTTTACTTAATAAATTGGGGCGCGTGATGGATGGGAGGCACAGTGGGAATCTCGCGAGTAAAATTTAGAGCTCTCAAGGAAATTGCCAGTGAATTATGATGGGGACTGTCGGCCTAAATTATTCATTATTCGGGTTTGAAATGGGAATGTTTGCGAATAAGCATTCGGATTGTGTGTTTCCGAGATGTGTTTGCGGGTCAAACGCATTTATATATATAAGACAGACATTTCAAGTTAAGGCAGGTAAAATGGTCACATGTAGATATTTTTGGTTTATTATAAAGATAATTTATTTTAAACTTCAATTTTTATTTAATTTTATTTAAAAAAAACGCATGAACTGTCGCGGGGCCTAGCCACAAAGTAGATATTAGGGACAGAGGCTAAGCTTCTTAAGAACATGCAAAATTGTTACCTATTTTGGTAGGGTTGTCACAACAGGTTAAGAGAAATTAAAGAAATCATTTGTTAAATAGTTTTATTATTCAGAATATAAAAAGAATACTACAATAAGAACCAATACAGAATAGAAAATAGAAAATAACATACTTTACAAATTTCTTACTCTAATAATTTTATTTTTATAATTTTTATTTTTTAATATTTTATTATTTATTTTTATGGTATGGAAAATTCTAAATCTAATATAATAATATAGTTTTTTCAAGTAATGTATCAGGAAACACTCACATGGCATATCAAATCCTAGCTGCAGCGTCAGGTTATAATCTATCATATTATTGTACTGTCACAGAAGTTACGCAGGAAAAATTTCAGTTCAATAAGACATCTGGATGTGGTTCAAATCTCACTTGCAATACTTAAATTTAAAACACATAGTACGTACCAACCCACCCACATACCTTTTTTTTTTTTTTTTATCGCTGGGAAATGCAATTTACGCATCCCACCCGGCCATAAGGTCGGGCGGGTATGTGGGACTCGCCGATTACGGAATACCCACTAAAACCCAGCGGCACCCTCAGCGTCGAAGTGAGACGCTACGGGATCGCTTGCGCATTACTACCGTAGCGCCTCGACGCGCGCCTTGCGGCATCTGCCTGCTAGTGCTCGTCTATGGTGGGGCGAGGAGATGCGCATAGCGCCGTCTTCTGCCCCCAAGTCTCCTTCTGCGGAGCGGGTTAGCGTGTGTGCTGTTTTCTCTAACCCGTTCCGCGGCCTCCTTTTGTTGCATTACTTGCTCACAAAAGGTGGCCACTGCCTGCCAGCATCTCTCGCTGTTTAGCATAGAATTTACTACACTCGACAGCGAGAGATCCCCTCCCACGATAGCCGCTAGTGTGTGACGTTGTGGCCCCCAAGCAGCGCACTCAACGAGGGTATGGTGCGCGGTATCTTCAGGTGCGCCACACTCCTGACAGGCAGCTGTCTCTTCCCGTTTTGCGACCCGGTGTAAATATTCTCCAAAACAGCCATGTCCAGTAAGCATTTGCGCCATCCTGAACGTGACTGTTCCGTGCTCTCTTGAGATCCAACGAGTATGATGTGGCCGGATCGCCTCCACTGTTCTTATTCCGGCAATAGGAGTCTCCAAGGCATCCTTCCACCTTCGGATTACATTACATTAAATAAAGGTACTTACTTGAAAAAGTAATAATCAAATATTTACTTACCTATAAGGCATCCTTCCACCTTCGGATTACATTACATTACATTAAATAAAGGTACTTACTTGAAAAAGAAATAATCAAATATTTACTTACCTATTGCACTCCTTGGGATAGTTAAAGTATGATATATTTTTATTTCTTCTAGCATTATTCATACACACAGTACAATATACAACCATTATTATTAATACCACGTTTTTATATTAGATATTCAAACTTGCAACTAACAAAACCAACAATGTGCGTAGCGATTACCCTGCGATTTTCAACTTGATGTGACAGCGTCAACCGGTTTTTTCCAGTCTCGCCGCGTACGCGACAAGCGGCCAGTGGCCACACACCCGCGTCCCGCGTGTTTGTAGGAGTGCAACCGATTTGCACGTTCATATGTAGCTTAATCTCTGTCCCTAATATCTACTTTGTGGCCTAGCTGTTTAGGTTGTGCTACTCGTACTTCAAAAATACTGTCATATGCAAGGACGGGATGTAAAATGTTAGTTAATTCAATAGACATTAGGTAGATTAAGGTCTTCGAATAGAATTGAACCACCTAACACATTTTTAGACTCTAATATAAGTGGTAGCGTGCAATATCAACGACACATTGTCACGGTTTGTGCCGAGTGCGTCGCTTATCGTCTGCAAATTGTTTTCCTGTAATATAATCTGATATAAGTATATATTATTTCTTTATTTCAATTCTACATTAATAATTTATCTCAGAATCCAAGATAAAGTAAGACTCAACACGTCCAAACAGCTTCCTGCCATCGCTAAACCCCGCGCCGGCGGTGGGCTCGGGACGTTTCTCCGACATTATTCCCCGCTCGACCGCTCGCCGATGAAGTAGGTAAGACAGTTATTGAAAAGCTGACGCCAAAGGGGATATTATTTCAACTGTTAGGAAATAGCGAGTGAAAAAAAATATGTAATAACCTTCAGATTAAGTACCGGCCAGCTCAAAGCGCCGCGTTAGGCCGACGATAAGTATTTTCGTTTGCTTTGCGTATTTATGAACGATGAGACTCATTTGAATTCAAGAACTGAGACAAAGGAAACTGAAGTATTCTATCCTATGTTCGATGGTCATTTTTATTATACTGTCAAATGTTAAACTTGTGTAACAAAATTAAATCTATGACAGTAATAATTGGTATGTTACGATCGCCATCTGATATTCGGTAAGCATAGGAGGGACTCACCTTTAGCAAGCGGACACATTTTTAATACAAAAGTAGAATGCTGTCAGGAATTTTGTGGGTTGAATTTAAAAGTGGGTAAAATTTTACGGGGATGACTGTCAGAGAGACCCGAACTGTGAGAAACCTCCTTAATATTTAGCAGCTACTCCGCTGCGATCGCGCTCGCCGCCCGACGCCTTGCCCACTAATATCTAAGCTGATTAGGAATTCAGGCCCCGTAATTTATTGGACCATTAACCCGTTTCCGCTTCAGAAGCTGGCGCCTACGAGACCGCTACACGGAATTAGGGTCTAAACAGGATGCTATTATCGGGATACCAACGGTCGGCTCTCGAGTGTTATGTTACGGGCGGGGCGCGGGGCTCGGGGGGCGTCGCGATACAATTCCAAAGTGTTACTGTTACGTCCAGGCGTTTCTTTCGATTATTACCGAAGATTTCCATCGTCCCGCGGCTCACGGCCACAGCCGAAGGACGAATTTAAGTGTGAAGTTTAGTCTGCAATGCCCTTTTTTTACGAGTGGGAAACCTTTTAAAGGTACGTTGGACGTCGTGGGAGCGACGCCGTTATGTGGGATTTCCACCCACTACAACCCCCTCGGTGGCCTTCCTCGGCGCTAGTGGAGGGCTCCCGGGATCACTGTTAGAATGCACCGGTGCCCCCCAGTGCTGTGCCCATGACGGGCTCGTCTCGGACGAGACGTCCAAAGACGTCGACACCCATCTACAATGTTGTGCAGCGACACACTACGTCGTCTTTCCCGGGCTCACTGTAGGCACAAGCAGATTATAGACCGTTTGAATTCCCTGAACGAGGCACTGGAATACTAACTTGTATTACTTGCTTTAACAATGAAGGAAAGTTTGCAAGAGTTTTTATTTGGACGTAAAGTCTGACTGGCCTTTACGTGTAGTTAACCACAACAACATATGGTACTACAAAACCCCAAGCAAATATGCCTTTTCATATAATACAGATGGACGTCACATTCGTGACAACTCAGATAGAGGTACTCGGGTATATTCGGAATCATGTATAGAAGCATGAAACACATCAAAACAGTACGTCGTCTTCCTTTGCCGCGACTGCATGAACGCTCTACACAGTACAAGAGGTGGTAAGAGCCGCCAAGAGTCACCTGGAGCCCACCGAGAGCCACCGAGAGCCACCGAGAGCCGCGGCTCTACAATGTTCTTATCCTGCGAGACACTCGTCTCTGTAGCCTCCGCCGTAGCGTGCAATTGCAGTACATTACGCCGCCAACTAGGAAACGTTTAGAGAGGTTCTGGCGCTTTGCTCGTCTGAATACTGGTGTTTAAATATAATGTACTTTCAGGTTTTATTGCTCTCCTCACCGTCTAAAACAGTTTACTGTGGATAAAAATAAACTTGTGTTTAACTTTGCGAAGTCAGCATTAAATTTAAGATAAATAAACGCTTTTAAAATGTAGACGATGTCTTGAATCCTTAGCCACTTTGTAGACGACAAAACGAGTGAAAAAAGGAGACACTCTCAAAACATTGAAATACGTTTCACTAATGTTTGTATGGACTAGACCTCCCGCAGCTGTCTGCGGGGGAGACCCGTGCCCAGCGGTGGAATGTCTATGGGTTGTAGCTATATAAAAAGAGAGAATAAAACACAGATTGAAGAATAGAAAAATAATAAAAAAAATCATCGAGGTTATTCAAATGTATTATTTTTCCTCCTTAAATGCCAGTCCTACGCTGTCGCTTATACTAGAAGATACGTGAGAAAAACAGCTTTGTTTCAATTCATATATTTTGTTAGGGTTTGTTGTTTAATCTTAGCTTTTAAAATTTACCACCATTTTAGCTTGGACTTGTTCCTCCCTCTTTAGCTGTTAATAAATATATTTTTAATAATTGCAACCTTGCGAAACACCTCGACTGTCACCTGTCACTGTCACGTCATCTGTCTTTCAATTCTATGTTGACGGGCACGATAATAAGATGGCGGGACAGTTAGAAATGGTTAATTGTATTTTGGAGATTCTATTTGTAAAACCGATGAGTAATGAAAGTTAAAGTATTATTTTGTTAAAGTATTATTCACTGTTCTGGGGTCTAAATATAAACAGTTGTTTTATTCTGACATAAGTATTCAGAACCAACAAGGAAACTTTAAGTTATTTATAAAACCTACGAAGAATATGTTAAGGCCGAGAACTATGGAAATAAGATAACTGGGACGACTCGATTCTACAATTTTTAATAGAATATATTTATTTATTTGCTTTGAAAACACGCTCCTACTCGTACTATACATATCGAACTGTGCGTGGTATTCAGCCAAAAATTTGCGAGCAAATACATTCAAAATATGTCCCCAATATTCTAACACTGAAGTCAATAAGTATTTAATAAAATTATATCAAGACTAGTGGCCGCCCGCAGCTTTGCTCACGTAGAATTAGACCCATTAACGACGTCTGTCCGCTTTCGGGTTTCCCACTTGACTTCAAAAACGGCAAAGTTTCATACTAACTTAGCACCCCCGTTTTACCCCCTTAGGGGACGAATTTTCAAAAACCCTTTCTTAGTGCTCTCCTACGTTATAAAAGGAACCCGTTGCGTTGATATGTCAGTCAGTCAGTCAGTCAGTCAGTCGTCAGTCAGTCAGTCAGTCAGTCACCTTCTCCTTTTATATATATAGATAGATAAATGATAATTGAAAGGATGTTAATCAGGTGCAACATGAATTGGACATGAATGTATTGAAAACAGAACATGGCCGCCTGTGATACCTGCCGCACGTCGTAATTGTCGTAATTAATGTATGAATGTAACTGAATTTCACCTAAAGTTATCGGTTTCGACTGTTTCGACTGATAGAGTTAATTGTTTCAATCCCTGCCTCGTCGCAACAAACGATGGGTGAAAAGTTTAGGGTTTTAACCCTATCTAGAACATGTACATCTTTAACCACAATTTAACCAAAGATGTACACTAGTTTAAAAACTGTAACTTTTTATGTTTAAATTATAAAGCTTTATAAGGGCTTGTACCAGTTTATTTTACAGCATTATTTTTGCAAATTTGAATTTCAACATGACTATAATAGCGCAAAGCCCCATCAAATGCATAATTATAGGCCTCAACCATTAATTTTACAAACACAGGACATATGTATTTTTATTCTAATTGAACTAAATAATACATACCTAATATGTATCTTCGGTATCAATTTAACTAGTTAGTTAGTCTTGATTATTTAAATCTGATTAATATAATTTCAACAGTACAATCAAAATGGCTCTCTCAAATTGTACAACTTGGTTCACACAGCGACGACTTTCGTCACGTTCTGGATTAGTATCCATTGTTCTCGACTCAGAGCGATGAGACCTTTACAAATAAAGGTTATCGATAGATAATAGATAAAATACATTAGAGCTTTACTAGATGTATTGTGTGACACTCGTGCGTCACAGCGGCAACACTATACTGCTGTAACCCAAGCCGCGGCAGAGTACAGAGTACAGAGCGCGCGCAGGCGTCATATCGACACGCGGCCTGCACTTAGCACTGCGCAATTGTGTTATTATGCAAACGGGCATGCCAAGGCTTAAACCGATACTATGTCACCGAAGTCACGGTTGAGACCACCAGACGAGCGAGGCAGTCTCAGATAACGAAATAGACATACGCATAGTGGCACCAGGTTTCTCTTCTTGTAATGCATTAGACTTCGTAATTGTTCTAAAGTAAGACTTTTAACTAACTTCAGGCCCAACGCACATCGTGAGGACAACGTATCCGAAAACTGGTTACGAAAGAGAGTAGACAAGATTTTCAATAAGAATATTTTTAGTATTAAACTGATATCACCACAAAACAACAAAATAGAGATAGCGTAATTTACAAGAGAAGCATCCAATTGAATTCCAGTGTCCCCATTCCGTGGCACCTCGATATACATCTCCGTACAATGCGGCCCCGCTGTTGTGTATTTCAATTACTCGAAAAATACGTAATACGGTTTCCGCATTTAATATAAGTGTAAACTGTTTCGACATGGAAACCGTGAATAGGCAAGAAGTGGGATGTGTTTAAATTGGAACAAGTGGATTCTTTCATTCGTAGAACTAGCCGTTCCGAGAGGTGGCTGTCATTTGGCTGTCCTGCTTTTATTGAGCTCATTTATAATTTTATCTCATTAGTGGTTGCGGATTTAAACAATATGGAAGCGGGTACGAGTGCGGTTGACTCGCATGAGTGGCCACTAATAGGATTTGACGTGACCCTTTTGTATTTACGTTTGACTGGAATTGAAATACACGGAAAGAGTACACAGATGCGAGTTAGCTGGTCAATTTATGAAATAAATATCAGGTCCCTACAGTTATTTCTACCGAATTTTATAATTGGGATAAAACTGATCAGCATTAAATTCAAGCTGAATGAATTAACATTACGGTTCATTCTACCGAATTTTATAATTGGGATAAAACTGATTCTGCATTCAATTCAAGCAATTCAATTAATTGATTGAATTTAGTTGAGAGAGAAAATATTATAAATGTGAAAGACGGTCTGAGCATATTCTGATTCGGAAGTGTACACGATGGGCTTTACGAGCGGTCATTAGCCCGATCGGCAGATAGAGTGAAATCGATCTCGATGAAAACAAAAGCGCACTCTAATCGTCCCCCGACTAATATTAATTGTGTGATTTCCCCGATAAGGTCCGCAGCGAAGCCTAATGGTGGAGGTTAAAAGTAATAAATACGCTGTAATACGTCATGTCGCTCCGTTTGCCAAAAGATATAAATCTCCCGCTTAGATCGCGACTTTGAAAATACTGGATATAAAGTTACTCAAATTGAACTATTCATAATACATTGCGCGCTGGTGTTATGTAACAAAAACAGTTGATATTTGATCTGTAAACACTCAACTGATTCAGCGGCGAGAGAGATCGAGTATAGCTCGCTAGAATATTGATTCTTAAATCGTGGTCAATTCTATATATTGTAAGTTCATTGTAATAAGTTATTTCAAGATTACGATTATTTTTGTGATTATTCGCTTCGAAAGCCGATGCCTCAATATTAAAAACTTTAGTCTACGTTATTTCTATTTACGTATTACTACTTTTTACGTTAGGTTTTTACTAACAGGAAAATTCACTTTGACTTTTTCTTTAATTACATGAAGTTGTTCAACTTCGTCTGAATACAAGTAAAGTATAGAGACTTCGAAGGCCGTATGTAATAATTGTGTAGTTCTATGAAAGGTACGCAATGGTTACGCGACAAAATGAGGCGTAACATAGCAAAAAATATTACTACACAAAGCGACTGAGCAAAATAGGAAGCGAATAGAAGTGATATAAAGCTGATTGATTTGAACAGCAGAAGCTTACTCGGCATGGTGAGTGGTAGAGCACTCGAACGTGAAAGTATAAAGGAGATCACACAAGTGACGAAAATAATGGTATTGGTTCCTTTGATCGTATCGAGCTGCCAGTGGTTGCTACAGACATGTGCGGTAAGACAGGGACAACAGAGGTGTACAACAAAGTAAATATGTTTCCCAGTCCAGATAAAATTACCTACTTGATTGAATTTGATTGTGTTTTATTGTAGTAAAACACATACAAATAAATTATTTGGTGTAAGCACGGAACTTTCATTATGAAACAATTCAAACGAGTTCCTTGATCAGAGTGATTTTTGTAATATTTCAATATTAATTAGCCTCATTTCAATTCCCAACAAGAAACAGTTTTTATTTACCATGATTAGCATTGTAGTGTAAGCGTGCTCCCCCGAAATCCTTTACACATTCAATTGTTCCACAAAATGGCCCGGCGGCAACAAAGTTATTAAAATCTCAAACGCATTTGAACGTTTAAAAATTCATTACAAAAAGTAGAAATTTCATAATTGTTTGTGGAAAAGCTTTCGAAATTGTTCCACTGCCATTGCTGAGTGAGTTTGGTCGCCTTTTAGTTGGCGAACAATTTAATTTCAAGCGTAATTTAGTAAGCTAACACAGAATTGTCGAGAACTATTCAAATGGACAAATTCGAGTTGACAATCATGTAATTTGGAACAGTGGCTGAATTATTCAGAGTCGGCGAGTTCCCTGACGTCACGCGTCCGTTCATTTGATAACACTAATAGTTCGGGTATTTACTCACGTGCTAACAGCTTGTTTGACTGCGATAATACCTGCTACATGTGTTGTTTGGTTACACTTAACTACACAGTTAGTTATCTCCAAGTATATAATGATTCTCATTATTACATGTTTACTCGCGTCTACTACCGTTTATTTTAGAATGTGGTATAACTACAACAAGTGAACGTAATGTTAATTTGTATTCTCATTCAGTGAACTGTTATTTCTTTTGAGAATAAAGTTTCTTTGACCACAAATAGTACCACATTTGTTGTCAGTCGGTCATCTTCTACGGTATTCTGAGTTAATTTATGAACGAGCCTTAGAGCAATATTCATCTCTTAGCAAATGGGTCGGGCCCCGGGATTCTGAAGTAGAAAAGGATTGAGCCCACATCAAGCCCATTTCCCAGTCACGGTGATCGGCGGATAATGAAAAATGAACTGACGGCCCTTAAGCGAGCGTGACGTGTAGTTTTGCGGATTCATCGTGTCATTGTGGTCGGAGGTTCTCGTTGACTTTATCACCTCTATACACGTTGATGCAAAGGAATTGGAATTTGAAGGAAACCTCAAATTTTTTTGCTTTGCCTTTATACATGTGGTGACTAAGTGGCGTGTTTTTCAGTTTTTCAATCCCATACCTGATTATTTTTATTTAAATCCCATCTGAACAGTTTTTAATTGGTAGTATCAGTGTAGTAGATCGCCACGTACGATGTACTTTTCTTCAACAATACTGATTTATGCATCGTCGTAACAATAACAATCAAGTGAATTCTGATTTATGTCACACGAGCCATCACTTTATTAATAAAATACGTTTTAACGGAAGGTAATTAAGTTGGCCCATACAAAACTTTAACAATTCTATAACGACTCAAGGTTCGTCCCTCGTCGTTACCGACGGCCCAAACACAATTAGTTTGATATTCCAAATTAAATTTGATTCATAAAACTAATAATCATGTCCGAACAAATTAATAACTTTGGTTGTTTTACAAGTTTTAGAACTATTAGTTCTTTTGATGATTGATTGAAAAATATCATGAATTCGTAGGAAAATGAAGGTTCACTACAATTACGTTATCAAACATTTTAATAACGTGTTGTCGTGAATGCTCTCACCTATATTTTTCTACTGAAACTTAATTGTTATGAAAAAGAAAGACCCATCATTCCGTTGAGGAGAAGAAGAAGGACAAACAACGCACTCTCCCATTTATACTAGTACGAGTATATGTATATCAAAGTTTGTTTGGAGTCATTTCTTTTGTGTAGACCCGGCACATTCGATATGGAGGTTTTCGATTGAGCAAAGGGTTTTAATTATTAAAATGTTCTACTCAAACTAAACTGAGTTAGGAGGTGTTTAATTGGGTCCTACTTCTGCTGAAGATGCTACAGGCGCTGCTGTAACAGTGACTGGAGATCGTGAGAGCGTCAACACCTTTTCGTTACATCCAATTAAATAAATGAGCTTTGAATATATGTGGTTTCAATAAGATGGGGCCACATGTCGTACGGCACGTGGCACAATCGAATAATTAAGAAGAATCCAGGTCAATTAATTCCAAGAAATGGTGACATTAAGCCCCAATATCAGTGGATTTGACAGCTCCTGACGTTTTTTGTGGGGCTATCTAAACGGACGTGTCTATCAGGCCAAGGAATATTCAACATTTAAAACGTTATATCCGAGACGTAGTTACTGGGATGGCACCGAAGTGTGCTAAAATGTGATCAGACCTTGTATATTAGTATTTTTACTAATACTATATATAGGATGGCATTGCTTTTATGACAGCTTTACCTCAGATAAAAATACTAGGGAAGTTGATTCAAGCAAGATTGTTATCAATGATTCAACGGTGTTTTAATCTAGTGACATGGGCTGTGTTGTTATAGAGGTGGTTTACGACGGTCCCGTCCAGATAGCAGCAGATAGGGGGTCGATGCGAACGTACGGCTTAACTGTTTATGGATCGAAGCGTCCGGAAACGACGGCTCGGGGTCTCCGTGTACTTGGTGGGAGTTTAGCTGGATATTTGTATTTTCTACTGGTGTAATAAGTAAACATCTAGCAGTGGGTCACAAATCTCAAAGCTTTGTATAATTTTATCCTCAACGATTTTGGTTCCAACTGAAATGCAATTCCTGACATAAGCAGGATCTTAGGAAACATTTTACTACTGGGCTTGTTCAATGTCTGTCACAGTTGTCATGAGCGAAAGTGCTTGGGTAGGAATACCGGATAGTATAATCCGGTATTACTACCCAAGATAGTATAATCGGATGAATCGACAAATGTTTTCCTGCATATTCGAATTGACGATTCATTCGTCGCCGCCGATAAGCTATCGAATGAATATCAAAATTTCGACTATTTATTGTTCTGAGCTAAACCTATTGAGTGACGCCTATCAAATGTATTTGAATAACCGGAACTATCGAATAACTCGATCTCTCCCTCATCTCATCTCTAGGCTCATATTTTGCTTACTTCACTTTTACTGTTACAGTCGTAGACTTTGTCTTAAGTAGAGGTGGGCTTAAAAAACGAGAAGTGCTATTTCAGGGCGTAACCCTGAACTGCCAAGGTTATACTGAAACTGGGGCGAAGTCAATAAGGCTCAGATGCGAGCACGCTCATTCAGCGCAGGGGCGCGGCGCCGCAGGCGGTCGCAGCGGTCGGAGCGGTCGCGCGCTCGAGCCCGCAGCACTCGAGAGGGTGACCGATATTTTTCTAGCAGATACAGTTATTTGTGCGAGTGTCTTGTTATGTCGAGAGGGGAATATTTGTTATTTTATATGACTATTTTAACACTCATAGTGTTAAGCCACCATTCGTACGGTGTACGTAGTTCGTACCACCAGCAGTATTGTTCAAGGCATTTATATACCCGTCTTTAGCGAGACAACAGGTATTATCCTCTTGACCGAACTTGGCAGTACTTGATCACAAAATCATTCCTACGGAAAATTTTTTATAATATACATATATACAGATAGATAACAAAACATAGATTAACAAAAAGAAAAACTGTTTGAAAAATCTGAAACGATTAAGTTTTACCAACCAAAGGTGAATTTCTATTAAAATTAGATAAATTTCAATTTCAATAGTAATAGTTGTAACTAGGCTAAAGGTTAATTTTTAAAACATTTTATAACGCTCCAAACACAATCAATTTGGCACACAACCCAATTGTGCCCAAATCACCGCCGCGTGAAATATAAATCAGAAAATTTTCAAATTAAATTTTATCTGAGCAATAAATTGTCCATTGTTTGGACGTAAAAATGCGTTCTCCTCTATCATGCACGATGCAGATATTTTATGTATCTGCGACTCGTCGGGCTGGACTGCCATCCTGGATACAGTTGTAACCGGTGGATGGATGCGGTCTGATACTACAAATAACAATTGCTTTAACTGAACTAAAAATTGGGCTTAACCGGCGAGAGCGGCCTGATGATGTAACCAAACAAGACCAGATAAAATAGAACAAAAAAATTTGAAAAGGAACCCATATTTAATTTTAACTAATACTTGAGAATAGAAGAGTGAGAAAATAGAGAAGAATTTAAATAAAATTTAAAATCAGAAGTTTAAGTGGAATTTAATAAGAATGCAATTTTATCTTACAAGCAGGTAAATATGAACCACTAAATTAATTCTGGGTATACATACCGAGCAATTCGTTGTTGGCTAAAACGGTAAACTTAAATCACTTTAATCACTCTATAGGATTTATGATTTATGGATTATGAGAAATTAAACTACACTTTCTTCAATCATAAATCGATTTCAACTCTTAAAACACCAGCGTCTTAAAACACTACACTGCAGTACTAAGTAAATGCTTACACAAAATCATTTACCGAATCGCTCGTTTCTAAATTATTTCGGTGTTCAGGGCGGCCGCGGCTCGTGTCCACGACCGCATCTCTCCCGGGGGAGACGATAAGCTGTACTGTCCCGTTTTACGACGCGATTCGTACCGGCAGCCCGGAGTTACGTCCTCGACTCAGATACCACCCTATCGAGAAATACGAGAAATACGAGCTCCGCACTTTATGGAATAAACATGGGCTCATGAAGTGGCGCCGATAATTCCGACGTCAAGCGTTAAGTAAGTGTTTGAGGAGTTCTGTTGTGTTCTTAACGGATAATGAAATATCATCGATGTAATAATAAATTCAAAGTGTATATTCGTGAATTTTCACGCAATATTTCTTCAATGGGCTTCCGTGGACCGCAAATAATAGTAGATAAGTAACACGTCGAAAACCAATAAATGTAAGCTATATTATAGTTACGTCTGAGTAGTTAGATGATAGAGCTTGAAATTGCTCGTATCTTGAGTTAAAATAACTCTTTCCGTTATTAAAATTTAACATTTAACCATCTCAACTAAATTGAAACTTTTCTTTCAAATACAAACAATTGATTAGTCACTGAAATTTATGTCAGGTTAAACCAAAAGCAAACAAATAACTTATTATACGGGGTTTAAGGCCTTCAATACGAAACATAGACTTCAATCAATTTATTCAAATTCAAAATTTCATTCTTTTTGTTACTTGATTTTTTCTTACTTTGATTTTCTTCTGTGACTTCTCTTTTGTATATTATTTTTTATTTAATAAATTACCTACACTAAAATAGGGGGCTGCAGCTAATAAGGCCCAATTTCTCAAGGGCCGAAATATGATTCAGTGAACTATGATTTTGTGGCGCTTCCCATTGGAACACTAGGTCCTTAGTCAGCTCTCATGACGTCTTTCATAGACACTATGTCGGCCATGCTCATGCTTGCTTCTGGTGACCGGAGGCTGGCAGCTTCTTTGTCCATTATAATATTATAATATGTTTTAATATTAATAGGAAAATTCATCACCAATCCATAGTCAATTTATGTAACATGAAATAAGATTCCGAGTAAGGTAGGGCAACGCGGGCAGGCAATGCAAAAGATACTCGTTAGTAATTGACCTGGAGAATATTCTTTTGTTCACAAGGTAGGTAAGTATAACGAAAATATTTGACTAAACAATATACACTGGCGAACTGATTTGTATTCGCTACAAATACAAAGGGGTAACAGTATTTCTTATTCCGAACACGATTCAGAAAAATCGTAACCATAAAATTATTTTATTATTTTAGGCTCTACGGATATATTTCCAGATTCGTATTGTCCTCGCAATAAAATCCAGGCTACTACCAGCACAGCAATTCCTTTGTTGTCCCACTGCTGGGCACTGGGTTCCTCTCGAAATTGTCTTTAGTTCACTTCGTATGTCTTCGAGAACATGATGGAATGTTCTCATCTTTCTTAAACACAACTATAAGTACAATACGCCGTTTAACATGTGGTATAATGTATTTATGATTGTTTTACTCTTATTAGGTACTGAATAATTATGAAGCTACAAAGTGAAAGTTCGTATGATTCGATGTTTGTTACTAAATCACGCAAAAAATACAAAACAGATTTGACTGACAGACACTTATGATACTTTTCATCCCGAAAATACGAGTATATTCCTTTGGGATGCTTTGCACGTTTATTGGAAAACTGTCTGGTATGACGTCAACAAATGGCGCTGTTACTAATATTTAACTTGTTTACACCGTAACAAATTACAAAATTACTAAGCAACTTAGTACAGGTGCTGACGATATCCTTGATAACAACAAAGCATACTCTTTATCCCGGAAACACGTTCCCTAGGGATGATGTGCAAGTTTAATGCTCCTTTCATAATAAACAAAGATTATGACTGTTTCATTAAATTTTCTACTGGCCAAGATGATGGCAAAGCTTGTAGAAATATAATATATGAAGATGTTTTGATTGTGATTGGTCAGTATTAGTGGGATATTTTTGGCTAAAACAACGACTAGTTTCCACCACTTATGCCGATTTTACCTACTTGTCATGCTCTCTTATTCTAGTCTGTGGATACTTATGATAAGCCTATCGTCACGTGGTTATTGAAAATACTATGTCAATAGTTAATACTACTGCTATGAAATCGATAATTTGTCATGTAGATAACGCTACGCTACGCTACGAAAAGCGTAGTAAAATTCAGAATATGAGAAAGATTCTCGGATCAAACCATTCATTTCCTGGTAACATGTATGATTTTTTTTTCTGGCTTTTAAGTATTTTAGACTTTAGCAATAAAGCAAATATCGATAAATCCATTGAAGGTATGTAGCGTGAGCCATTAAGAATGCTTCAGAAGGAATGTTATTTTATTGCGTGGAGCAAATGATTCCAATAAATTACATCCAATACTCTGAATAGAACCTAATTTCGCAATTTAAAAGCAAACTTTTGCATAGAAGTTGTTATTCTTAATTTTGGATGTGGATGTCGGTGCTAAAACCATATATCATAGTAATTATACATTACAAACAAACCTGCAATTCCTACAATACCTACCAATATATCTCTATATTAATAACATTTAGCGTAAATCTAGAAATTGAAAGTTTGAAATGACTGTACCCTATACATCTATGGAACAGGCATTTTAGGTCAAATGCTGGACAGAGGCTTCCCAAAACTTCCACTTTGACCAGTCCTGTGTCCTCGGAACCCAGTGGATTCCCTCCTTCTTATGAAGGTCTGAACTCCTGGTCCACTACGGTCAGGTGCCAGCGGCTTCTGCCCTTATCTATCATCACCAACAACATCACAATTCTTTCATAGTCCCACTGTTAGGCAGGTCTTCTCTTAGAATGGGAGGGGTTAGTTCACCTCAACCTTAGTTCACCTCCAGGCCAAGTGCGTATTGGCAGAATCCACATGCCTTAGAAAACATAAGAGTACTCTCAGGTTTCCTTTAATTAGTTAAATTATTTCTATTCTTACCCTTGCGTGTATTTTTGCTAACATTGGCCCCCACACATCCATGCCCCACCTACGAGTAACGAATCAAACCATTTTATTTCGTCGTACCAGAATAATTGGTCCTCCGAACTGGATCGTGAAATTATACGGATGAACGAATTTTATAAATACACATTTGTGTTTGTTTGTGTGAATGTCTCCAATGTCCGTTTTTGCAAGGTGAATACGACCTACAACAGGGATTAGATCAATAAGTTTATTCTGAAATAGTTCTTTTCCGGCATTCTCCGGAAGAATGTGGTATTGAAATTAAGTAAAGACCGCCCATTCCACGTTCCAGCAGCGGTCCGGGCACGTACTGAATGGGGTTATTCGGAGCCAATTCGAGTCCGCATATTAGTTTATCGCGGCCCTCTAAAGGGCTAATCCCATCCAACCCTCCGTAAAACGATTCCGTCGCCGCCGGTACCTGCGAGGCTCCGGCCATTTGGCGCAGATTTCAGTTTTTGGCTCCCCGCGGATTAAAAGCAACCCTTTTCCCGGCCGTCACTCCACAACAACGCCGCCTTATCGTATTTTCTCCCGCACTGCGCGTAAATTGGCGCTAGATTGAATTTACATCGCGCTCCCAACTTTTAACAAATGAAATTAGGTGGGTACCCCCGGCTCCGACCTTCCCTCGCGCTCCGAGACCAGATCGTCCTCACTATTAACTATTCACTGCGAAATCCATCGCCTTCTCGGATCTCCTTATCCGTGCAAACGATTACAAGGCTAATCAAGTAGAGTGCGTTCTCTCGCGATTGGATGTTTTATTCAGCGGCGGACGGTCCTGCACGGCTCCACCGCTCACTTAATACCGCCCGTTTACTTTTACGCGGTTATTCCGGCGCAAGAGAGATAAGAGTCGGTCCAAACTTAGCCGAAACTTTTCGCAAGTTCAAAACTTACGAGGACACCGGGCGTCGGAGGATCAGGATCGCCACATCCCGTCGGTTCCGCAGATCGGTCCTTGGGAATCCGAAAACTCGGCGGGTCCCCGAATCCTGGACCTTACGTAACGGGGACTTACTTCGCTGGATCGGCGGATCAGTGGGCCGGGAGGCGACTCCTCATCGCCGGCGCTCCGGCGCGGGTCGGCGCGGGTCGGCGCGGGCGACGGGCGTCGCGGGCGGCTAGGCGCGGGTCGGCGGGCAGCGGCGCGGGCGGTTCGCCACGCGCCCGCGTCGTCCACATAGATCACTCACTGCGACACCCGCGAACTGCTGGCGACACGTGCGCGCGGCGCGGCGGCCCGGGAGACTGCCGCGGCGGGCGGCGAGCGGCCGGCGCGCGCACCGCCCCCCACGCCCCGCGCCCCGCGCCGCTGCGCGCGCACCGCCGTCGCCGCCGCTACATCGCGCCCGATCATTTTTACATCTGCACTGTTGTGACATTGAAATTCAATTCCCAGCCCTCGCCGCGCCGCCGCGCGCTCGGCACTTCGCGATCCACGAAGCCTCCTCGCCGGACATTTTAAAATTTAATAAAGCGAAATTTATTAGCGCCGCTCCGATCGTAAATAGATCGTAAATAAATTGGGAGATTTTCCGCGGAAAGTTCGCGTTTATCGATGGAAGTTTGGGCCGGAGCAGACGTCGTCGGGGGCGCTCACCTGCCTTACAAATGGCTCCGCTTCGGAATTTAATTTCGCACGTTTCTTTTACGCTATTGGATATTGTGAGGATTTGCGGATCCCATTTATCCCGAACGCACCGAGACGAGTTTTCTTTCGCGGTCGTCGCTTGTGCTTAATATGTTAATGTTGCGAAGATTTGTAAGCTATGTGTTGTTAAATATGGCTCAAATTGTACTTCGGATGAAAAAATAGGTAACTAAGAAAGGAATCTTGAATTGATTTCTTAGTTACCTACCAATCCAGAAGGAATAAAGGGCATAATCGAATTCAATCCTCTCGTCACAAGCATTCCATTTTCCGTTCTTTCTGTTGTATTTCTACATTCTCATCATTATGATGAATCTCAGAATCTGTTCTCTATACATAATATAATACTAACATGTTCGACATGTTTAACAATGTATTGGAACATCAGATCGGAGTTTTTCCTGGTTGATGGATTAGGCAGTTATTTAGAATTAATCTAAATAACTAACGAATGCATTATGTGGCGTAGAGTTTATACACAACACGTTATGCAATCGGTAGTTATTGATGGAATTTTAAAGAAATAGAGAAAAAGTAAATGGGTTGGTTCATCGTTGGAATACTGCCAGCATTTAAGTCTACTATCCTTATCTCGATTAAAACTCTTGTATCTAAAATTCTAAAAGCCGTCAAGGCTTATGCGATTCATTATTATAAAATTTTACATGAGTTTTGTTGTTTTACAATCTACCTGGTTACCTAGTTCGTGGCTAAAAGTAATCCTACGTTACTTTCATGTAAAACATGTTTTTGAGTTCTACACTGTTGACTTTTCGTGTACGTTTTTTTGTAGTTTGTTTTATTTGCTTACTATGTTAGTAGTTACAGTATTGATATTTAAACTGTTCAATGTGAACATGTCATTTTATAGATGTCGATGTCTTTCCTTTGTGCTTGCGCATCCCACGTTATGTCAGGTTGGGTACTCCTAATATTTTTGCGCCGCAAGTTTATTTGTATTAAAGTTTATTTATATTTTTTATCTGCCGTCGTGAGTTGCAGTGTCGGCTCTATTTATATAGCTCTCAGTGCTCCCAGTTTCGGGTGAATCATTTTAAAAAATTTGCCATGCTGTTGTTTTTATAAAATGTCAATTTTACAAGTACCTATTACATCTTCATGATAAAATGTTAATTTTCATAACCATTTTTCTTCATGAGCTCCGTAAACCCAAAGGAAAATTGATCTGACTTACATACAAAGTGGTTTAGCCATGAATTAGCAGAACTGTTTGCGGCTTTTATGAGCAATCAAGTACATTAGCTGGCACGGTCATACGCCGGAAGGGAGCGCAACGTATTGGTTTAAATGACTCCTGATTACGTCGAAGTGCCCACACGACCACAAGATTTATTATTGAAGGGCTAACACCAATGTTACCTACTGTTTTCCTACAGCGTAACTACCACTCACGATCCTATATTTTTGTTAATTTAACTTGTCATACTTACCTCCCATATTGATACCCGTTGAAAATATAACATTGCCAAATGTGTAGTGGAGTAGACATATTGATCATTAATCTTAGTCCAGCAGAAACGTGTCTAGAAAAATATTTAAAAATGACTACAGCTATTTGTTTTTTTTTATATATCCTACAAACTAAAGAAAACGGAGAAATACTTATACAATCAACTTAAATATACAAGCTTTACTACAAATTCAAATGAATTAGATGATATTTGAAAAACTTTCTTCCTGTATTCTTTTCAAAATTTCCGTTTTTAAATTTTTGGCTTTTATTCATAGACACTTTCATTCGGGTAGACAGCTATCCAGAAATACTCTTATGCAGCTAGACTCTACATTTACTACCTGTTCACTGTCCCACCGTTGAGCATGCGTCTCCTCTCGGAATGGGAGGAACTGGGCCATAGTCCACCACGCTGTTCAGGTGCGGATTAGCAGACTTCACATGCCTCATCATGGCAAACTCTCAGGCATGCAGATTTCTTCACGATGTTTGCCTTCACTGTTACAACAGGTAGCTTTGATCTGAACCCTGATCGCCTGGAGTGAGAGTTCGATAGCCACTGGGCCGCCGCCGCTACAACTGCGGGTTCACAAATCCAGGAAACTACATATTATTCTGATCTACTGCTATACAGAGAGGAGCTATGTATAAATCGTAATGGCGCCGAGGCTCGCGTTATTCCATATAATTGCGTTAGTTGGAAGATAATTCAATAATTGGCGTATCGGCAGCGCGAGCCCTGCCTCGCCCTCGCCGCGACTCGCTTAAACTTCCCAAATTCTATTTAAAACTTAGCCCCGACGGGTCCGGGAATAAAATAAATATGGCCGCGCTCGTCGCGGGGGATTAGCCGGCTCCGGCGCGGGATTAGCTAATGACGCCGCTCCATCGGCGAGAGGCCTCGTGCTGGCGGGGCCACCTCCCCCACTGGACCAACTTTACAAGCGGCCCTACTCGTAGGCGCGGGAGCACGACCGCTTGTAATACTAGGACTTGCTGAGAAATCAAGTTAAGCGATAATTAGCAATGTTACGGGAGGCAGGTTACACAGATTGACGCTCCAGTAACTGGAGATGCAGCACGACTAGTATTCCCTTAGATATTCTAGTCATTATAATGATGAATATAGCATTACTAATATCTTGATTTCCAGCAAATTATACAAAAAGTCTTTCCTGTTCCAGCGCCCCACGCTTTTACACATAAAAGCACATAGTTACACTTGAGCTCAGAAATAAAGAAAACTTGAACAATCCATAATTTATTTTTGGTTTTTACTTGCATTTATAAAAGCGTGTTTTTCTTTTTTTTTTTTAACTAATAATTTTTTTATACTTTTTAGTCTTTGTTCAAAGTCCATTATGTGGCCTTTCTCACAAGTGCAAACACGACTATGATACGATATTCTATCATGGAATGCCAGTGCCTGTCTTCCGGCTTCTTCATCAGACCTTTAAATTTAATCGTGGTCAATGTTCATTACAAGACTTTTCTAAGAAATCCAAAAACAGCTATGATACGATGTTCCATCATAAAGTTCCAGTTAATATCTTCCGGCTCCATCATCAGATCAGTTCGACAGTACCATATTATTGTATTGTCATCAGAACTACATACAGCTGCCAATTTTCATTACGCTACGATCCTTGAAAGATGGTTAAATTAGTTACCTTAGATTCCATTACATAGTTACATACATGTCGATATATTAAAAGCGCGTTAATAATTAGACTGATTGATTCATTCATTTTTTAGTACGAGTATCTTACTTAGATAAGTTCAAATTCAGTTCTTTAGAGCAACTAAAACGCTAAACTTGCCCCGGAAATGAGTGTTGGTCGAGAACCATCCCGGTCGACTGCCCGCGTCCCTGCGGCCCGCCACCCGAAATACATTAAAAGCCAATTCGACCACAATTGAAAGTTCGCAAAACTCGAAGCTCCGAGGAAATCAAGACTTGACAACTTTTTCTTTTATTGGTCAATTTGTCAGCGGAATATTTGCCGATCTTTGTTGTGTGACGTGGCTGTTATGGATCATCGGATCGGCTTCTTTGTTGTGTACAAAAAAGAAGATTCCTTAAAAGGATGGCTTCCTACGGTGCGTGATTTTGCGGACGGACGTGGATCGCGCGCACGACGCACCATGTGAAGATAATGTCGTCTATACTAATATATAAAGAGGAAAGATTTGATTGTTTGTTTGAATCGAATAGGCTTCAAAACTACTGAACCGATTTGAAAAATTCTTTCACTGTTGGAAAGCTACACTATCCCCGGGTGACATGGGCTAAATTTTATTTTGGAAAAAAATAGGGTTCCGTAAGATATTTGGGTTTTTCGGTGTTTGAATCGAATAGGCTTCAAAACTACTGAACCGATTTGAAAAATTCTTTCACTGTTGGAAAGCTACACTATCCCCGGGTGACATGGGCTAAATTTTATTTTGGAATAAATAGGGTTCCGTAAGATATTTGGGTTTTTCGGACACAAGGTGTAAAAAAACAACCAGAAAAGTTACTTATTTTGCATACGCTGCCTAAACTATAAAAGATAGAACCATAAAATGTTCTAATTAATTGTAGATCTTATAAATATCTATAAATAAGTCCGCGACACACTATACCTATCTATGTCGAGTGAGGCACAACAACCATTTTTTTATCTTGAATTTTTTTTGGACTACATTTACTTACAGTTTATGTAGATAATATTTGGTCTTGAATGATTAAAATTGGACGTTTGGTTTTGAAGTGTCTGTCTGTATGTCTGTCTGTCTGTTTCGCTTTCACGCCAAAACTACTGAACCGATTTAAATGAAATTTGGTACACATTTTTTTAGTAACCTGACGCAAATAGGGTTTTTGTATGTGTATTATAATTTTGATTTTTATATAAAATACCCGTGCGAAGCCGGGGCGGACCACTAGTCTAATATAAGCGCAAGAAAATTCCTGGTGGTGCATCCGTACGGGCGGCGACGCATCCATCTCTCATCCAATCTATCGGCCGATGCGTCCAAATAGAATAGAGACAGCGGCAGCACACAACCTGCCTGTGAACTGTTTTGTTGACTTTTAATAAAGTGAATTGAAAAGATGTTTTCTTATGACGTTATCAAGTAAAATTGTCGTCCGTATACTGACTTCACAGACCATATTTATTTTAGTTGATACTGAGAATTCGACTTTTAGTATTTTTCACTAACTCAATGAAGTCACTGTCTCCCTAGGCTTGTGCTGGCTCGATCCATACTGAAACCTTCTGGTTCCCACACCAACTGGACCAGCTAGTCGCGAGCATTTAATTTTGTTCTTTAATTCGTGCCAATGCAACCAGCGCCAGCGCGGCGGGATTACGCGGCCGCCATCTGTATGAATATGCGACGTCACGCAATGACGCCGCTGCTCATGCAGCCCCGACTAGACTATCTATCAATTTGCATTAACTTACATGCGATTATTGTTGCACGTTAGTATGCCGCGTGTGGGACATTAACCAATATAATAATCATAGATAAACAATCACCGTGCAAACAAACATGGAAGCGTCAATAGCCTGCGTCGATTCTATATTATAACGGGTTAAGCAACGACGGGCGCGGTCGATTCGTAGTCCACTAGTGGCAACATTTCATGGGCGCTTCCGATGTTTAGATAGCACGTTAATATTCGGTGCAGGTAATATGTTGTCAATTTTATTTCAAACTTTTAAACCGTACCTCGATGGTAGAGGTTATTCTTCAGGAAAACTATTTGACGAGCACCGAGCCGCGGGGCTCCAATTGGGTGAATCGCCACGGTCGGTTATGTTGCACATAACAACATTAACAACATTGCCAGTCAGGCGGCCTTTGTCGGAGGAAAGCCACTATCACCATCCAATTATGCTCGTCTGTTTCATTCAATTAGCCTTTAGCAATTGTGTGCAATGCGAAATTGGCAGTACAAAATGGTAGAAGGAAAACTAATCATTTTTGACTTAAAAACTGGGCTCCAGCTCGTAAATTTGCCTTTCGGCTTTCAACAGTAATACCCCGGCTTCCACAACTGCGGGTAGTTCGTGTTACTGTGTTACAAATCTGTTAATTATTTCCACAGGCCATCACGATATCACATGGCGTACAATAGTATATTTCGCTACAAGTGCGGAAAGCCTGTCATTGCAAAGAGTTCCGACAAATGTCTACCCGAGCCGAAGGCGAGGGTTGGCATTCGGAACAAGTTGCAATGACGGTTCCGCACGTGTACTGAACGACTATTTTTAATACAGTTGCGAAAAAATTAAGCAATTTAATAAAATAATAAAAACACAAACTAAACTCGCAAAGAACATTTTTGGAAAATGGCGCCAACCGTAAAAGAATACAGAGTATAGCTGAGATTTTTTTTTGTTTTCTTCACCCATTCTGGGTAGGCAAAGGGAACTATGCCCATACAGCCAAGTCTTAAGTAGAATTTTTTTATTGACATGAAATTTAATGAGATTAAATGAAATGAAACCTAACCTAACTCATTGAATCAAATCATTAAATCTGATATTAAAACAAATTAGTAGCTTATTTTTAGAAATATTTGCATGAATCATAAAAACTTCTATGAATTTTTTTTTAGTAAAAACTTCGTGGTTATTTTTTTCTTTTTAATAGACATTATTTTGACAGTTGGGAAAGAGAACGCACGAGTTCGGAAAAGGTAAAGAAAAAGCACGAGTGTGTAATAGCTCACTTCCCGAACGCTTTACGTCCCTGTAATACGCCACTTTTTGAGCAACTGTATTAAAAAGAACTTTTTAATACAGTTGCTCAAAAAGTGGCGTATAACAGGGACGTTTAGCGTTCGGGAAGTGAGCTATTACACACTCGTGCTTTTTCTTTACCTTTTCCGAACTCGTGCGTTCTCTTTCCCAACTGTCAAAATAATGTCTATTAGAAAGAAAAAACCAACCACGAAGTTTTTACTAAAAAAAAATTCATAGAAGTTTTTATGATTCATGCAAATATTTCTAAAAAGAAGCTACTAATTTGTTTCAATATCAGATTTAATGATTTGATTCAATGAGTTAGGTTAGGTTTCACTTAATTTCATCGCATTAAATTTCATGTCAATAAAAAAATTCTACTGAAGACTTGGCTGTATGGGCATAGTTCCCTTTGCCTACCCAGAATGGGTGAAGAAAACAAAAAAAAATCTCTGCAATACTCTGTATTCTTTTACGGTTGGCGCCATTTTCCAAAAATGTTCTTTGCGAGTTTAGTTTGTGTTTTTATTATTTTATTAAATTGCTTCATTTTTTCGCAACTGTATTAAAAATAGTTGTTCAGTACACGTGCGGAACCGTCATTGCAACTTGTTCCGACTGTCAACCCTCGCCTTCGGCTGCGCCTCGGCTCGGGTAGACATTTGTCGGAACTCTTTGCAATGACAGGCTTTCCGCACTTGTAGCGAAATATACTATTTAAGGCTTCCGAGAGATTAGGAGCAGTGATATGTTATAATTACTCATCTGAATGGCCTCTTGAATCTGAAGGTATTTACTGAGCTGAGCTGGACGTAAAACTAATTTATTAAGAAACTGGCTTATGCCCCGCCGCTTCGCTCGCGATAAAAGTGTAATCAAGTTAATAATTAGTGTCTAGCGCCATCTGTTGACGGTGTGCCAGACAGATTTCCAATAAACGAGCAAAGGATCTCAAGGAAATATGTTTTTGGGATGAAAAGTATCCTATGTACTAATTTAAGTTATCGTCTACCTGTCTGCCAAGTTTCATCCAAATCCGTTTAGTAGTTTTTGCTCGAACAAACATCTAAACACCCAAACATTCAAACTTACAATCTTTCACATTTATAATACTATAGGACTAGTGAACGCCCGCCACTTTGCTCGCGCAGTTTTAGGCATAACGTCAATTTCGTTTACAGTCGTACTTGACTATATCTCTGGAAAAACTCTACGGAGTGCAATACTGGTGTTTATTCACTGGGTGTATCTTAATGTTAACCCCAATAAAGTAAAATTTAAAACCGTAAATGGGTTTTGCGTGATGCCTTCACACAATTGCTTTAGTTCACTTATTCAGTTTTCACGTAGTCCTCTTGAACTAGTGAATTAACCCAGTGGTCGAGGTATTAGGAACACATGAATTAATGTCTGTTCCATTATTAATGAGAACTAAACAGTGTTGTGTCTGCGGACAATGTATTGGCGTCCGCCAATGAGGCCTAATAGTGTAACTAGGCGACTAATAGTCGATATCCTGAGGATACTAGACATTATCATCACTACCCTTTCTTTGTCTCAATGTTGGGCGCGGGTCTCCTCTCAGAATGGGAGGGATTACACCTTAGTCCACCACGCTGGCCAAATGCGTATTGGCAGACTTCACATGCCTTCGAGAACATAATGAAGAACTCTCAGGCATGCAGATTTGCTCAGGACACATCGTCCTTTACCGGTATAGCAAGTGAAATTTCTTTTTAACCCGGACCGCTCGAGTGAGAGGCGAGTTCGATAGCCATTGGGCTGGCACCACTTTATACGCTACTAGTGGACGCCCACAGCTTCGCTCGCGTAGAATTAGACCCATTAACGACGTCTGCCCGCGTTCGGGTTGCCCACTTGACTTCAAAAATGGCAAAGTTTCATACTAACTTTGCACCCCCGTTTTACCCCCTTAAGGGATGAATTTTCCAAAATCTTTTCTTAGTGCTCCCCTTCGTTATAATTGGAACCCCTGTGCAAAATTTCAAGTTCCTAACCCTTATAGTTTAGGCCCTGCGTTGATATGTCAGTCAATCAGTCAGTCAGTCAGCTTCTCCTTTTATATATACTCGTACCTATAGATAAGGATACTAGAAAACAGTCGATAAAGTTGTCCGGTAAGTCCTCCACCAATACACAATGGAGCAGCGTGGAGTACAATAGTTCAGTAAAACTGTCTTAGAATGTACACCCACCAACCTAGCTCAGCTTGCGGCGCCTCCAGCCAGGTGCTCAAGCCAGCGGCTAAGCCTAATTGGAGGGCGGCGGAGGCTTTGTTAGTAAACAATGCGTGCCGGATAACTTACTAATTGATAGGCGGAGGCCTTGTGTGGCCTGACTGCTGGTTCTGATGTGTTTATGGTTTTTTATAGTAATAATAAATTTTCTTAACAACTTTCAATAAAAACTTTCTGTCCAAAAATAAATTGTAAACAATCCAATTATTTATTACATTCACCTATCCTTGGATATAGCTGGTATAGCTGCAGTACTCGGTGCGTATTTCACCCAATTCTCACCAGATATGTTTAGGCATAAATGTTGGGTTCGAAGACCCCATCAATTCTGCGGGTAGCTGCTCCTAAATCTGGTGGTCATCGTAATTAAATGGATCGATTAAAATAAAATGTGAAGACAAGATTTCGTGTGTTCATAAACCAGTTCCAGTTCATTATAAAGGCGAAAGTTTGTTACTTCTTGACGCTCAAACGGCTGAACTAATTACGATAAAATTTGATATGGATACCTCCATATAAAATTTTACACGTTACCACTCCGAATTAACGTATACTTTTATCCCGTCCCTTGGGATAAAAAATCAATTTCAATGTATCTTTCTTCATTTATTTACATAAAATGTTACTTTTATGTTTCTTGAGTGAATCCTCAGAGTAATCTGTGTAGCGCCCTCTAGCGCCTGTAAACGCCGGTCCTCCTCGGATGCTGCTAATTGATAGCTGAAAGGTGTATAAGGGCGCCTCCGCCGGCGATAAATTTCTCTCCACGAGCTATGAATGCCTCGCCTGACACGCTTAGGCTGCGTTCACACGATATTAGATGGTGTTTGATGATGCAGTTCCTTGTTAATCATTACCGTTTTATTAAATCTTATATGTCGCAAAAATCAAGCCGGAAGAATTAAAACTAAACTTTTCGCGCAGCTGCATTTTGTTGAAATTCAGCTTGCTTTGTAGACTCTACCGCTTAGAAGCAACTGTTGCATAGATGTCATTCACAGCTGTCATGGATTACAGACATACAGGTCGTGCATGCTCGTTTGCTATGCATGTATAGAAAACAAGGTTATGATATAAATTTTTTATATTGGTATGACATATTAACAGCGAGTATTACTAATGTCAATTAATTAATGTTAACTCTAATAAAATCCAAACCTATTTCTAGTGAACTATGTTTGGAAATGAACGCAACGGACTGTGTGTAGGCCGCTTTACTTTTTTCACAGCGCGAAACGTCAGAGGTTCGAGTTATTTTCGCAATAAATTTTTCACCAAACACGAAACAAAAGTTAGACTCGTTTTGCTCGGGCAGCGGCCGGCGCTTGAGTTAAACCCGGATCATGGAGTTTGCGCGAGTGAAATAAAATATACTTGACATTATGGATACAAGCTGTAATGTACCTAAAGAGATAGCAGTGGAATGGCGGGGCCAAGGTAGGGCTGGAGACGAACTAGATACAACCCATATACGTCCCACTGTTGGGCGCCGGTCTCCCCCACAGTTACAGCTGCGGGAGGTCAAGACATTAGGTAGTCCACGCTGCTCCAATGAGGATGAGGGGTTAGTGGCCAACCCAATGTCGAATGTTCTAAAGCCACCCGTAGTGCAGTTTGCAAATGAGCTGGTAACATTTTGAAATACTGTTCTCGAG
Organism: Carterocephalus palaemon; assembly: GCA_944567765.1. Taxonomy (NCBI): domain Eukaryota; kingdom Metazoa; phylum Arthropoda; class Insecta; order Lepidoptera; family Hesperiidae; genus Carterocephalus; species Carterocephalus palaemon. Next base: position 12,754,571 of record OX155653.1, on the reverse strand, counting down.
CGAACGCATATTCAATTAGCTATGTAGTGGAAGCTTTGTCATTAAATGTTTAAATGTCAAATGTTTTATTTGTCATTAAAAGAAATACTTCGCTGCGACCCATAGACGTCCCACTGCTGGGCACGGGTCTCCCCCACAGACACTACTGCGGGAGGTCTAGAGCATACTCCACCACGCTGCTCCAATGCGGATTGGTGGAGAAGAAAAGGAAAGAAATAATTACAAAGAAAAAACAAAAAAAAATAGAACAAAATGACAACAGGAGCTGTCCCAGCTGTTGCTTTGTCGTTTTTCTTAGCCGTGCATTTGGAGAAGAAGACTATAAAGCGATTAGCACATTGCAAAAGACCTCGCAATGAATACAGAGGAGGTCTCCATGGCTACCGATCAGCTCTGGGCCATCATTTGTCCGGCACGTGCGGCATGTGCGGCATGTGCGGCATGCCCCACGCCGGCTCATTGCTTCGATAAAACAACGCTTACTTACCCCGCGAGAAGAGAAATGATGCGCTAGCCGCACGAGCGCCCGAGCGCCGGGATCGCGGGATCGCGGGATCGCGGGATCGCGGCTGGCTATATTTCAGAAGCTCTACTACGAGTTTTTCTCTAACCCTATAGCAATTGTAGGAAACAAATTGGAGAATTTGAGTTCGTTTAAGAAGTATATAGTAGCTATTCCAATAGATTCGGATAAGTATTTTTTTTGTAAATTAATATACCTACAACATATTTTTCCTTTGTCTATGCCAGTCATGCTGAGAATTGCTTATAACAATTTAAAAAAAGTTTCGGCCAATAATCTGATTTTTTTTATGGATATAAAATAGCAAACGAGCACGCAGCACTAGTCATCTGCCGCCCATGACAACTGTGACAAACTTTGAACAAGACTCAAATAGTTACTGGGATAGTTAGTCCGGTTAACAGAATACATACTATATGGTTTCCATGATTTTTCAGGAAAATTAGAATACATATTGTACTGGATAAAACCCGTGGTTGAGACGTTATATTTTTCCTGCCCCGTGCGAAACTGCAACGAGCTCTTTATAAGGTCCACGAGTTGTGAAGCTCAGCCCGATAACTCATTCCCGGTGTAAGTTTATGCATCGAGCCGGCGGCCGACAGCTCAGCCAACTACTGTTCTTGAACATCGACTTTGTAACAATGGTATACAAACGTTCATTTATAATCTGCTTGGCTTCAACCCATAGACATTCCACTGTTGGGCACGGTCTTCCCAACATTGTTTAAAAAAAAAATTGATTTTTTTTAAATTATTTCATTGTCATCGGTCCTTGGTGTGTAAAGTTTCATATTAACTCGACGTTTTGAAGTAGACTAAAATCACGTTCAAAAATTCCGTAAAAATAAAACCCGCCTTCTAAATAAAATATATTGATATATGCTGGCTGACTTCGTTATATATATACGTTATACTATACGTTGTTCTGCCCTAGTATAGAGTACTAAATCTATGGTTCTGCCATATGAAATGTCAAAGTTACGCGACACTAATGTAAATGACTTGACGTCAAGGGACGACGGTTAAAACATTTGGATATTTTTCATACAAAAATACTAAAATCGTGTTTAAAAATCATTTTCCAGTGGACCAATTGAATCTAAACCATTCTCGAATCCCCAACATCTGTCCAGCCGTTTATGAGGAGTTCGGATACACGTACACAAGAAATATACAATAGTATAAAGATATCTTTATGTTATGTGACTGATGACGGTGAACGGTGACAGGCCCGTTGGCGCAATCGGTAGTGACCCTGTCTGTTGCGCCAAAGGTCGTGGGTTCGAATCCCACTCAGGACAAATATTCGTGTGACGAACACTTGTATTTGTTCTGTGTCTGGATGTCAATATTATCTATTTAAGTATGTATTTAAAAATATCTATGTATGTATATCAGTCTCTGACACCCATAACACAGGCTCGCGCCTACTTTGGGGTCAGATGGCCGTGTGTGGGAATGTCCAAGATATTTATTTATTTATTTTATGGCAACAATGAGATCAAAATATTAAACCTTAGATCCGCTTATAGATGCTCACTACTGCTAAACTGTTGATCTCACGATAATGTAGTTCGTGTCAAATCTGCTAATGAAGTGCGCGGGACAAGCTGGAGCCTGGGCCGGTCCCTCGCTCGCGAGATAACTGCTCCCTCCGGGGTGATCAGGACCCTCACCAACTTCATATATCCTATGGGCTTGCGAATTAGTTTTCACCTTGTACCTATTTGGGGAATAGGTTGATGATGCTGTACTCGTGAATCTGAGCTGCAACTGATCCAAACTAATATAAAAATGGATCTTATTATTATTTCGTAATTTGTATAAATCTTAATAACAATAGACATAATTTTGCAGTATCGCTAAAATGTCCACTCGAATATGGAAAATGACGTGGAAAACTTAAGTAAATCAAACATCGATAATTTTATGCCATGTTCATTTATATTTTATTATATCTAATTATTTGAAACATATTTTAAATGTTTTAATTTTATATTATTTTAATTTCGAAGTTTATATTTTTTTGTAATCAAATGTTGACTATAATAATTAATTACAATAGCGCATTGCACGCGAGGGCCTTAGCTGTATGATATTGTAAATAAATAAATAAAAATAAAATTACTAGCACCAACCCCTCGTCTACACCAATTTTCCGAAAGAGTATTATAATACGATGCAGTCCAAAGCGTTACTTTGCTTTGAATGTAGCAATCCATCACCATCGCAGTAATGACGGGGCGGCGGCGATAAGATGGAGCCGAGGGTTAACTCGCCGTGGTCATTGCATACCGGGGCTTGCATACGCAACAAAAGTACGCCAACTCAAAAAACATGTTTTTAAGGAGTACGATTAAATATTACTTTTAACATTTTGGTTCTAAAAGCAAATTTTCTTAATTTATAATTATTTCAATCAAGAATTTATATTGTGATTGAGATTAAAAATTGATAAAAATTTACAAAACAAAAATAATCGTATTAGATAAAAGTAGTAGTAAAGTAGAAGTAGTAGGTGCAAACAGTACAGTTGTGTCCGGTTAAGAGATTAAGACAGGTTTTATTCTTATATCACCTTTATTTTACCTTTTTATCCAGATAGAAATCATATAAAAAACTATTGTTTATACATAATTATTATATTTCTTATAGAGAATCAGGCACTAGTTTCAATATCTTCAAAAAAATCTAAGAATTTAAAGGATTTCTTTAAAATCACAGTAACTGCCTAGTAAACAAAGGAGAACCTTTCTAGTTAATTCGATTAGAAATAGTTTCAGATTTATAGTAGTGACATCTAACGCTACATGCGTTAGATGTCACTAATTGAAACAGGTTTCTTTAAATATGAGCTAAACTGTGGTTATTATTCAATGCTGGTAATAACTATACGCTACAGTATTTACCCTACCAACAAAGTTTCAAATAAACAACTTTAGCTCATCTATAATTAATTTTGCCTTCCTCTCAGATTTAAAATTCAAATGCGTTCGATTTTCAAGCTATATAAAAAAAAAAACAGTTTTACAAGGTGTAAAACTGTTTTTATATTGTTGCATGTAATTAAGAGGATATCAGTCGACCGTCACTTTTGAAGAATAGGTTTTTACCAAAAATATTGCCGTCGCGCTGAGCCCCTTAGCGTGCGATAGAGAGAAGTGCAGTCTCGAACTGATTTTACCTACGTAAAATTAAGAAAATCGTCCTTTCGTAATCCCCTGTTTCCTCCTCGAAATCTAGACCGATTTCAATATTTCTTTCAGTTAAAATGTAGAACAGGGTCTAAGCTATGCCCGTACGTTTTGCTTTTTTGGGATATGTTAGTAATTACCAGTTTGCTTGATGTTTGAAAATGTATGTAAAAAAAGTCGATTTTTTTGATTTTAAATGATTTTTTTTCTCTTCTATTACTCAAATTATGAAAAAAAACAAAACGTACAGTCATGGCAGAAGTACGTATAAATCGTATGGTATTTTTTTCTCTTCTGTAACTTCTTTATCCTAGGAGGAAACAGGGGACTACGTTTGTATGGAAAAAGTGTCGACTTGTTCGCTTGTGATATCCTCTTAAGTTTGTGGATAGATATTTATAAAGGTCATAACCATAACACAGGCTCGCGCCTACTTTGGGGTCAGATGGCCGTGTGTGAGAATGTCCAAGATTGCTCTTAGGAGTAGACACGGTAATTGTCGGTCGACCCTCTCCAACTGTCACCTGTGGATATGTGTTTATGTTCGTTTGTTTGTTTTAGAAATCTCCCGAGATTTTTAACTCAGGTTAATTCAGGAATATTACGCAAAACATTTAAATGAAGATATTGAATGACTGGTGAAATAAATTTACTTGATTTGAAAGATTTTTCAAGAATTCTTAAATAATAGATTTTTTCCAAAATACGACTTGGGACAGTCTTCATTGATACCGTGCGCGTTGATTTGTAAGATATATCCATTTGGTTAGCCGTGCGTGAGCTCGTTCGTAATGGCCGCGCGCATGAACTTTACAACCGAGTCATTATAATAATGTTCTAGTACGAGAGAAAAAATTATTTTGACGACATAAGGGCAGCGCAACCGCTGGATTCAGAAACAAACTTTCTACGTTGTAGGATACAAATAAATGTCCGGAAGCAAACCCTTGCTTCACTCGTTAAATCAATAATGTTACGGATATTTTCAGATTGCTATTTTAATGAAAAATTCCTTTAGTAAAATAATTTAAATTATTTTCAACAAATGAACAGTGAATGTTAGTAGTGATTCTGTGAAATGTTTTAATCGTGTACATTCAATGTGTTAGCACTGATTCAAAGCATTTTAAAACATTAAAATCCTTTCATTAACATAACACAACATCACGCGTGTATTTCCTCGAAGGGGTAGTAGGAAGGGTTACACCAACTTTTCACCAGTCATGTGTAGGTCCCATGTAATATTGCCGTACAGCGGGCACAGATCCAGACTCAGAGCTGCTACACGGGCCCTTCAGATAGAAAAACTCAATTGTTGTTTCTCGACCGGGGATCGAACCCAGGACCTCTGGCTTAGCAGTCGCGCTGGCGACCACGTAATTGAGATATTCTTTGTAGTAGACAAACGTCTGTAGGAAGAGCTACCTATAGCGAAAATGTTCTATTTAAATACCAAGATACAAATGTAACAAGTAGTGCCTTATTTTACGACGGTTTCGACGTTTCGCTTCGCGATCAGTATCGCAACTCAATCAAGATTTTAATACATTTGTTTGCTCCTCACAACTCGTCACCTCGTTATCGGGTAGCGGGGATTTCCCCGTAGGCTATAAGCAGCCTTACGACTATAGCTTTAGGGTTGTTTTCAAAGCAACCAGTTGTTTCCGCCGGCTCCTTGCTGACAGTAATTCCGCCGGGGATTGAAGTAGTATCATTGGCTGGGGGTGAAACAAAGTTAATTTAGGCAATCGGCCATTGCAAGGGAGCTGGGACAGCGTGGGGAGGCGTAATTATGTGCCGTGACGTGGAGCTCGCTCCAGTGCGTTTGTGCAAGAACAGCTGTGTGGCTTAGTTTTGGAGCAAAAGATTTTTACTCGGGTTGATGAGTAAATTGTTCAAAACCTGTCAATTCATTGATTGCACTCGCATGAGTATTTATTTCAGTTATGCATGAGTAGCATACTTCACGTGTGAGTATGAAGTTCGTAGTAGAATATTTTCCTATTTTTTATAATATCAACAAACAGCGAAAACATCGATATATCGATGTCAAGAACAGTTTGGATCTTTTTAAATATAAAATCGATTTGCGATTTTACCATCAACTGCGTATCAAAGACATGCCAACTCAAAAATCCAGAATTAAAGATATTTTTTTAAATCTAGCGATAAATGAACAAGTTAGTTTGACTATGACAACCAGATACTCAATACTCGAAAGTCGACACTTCTTTCACACAATATAAATGCTCCTATTCTCCATTTACTGAAGTGCATTTGACAATTCCAAACAATGGCTGACATTAAAATTAATGGCATAGTTTACATTACTACACCGTCTGGACATTCACAGGATCGCCCGAGCAACGCCGCGTGGCGAAAAGTTTGATAGTGTAATAGGTACGAAGTATGCATCTAAAGGAGCATTTATATTGTGTGAAAGAAGTGTCGACTTTCGAGTATTGAGTATCTGGTTGTCATAGTCAAACTAACTTGTGATGCATACTTCGTACCTATTACACTATCAAACTTTTCGCCACGCGGCGTTGCTCGGGCGATCCTGTGAATGTCCAGACGGTGTAGTAATGTAAACTATGCCATTAATTTTAATGTCAGCCATTGTTTGGAATTGTCAAATGCACTTCAGTAAATGGAGAATGTTTCTGCCATGTCATTAATTATTTACTTTTGTATCAAACAGCAGTTCTACAGACTAATATCTCACTGAAGTGCGCAGGATAAGCTTATTTATGAACATGATTTTAAATGACAATCAACATCTATTAGGTTTTAAATTGTTCCTACATGACATTCTTATGAGAATCAGACTAATCTTCAGATAATATGACCCGGTTAGTCGTCGTCTAGTCCGTTATTTAGTCGGACACTTACGATGACTATCATTAAGGTGATCTTGCTGGTTTCAGCACGATGACTAAAAATTTAATGCTAGCGGAACCGCGTGTAAAGTTAGTTCAAAAATAAACAAGGATGTTCCGTAAGCAGGTGCTACACAGGGCCGCGCGGAACAGCGAGCTAAGCAGCGTAATTTAATGCTTAGGGTTGCAACGATATATCGGAAGACCGATAAATATCGATATATCGAAGCCAAATATATCGATATCGGCGACAAGCCGATATCGATAATTATCATATCGAAAACTCAATATATCGTAAATAAATATCGAAAGAACCGCCTTGATTAAAATAAACATTATTATTAATTAAATAATAAACTGGCAACACTGTCTACAAAATATTTTCTACTCTAATCTGTGGTGAGTAAACTGTTAAGTTAATTCCATAGATGCCGTGCTTTTTTAACCGTCATACATCGGAGGTTTATTATGATGAGTACATACATTATATTTAATGGAGTTCTGATGTAAGACGGTCAAAAAAGCACGAGTTATACTTCAAAGTTCTGTTTTTATTCACATAGGTAAGGCATTGAAAAACAAACTACTATAAGTACAGTAAACGTTTGATATAACTAATATTACTTCATTGAATAGCTTTAAAAAAGAATAAATATCGATATATCGATATATCGATCAACTAGACCGATATATCGATATATCAATATCGAAATAGTTCGATATATTTAAATATCGATATATCGATATTTTTAAAAATCTTGCATCCCTATTAATGCTGGCGCTAATGCGCGACGCAAACTCATCGCGACGCACGCCGCGCCAAATTAAATTGGCCGGCGCTGCACCGAGCGGGCGCGACACACGGCTCTGGAGACTGGATAGCTTATCGAAACTTATTCGGCAAATTATACAAATTTATTTACTCTAAAGCTATATAGGTACAATGGGCGGACTTCATGTTTAGTGGCCAAACCCTGTCGTGGTGGCGAAAAGTTGCGATAAGTGAAAAAATAAAAATAAAATAATTCATTGTATAAGGCGTTACTTTGCGGAACTCCATTATTACAAACCAAAAATTAATATAAAAATGTATATATACTTTCATTTAAATTTTAATTTGTAAATAAGTAACAATGTGTCCAATTTGCCACGATAGCTGTTGGAATGGTCCGTTACCATTTTACAATCACCATCGTTTTCTGATTGACGTCGCCACAGACACAGCGGCAACCCAGAGGCAGCGTATACGTGGTATTGCATGCTCGTTTGCTTTCCAGAAAGTAGTGTGTTCAAGTGGTATAATCGAATTATCCCACTAGCGATAATATATTTTGCGTGTCAATAACGCGCGGTTGAATAATTAGATCCAACGCCGCTTATAAACTGTTTGCTTTATCTTACGTGTGTCTCGTCTTGTAAACGTTGGGATGGATCTCCTCTGCCGGAGAGGGGCAGGGGGAGGGGGAGGGAGGGGAAATTAGATTCACCTGCGAGATACGTCTTCATTACGCGCGTCCAGCATTGAAGAAGCGCATCCTTTAAAGCAATTCCGAGAAAATTTTCTTCGCTTTCTAATGAGATATATTAAAAATACTCTCCGAGTAAGCTGCTGACATTGTAGAACACGATCTCTTTGTTCCTCGCAGCTCGACAGTGATGTAAGCTCGTCGGATGCATTTAGAGATCTAAACATACTTACAAAGGAACGATTGTTTTTTTTAGTCAGACTTACCTTTGTAGAATAGAAACGTAATTGTTTTCGCTCCCGACTACAACTGTGCTGTAGTATATACTGCACTGGTGTGTTTTTACCGATGCGATCGTTACGATTAATATAGATTTTAAAACATACGATTAAATTGTGTTTATCAAACTGAAAGTCAGTCAACCTGGTTGACTTGACCAATAAAATTATGTGTAATAAAATAATCCCATGAAGTTTAACAAAAATTGATGATGTATTTATTTTACAAAATTATAAATGTAAAACTTATCGCCAATGCAGTTTTATTCAATGTGATACTGTGGCATATCTAACCGCTTTGTTATTTACAACTGCAGACGAAGAATAATTTATATTTGTATCACTTCCAAGAGTAATTTAAAAGTTTCCACCAGAGATTGCATGAGTGTAGCTAACACAACGTTAATACTCTGTACAGACATGTTTGCTCTAAGCAGAGGTTCCACGCAGGACGTGAAAATAGAGTTACTTTTTAAAGGCACTTCAATCTAAATACTAACACATACATTGGAATCGGAGCAATGAGCTCCGTATAAATGCTGCTGGAGCTGGTCTGGAGTGCAGGAACCCTGCGTTGTTATACTCCCGGGAGTGTGCAGGCGTATATTGAGCGGTTATTTGGTAGGTGGTAGAATCTGTTAAATTATACTCAGAACCGATAGATGTATTACAAAGTTCAGGAATTTAATTCTCATACGGGTATACTTAATCACTTCCGCCGCCTGCCCCGGTTGTTTTCAATCGTAAAACCAATCGTATTCAGCCTTCGGTTGGTTTGAAAACATTCGACACTACTCGTAGGTTGGCCATCAACCCCTCCACCAATCAGCGTGGTGGAGTTTGCTCTAGACTTTCCGCAGCTGTAGCTGTGGGGTGTGTCGGTGACCCGTGCCCAACAGTGGAACGTCTACGGGTTGTAGCTATGTACCTATACATTACATCGGGAAGGATTCCTTACCAGGACTGTAGCAACATCTGAGAGTTTTATTCGACTCGAGGGAGGCAGACGAGAGCTATCGGAGCGATACATCAGCGTCCCAACGGTCATTAAGAGTTGAATGGCCTTTAAAAATAATGAATATGAATATCTGCACGCCGCGCTGCCGAGACAAAGGGAGAGCGATCAGTGCGTGCCGCGATGAACTGGCGATTCCGTCAGTAATGGAAGATTATACATTGTATGGATAAAAGATAAATCGAGCTTGCACCATCCATCTGTTGCCGCCCGTCATTAGCTTGCTGCGACCCATATACGTCCCACTGCTGGGCACGGGTCTCCCCCATAGACACAGCTGCGGGAAGTCTAGAGCATACTCCACCACGCTGTTCTAATGCGGATTGGTGGAGGGGTTAGTGGCCAACCCAGTTTCGAATGTTCTTAAGCCACCCGAAGGTCTTCGACAAGGCTTAACGATTGTTTCCAATGTTGAAAATGACTGACGGCTTAACGTGCCCTCCGAAGCACGTCCATGAAATTTTACCACTAGCGGTCACCCATCCGCAAACCGACCGCGCCCGTCGGTGCTTAACTCTTTCGATCACATTGAATCGACACGAGCCATTGGGCTATGGACGCTACTACAACCGTCATTAATAAACATTAACTAAGTGGACTGACTCATAGTTTAGTTAGTTTGTGTTAGTCGTAGTCCAGTTAATATCGATAGTAAGAATCTCGTTTCGAGTCGGTCACAGAGACCGCTCACCTCTAGGACTGTACAAAGACGAGCAGTCATCCAGTTTACCCACTCGTGTTGTATTTTAGAGGAGTTAGATAGAATTGTAGTTTTTCAATAGAATACCGCTTAAAAAAATCATCGGCTGTGAATGAGCAATACCTAAGGAGTGTATCTTGAAGAATTCCATGTCAGAGTATACCTTGAAACATCCGAAGGAAGCTCACTGTTTAAACACACATTTTTCAAAAGGACACAATTAAAAAATAAATGACAGAATTATGTTCCCAGAGAGTTCCATTTTCAAATAATAGTTTTTTTTTATTGCAAGTGGCTACATAAACTAAGTATAATTATTAGCGATAAACATTTTCTTTTTTTCATGTTACTATTGTTTAAGTGTTACTTATGTCAATTTTTGGAGTTTGTTGTCACGTCACGTTTGGATTTTGAATGTGTCTTCCTTCCAACTCAAAAGTCGCCGAGCTAATTCGATACAATAAATAAAGTTAAGTTAGGAGCTTCAAATACACTCGAGCCAAGCCCATACAATCCGAATCCCAATCATCTTTTAGCAATCCGTCCTCCGCCCGCGGCCTCGCACCATCATCTGGCCGCGCTGTTTGACTTGCCTAGTTCCTCTTCCGGCCGATGTGATGTGAGTTTAATTAATCTGTCTCGAGTTCTGCTACAGATTAATTGCGGCCGGATTGAAGGCAGATGTTCAGCTGGCTCGATAACAATGCCATTAATGGGAATCAAAACGTGGAATATTTTATAGTCGAGCTCGATTGAGTTTATGTATTTATTATGTATGTATATTTGTATTACTATGTATATCTATACCTATTCATAGTTATTCTTTTTAGTTAGTTTTTACCTGCCACCAGTTTTTCTATATCCACCCAGGGTTGTCTGGTAGAAAATGCCATTCGGCATTATGTTGGCCCTATGTTAGCCTATAAGGTGACATGAAAATTAAATAAATAAATAAATATTGAAAAAAAAAAGGAAATAGTTGTATTTCTAAAATAAATAATATTAATATCTCAGTATAGTTGGAATCCTGGGGGACAAATTCCTTTTGTAGTTTTGAAGGATGGTGTTTATGGAATCAGTCAGCTATCCGAGAGGTCCAGGGTTCAAATCCCGTATTATAAATGACGCCGAGTACCGATTGGCAGACTTCACACGGGTTTGAGGATATTATTCGAGGTCTTTAGCATAGGTATCTACAGGTTTCCTAATGATAATTTTTTCAACATTACAGAATTATAGTTGAAGTTACCGGCTTACTCACGTGTGATTTAAGGTGGAAATAGGCCGACTAGATTTAAGGTGGAAATAGGCCGACTAGTCTAGGTGGAATAGACTGATTAGCGCTCGCGGCGGGCACGGCGTACACTGAACCGCGGCTGCTGGTTTTCAGCGTAGCCCTTTTTTTTTCAAAGCACCCGAAGATCAACGTTCAGTGGACATGTAATAAAAATAAGTTAGGCAGGGACCCATTATATATTGAGAGATCTTTGATGTGGCCAAATTAAAAATGAGTCTCGTGTATTACACTCAATTTAGTTGAAAATGTAATTATTTAATATTTGCAGACGAGATAATGAACTGGTTTTAGTGTAATAAACCAGGTAAGGGCTCGTCCACATCTGAACCATTCATATGCCATGTGTAATTTTACTCGAATATTTTCAAACAATAATCTAATATATAAAATTTCCATGTCACAATGTTTGTTGCAGTACTCCTCCGAAACGGCTTTACCGATTTTTACCAAATTTTATATGCGTATTCAGTAGGTTTGAGAATCGGCTAACATTTATTTTTCATCCCCCTAAATGTTAAGGGTAGTCCACCCCAAAATTTTTTTTTTCAATTTTTAGATAAATTTTTATTTTTTTATGATACAGCATTAGAAAATACATACAACCCTGAATTTTCAATTCTCTACGATCAACCCCTATTTTTTCATCGCGATTTTTATTTTTAATAATTTCCTTCAATTATGATTGGCAAAACAACGTTTGCCGGGTCAGCTGGTATTCTATATAATTTGCAGCGTAGGACGAAAAAACAACCGCTAAAACAAAAGTATAAAAATGACCCACCTATCTGCAGAATATCAATATGACTGTATGTATTGTTGGAACGAAGTTCCTTATCGCGCGTTGCGAAAGGGGGCTAGACGGAAAAAATTAAGACCAAAGGTTGTAACGACACTTTTTGCTATAGTTGTAAGCCGTGTGGTGTGCTCGTTTCTCTGTCTGTCTCTCTCTCTCTTCCTCTCATAGAAAGCAAGCCAGTTATTTTCGTTTCGTCTTTCTATTTTGCATTGATCAGTGTGGTGTCGCGACGATTATTTTTGTTGAGTGTATACAGGTTTTTATGTACATAATAAATAATAAAAATACCAATAACTTATAATAACTTATATATCCAATAACTTCGTTCCACCCGGGTGTCCCTTGCCACCTCTTAAGTTTTTTTCTGATTCTACTGAAGGTACTTTAGGTAGTTATCTTATGCGGTATTACAATTTATTTACGTTTAGGCATTCCCGGAAGTATACAGGAACACCCTCTAACGCAGTTAAGCTTTCCACCGACTGAGCTGGTTCCATTTTATTGGACGCGTTGGTTTAGGTGTGGATGCACCCTAAGGAGCAGGTTCACGCTCGCGCTGCGGCAAGGGTGATCTTCGAGTGAATTCTCATCTCGCTAACTACCTCTGGAATCTATTTTATTGTGGCTGATCAGTATTACAATTTAAGCATCATATTATTAATTAAAATATTTATTAAATTTCGTCGTTTGGAGGTCAAAGCAAGAGTACAGAGTTTAATAAACGTTTACTTACTGTTAGGACACCCACTAGGATTTTTTGAACTACGAGTTCTATCCAAGAGCTGAAAAGATGTTTTCATATAAAATATCACGACTACTTACCCTGAAAGGGTAGGCAAATGTATGTAGGTACTATAATAACTTTTCACCGAGTTAAGCTTCTATAAAAAAATAATTTTAGACTGTCTTAGCCGGGAATTTTAGAAGCTTGGGGTCTAGATTAGAAATGAGCTTTTGAGGCCCACTCCTGGGCACATGCCACCAGGCCAATCGATGCCGCTCCCCGGTCCTGGCCTGTTGGATCCAGCGGTTAATGGCGGGCATCTTTAACAGTTACCATTGTTATTCCCAACAGTGGGACAAAGAAAGGGTTGTGATCATGATGATGATGATTCAATACGGGGTTCGAACCCGCTTTCCCTAGCTTTGTAGACTCGCTTTCAAACAACAGATCAACGAGGCGAGTAAAAAGAATTTAATATTATGCTATAATAATGTATTTGTAATGTTTATTTCCTCTGCCGATATTTGGCAGGCTCACTTCTAAAGCACGAAGTTACCAAATGCATAATTAGGTATTCTAAACAGGCCGCTCCGCTGCAGGTCGGTTGCGTATAGCTCGCGGCGCATAGGCTGACCCGCGGCAGCCACCATAATGATGCGAATAAGCCTAAACGCATACTAATAGATGATAGGAACTGCTACCCATTGGTGGGCACATTCGTCGGTACAAAAGTCAACTAGCCGCAGTGTAATTTTGGCAGTAAACTACGTTAACTAATCTCACATAGATTAGTTTACCTTTGTAGAATTTTTACTTTTTTCAGTTAAGCAGAAAAACGATTTGTTTTTTTGCATAACTGAAAAAAGTAAAAATATTTTGCCACAGTATGCGTTGTGTCAAGATTTTGATGTCCATAATATATGTGTAAAAACTGCCAGAATTACACTTTGGCTAATTGACTTTTGTACCGACTTATTTCTCCCACAGACACAGCTGAAGGAGGCCTTGAGCATGCTAGACTTAGCTGCTTCAATGCGGATTGGTGGAGAGGTTGGTGGAGGTTGGTGGCGAGGCTGGTGGAGGTTGGTGGCCAACAATATCGAATGTTAACGATTTTACAATTGAAAACTCCTTTATCCGACGCCTCTACTATGATTCTATTACCGGGCCTCTACTATGACACTTTTAAAATTAATTACTTAAGTGCAGTCTGTGTCTGAGAATTAGTCTAAAGGCAATGTGAGCTTTCGACGAAATAAATGGCTATTTTTTTAATTTTCTTTTTATAACCGTCGCCGCTACGGTTTTAATTGCCCTCTGAAGCACGAAAGCGCACCCATAACATTTTGTTACAAGAGCGGTCACCCATCCACATATTACCAGAGCCCAACTTCACTTAACTCAGTTTGCTACCCTTGAGTACTAAGATGGTACTGTAAGAGGTACAAACCGAATCCATACACCACAGGTTCACCTATAATTTTGGCTGTATTAATCCCTGCGTGGTCATCCTTAAACCGCTAAACTAACAGCGGATTCGGTCGGAAATGATATCGCCTGCAAAATTAGCGCCAACCGGGCCGTTAACAGCGCACATGCGCCCGTACAGACAGATGCAATCAGACTCCGTAATCCGCGATTCCGTCGCATTGAGACTGAATCGAAAGGGATTATCTGCATGAGTGACCAGCATCGCTTGGTCTCTCGCGCGCAGCTGTGACAGTGCCACCGGGGCTCAAGCGGTACTGGGTAATAATATTCTTACAGGTCTGCAGGCGTTAGTAGCGTATTAATGGAGAAAATAATTCGGAGTTAGAGAGATCTGGCGCCGTTCCGATGCGATAACTAGATTTTTCTGTTCTATTGCAGGTAAGAAAATGGATGTTCTTAATGAGGCTTGCGGTAGAATTTGACTGGTAGAAATTGTCACGTGAGTAAATATTAAGCGTTAGATATGCTCCCTCCATGCGACTTATTATAGACTTTATGGTAACCATGATGGCTAAATTTTTATTTTTACATAAGTACTCAATACAGTGTGATTACATTCAATATGCTACCTACGAGTGAAAGTAATAAAAATCTTGTTTTTTTATTATAAATTTGATGTGTGTTATATTTTTTTAAGTAGGTGGTAATTAGTTTAAGATATAAGTATGTATATATTAATATAGTGAACTGTGTATTTTAAACGTGTCGATTGTGTTAAGCGCCAAACAAACAAACAAACAAATAAAAAAAAAAAAAAAAAAATTACGCACGTTTGAAGGGCGGCGGCGAAAAAATCTTAAAAGTGACTACTGGCTTTAATGCTGAGCACCTGCATAGCCGGACATAACGTTCCATTACGAAATAAATATCTGCCCCGCCGGGATCGAAGCTACGGCTCGGCGGCGCGGTCAGCGTCAGTCCACTGCGTCATTGAATTAGCCTGTTTCAACAACGAGTTCATCGCCGCGCTCAGATCGCTCTCGAGACCCAGATACAGGTAAGCTCCTTATTAAAGAAAACAATTTCTCAAAGCGCCCGCACCCCGCACCCCGCACGCCGCACCCCGCACCTCGCACGCCGCACCCCGCACCTCGCACCCCGCACTCCGCACTCTGCACCCCGCACCCCGCATCCCGACACGTCGCTCGCCGTGTCGCCAAAAAACATTTCTTTTCTTGCGCTCAGGTTTCAGACGAAGGAGTATTATTGCTGACACAGCTTAGACGTTTACGAGACAAGCTCACTATTATTATTTTGATAAGGTACAATCTATATATATAAAAGGAGAAGGTGCCTGACTGACTGACTGACTGACTGACTGACTGACTGACTGACTGACTGACTGACTGACTGACATATCAACGCAGGGCCTAAACTATAAGGGCTAGAAACTTGAAATTTTGCACAGGGGTTCCTTTTATAACGTAGGGGAGCACTAAGAAAGGATTTCTGAAAATTCACCCCCTAAAACGGGGGTGCAAAGTTAGTATGAAACTTTGCCGTTTTTGAAGTCTTTAGACGGGTAGACGTCGTTAATGGGTCTAATTCTACGCGAGCGAAGCTGCGGGCGTCCACTAGTCTATGACTATACGGCGTGACAGCCCAGTGGCTATCGAATTCGCCTCTCACTCGAGCGATCCGGGTTCGAATCCAAGCGGCACGCACCAATGATTAAGTTACGTGCGATTTAAGAAATTGAGGAAACCTGCATTACTGAGACTTCCTCATAATATTCTCGAAGGCATGTGAAATCTGCCAATCCGCACTTGGCCAGCGTGGTGGACTAAGGCCTAATCACTCCCATTCTGAGAGGAGACCATTCACATCAATGGGACAAAGAAAGGGTTGTGGTGGTGGAATCTATAATGCTTTTAATATTGTATAGCAGCTTAACAAGCGCATTGGTTGATTAGATCATACTGAGTCCTTATTCGGGTATTGATCGGCAACTTCAAAGTTACCTTAATCTTATTCGCAGCATTGTCTGGAGGAGCGTGTAATCTGGCCCTCGATCCGCTGCAAAGGAAGATCTATATTGCTATTGCGGGTAGCTCCATTTAGTATATTATTGATCCGACGCCAACTTGAACCATAGTAATATGATGCTTCTAGTACTTGGAAAACTGTAACAGAGTATCAGTTAGAATTCTATGCATTTACTGACAATCAGTATTAAAAGCGAACAAATTTTAGTTCGAACCAAAACAAACTGCAATAGATCATTCCGTGCTCAAACAAAGAAACATACGCAGCGAGTGCGGCGCAACGTTTCCGCTCTACTTCGGCGAAGCCAAAGGGCCTTCGCCGGCAGGTGCTTTAAAATTTCACCGAATTTAGTCGCGTTTTCGTACTTACTTCGCTCCGAGTTTCCACAAAAATCGCACACACTGCTAATTAGAGCGAAGCGGCAAAAAGGTTAATTATTTTCTTTATACGAACCGCCGGCGCCGGGCCGGTCGCACCGCGCGCTGGCGGGCGGGAACATTTCAAAAATAAGGGAATAAAACATTCTCATCCATAATATCCATAATCCGTAATTTTTAGAAATAGAAATAGAAAAAAATATATAATCCATAATATCAATAATCCGTAATTCCATAATCCATAATTCCATAATCCATAGTATCCATAATTCCATAATCCATAATATCCATAATTCCATAATCCATAACATCCATAATTCCATACTATCCATAATATCCATAATCTATAATTACATAATCAATAATTCCATAATATTCCATAATTCCATAATATTCAATTCCATAATAATATTATAAATGCGAAAGTAACTCTGTCTGTCTGTCTGTCTCTCTCGACTGCCGGGTCGGAGAACTCACAGCTTCTCGCCGAATCTGAAGCGAGAGCAGTAGACCGCTGTAATTAATTCTTTTAAGGAGGACGGCAGGTGCCCATTGAGTCTGTGTTTTTCTTTTTGGCCATTTCCATTGTTTTATTTTAATACAGCCGCGGGGCAGCCGGATGTGCAGCTTCACTCAAAGCAATGTTTGTTTCAGAACTTATTCAAAGGCTTATAAAAAGCTAGTAGGTACGTCCCCTTCCCCAACGGACATTTGTTAAAAATTCGATCTCAATCGCGTTCAAATCCGGGCACGCTAATTTCATAATGTACTAGTGGACGCCCGCAGCTTCGCTCGCGTAGAATTAGACCCATTAATGACGTCTGCCCGCGTTCGGGTTGCCCACTTGACTTCAACGGCAGTTTCATACTAACTTTGCACCCCCGTTTTATGAAATAATAAATGATAAAATGTTTTTAATAATAATAAAATAATAATAAAATGTTTTTTATACACTATTTTAGTATTTTTATTTTTAACCGTCGTTCATTAGCGTGAAGCGTCGCGTCACTTTGACATTTCATATGGCAGAACAACGTTTGCGGGGTCAACTCGTGTATATGTAATATTCAGATTTAGGTTATGTAACAATCATGATCAGTCAGAAATTCAGCTGAAGGTCCAGTTCGACGCACGACCTGCAGCTCCACTCTATCGAAGTGAAAACCGGTCGGATCAATTGAGCGATGGGGGGAGGGTTGGCGACAAAATCTGAAATATTGAAGCGACGGCGTATCTTTTGTTAAATGACTTGTAAAGGTTTTAATGGAAAAAGTTGAAACGGCCAGCTTTCAATTAGTTCATAATTTTCCGACAAAGCCCTCAATTGGAGTGTTATTTTCGTTTTCAAGTAGTTTGGGAGTAAATCACTTTGATGTTTTAATGAGGCAATTTCATTTCAATTGGTTCCAGTCGAGTATAAACGGATGACAAGTTAATCTCAATCTCACGAGAGCTGGAGCCGAGAGCTGGTTCCAGAAAGTATACACTTCAGGTTACAGATATTATACCTAATCGTACAGACGAGATACAACCGCAAGCTTCCCATATCTACCACTAGAATTTTAATTTCGCCTGGGGATAGTTTTGCATGCCTACAATTGTATTGTATAGTGGACGCCCGCAGCTTCGCTCTCGTGGAATTAGACATAACAATAGTCTAGTAATTTTATATAGCCTATGTCACACAGTTAAGATGCAGCAATTTCGCATACAAATTTTGAAAATCCTTTCGTCACATCGGTGAAATTTTAGAAAGAGAAGCCCAGGCTCCGAGGTGCCAGGGGGTGTAAAGAAGCTTTTAAGGGAGCTTTACCCCAATCGTTGCAACTCTGCTGCAACGAATTAGATCCCCCTCCGCCCGCACTGCGGCGCCAGTGGTACGGAACCGATTAGCATCGACAAGCGCTCGATTGATGAGGTTTTCCGGCACCGAACGATAGTGCCAGTGCTGTTCTGCGTCATCAAAAAGTACGAGAGGCTTCACAGAACCGCATACTGAGCTCTTATGCCAACGCCGATTTCCCCTTAATTAATAGACATTAAGTTTCTCCTTAAGAAATTAAATGTCACATGCTGTAACGGTGTAGGACACATCGGAGGAAACCTGCATGCCCGAGAGTTCTTCTAATGTTCTCGAAGGCATGTGAAGTCTGCCAATCCGCACTTGGCCAGCGTGGTGGAATAAGGCCTAATCCCTCCCGTTCTGAGAGGAGACCCGTGCCCAACAGTGGGCCAAAGAAAGGGTTGTGATGATGATGATGTTTCTCCTTAAGCAACGTCGAGTGCGGTTGGTTGTGGATGGGTGACCGTTAGAGTAAACATTTCTTGGTGGGTTTTGTGCTTGTGCATGTTTTTAATTGTAAAACAATGGTCAAGCCGTGTCGAAGACTTACGGGTGTCTTGAGAACTTAGACCACAAAACTGTATATCTAGTACAAAAAGTTGTTTTTAATTCGGACTGGTACTTCCAGAGATTAGCGCGTTTAAACAAACAATAAAAAATCTCCCGCTTTATAATATTAGCATAAACAAGTTTTAATGCTTACACCAAATGGCGTTCTATCCTCAGATATGAAGCCATTCTCTCCACATAATTGCGCACAACACCTGAACAGAGCGGCATTAAGCATGCAACAGTGTAGGTAGGTACTTGTGGCCGATATTGTCGAGGACAATAAAATTGATTACACAGACGGGGCGAGAGATTGCGGCGGGGTGGCTGTAGACTTGGTACACGCTCCAATATGTAGCCGATATTGTCACAGATTAACGAGGGTTATGCTGCACTGAAGCAACACCTATCTGAACAACATATGTGTACAGTGTTACTTGTTATTTCGGGAATTAATAACTCATATTTTTTTTATGTAAGTCTGTCTAAATTCCAACTACAGCTATAGTATTAAAATTGAAGGATATCTTCATAAAAGTGACGAGTTGGCAGTGCGAACGTGACCCGATATAAAAATGTAAATGGTAGGTAGGTAAAATAAACATTTTCACATACTAAAACGTACTATGTTGTCCGCTGTATGTCAGTGGCTGCAAATTGTTTTTGTGATTGTTTTGAGTGTAATGCGAGGCAGCAGGTGTTCGGAATGCTTGTTTGCTCTCCCCGAGCCAACGCGGACCGATGAGTTCAAATATTTGATCGAATACCAACTCGTGTAATCATAATTTGAATTAGTTAGTTATGTGGTTCATAAACTAGTAAAACGATAACTTTATACTAAGTCAAATGATATTACAGCTTTACTTCGCATTCGATATTGTTTTGTTGGTAAATATTAGCCTTTGAGTTGAACTGTTACTTTTTAATGTAAACCCCATATAACCCACCGTGTAAACCTCAGAAGGAAGCTTACACTTAACGTAATGGGCACAAATGTTTGCGTAAATACTTTAGTTAGACAACCCATTAGAATATCAATTTGCTATCAGGCTTTTGTACCGTTTAACATAAGCCGCGGTCAGTTGTGTAGGTGTAGAGCAGCGATAGCGTTAATGTATCGCCTGCCATATCGCGCGGCGGCCACTCCCGGTAATAGCGACCAGCTCTATCGCGATGATATCGACGATGTTCATAGATAGCTCTATCCTATTCTAATTGGCAATACTCATTTATTTCTTCCACCGTGTTCAGTCTAGTGCATCGATGTATGAAGTGTAAAAAAGGCAGTGTTATGTGCGCTCTGTTGCATACATATTTGATTTTTATTAACATACTTTTATTAGGTCCACTTTTTTTTTTTTATGGATACAGCAAACGAGCTTGCAGCACCACCCATCCGCTGCCACCCATGACAACTGTGACTGACTTTGAACAAGACTCAATTAGGGACTGGGATGGTTAGTCCAAGTAGTTGAGAAAGTTAATTAGAACATTAGTTGGTCAGTTCGTTAGTAGGTATGAGGACTAGGGACTGTTAGTGATAGTTAGTCCTGTTAGTTGGTGTTAGTAATAGTCCAGTTAGTACTTGTTAGTAGGAGTCTCGTTCTAAGTCAGTCACAGTTGTGTTGCTACCCTTGAGGACTAAGATGGTCGCCTCTAAAGAAGTGTAACCGGAATCCACACCTTTCCAACCGGACCACAATTGCTTTAAAAACAATTATTACACGGCAGAAATGGTACTAGGTACCGTGGCGGGCGGTGGTACTGCCCCGGTCGAACTCTATATGGAACCAATTAGCTTTCATATAAAACCTATTTGGTTCCCTATAGGCTCTACCACCTTACCACTTGTATGTAACTCACAATGTAAGGGAATCTTTGAGAGCTAATTTAACCATCTTCCAAGGATCGTAGCGTAATGAAAATTGGCAGCTGTATGTATTTCTGAGACACATTCAATAATATGGTACTGTCGAGCTGATCTGATGATGGAGCCGGAAGATATTAGCTACTTTAAAGTGGAATCTTTGAGAGCTAATTTAACCATCTTCCAAGGATCGTAGCGTAATGAAAATTGGCAGCTGTATGTACTTCTAAAACGTATTCAATAATATGGTACTGTCAAGCTGATCTGATGATGGAGCCGGAAGATATTAGCTACTTTAAAGTGGAATCTTTGAGAGCTAATTTAACCATCTTCCAAGGATCGTAGCGTAATGAAAATTGGTATGTACTTCTGAAACGTATTCAATAATATGGTACTGTCGAGCTGATCTGATGATGGAGCCGGAAGATATTAGCTACTTTAAAGTGGAATCTTTGAGAGCTAATTTAACCATCTTCCAAGGATCGTAGCGTAATGAAAATTGGCAGCTGTATGTACTTCTGAGACACATTCAATAATATGGTACTGTCGAGCTGATCTGATGATGGAGCCGGAAGATATTAACTGGAACTTCATGATGGAATAAGGTATCATAGTCGTGTTTGCACTTGTGGTAAGGTCTTGTAATGAACTTTGACCACGATTAGGTTTCAAGGTCTGATGATGAAGCCGGAAGATATTAACTGGAACTTCGTGATGGAATATCGTATCATAGTCATGTTTGCACTTGTGGTAAAGTCTTGTAATGAAATTTGACCACGATTAGGTTTCAAGGTCTGATGATGAAGCCGAAAGATGGGCACTGGAATTCCATGATGGAATATCGTATCATAGTCGTGTTTGCACTTGTGGTAAAGTCTTGTAATGAACTTTGACCACGATTAGGTTTCAAGGTCTCATGATTTCTTTTTTAGTTGGATTTTTTATAAAAGTGTGTTTTTTTAGTTTTTTTAAACTATTAATTAATTTATTGTGAACCTTCTGCAATGTTTTGTACGTGACGTATTCTAACAGATTTCAATTAAGTACACTTAATATTATGTAATATATTATGTACCTACCTATTTTTTACTTGACAAATCAATCCCTGTTTCAACAACAACATTAAACATTTTTTCATTCTGGCGCCCTAAATTTCTTCTCCCATTTTTACGTACCTACCTTTAGTAAGGCAAGATTTAAATTTATCGGCAAAATTTTTGAGTGGATTCAGCCAGAGCGGTGCGTCGGGCGGAATTAGGCAAATTCTCCTCATTACGGGCTCGCCGGAGCCAAACATCAATTAACTGAATATTGCGAAACTTCCCGCCTCCTCTTTACGTATATTTACTAACCAAGCGTTTGGTATTCTCGTGGCGCTTAGTTAGACATGATGAACGAGAGAGATGAAGAGATGATGTCGTCTTCATTATCCGATAGTCTAGAAGATGTTAAAGATGTAACAGTCCAAAACTTATACTTAAGTTATACTCGGTGAAAACTATTGATAACACAAAACCATACCCATCAGAATCGACGAAATCCTTTTCGTGGGGTACCTTTTTTCTACGGAAGCGACCATCTCAGTCTTCAACCTTATGAGTCTTGCTTGGAATCTGCCACAAATGCCACATTAATCAGATGGATGGTGTGGTAGCAGATAGATGGTGCTGCATGCGCCTTTGCTATCTTGTATCCATTATAAAACTTAATGATCGACAAGTGACTACTACGTCCTTCTTACAAAAACAATGGTTACTTTTTTAAATAAGTAGTTCTAACTAAGAAAGCTAAAAGAGAGGGAGAGAGTATTGTAATGACATTAACAAAACATTACTCTAAGTGCTTGAGCCCCAACGAGCACCAACGAGCCCCAACGAGCCCCGACGAGCCCCGACCGAGCCCTGACAAGCCCCGACCCTGGAGCTGCAGCCGTTAATCGAATCAGTCGCGATCCGCGAGTCGCAACAACTTTACATACCTTTATAATTTAGCTTCAAAATATATTTTAAATTCCTAAATGTTACTCCTAAAAGTTAGAGATAATTCAGACGAGAGTTTTTAGTTTAATGTAGTTATTAGCAGTAATGGAATTATAATACGTTTAACTCGTTTAACGGTTGTAGAAGCTATCACTAATTGGAGGCGCGGAAGCGGCGGATGAGGTCTAAACTAGACCTTGCGGTTAGTGGACTGTATTTTTGAAAGGTGATGAGCCGGTGGTTTGAGGAGGTGGACGAACGAAGACCACGCACGCTTACCTTGCACACGTTGAGGCGGCTCGCCGGCAGGGCGCGCGGTAATCCAGCGCAATCTCGTAATTTTCGCCAGGCACACACTGAACTTCACTTCCCCAGGGATCCCTGCTTCAGTTCCTTCACTTATACTACTATATTTTGGGTTTCAACAAGTTTATAAAGGTTTAATTTTATTGCAACGTTACGATGCAATACGAGCGGCGCGAGCGGTTATCGTAGACTGATTTTGACAAGTTTGACATCTCGTCCCTCTCTTCTTGCGAGTGCATTGGCTTGAGCGTGCGTGGGAGAGGGATAGGGATATGGGTAAGATTTATGAATCCACTAAACCGTATTATGGCGGCAACATATTCCCCCGGCTTTAAAGGGCACCTTTAAAAGAAATAAACAGCGGAAAAGAAAATATATAATTATAAGGGAATATATAATAGGATACATTTACCCATAACGCGGTTGCGGATGCGGTTTATAAGTAAAACTAAATCTAAATAAAGCGGTAACTAACTGAACTAAACTAACTATGTAAATACTAATTAATATGCGGAATTGAAGTTATATTTTATTGGCTAGGCAAAGGACACAGCTTGACTACTGGCCGTACAAGTCTACCCTTAGCAGTCCGAACAGTAACTACGCGGACTGTCCCATCTTTCGAAGGGTGTATTTCTTCTACGACACCCAGTGGCCATGACAATGGAGGAATGTTGTCC
This sequence comes from Carterocephalus palaemon, assembly GCA_944567765.1. Classification (NCBI taxonomy): domain Eukaryota; kingdom Metazoa; phylum Arthropoda; class Insecta; order Lepidoptera; family Hesperiidae; genus Carterocephalus; species Carterocephalus palaemon. The sequence goes on along the minus strand of OX155653.1, from coordinate 12,730,618 downwards.
ACTATGATTACCACTACAGTTCCAACATCAATCGAGACCGATGGCTTAGTCCACTTGGACCTTGATTGAAGTTGATGCAGATATTCAAGGCGCCAACGCTTCCAAAAGGACTGAAGCATGTTATCTAGAAGCTTATGTCTCTGCGGAAGTCCAAGCAAATTCTCGTCTCCCGGAGGTACCGGTAGAGAGAACAGCGGTACGGTGTTCAGAAAGTGAGCGGGTGTTAAAGCAGTGGGTTCAGCGGGATCACTGCTTAAAACTGTGAGCGGGCGAGAGTTGAGCAGCGCCTCAATTTGAGTGAGGACAGTCAGCAATTCCTCATACGACAGAATCTGCTGTCCTACCACTTTAAACAGGTGTTTCTTCACTTGCTTCACCATACTTTCCCAGCAGCCACCCCAGTGCGGAGACGAGGCTGGTATGCAGCGCCACTACTATGGAGGCGCGGAAGCGGCGGATGAGGTCTAAACTAGACCTTGCGGTTAGTGGACTGTATTTTTGAAAGGTGATGAGCCGGTGGTTTGAGGAGGTGGACGAACGAAGACCACGCACGCTTACCTTGCACACGTTGAGGCGGCTCGCCGGCAGGGCGCGCGGTAATCCAGCGCAATCTCGTAATTTTCGCCAGGCACACACTGAACTTCACTTCCCCAGGGATCCCTGCTTCAGTTCCTTCACTTATACTACTATATTTTGGGTTTCAACAAGTTTATAAAGGTTTAATTTTATTGCAACGTTACGATGCAATACGAGCGGCGCGAGCGGTTATCGTAGACTGATTTTGACAAGTTTGACATCTCGTCCCTCTCTTCTTGCGAGTGCATTGGCTTGAGCGTGCGTGGGAGAGGGATAGGGATATGGGTAAGATTTATGAATCCACTAAACCGTATTATGGCGGCAACACTAATGAAAATTAAATGTTTGCATTAAAATATTCATTGTTTTCAAGTTCAAAACAATCGATGACCTTTGTTTGGCTGAATGGGTGGCCGCTAGTCGTAATATATCATGGGCCCTTCCGTGCTTTGGAGGGCACGTCAGGGCTTCCAGACGGAAGACCTAACGTGCCCTCGAGACAGTACCCATTCTGTTCAAATGTTCTCAAGCCACCTGAAGGTCTTCGACAAGGCTTAACGATTGTTTTCACCATTGTGCACGGTAGGGCCCATGAAATTTTGCCACTAGCGGTCATCCATCCACAGACCGACCGCGCCCGTCGTTAACTCTATCGATCACATTGAATCGGCGCGAGACATTGGTCTATGGACGCTGCGATAAACTATCTATCGGGTGATTATAAAATAGAACTCATGTAGCCTTTCTCGTTCAACGACGGCGCATGACGAATGATCTTGAGACCACTCCAGAATTATCTAGAACACTCTAGAACGCGCTCGAATACTCTGGAACAAGTTGGGGACTACGAATAGTTTGTGAGCAGATCGCCGATTGAGGCACACGAAGTATGCAGAACTCGCCGAGCGTGTGCCGGTGGAGCCAATTTTAATACTTGGCCTTACTTCTAAATGAACATAGTTCACCCCCGAGGCTCTTCAGATAGACATACTTTAGTCTGCTCTTCGTATACATTTTCTGACTCAACGATTGAGTTTCCCAATATTGATACTATGTGCGCTTCAGGTTGACACTTAAACCGTACAGACATCCCACTGATGAGCTCTACAGAATATAGAAAATTATATGTATAGTCTATCTATTGTCATATATGTATGTATCGTCTCTTCAATAACACCAGCTGAAATATTTATAAAGATTTAAAAGAAGAAATTAAAAAGAAGATAAAATAGTTAACAATATAGGACAATTAAATAGGTACGGAAGAGCGAGAACACTTTTTACAAGCATTCTTCAATGCTTGTAAAAAGTATGTAGGCCTCAGAAACTGCATTTCATGTATTATGTCTCAAAAGAAATAAATAATTTTGAGTTTTGAATGACTTGAATGTAACTCTAATAGTTTCCTGGCTTTAGTGGCTTCAACAACATTCCAAGTCGGACAGCGGTAGATGTGTGACCTTTGCTGCCTTACTTTTGCCGACGGAACAAATTATACCAACGTAATTCGTCGAATCCGATCACTGAAAATAACGAATCCGGAAACAAGTAACAAATAATTGATAATTGGCAGCACCAATTATCCGTTATACTACACCGTTCTATCACAGGAAGGCCTCCAGAGCTCAGATCGCTAATCAAAGCAGACAATAAGCCCACTTGACCGTAAAGAAATTCGGAGAGCAATAACAGGAAATCGCAATAAGGAAAACCTCCTGAAAGGAGCTAACAATGATAGTTTGTCTATTACCAGTCGCCCAGTTACATCTTCCTAATATATAAGTACATAAAATAATAAGATCCCAGGCTCCAGACGTAACTTATTTTTGAAGTAAATAAATTAATAGAATGACACCAAAATGTGTAAAACAGTGGCTAGGCGGCCCTTTTACAGGCGACATGTGTCGAGGCCGTCTAGCCGAGCTTGCGAATTTCTACACTGTTTTACACATTTTACACATTATCTACGATATAAATTTGGTTACCTCAAAAATAAGTAGCATCTGTCCTGAGCTCTTGAACATAACTATCTGAGAGGTAACTTAATGGAAACTGACACCCACGTTCAGTTTTCAAACTAAGAAACTTGAAGAAGTCCTTAAAAAATCTTCAAGGGAATAATAAATTGTCGATACCAATAATAAATATTCCAAATATATTGTGTTTTTTTTTATAATTCATTTCGGAAGGAAACTCGTAACTAGTTGTAGGACATTAAAAGAAATGTAATGGTGGATATATATCGGCGTTGGATAGTAAGAGTAGTAGTAGAGGTGTTCCGGGACTAAAGAATACAAGTGATACAAACATTTTCCCGAACGTTTTGTTGAGAGCTCGCAACTCGCAGCCGGTAATGTGTGCCCGGGAACCAGTATTCTGTAGTCTCATTGGTGATTGGTGCTACAGTAAATTCGTTTCTTCATGGATCTAAGATGTAAACAAGCATGCCCATTTACTGTGAGCTTGTATAAAACTCAAGTATGTTTTAGTCGTGTGAGTGTCTAGTTCACAGTCGGTAAATGACACATCGTCGCCTCTAATAAAAGTGTGAAAAACAATTATGTACTAGACGGCAGAAATGATCTATGATTAAAGAACTAAGATTGCTCTGCGGGCAGGGCGCAGGGCGTATCCTAATGCGTAATTTTTTCGTGATCTCGATTCGACGCGATTAAGACTCTCCGCTCGGATAAACTCATTTACTCCGAAGAGGACTTTGTTCTTTTCTTGTTTGTTTGTTGTTTTATTGCTTTAAATGGAACAGCTCTGCTAATTTGATTGTCTCCGAAAGAATATTATTTAATGTCATTTGTGCTTCGTTTTGGACTTTTATTTTATTCAATGTAAGTCGAAATGTTGTATATAATAGCAAGTACGCGAGTAGCTCGTTGGTCTAGTGGTGGTGGCCACGACTGTGGCCACCACCACTTCCACTGCTTCCGGTCCCGGGTTCGATTCAAAACAATTACTACTACTTGAAATGCCCGGTAGCAGCTCGGAGTCTGTATATTTTGTGCCCGGCGTATGGCAATAGGGCCTATTGCCTATTACATGGGACCTAAACGTAACTTATAAAAGTGGGTTTACTGCAACACGCCTCTGCTGCCCCGTAAAAAATAAACATATCAAAAGTTTATTTTTTACACGCTTTCATAAGCTTGGTATGTATGTATGATGTAACAAACTCTTTGAACGGGATTTTCGCCCACTTCAAATTGTCGAAAAAATTTGAAACTTTGCACACTTATCAAGCACCGATGGCAAGATAATGCAATACTTTCAAAAAAAAACATTTCGGTTCGGTTATCTACAAAAACGTGTTTTTAGTATATTTTTTAAACGATGTTGTTAACAAAAATATGTTACGGTTTGACTGCGATTACGAAAAATTACCTACACAGAATTTTCAAAAGTACCTAAAGTGATGCGTCGAACTATTATCCCGTATGTTTCAGCTGTACTGTGAATTTATCTATAAACTATATATGTGGAGGCTCCTACTTTAGAAGAACAACGCTCTGTGAGACGAGATACGAACGTATCGTTTTTATTCGCGTCAATGTTGCCAGTTATTGCTGATTCCGCACCGCGTCTTATGACATCCATACGACCCCACCTGTTGATGTGTGAGAAAGAGACCATTTTCACAGTTTATTTCGAAGGTGCTTGATTTTTTAAAATACTTCACAAGCGTCGGTGTTAGGCACGAGTATCTCGCACAGTTGCAGCTGAGGGAGCATACTCCACCACGCTGCTCCAATGCGGGTTGGTGGAGGGGTAGTGGCCATCCCAGTGCCGAATGTTCTCTAGCCAAGGTCTCCGAAAAAGTGTAACGGTTGAAAATTTCTGGGACGCCCATGTTACCATCAGCGCTCACCCGTTCCTATACCGACCGCGGCCTACGTTACTTAACTCAGTAGATAACGTACGATACACGCAAGCAATAGGGCTACGGAGCGCTTCTTAAGAAGGATTTTGCTGTAAATTTTGCGAGTAGATGTGAGTTTGGTATACAAGAAAGGACATTTGTTTCTCCTTTATGTTGTCTTCGTGTTTGATGGTTTAAATGCCTAATGAACTTTTATATGAACGCCAGCAAGCATATCGTTGAGTTTCTCCGCCTACAAAAGGACTCTAATATCGGCAGCCAAGAGTACCATAGGATCGTTCATAAATATCTCCGCACATACTGTTCACCGCGACGTATTTTTAACGACTTCTAAAACGGATGATTTAACCTCTCTCAGCGGTGTCACCTTCCCGCAGATAAATATACTTACTTAGAAATAAATATACTTACTTAGAAAGTCATTCTGACCTTTTTCTGGCATTGACCTGTTATCCTTCTCACGTTATTCTCACGCTGCTTGAATTCAGTAATATAAATTAAGTAATAATATGCGTCAAAGGTAAATTTTCTTTGAAATAATAAAATATCATGAATGTAAAAAAATATTTTTTAAAGAAAATAACGCCCTTCGCCCTTCGCTACATATTCTTCGCTACTCAATTTGAATTTCTCAGAGCATTATTTTTCTTATTTTATATTCACATTTTACACTCCGCGCTGTTTAACTAATTTGAAAATGTCAGTAACCCTCGTGCCGTGCTGCCACAATACGAGAGACGCCAATATTAATATTATTATTATGATTTCTTTTTATTATTCCTCTTATTTTCTGTTACAGACTTCAAATTACACAAATTTTGTATTTACGTATGTATATCAGTCTCTGAAACCCATAGTAGGTACAGGCTCTTACAGGCATTATTTATTTATTTAATATTATTAAAATATTATTTATATATAATTAAATAAATAAATGAATATCATGGACATTCTCACACACAGCCCTCTGACCCCAAACTGGGCAGAGCCTGTACTATGGGTTTCACAGAATGATATAGATACATACATAGATGTTTTTATTACATACTTACATAGATATTAATATCCAGACACAGCACAAACACAAGTGTTCTTCACACGAACGTTTGTCCTGAGCGGGAGGACCCTGGCAGAAGGTCTCACTACCTATTGCGCCAGCGGGTCAGTCATCAAACTACACTTTAAACATAATAAAAGATAACATTAAATAAAGTCTTCGAGTCTAACAAAAGAAAAGGAATTTGTGAGAATGTTTTGATTTAGGTCATCAATAACTCAATTCTCGCTACACGTGTCAAAAAATTTCATTAAGATTATGATAAAAAAAATATTTTGAGTTACTTATACCGCATCTGTTGGATATCGCCAAGCAAGGCGATCACTCACATAGCCAATTTCATGAAGGAGAACACTCCGAGGTAATATTGAATAATAACTATATTAAAATATTAAAAAACCGACTTCAAAATACATATAAAAGTAAGAAATATTAGTAGATTCGTTTGTGGGCACAGGTCCCTCCGACAGCCTCAGTCAATGGGGTCGAGAGCATACTCCGCCACGCTGCTCCAATTTAGATTGGTTCGTTATTCACGTAATGCATTTAAAAAACAAAACCTTTTGCAAAACTTCTTTTTCCGTACTGTGTTCTCCTCTGTTCTTTTTCTGGTGCAATAAATTATATTGTATATTGTATTTTAGTCAGGTCGGCAGTTCATTTCATGTAAGTCGTGTTACTTCAAAGCAAGTCTGAAGCAATTCTCCAAAAAGTATTTCTTTTATAACGACTTCCTCGTCTTAAATTCGAGCAAATAGGCTTACTGTCTGTGTTGATTAGTGATGAGCTTCAGGAGCCGCTCGGAAACAGTTGCAAATTATCATTTGTTTGCTATTTACGGATGAGCCAATCCTCATGAGCCATTGTTTTGATGTTATTATGTTAATTCGATCACATTTCATTAATTTTGAGAAGGATTAATAAATATTATCGAATGGAATATCCAAGATTTTCACATTCAATGTATTACTAAACATGCATGGACACCCATCCTGCTGCCGACCGCGTCCGGGCACGCTTAATTTAGTCGACACACGTATCGCTGCTCAAGATATTTATTATTTACGTCGATATTGTCACCCGCCATACCCCTCCACAATAATCCCGACCATTCAATCCTGATACATCGCCCTGTTTTGAGCGGACACGTACTTTGATGCCTGCTTCGGCGGAGTGCTTGTTTTACGCAAAATGGCCGCCAGTGTTGCCACTCAGCTGTGAATTGAAAATGTTTTTTGACTAAATACGTCGCTCGGAGAGCAGTCGGCAGTGCGCCGAGAGCTTGGTGGAATTTAAATAAAATGTATCGAATTGGAATTTCCTAAAACATTGATAGCAGATGAATAAAATAAAATAAAAAATACTTTACAAATATCTACATTGAATTTGACGTGTGCGCGCCACTTGATCCTTACATACTGGAACTTATATTATGTATTATGTAAGTTTACTTACAGACAGACAGTACAGAAATAGGTCATATATTATTAGGCCTTGCATTCTTAACTCTATCATAAATTATGTTGATTTTAGTTATAAATATTTATTGAATAATAACGTATTTTTTCCATTAAAGTATTGTTGTATGTAACATTAAATAAAAGTCTCGGTAATCCTTTGTTAGTAATATCCAACACACCTCCGACAATTTATCACGTCCCATAACTGAAAAAAGCGAAATATTTATTTGCCTTCTCCGCATATCTCCTCGTAATACTTAACATCAGTATTAATTTCAATTCAACACAATATACTGGGGAACAATGGGAAGACAAATACGCAGACCCTCCTCTCCCCTCCTCCCCCCCCTCTCCCCAGCCTCCCCTCCCCCCCGGGTCCGTACAATAAACACGTAACAAACAGCCCTCGGCCGGTGATCGTGACAAACGCGCCCCCATAAGCAAGATTAAGCGACCCGTTTTAAAGGTGCGTGCGGCTGAATACGTTCAGGTGTGCGTCGCGGGTTGAGTGCGAGAGGCTTGGAGAGAGGTCTTCGAGACACAGCCCTGCAACCAGGAGGACCGATGACCAAGGATTCGAGGACAGGCCCGTTGGCTCCTGTCTGTTGCGCCAGGGGTCGTGGGTTCGAATCCCACTCAGGACAAATATTCGTGTGACGAACACTTGTATTTGTTCTGTGTCTGGATGTTAATATTATCTATTTAAGTATGTATTTAAAAATATCTATGTACGTATATCAGTCTCTGACACCTATAACACAGGCTCGCGCCTACTTTGGGGTCAGATGGCCGTGTGTGAGAATGTCCAAGACATTTTTCCAATTTTAGTAGTATATTTTAGATTCTACGTAAAGGATATCTGTCAGAGATCGCGTTTTTACTTGTCTACTATATTATAATTTAACCCCTAATTTTGTTGCGGCCAATGTGTTCTATTGTTATAAATTATCGCGCAATGAAATGAATCTAAAACAAGTTTTGCTTATACACATTCCTAATTTAAACTGAAACAAATTCTTCAAAAACATAATTTTAAGTTAGCTGTATAAATCCATTATTTTTCAATTTTTCACAAGCTTAACAAACGATCGTAAATCGTTTGTTCAATTCCATAGAAGATCAGATTTTTTTACAAAAATCGAGCATCGAGTCAGCGTCCGAAGCAGACACTACTCCGCAGAAATTTAATCATAACTCGAACTACAATGGCGGTCGAGTCGCGGCGTCTTGTCCTCGTTGCAGTCTTACAGTGGGGGCACAGATAACAAACTTATTCCTCAATCACAACTCGCCCTCTCGTCCGGCGCGGCAATAAAGCGAGTCGTGCAATAAAAGCAGTTCCTAACAGAGTCGCGATGAGATTAGCCTCGCGGCCCTTCCTTCCCCGCAAGGGCTCGTGTTGGCTTCAAAGTACGCCGTTTTCCAGCTCCGCCACAACCCAGTGTGCACGCAGCCTTAGGCCGATCAGTTTTTCGTGCTTCTGAGAACGTGGAGCTGAATAAATTGGACGCGTCTGACTGTTAGAAGCATCGTGGCTGTAGATCACCCGCCTAAAGTTAATATTCATATTCATATTATTTATGGTTATAATAGTTAAAATTCCGTATTAGTTAATATGCCGCAGCATTGGCTAAAATTAGCGGCAGGCGCGTTGTGGTTTGGCTAAGTCAATCATAGGATAGTTTTATATTTTAGCTATGAAAATAGTGTTTTGTCGCATATGTTATGTATAAAAGTATAAAGTTCGCCATGAATCTCAAGTCTATCTGCTTCGGATTTAATACTTACTTGTGGAGGCTCTCCTTTCATTATACCGTAATTGATTTTCTTGTGAGTTAAGATTAAATATATCAGTAAAATTCTATACAAAATGAACTGTAAAGTTAAAAAAAAAATATGTTTTTATGTGTGTGCTATAGAAGAGTACATCCATCACTCGAAAAATCAACAACACTCATTCAAAGTCAACTCATCCAAAACTCATATAATCTCGTTGGTACCCTTTAGGCTTTATAGCTGAGGAGTTTACTTTTAATTTCCCATCTACTTAGCTATCCCCTGCATCGCTCCGTCCTTCCGACCGTCCTTTTTTTACTTCAATCGATTTATTCGTAAGCTACGCTCGAATATCTTGACGAGAACTTTAGTGGAATGTATGCAAGTTTAGACCGGAGCCCCCCTGTAGCGCCGGAGTAGGCCACCGAGCTTTAGTGGGTGAAAGTCCCACATAACCCGGCGTCGCTCCCACGACGTTTGAGTACCTTTTCAAGGTTTCCCACTCGTAAAAAAAAAAGGTAATACATGGAATCTGTTTAAACACTTCGCCCGCACCAGAACGCCGTCCTTCTACATTTTCCGAGACCGCTCATTGGGCGAAATTAAATCAATGCCGGGGAAACATTACATCCCTAACGAAGCGGCGCGTACCGCTGTTGTAAGAAATTACAATTTTTAAACTGTCCGGATTATTGCGGCCAGGATTTATGATAGCCCGGGACGCTGCGGGATGAGGACCAACTTTTAATGAATTATTATTACATCTCAAGGAGTAATTTCGCTTGTCGTACAATTCTGTCGGGAGTTATTTTTTTCAAGGTAAGGGAGTGCAATCGAGTTTAATATTAATACAGGCCGTAATATTAAACTCGAGTTTGATAAAGGACTTGAGCCAGCTGACGTATGAACTTAAAGGTTTTGGATATAAGATAGCAAACAAGCATGCTGGACGACCCATCCAGGTGATCCTGATCTGAGATGATGTGAATGAGCTTCTATTAATGTGACAACAGAAATATGTGGTTGGTTATATTGTTTGTATCCTTGAAGTTTTGTGAAAGTGATGTGTTGTCTAAAATTAATGTAATCGATTGTAACCATTTTAATGATGGTACAAAAAGTAATAATAAGTAAACAGAAGCACTCTAGTCACCCTAACTTACCACCTATCTGGACCGCCTTATACTTCTGTCTTGTCAGAGTCATGTTAAATGCAGAGTTTCGGTAGTTACTTTGTATATATCGTCGGTACAAAAGTCAACTAGCCAAAGTGTCATTTGACTTTTGTACCGACGATATGTAAAGCCATCAGAACTTGAAATTCTCAGTAGTCGCTTGGAGTCAGGATTTGTGCCCAGTATTTGGCAATAATCTCACCACCTTTGCCAACCCTTTCGAGGAAATACAAGCGTGATGTTATGTTATGTTATATCAAATCTAATAATCAACTGGAATTAGAAATAAATACGGATGCAATAATATTTAACTAAGTAAGGAATTAACTATGGAATGGAGATGGAATCATCCTTCATTGCTCAGCAGAGGATATTCGTATCTGTTAATTAGATTCTTGACATTTATTTTGGTACAAGCCGGCCGGCGTCCGCCGCTGCAGCCGAGTTATTCTCCCCGAGCCTGCACTTTACAACTCAAACTGAACTCTTTGATTAAACTCCAACGATTGTTCATGCAAATGTCGTTATCTGGCTCGAGTTCACTTTAAAAGCTTTAAGTACGGTAAGCAGTTTGCTCAAGTTTAACTGTTAGGTCAGAATTTGACTTTTTGTGAGAACTGTTACTTCCCGCAGCTCTGGACCAGTGTAGTGGTAGTACGTAGTGGTAGGTAGCTGTTTGTCGTAGGAGACGAGTAAAATGGGATTTGTGGGTTAAATTAGCGGCTGGCAAGAGTCCAGTGACCCTGGGAAAGACGACGCTGTGTGTGGCTGTACAGCGTCGTGAAGTGTTGTCGACTTAACGTCTAAAGGTTTGAACCTCTAATGGAGAACCTGAAATTTCATAAAATGCCCAAATTATGCTACCGAAGGGTGTTCGTGGGGAAATCCCAAATAACCCGGCATCGTCCCACGATGGTTCCCTTTGAAAGATTTCCCGCTTGTTAAACTAAACATATCTAGGGTTTATGTAAGTTTGGTTGCCTTTATATTTTCCTTTGGACGAAGAAGAATATTTGACCATTCTTAATACGCATACGAAATTTGATTGGTGCGTGCCGCCGCCAGGATTCGAACCCAGATAACCACCTGAGAAGTGAACTCGATAGCCACTGGGCGGTCACCTTCCACGTATTTACCACCCATAAAAACCTGTATCAAATGGCCCATGTGCTATGTACTTGCTAAAAATTTATTATTTAACAAATAATTTGTGCATGCCGCTAGAATATTAATACACTAGTGAACGCCCGCAGCTTCGCTCTCGTGGAATTAGACATAATAATAGTTTTGTTTACACCTAGTATGTAATATTATAGCCTATGTCACCAGTGAAGATACACCTTTCTAACGGTGAAATAATTTTTGAAATCGGTCCTGTAGTTTTTGTGTGAAAACATTACAAACAAATCTTTCCTCTTTATAATATTAGTATAGAAATAGATTTTCGATCAAAATACTGTATTCTTAGCCACTATTACTGGTTTAAAGTGAACTTAGTATGGTCAAATCCGTTTACGCTGCAAACTTACTCAGCTTATGAGGTAAGCGTTGTAGTCTCGAAGCCTGCATACATTACGGTAATTTCTAAAACTGAGTGTAATCCTGTAACGCCGTAGCTTACACGAACATTGTTCGCGTAAGTTTCCAGCGCAAGTGGAATTTACAGGTGTAATCCAAGGCTTCCTTTAGTTACAGATGTCTTGCGATCATCTGTGTTTACAAACACGGTATTTATGGACATGAAAGCGGTCAGGGACGCACAAAATCTGGACGAGTACGGTTTAAGGCTTAGGAATCGAAAGCAAAATACCACTGTTGACGATCAGAGGATAACATTCTAAGAGTAGGATACCATTGAGTTGCGCAAGGTCGCTCTGTAGCATGTGTCCCCATCTCAGTGTCCCGTGGCAGCATCACTGACTCAAGACACGTATTCGTTGCGACCCATAGACGTCCCACTGTTGGGCACGGGTCTCTCCCACAGACGCATACTCCGACATACATCCGAAGCACGGTAGCGTCCATGAAATTTTGCCACTAGCGGTCACCCATCTACAAACCGACCGCGCCCGTCGTTGCTTAACTCTTTCGATCACATTGAATCGACGCGAACCATTGGGCTGTGGCTGTGGCTGACGCTACAACAATAAACATAAGTATTATGTTATAATAGAATAGTTACTTCGCAACTCAAGTGATATCAGAAGTCTATTAAGTACCAATTCTTATTAATATGCCTCGAAAGAAAATATTTTTCCGCATGTGTAAACATAAGCCCACGAAGTATTGTTCGACAGTAACCAATGCTTACAACATTCCTGTTAAGAGATCATGCCAGCAGGACGAGTAAATCTCGTTTCATCTACCGCCGCGTTCGTAGTTTGAAGATTGAGGATTACATAAAAACCAGCGCTATCGACAGTCCTGCCTACGCGTATAATCCTCTGAAGTTCTAGACGTACCCATGAACTGTGTCGAGCGTCCTTCAGTTAATACATTCACCAGATCGTTTCGAGAGCCAACTTCGTTACTCCGACACTATTTTAACTAAGAATAAAAATGGATTATCTGCCGTCAGCACAATAAACCGGCGCTCGGGCCAGTCGAGATTGACAACGGCCCTTATGTAAGCCTTAACCTAGTTCTCAAGTCTCGAAATGAAGATTAAATAAAGAAACTTTACTGTCACTATACCCTGCTTCAGTGTTGTAGTTCAGTTAATAACAGCAAGTGAATCGATTCCAATTATTAAGAAGTAGATCAAAGAGAATAATAGCACTTTATCGGGAATGACGACATATACATTCGAATTGAAATCTTAAAGTCAAGGGCGGCAGCGACCAGGTGCATGCTCGTTTTCAAATTATGTCTATAATTATTTATTCTGTGCCCAACGGTGGGACAGTGATCAACACGGGGAAGGTGTGAAGGGGAAATGCACAGAGAAATTCGATTCGATACATTTTAAGATAAAATGGCCGCGTAGTTGGCTTGTGATCGTCGAATCTATTCGGACCAGATCACCGCATGCTGCGTCCGAGCTTCATTACAATTCGAACTGCGCTTGTTACTGTTGTCTGTAGGATTTCGATAATACTCGTCTATTTCTCATTATATTTCACGACTTTGAATTAAAAAACCGGGCAAAAAACTATTGCCATACACCGGCACAATTCCCGACTCCGAGATGCTACATGAATTTCAAGATTAGATATTCCAATATTTTATAACGTACTGGTGGACGCCCGCAGCTCCGCTCGCGTGGAATTGGACATAACAATACGCGTTTAGTCAACACTGATATTGTAATTGATATGCACTTTGATAATTAATTGTAATCAAAATAACTTTACGCCGTCAAAATAAACGATTCGTCACGTCCGTTTTGCAAGCGCTCCTCCCCTTTTTCCCTCCATTTTCCATAACCCAAAAATAACCATAACTTCTAGAGGGCGAGGCGCTCCGTTAAGAGGGAGCGATTCGCCCACGTCCTTCCCTCTTTTCTAACGATTGTGACAGCGGGAGCTATGACGTGCCGTCACATTAGTACCGTTGGAATAGATTTACCGTTCGTGTCATGATTCTCTGACTCTTTCGCACCTACTGCGTAGATAAAGATGGATGTGCTACTATGTTGTAGGCTAGGATCTGCTAGCAGCGTGGACACTATTTACTTATTCTTTCTTATTGCTTATTTACTTTCACTTACGAGTAAGTGCGCGTGACTGTTATATCATTTTTATTTTTGGATATCAATGTGTTTATTCTGGAACAGAGGTTGCTTACGTCTAAATGTATTACGTGCTCGGCTTGATACAGTAGTCTACCTTTGAGAGATTTGTCTAATAGAGATTATTAGTTACTTTTGATACATGTGTGCCATTTATTATAATTCCGTTCGTTACATTCGGAGTTCACAGTGAATAAAAACTGTTTCTGTGTCTCTATAGAGTAATGACCACCTCGTTGGTTTAGTAAACACGACTGTTAATGAATAGGTCCTAGGTTTGACCCTCTGGACAGACAATATATAAAATAATTGTCTTTTTATTGTTTGGAATTCCCAGAGTACTTAGCTCGGAATCTAGATTTTAGCCCGGTATAGACAGTTACTCGTACATGGGACCTGAATGTAACTGGTGCAAAATGGATGTACAACACATGTTTGACGGGCCCGTTGGCAATCGGTAGTGACCCTGCCTGTTGCGCCAGAGGTCGTGGGTTCGAATCCCACTCAGGACAAATATTCGTGTGACAAAACACTTGTATTTGTTCTGTGTCTGGATGTTAATATTACGTATTTAAGTATGTATTTAAAAATATATGTGTATGTATATCAGTCTCTGACACCCATAGTATAGGCTCGCGCCTATCGATGACCGTGTGTGAGAATGTCCAAGATATTTATTAAGATATTTATTTACTAACACACAAGTGGATGCCTCCACTGGAAATACAGGCCTGATGTTATATTATGTTATGTAATATATGCTATAGAGTTATGAAAAACAGCAGTGGCATGCAGCAGCAGCATGCGCAGCAAGCTCCTGAACTACAATAGAAGCTAGGATTGAAGCCAAACAAATTATAGATACAAATGAAGGGATTAATGGTTCGTCGAAGCCCTGACACGGCCGCGCAACACGACACTCCACGAGCGTTGTATTTATTGAACTTCTACTCGGTCTTTTTATGGATACAAGATAGCAAACGAGCTTGCAGCACCACCCATCCGCTGCCGCCCATTACAACTGTCACTGACAGAGAGAAGAAGAGCAGACTCAAGCAGGGACTGAGATGGTTAGTCTAATTAGTTGACACACATTAGTTGGTCAGTTTGTTAGTAGGTATGAAGACTGGGGAGTGTTAGTGATAGTTAGTCATGTTAGTTGGTATTGGTAATAGTCCAGTTAGTAATTGTTAGTAAGTCTCGTTCCAAGTCAATCACAGATGTGTTGCTACCCTTGAGGTCTAAGATGGTCGCCTCTAAAGAACCGGAAACCACATCTTTCTAACCGGACCACAAATGTTTTAAAAACAATTACTACACGGCAGAAATGGTACTAGATACCGCAGCGAGCGGTGGTACTGCCCCGGGCGAACTCATTCCTCAAAGATACGAATATCTATTTTTTTGCAAGTTATATCTATATATATAAAAGGAGAAGGTGACTGACTGACTGACTGACTGACTGACTGACTGACTGACATATCAACGCAGGGCCTAAACTGTAAGGGCTAGAAACTTGAAATTTTGCACAGGGATTCCTTTTATAACGTAGGGGAGCACTAAGAAAGGATTTTTGAAAATTCACCCCCTAAGGGGGTAAAACGGGGGTGCAAAGTTAGTATGAAACTTTTCCGTTTTTGAAGTTAGTGAATGTCTAAATCCACGCGAGCGAAGCTGCGGGCGTCCACTAGTCTTATTACTATTTACTTAATGATAATTTATCGTCCACATAAATATTATACATATTACCAAAAGTGGCAGAACAAATGGTGGTCTTATCACTAAGGTTCTTCTCACTAAGGTCTCTTCCAAACAGTCATCGAAATAACGTATTAATATAATTTTGTAACATACCCGGGCAGGGATACATAATATGTACAATAATACAATTTTAACATATAACACATACATGAATTTGTGTAACAGTTTAATAAATGATACATTTGAATATTATGATAAATATTAAGGGCATCCGGTGTATTTCCTATCCATTGAACCTCCATCCCGCGTCGGTAGCGTGTTCAATGTGCATTATGATAATAGCATTGCACGCACAGCACCAACATACTCGTGATATCCATGTTAGTGCAATGGTGCGCACACTTTTATATTATGTTCACTTAAATTACTATATTATTATTTACAATTAATTACTTTATGGATTATTCTTATTTAGGGCTGTTGTAGAGTAGCGGATGAAATCTTCGTAGAAGATATTTAGCAGGAAAATTTTGGTTAAAAGCTAAATCTTTTCATAACAGTCATGTTATAGAACTGTTGGAGGAACTGACACATCTGTGTGATAACATCCAGTATTGGTCAAATAAACGCAAACCCCTGTTAGCTATAGTTCATCAACAATTTAAAGCTCGTCCATTACATCAGTGCAACTTGTTAGAAATGTTTTCCTTAGAGACTTGGATGAGCAATCTCAATATAAAAGAATCTGTCAAAATTAGTATCCCGAAATTTAATAAGCCGAAAAGCAATTATTGTGCGAGCCAGGCTAAACTTTTGGTGGAACAATTTCTTATTTCTAATTATAGTAATCATTACAAAATTTTTACAGATGGCTCCAAAGATTGTAATTCTTCAGGAGCTGCTGTGTATGATAGCCAAATTCAAAAAAGCATTTTGTATAAGTTGGATTCAATTCATTGTATAATGGCCATAGAACTCTTTGCTATTTATAAAGCACTATGTTATATTAAAACAGTTAATTATTGTGACTTTCTAATATTGTCTGACTCGAAAAGTGCCCTGCAGCATTTGGCTCGGTGTACCTCGACTTATCGAGGAATACCGATAGCCTACAAAATTTTGAAAACACTTTTGGATCTTAAAGCTGAAAATAAATGTGTACATTTGTAATGGATTCCATCCCACGTAGGTGTAATAGGCAACGAGGAAGTAGACCGGCTGGCTAAGCAAGCCAGTTCCGACGGGGTACAAGTTGTAATGAAGCCATTTTATTCCGATTTAATACCTACTGTTAAAAATAACTGTTATTCCCTCTGGGCTGAGTATTTTGACGAACGGTCGAGAGAGAAAGCTATTTGGTACAGGACGATGCAGTCGCAGCCTTGGAAGTATTGTTGGTTTCAAAAGTATTGTGATCTGAATAGGACTGAGACCATAACGGCATTAAGGCTTCGGACCGGACACATTCCAACAAATAAATTTGCTTACATAATTAATCAGAGTAATACACCGAATTGCTCCTCATGTGGAGTAATTGAGGATATATACCATGTGCTGCTGGAATGTGATCGGACTGAAGCACTTAGAACTAGTTTAAGGTTAAAATTTGGTGTTAGCTGGAGTATTTTCGATTGCATGTGTTTTTTAGCTTTCCCACTTTGTGGGCAAGCTAAGTTATTGTATAAATTATATTTAAGATATTTTAGTTTAAGAGATTAAGTTGATTTCTGTATTCTGCCACTATTATTGTATAATCTACGGAGCGACATAAGTGACTAAGCTCATAAAATAAAGATAAAAAAAAAAAAAAAAAGTATTGCATATCATTCGAGATTTTGATGCACTAATAATTATCCGCGTAATGTCAAATGATTGTAAAAAAGTAACTAAGTCTATTTTTCAATCGCTGCCTGCGTGTCGAGCGCTGATAGCTATATTATTACTATTCTCGTAAGATGAAAGCAATCCGTACCACAGGTTGCATTCAGTGGCTTAAAAGTGTGTACATAGTTGTCGCTGTAAATCGAGATACTTACAATTTTTTTTTTAAAGGTTTTTATTTTAAAATTAAATTTTTTTTAAATTTTTATTTATATTCATGCATTATCATCGGAACCAAATATGTGCGCCAAATTTCATCTCGATAGCTTCAGTGGAAGTGGGTGAAATATTGATTGCAAGATTCCAGGACATACATACATACTCGTACATGCATACGAGTGAAGTTAAATAAAAGCTTATAAAATAGCTCGCGATTACCTAAAGTAATGAACGAGCGACCAATTTCTCGCGCACAGATCCATACAACGATGACGCGCTTACCGCCGGGTACGCGGTGGAAGGCGCGTCACGCGCGAAGCCATACAAGTTCACCTTTCATTCTTATTCAATTCAATGAACAATTGTTTTGGCAACGCTGTCAAACAAGCTTATATTTGGCATGCAAAGGCTGACCTTTGCGAGGCCGATTTCTTAGCCATTGACGCTTTCACCGCTGAACAATGGAGTGTTCGCGGCGACAATAGGAACCCATACGAGTAGATCTTTAGATAACTTTCTTCACTCTTCGCCAAACTTCGTAAGCCCACGACTCCTGCGTAAAAGTTAAGAAAAAGTTAACAAATTAAAATTAAGAATTCCTCTCACCTTTACAGCGCATGGAGAGTTGAAGCAATATCAGTGAGATTTGTGCTTCGGATACGAAGTCTTACTTAGACTTAGCTTTGAACTGACACTAGGTACATTACAAATAAAAGGTGAAACACTTCTTTTTCTACTCATAGGAGTTACGCAAGACGGTGTATTCATTCTATTCTATGTAAAGTATTACAATAAATGACTATACTAAAATAAAGCACTACTATATGCTTAGTAGTACTTACTATACTATAGGTATTAGTAAGTGATACTAGTTGTTTATAATATATATGGATCTGATCCCTAACTAAAGGAACCCACGAACATTCGAGAAAGAGGTACAAACTTCAATACTATAAACCATTCAATATTATCCGATTATCCAATCCAATCATACACAGCCGCAGTAAATCTAGGATGATACTCAGCCACCGCCATCGCCACCGATCGTAAACCGTCGGATATCTGATGGTAAATGTAATGTTAATCATAATGGAACAAAAATACGCGCAACGAATTTTCATAATTAAAACCCACGCAATGAACGTTTCGTTAAAATAACCAAATTATCGAAGCGCAATCGTTATTTCGGAGGTAAATATGTTCATTGAAACATAATTTCGCGAAAATCCAATACTGCGCTCGGTTACATTGCATTACAGGCGATTACAGGCCGCGGCGGGCAGGCTCGCGGGGGTTCCGTAGCGTCGTGGCGTCGTAGCGTAGTGGCGTCGTAGCGTTGTAACTAGTGGCGTCGTAGCGTCGTAGCATCGTAGAGTCGTAGCGTAGTGGCGTCGTAGCGTTGTAACTAGTGGCGTCGTAGCGTCGTAGCATCGTAGAGTCGTAGCGTCGTAGCGTCACGGTAGCTCTTGTTGATTTACATCATATTTCTATACTGTCTATACTAATATTATAAAGAGGAAACATTTGTTTGTAATGTTTTCACACAAAAAAAAACTAATTGACTGATATCAAAAATTCTTTCACCACCAGAAAGCTGCATGTTCACTGAGTGACATAGGATATATAATATTACTAGGTGTAAACGAAACTATTGTTATGTTTAATTCCACGCGATCGAAGCAGCAGGCGTCCACTAGTAATTTATAATTTAACTCACATAACTCACATAGCCTAATTGCTCGCGCCGGTCATAAAATATCATCAACCGAGTTAAGCAATGTCGGGCACCGTCGGTATGTAAGTGTATGTACCCGCTAGTCGCTAAAAATTCAAAAACGCACCCGCGCTTTGGAGGGCATGCTGGCGATCCCGGCTGGTTTCAAATCTGCGACTGTGTGACCTGTGCCCACAAACGTATTGCTATTATTTCTACTTTTTGACGTGATAACGTCATAATACTCGTAAATCGATGAACGCCCACACATACGAACGTGACGTCATCAGACTAGACTTTGCTCAGCCGGTGAATGGCGTTATCTTTGAGGCCATACAGCTTTTCTTTTTAACCTGTAATTGACGCTCTGTCCGTTAGCGGCTCTATGCAATGAATGGACCGTTGTATGCATCCATACATTCTCTACACCAGGGATTACTTGTTTGTAGCGTGCAGACTCGCCCCTAGCTCGCAGAGCGCCCAATGGCTCGGGTCGATTCAATGTGATTTTATGTGGATGGGTGACTGTTGATGGCAAGATTTTTTGGACGCTAACGTGCTTCAGAGGGTCCGTCAGTCTCTGACACCCGTACAGGCTCGCGCCTAGTTTGGGGTCAGATGACATGATATTTATTTAATTCAAAACCGTTAAATTGTGGGATTTGAATCTGGACCACCGACTAGAAGTCCGATGTTGATACGATTCATTTCAATTCAATTTAATTTACTTGCAGAATAAGGTAACATACTCGTAAGTATTAAAAATTAATAAGATCTCTTACTTTCTTACCTATTAGGCATTCAAATCCTTATTTAACTAGCATATCAACACATCGTTAAACGTAAATAACATTGCAACTTTACAAACAAACAGATGTGATGTAAGTGTGGCCACTCGAGCCCGCATGCCCGTTTGCCGGCAGCGCTCGCGCGGACAGAAGTGCCGCAGCGGTCTCGCTGACAGTAACGGTTGAAACAGCTCTTACAACGAGGACAAACACCAGCTAAACATTTTTATTATATTTGCGAGACTTTCTAGGTTTCACGTAGTATTTTTTTATGGATAAAATATAGCAAACGAGATGGCTACCGAACTAATCTTTGTTCAATCTCAAAAACGGTTAAGTACGAGTCGGTTACACACGTAGGGTTCCGAACCACTGAGCAGTTTTTGGGGCTACTTATATGAGGACTCCCTTTGGGTTCTCACATTTTTGTACAGTTTTATTATTTGTTGTGATAGTGGCCACAGTAATACGCATTCTGTGAAAATATCAGGTAACTCCTATTTACGTTTAAGAAATAGAGCCCTGTGACAGACAGACAGACAATGGCGGCATATTATTAGGGTTCCGTTTTACACTCTTTTGGTGACGGAAACTTACAAGTAAAATGAATTTAAATGTACAGCTGAGTAGTTTGCGATGTTTGTGGAATTGTTACCTGGTTTTGATTTAACAATTGTAATTAATGAATTCAAGAAGGTAAATGAAAGCCTATGAGAACAACCTCCCGACAACAACAATGGCGTCAGCGTTAGTAGGCTTAGCTTAGTTATAACCGGTACGAGCCGGTACGAGCCGGTTAAAAGAAATTTAAAACAAAACAATGCTTTGTGCGACAAACGTTTTTCATCAAAGAGTTTAAAATAAGCGCAAATTGTATAAAGCTGAGCACAACGCGTGGAGAGCGACTGGTATTTAATTCGGTTTCAAATGGTACAAAGTATTCGGTCGTTCGGAACACAATAGGCTCACAGCAAAGGGAAACGTAAACGTACTTAACGGTTAATTTGTTCATACACTTTGTTCGCTCGCGTCCCGGCTTGCGATGTGTTCAAGGTACCGGTTTAATTTTGGGAACATTTGCGGTTACGTTATTTAATATTTAAATTATCGTTTATTACGCTACAGTGTCTAGCATTATTATAGTCCCTTTTTCGTAACATAATTAAGATTACGCCTGTAATATAGGTACTCCTTAGACAGATGTGTAGCATTACGTCAAACTACTTATGTGGGATTAGAAGCAATACACTGAACAAAGGCGAAAAACGTATACAAAGTTCGTGTAATATTTATATACTAATTACCTTCGACTATAATTATGATTTAACATGGAAATTTAACTCAAATGAAAACTAAATACACTTTGGATACATTACAAAGTCAAAGTCAAGTCAAAGTCAAATAATTTATTTCGCCATGAGGTGATTATACACGCTTAACGAAAGTCTAGAACAAACAAACTACTTAAACAGAAGAGATATAATGCTATTCTAAACTGATTAATATAAAGTAAAGGATGAGCTATTGATCCTTGAATGAATAGCTAATCCTACACAGGTGCTTAAGGCTAATTTACAATAATTACCTACCACTAAGCTAAGCTCTAAGTCACGATAGACTATCTATCTGGTCATCGGCTTTAGGAAGAATTTACAATATTCTTATCCTATGCCCTAGTGTAGGCCGAGAGAGAAAAAAGCCGGAGGAAAAAACTCTCGGTACTCTTTTAAAATTCAAGTTAATTTGTACAGAAAATGTACAGTATGACCATGACATGTTCAGGACAGACACGAGACAGCCCATCGTGTATGCCAAGAATCACCCCATGTGCCACCTGCTTACAATATTTAGTATAATTAATACAAAAGCATAGTGATAGCCTGTCAGAGTTTAATTCAGTCCCATGCCTTCTTATCATCCAAATACAAATTAAAAAAAATTAAAAAAAAAACAAATTAATTACAGAATACGATGTGATTGCCATACGAGTATTTCTATATGGCAATCACAAGCAATATTAGTCTGTGTAGCTGTAAGCCTAGAAGTATTTTTTGGCATAGCAGAGTTGATTCATCAACTTAACCTAAAGTTCGGTATAAAAATTACTGTTTTCTTTTATTCACGTTAACCCGTTCGTGGTCATTTTCAATTTTAACGCAAATTAATTTGCACCGCGATAACCCTTCCGCGCCGTGAATAAATTACGGGCCGTACACGAGTCAGTGGGAATCAGTGCAGTACAGGTATGGGCAAAGATTAGCTGGGGAACAGAGGGTGGATAAACTAGTTTAGTGGTTATACCTAATCACTCAATCTTGCCAATCGTCTTAATACTGCGTAAAGGAGTTCTACGAAGGAGATGCCACAGGTTCAAATAGATATTATGTTTTTTTTCGCTATAAGGTGATTGAGAGCAGACTCTCAGCGAATGTCAATATTGGTCAAACCAATCTGCAAATGACCAGCGTGGTGAGCCGTCAAGACTAGCGAACTTTCGGTGAGTGTTGTCTCTTCGTTCTATTGCATTTTCTATAAGTCTTACTTTTTTGAGTTTAACGAATGGGATGGGATACCTTTAGATGGTTTCATAGGTGCTCGGACATCGTGGGAATAACAGTTTCTTGTCCGACTGTTGGGGTTAAAGGGAGAATTAGGCACTGCTGGCTACAAATTGGCAGACTTCACATGCCTTCGAGAACATTATGGTGTACTTTCACGTTACCTTTGGAAAAAACATTGGTGCCTAATTGGATTTGAACTCACACCCCCTGAGAGGCGAGTTCGACAGCCACTGGGCTGTCATCGCTATAAGCTCGTACATTACCGCCCGCAACCCCAGTCCCTTCTGGTACTTACCTATTCATTGGCAAGCCGTCAGCAAATTAACCCCGCCGCAAGACGGATCGGCGCGACCCGGGGACAATAAATTACACGTGTTGCCCCGGGGATTACCGGGCTTGTCCGGTTATTACGAACTATTACGTCGTTTGTCCGCCCCTTGGCCCAGCGATTAAGAAGAGAACAGTTTTGGATTCAAAACGCAGGCAATGACACGACATTTTTAAAGTTGTAAAAGTGATGTAAGTATGCGAGACCAGTTGCTACTTACTTGGTTTTCGCTTATTTTTAAAAAAGATCCGTGTTCAACGAATGTCCCATGAGTGGCCATTAGATTGTGACGATGTGATGACGTCATTTCATGTCAGTCCAAACAGTTAGTATTAGTAATATCTGGTACTAAATGAGTCGAACTGAGCGCCGCTGAATTGCTACGTAAGCGGATGTTTGAACGCAATGTGAGTGAATTCACTAGTTATTAGTTGGATGCTGTGACCAAACTAATAATATATTATTCAGTTTATATCAAAGCTACGAGTATTACACAGGCAACGTATTGTTACTGAGATTGGTTTTGATTGTGTTAATTCGAGCAGAAGTGCAGAATCATATTTTAAGAGTGCAGAGAAATTGTTGTTGATATAATGATGGAATCTGTGTAACCTAGGTAGTCTTTTCGTTACTGAAATCTCAGAGGTTACAGTTATAAATTGTAAGTAATATTTATTGATCCATTTGTGCTTCGGAGGGCACGTTAAGCCGTCGGTCCCGACTTACAATTGTAAAGTCTTGTCGCAGACCTAAGGGTGGGCACTAACCCCTCCACCAATCCGCATCGCAGCAGCGTGGAATATGCTCTCAACCCCTCCCTCATCTGTGGCACAGGAGAGAGCCGTGCCCAGCAGTGGGACACTTATGGGTTATAGCTTTTAATTTTTTTATTTTATTGATTGATTCATATTCATTTAAGTGTATTTCATTATTTTTTAATACGATATTAATGAACGTCAATATATTTTTATGTACCTCTGGTTCACGCACCATGTTGACCACATCACGATGTTGTCCAACTTTAAACAAAACGGCAAGAAACTCAGTAGTTACTGTTTAAAAAAAAATTGTAAACAACATGTACACTATATGATGACCTGCCGCACTGTAAATTAGCCAAAATATTTTAGTGGTACCCTACTAGTCCAAGCTGCACCACAAAACGGGTCGCACTGAAAACCAGCTGCCTTTTACTTCTCTACCAGCTGAGTGCGATAAATTTGATCGAACCTACAAATACGGTTCAACCAGAGCCCAAACTTGTACCACGAGTAGATCTTAAACACACTTCCTTCACGCCAAGCATCACATACACCACCGTCGGACGTACTATTTCTCGGCTAGTCCCTCTCTATATTTAATTACTCCACGCTTGCGGGACGGATTGTCGGTTTACTAGTGTAGTTGTCCTGTTCATATCCCGCATATGCCCCAACAGTCCCCGACGGGGCAACACGTGTAATTTACAACCACCACCTCCGCAGGAGAGGGTTAATTCGCCGACGGGCCAAAGCCTGTAATGCATCGATGGCCGGCCTACAGCCCCTGTAATTTATACAGGGTTTTGGAGCTGTTGTGGTGTTACCTATTAATTTGTGCTAAGAGACTCGGCGTTAAATCAAAACAGGTGTTTTATTAGTTTGAAAGTGAGGTTCTATTGAATTCAATATCTGTAACTAGTATTTTTTAGTTGTAAAATATCATTATTAATTAAAATTAAATTAAAAATTTAACAAATTGTTTTTAACACAATTACTCCGTGGGTTATTAGGTTATTTGTTTTGTTGCGGTCCGGGTTCAAACCCAAGCGGCACGCACCAATGACTTTTTTATGTTATGTGCTATTAACGGCCGAAATTAATAACCTATCTTTGGATAGATTTGCCTATCTGAGAAAGATATTTGACACATTTTATATGGAGCATACGTCAAATATCTAACTCTGGTAGGGAAACATTAATTTCCAGCGTTAAGGAATTAACTGTCACTTGCTGTAACGGTGAAGGAGACATCGCGAGACCTGCATGCCTGAGAGTTCTTCATAATGATCTCGAAGGCATGTGAAGTGGACTAAGGCCTAACCCCTCTCATTCTGAGAGGAGACCCGTGCCCAACACTGGGACAAAGAAAGGGTTATGGGGGTGGTGGTTTAGTTAAATCCGTTTTAGTAAGGCTTACTAAATGTCCACAGATATCGATATCTATATTTCTAGTTGGAGCCATTACTGGCTGTATCAACAGTTCTAAGAAGTGTAATAATCCTTTCATTTGGACGATTGCCTGATTCAGAACAAAGTTCAAAAAAGCGAAGGAAACTTCTCAAATTAATTTATGGCTCACAAACTTCGTCGAACTTAAATATTAACTTTTAACTTTTTGCCTACAGAGTACAGCCCTGTGACCGAATGAGCGAATAGGTACAACCTAATAACGAACTGCCGAATATGATATGAACACAACTTTAACGTTTAACAATATTACTTTTCTTTACTGTTTGTTAACTTTGTGATATTAAAATGTCATGTTATATGTAGTATGATGAGGCCGTATCAATCATTGCCTCCTACATGCTGCTGTTATTGTGTGTTTGTGTTTGTGTATTGTTGTTCGGCGCTTTTACTGGGAGCTTTTGGAGACCGATATGTTTGAAGTTACTTAAAAGCTGCTAGCATACTTCTCGTGATAACTAAAAGTGTTTTTAAAACTTTGTTTAAAATTGTTTCATAAATTCTTACGAGTACAAAAAGTATAAAGTGAGATTGAACTAAAATTGTGAACGCTATAGGTAAGTTTTGTTCTTATATATATAAGGTAGCAAATTAGCATGCAGCACTACCCATCTGCTGCCCATAATACCCCCACGCTATTAACTGTACTGTGTAAAACACATTAATATCTCAGTACGCCCTAGTAAACTAGCTCTATTGCTATGGGTTACAGACTAAAATTGAATGAATACGCTTGGCGTATCACTTGGCGGTACGGTTGGCGTAAAGTTTGGTGGTACGGGAGGATGACGTCACACTTTTTTCCGTATGATTGTGTAGGCGTCCACCGATTTATAAGACGTTATCACGTCAATAAGATTAATACATAGTGGCATGCCAGCGAGCGCTTGGTCACAATATTTATTATAAACTTGTAAGTAATCTCATAATGTAACAGAAAGTGTTGTAAGGGTCCAATAAAACTCGAACGAAATTTGATTAGTCGGAATACGAATTCTGCAGAGAATAGTTCCTTTTGTTGTTTGAAAGGATTCTTAATTGAGTTAAAACTTTTCTTTGACGGACTCGATACAGCGACGACAAATATTATTAGGTACTTCGTCTGCTCTCGAGACAACCCTCTCCCAAATTTATCCGAACCCGTGATGATGAATTCCATTCCATAGAGTTCAGTGCTGAAAGGGGACATGGACAAATGTACATGGCTTTGTGGTCGTTCGAACAGAAAACGTCTGAATTGGGACTTTTTACGTACTGCCAAATAGCAAGAAGCATTATCTACCTACTTTATTTATACTAGTTTTACTAATTTAATATTTTATTGACTGTGTGTTAATGAACAAATTATCATTAATCATTTATTCATTTATAGACTTATATTCATTATTTTAGAGCGGTGACAGCCCAGCGGCTATCGAACTCGCCTCTCACTTGAGCGGTCCGGGTTCAAACCCCAGTGGCACGCACCAATGACTTTTCTAAGTTATGTGCGTTTTAAGAAATTAAATGTCACTTGCTATAACGGTGAAGGACACATCGTGAGGAAACCTGCATGCCTGAGAGTTCATCATAACGTTCTCGAAGGTATGTGAAGTCTGCCAATCCGCACTTGGCCAGCGTGGTGGACTAAGGCCTAATCCCTCCCATTCTGAGAGGAGACCCGTGCCCAACAGTGGGACGTCTATGGGTCGCAGCAGCATTCATTATTTTAATTGATAAATTATTGTTAGATGATCTTTGATGAGACTTCGTATTGACTCAGATTTTCCCAATTTGCGCATGTTTCGAGTAGGCGGGTCAGTGTGAAACCTAGACGAGTAAGTGGTTACTCTGCCCAAGTACATATACCAGCGTTGAACAGTTAATTAATTTAAGCCATACATCCTATCGTTATAATACACGTTTTCGAGTCTTCACTTCGCGCGCTTGTAAAATAAATGCTTCTCATTAAATTAATGTTATATAATTAATTTTTCGCCTTTATTTGGAGCAAATTTGAAGGTATTATTGAGACACTCCGACCATAAACAAACAGCGAAGCTACATTTATAACACCGCGCTGTATTAACTGTATTAATGTAACGCAAAAAGGTGATCCCATTTCTTATTCAATCCATTTCAATTATGTTGGCCGAGATTTCTTATAATTCAATTTCCAATGATTTCAGGGATTCCCGGTGCTTGGGGTTCACGATCATTTAAATGTCAATGATCATAATATAAATCCCCAAATCAATCAATCAATCAAAATAAAAAAGTATGTGTGAAAATTGCATCAAAACGTTTTTTAAGATGATCGTGGTTTGTGATGACCGTTGGGTCAATAAAACACGCTTTCGATCACTCAATAGGTGGAGTAGGTATTGCGTCCGGCGCACGTCCGAACTTGCTCACAGCTAGCGCGTGACAGTCCGGTCGGTGCCCAGACCACATATATTAGAGGGCCTGTTTTTAAAATGAATCAATTAACATAAAAGTGTTACCGAAATTGTTTACAAAATAATATAAGGAGGCACTGATTATTTACTAACATACCGGGTTTTAGTAGTTGGCCAATGACGCGTTGCTACCGTTGAGAAATAAGGCCCTCTTGTATAAGTGAAGCATGCAACCTCTTTGAAACAATAAAATTAATGCCGTGGCCTACCGCGTACAGATTCTACCAGCTTAAAGTAGGTACCTGCTGTATAATTGTTAGCGGCTCACACTCAGCGAGCGGAATAGTTCACGTCTTGTTGTTGAGTTATGTGGACTTCAAGTTGGGCTGCGCGACATTTACTGGAGTAACGACTAACTGGCTGCTTTGCGAGTTAGCCTGCTGGAATGTGTTTCATATCATTACGCTAACTGAGCTACTTCAGACTTATTTGTACTTGTAATAGAGATATCTTAGACGGTTATTAACAATGTTAAAATAATGTTAATTTTTTTTTTATTATTATAACTTTTTTTTAATTTTCGTGCATTGTCATCGGAACCAAATATGTGCTCCGAATTTCAGCCAGTCCAGTCCTGATGCACACTGACTGACAAAACTGATGATCTCAATTATATCCTCTGGTAACTTAACTCAGAGGACCAATACCAGGCGACATTTTAGAATATATCATGCACCACCACCAACACGTGTTTCGGGCAAGTTGACCATCCTTAAAATTGTTGTGGATACAACCCTAGTGCAAATATTTATTCTGCGAATAAATATCTGCCCGGCCGGGATTCGAACCCGGATCACTCGCCACCGTGCCACCGAGTAGCAGCGAAACAATGGAGTTGAAATAAAACAATTTGCTTAACCGCGTCATGACGGAGTGAGTGTGAAATTATCTCCGAGCCTTCGTTATGACTCGCGAGCGCTACTCGGAGGGGTCTGAGAGTGTGTGTTTGTGTTTGTGTGTGTGTGTGTGTGTGTGTGTGTGTGTGTGTGTGTGTGTGTGTGTGTCTGTGTGCTGTTACTGAGCTAAAATGCAGTTTATACACTACACTGCTCGTCGAGATGTACTCAAAAATTTTAGCGGCAACTATCACTGATATAAGCGAATTTAGTCTATTTTTAAGTATGTATATTAATTAATACTTCACTAGCTAAAGGGGACACCGGGGATCCTGTAATTATCAATGCAGTGATTATTATTCTTCCCAATATAATCATGAGTTGGATAAAGAAAATCATCTCTATTACAATCAATCTTTATAAGAAGAACTAGCTGTTACAGTCCAAACTACGTTACGCCTCAATACTTCGTTAGCGTGATTTAAAAACTAATTTCTGTACCGAAATTTCATGAAAATCTTGTCAGCTGATTAACGCGTAAACAGCTAACATAAAATCATCCTTAGGGAATATATTTCCGGGATAGTTGTTAATCATAATAATAATTATTCGTTGTTTTGTTCTATTTTGGTCGTAGATAAATCTAACAAACCCAAAAATCATAAGAATTCGTCAATTCATTATCGAGATATCATCTAAAAAGCCGTCCAATGCAAATGAATTTTGCTCATTTTTTTAAATTTTCTTTTCACTTTTCAGATGTTTTAATAGCTATTCTGCTGTTCGGAAGAAACACGTTTCTAATAAATCTAAGATCATAAAATTCCCTCTAGCCGTGCTTAAGTTGGAAGTGTTGTAACTAACACGACCTTTGTCGATTAAGTATAAATCAAAAGAATGTAAGTGTTGTATTTTGAAAAAATTATTATCTAATAACTTATTGCTATAATTATCACATTCCACGTGTTAGAAATTTTCAAATGTTGGCAATTGTCTTGATCATATTATTCAAGGCTTGCTCATTAAGACATCTTGTTATGAATGGTCTCGTGTAATAACCAATGCGACTGAATTTCTAACACATTTCTGTAAGACACAAGAAATGTATAATGTGCAGACGGCCTACAAGGTATAGCATAATTAGTATCTAACAAATGAGGCGCTCGTCATCACGATGAGGTAATATTAAAGTACATAATTTCAGATGTTAAATACAATGAACTTTCATTCCGCCTCTGGTAGTGCGCGGTGGCGGGCCGACAGTGTTAAATTAACGCGACGAGTTTATTCAGCCACCAGTATTCCACGTAATTCTCTCTGTTTATTTATTTTTGAACGTTTCATAAAATTCTCGTTTGTTTTAATATATGTATTACGCCCGCAGCTTCGCTCGTGTAGAATTAGACCCATTAACGACGACTGCCTGCGTTCGGGTTGCCCACTTGACTTCAAAAACGGCAAAGTTTCATACTAACTTTGCACCCTCGTTTTACCCCCTTAGGGGGTGAATTTTCAAAAATTCTTTCTAAGTGCTCCCCTACGTTATAAAAGAAACCCCTGTGCAAAATTTCAAGTTTCTAACCCTTATAGTTTAGGCCCTGCGTTAACATGTCAGTCAATTAGTCAGTCAGTCAGTCAGTCAGTCAGTCACTCAGTCAGTCAGTCAGTCAGTCAGTCAGTCAGTCAGTCAGTCAGTCAGTCAGTCAGTCAGTCAGCTTCTCCTTTTATATATATAGATAGATGAAGCCGTTGTAAGTTGAAACATTGAATACTAAAGGAATTGTGTAGTATGTTTTTGAAGTTTCGAACCGATCCTATTAAACCTGCAGAACTGAAAAAGGGGATCAAGAGATAATATCAAACGTGCCTTCAGAAGATCGCTACGAAGAAGGCTATCGCAGTAACGCGGCCCGGCACGCGGCCGGTGTCGCAGTGCGAGCTAAGCGAGTTGGAACTTTACTTTGCCTATTTACTGTGTTTGGTTTTTTATAATTTAAGCTTGTAATTTTGTTTTTGTGGCAATAAATTATTTTTTGACTTGATTTGATTTGAACTTTATTTATTTTCAATCAGGCCCTTTTTTATATAAACATTAGCTGACCCCGCAAACGTTGTTCTGCCATATGAAATGTCAAAGTGACGCGACGCTTCATTTCAATGAACGACGGTTTAAAATAAAAATACTAAAATAATGTTTAAAAACATTTTCCAGTGGGGCCACTGGCCAAATTGTGAATCTAAGCCATCCTCGAATCCCCTTGAACACAGACAAAATATTTCATCGACATCTATCCAGCTGTTTAGGAGGAGTTCACTGTCATACACACGTACACAAGAAATATGACAGTTGACCTGACTTCGAAATATTACATGAATAAACGAATCAATCCACATTGGAGCAGTGTGGTGGTGTATGTTCTCGACCTCACTCCACAGTGACTGTGGGAGGGACCTATGCCCACAAACGAATTACTATTATTTCTGACTTTTTAGTTTTGAAGTCGGTTTTTTGATATTTTAATGTCATTATTTTATCTGTAACTTTTGAGTGTTAGCCACGACCAATGAATGTCTTGAAGGTACCACTATATATTCAGCGTGACATCAGTAGTACCTTCTAGAATGCAGAGCAAGATCGACAAGGCTATTCTAAAAAGGACCAAACCAAATTGTCATTGTACGAGTATATGCGTTAAGCTTTTTATAATTTGATCGCTGCTCATTTTATCGCTTGTGGTGGAGCGCACGCGTCAGCGAGTCACTCGAAGCGAGGTTTCCGCCTACTCTTGAACTCCGCAGATAGTTTAAGATATTAATTTCCGCCTCGCCCGACTGCGATGTAAATGACAAGACTCCGTTAATTACACAACGAGACATGCAATCGGTGTTCGGAATTGTTTGCCTTTGTTTCGACTTCGTATAAAATCCTGACGAGCAGAGAAGTGGCCTTGTGTGTATCTGTCAGTCAACTGCGAGCTGTTTGCTAATTACTTTTCTTTCAGCGTGTGTGTGTGTGTGTGTGTGTCGTCTTATCATCATCAGGCAGCGGGCTGGATGGAGGAAGGCCTGGATGGCATCAGGACTTAGAAACTAATAGGTATAATATAATTGTTGATCACATATTTATTTATTTTATTTATTTATTAAGTTACACCAACAAGATAAACACCAACACAATAACTTAGAACATGCACTGATACGAACTAAGTGATACCTCAGTTACAGGTGTAAACAACTTACCTACTAGGAAAAAAGTTGTGCATCAAATTTAGCATAAAAACAGAACTTACTCTGAAACGTCTAACATTTTAAAAAACAGTACCTAATCCAAATAACATTAAAAAATAAATAATAACAATAATAAAATCTTAACTGCTATATTTCTACAGTAAAAAATTAGTAAAAAAGATTAACAAAATGTTATTTGAAACCTCCTCCTCACAGGTTAAGACAGGTAAGGTTGCCTTGCTGGCTGTGCGTTTTGGCAGATTTCACATTATGAAGAACACTTAGGCTGCCTGGTTTCTTCACGATGTTTTACTTTCAAATCACATTTAGCAATTAAATTGATTGTACTTACATAGAAAATTCAATGGTCTTTGAACCCGAAACCTGTAGAGAGAGGCCGAATTACAGACAACACCGTCATGGTATGACACCGATTTCGCCGCTTTTTGGAAAATCAAACGCTTAACTCAAATATCCTTTGCAACTTAAAACGTATCTTATTTCAATGTTCTACGTAAGCGCGAGTCGGAACAATTGCAAAACGATAAAGAAAATATCGAGAAAATGGGAGTTCAAGCATATCTATTCCTGTATTCAATTCCATTAAACTTTCAGTCTTACCGACTTATGCATATAGACTATAATAGCAAACAATGAACGGAAATATGAAATTATAAAATCTACTTATAATATATTCTGGTATGACATTATTCCTCGCACCAAGTATTTGTGGTGACGGCTAGGTATGAAACCACATTATTGCATGTCAGTGAACTTAGCATATCATGTCCCAGCATATCATGAATAAAAGTGAGTTCTGTTCGCATGCAGATTAGTTCTATAGTTCCTGATACTTTTTAAGAATAGTTCAATCGATTTTGCCTAAAAAAACATCGATTAAAAAAATGATTTGCTAACTTCCCGTGGCAAATCATTTTCTCATAGGACAGATAAAAATGATAGTACTCATTGCACGAAGTTAAGTTCTATAGTTCCTGATACTTTTTAGCGATAGTTCTGTCAATTGAACCGAAAAAAAATATGTATAAGAATAGAAATCGTAAGAGTTAAAATTACGAAAAAATACTCTTAAAAATAATATTAAGCACCCTTAGACGCTGGAACTATTCGCTTTTCAAAGGATACGCAGTAGAACTATCATTTAGAACACAGAACATGCCCTGAACTATCCATCGAAAGCCAGAATATCATGGCAGTGGAGTCAAAATTATATCAAAATTACGAAAATCTCTCTTAAAAATAATATTAAGCGCACATAGACGCTGGAACTATTCGCTTTATAAAGAATGCGTAGTAGAACTATCATTTAGAATACAGAACATGACCAGAACTAACCTTCGAAAGCCAGCATATCATGGTAGAAGAGTTAAAATTAAATCAAAATTACGAAAATCTCTCTTAAAAATAATATTAAGCACCCTTAGACGCTGGAACTATTCGCTTTTCAAAGACTACGTAGTAGAACTATCATTTAGAACACAGAACATGACCAGAACTATCCATCTAAAGCCAGCATATCATGGCAGTAGAGTCAAAATTAAATCAAAATTACGAAAATCTCTCTTAAAAATAATATTAAGCAGCCTTAGACGCTGGAACTATTCGCTTTTCAAAGAATACGCAGTAGAACTATCATGTAGAACACAGAACATGCCCAGAACTAACCTTCGAAAGCCAGCATATCATGGCAGAAGAGTTAAAATTAAATCAAAATTACGAAAATCTCTCTTAAAAATAATATTAAGCAGCCGTAGACGCTGGAACTATTCGCTTTTAAAAGGATACGCAGTAGAACTATCATTTAGAATACAGAACATGCCCAGAACTATCCATCGAAGGCCAGCATATCATGGCAGTAGAGTCAAAATTAAATCAAAATTACGAAAATCTCTCTTAAAAATAATATTAAGCAGCCGTAGACGCTGGAACTATTCGATTTTAAAAGGATACGCAGTAGAACTATCATGTAGAACACAGAATATGCCCAGAACTAACCTTCGAAAGCCAGCATATCATGGTCGTAGAGTTAAAATTAAATCAAAATTACGAAAATATCTCTTGAAAATAATATTAAGCACCCTTAGACGCTGGAACTATTCGCTTTTCAAAGAATACGCAGTAGAACTATCATTTAGAACACAGAACATGCCCAGAACTATCCATCAAAAGCCAGCATATCATGGCAGTAGAGTCAAAATAAAATCAAAATTACGAAAATCTCTCTTAAAAATAATATTAAGCAGCCGTAAACGCTGGAACTATTCGCTTTTAAAAGGATACGCAGTAGAACTATCATTTAGAACACAGAACATGCCCAGAACTAACCTTCGAAAGCCAGCATATCATGGCAGTAGAGTCAAAATTAAATCAAAATTACGAAAATCTCTCTTAAAAATAATATTAAGCAGCCTTAGACGCTGGAACTATTCGCTTTTCAAAGAATACGCAGTAGAACTATCATGTAGAACACAGAACATGCCCAGAACTAACCTTCGAAAGCCAGCATATCATGGCAGAAGAGTTAAAATTAAATCAAAATTACGAAAATCTCTCTTAAAAATAATATTAAGCAGCCGTAGACGCTGGAACTATTCGCTTTTAAAAGGATACGCAGTAGAACTATCATTTAGAATACAGAACATGCCCAGAACTATCCATCGAAGGCCAGCATATCATGGCAGTAGAGTCAAAATTAAATCAAAATTACGAAAATCTCTCTTAAAAATAATATTAAGCAGCCGTAGACGCTGGAACTATTCGATTTTAAAAGGATACGCAGTAGAACTATCATGTAGAACACAGAATATGCCCAGAACTAACCTTCGAAAGCCAGCATATCATGGTCGTAGAGTTAAAATTAAATCAAAATTACGAAAATATCTCTTAAAAATAATATTAAGCACCCTTAGACGCTGGAACTATTCGCTTTTCAAAGAATACGCAGTAGAACTATCATTTAGAACACAGAACATGCCCAGAACTATCCATCAAAAGCCAGCATATCATGGCAGTAGAGTCAAAATAAAATCAAAATTACGAAAATCTCTCTTAAAAATAATATTAAGCAGCCGTAAACGCTGGAACTATTCGCTTTTAAAAGGATACGCAGTAGAACTATCATTTAGAACACAGAACATGCCCAGAACTAACCTTCGAAAGCCAGCATATCATGGCAGAAGAGTTAAAATTAAATCAAAATTACGAAAATCTCTCTTAAAAATAATATCAAGCAGCCGTAGACGCTGGAACTATTCGATTTTAAAAGGATACGCAGTAGAACTATCATGTAGAACACAGAATATGCCCAGAACTAACCTTCGAAAGCCAGCATATCATGGTCGTAGAGTTAAAATTAAATCAAAATTACGAAAATATCTCTTAAAAATAATATTAAGCACCCTTAGACGCTGGAACTATTCGCTTTTCAAAGTATACGCAGTAGAACTATCATTTAGAACACAGAACATGCCCAGAACTAACCTTCGAAAGCCAGCATATCATGGCAGAAGAGTCAAAATTAAATCAAAATTACGAAAATCTCTCTTAAAAATAATATTAAGCAGCCTTAGACGCTGGAACTATTCGCTTTTCAAAGAATACGCAGTAGAACTATCATGTAGAACACAGAACATGCCCAGAACTAACCTTCGAAAGCCAGCATATCATGGCAGAAGAGTTAAAATTAAATCAAAATTACGAAAATCTCTCTTAAAAATAATATTAAGCAGCCGTAGACGCTGGAACTATTCGATTTTAAAAGGATACGCAGTAGAACTATCTTGTAGAACACAGAACATGCCCAGAACTAACCTTCGAAAGCCAGCATATCATGGCAGAAGAGTTAAAATTAAATCAAAATTACGAAAATCTCTCTTAAAAATAATATTAAGCAGCCGTAGACGCTGGAACTATTCGCTTTTAAAAGGATACGCAGTAGAACTATCATTTATAATACAGAACATGCCCAGAACTATCTATCGAAAGCCAGCATATCATGGCAGTAGAGTCAAAATTAAATCAAAATTACGAAAATCTCTCTTAAAAATAATATTAAGCAGCCGTAGACGCTGAAACTATTCGCTTTTAAAAGGATACGCAGTAGAACTATCATTTAGAATACAGAACATGCCCAGAACTATCTATCGAAAGCCAGCATATCATGGCAGTAGAGTCAAAATTAAATCAAAATTACGAAAATCTCTCTTAAAAATAATATTAAGCAGCCGTAGACGCTGGAACTATTCGATTTTAAAAGGATACGCAGTAGAACTATCATGCAGAATACAGAATATGCCCAGAACTAACCTTCGAAAGCCAGCATATCATGGCAGTAGAGTCAAAATTAAATCAAAATTACGAAAATCTCTCTTAAAAATAATATTAAGCAGCCTTAGACGCTGGAACTATTCGCTTTTCAAAGAATACGCAGTAGAACTATCATTTAGAACACAGAACATGCCCAGAACTATCCATCAAAAGCCAGCATATCATGGCAGTAGAGTCAAAATAAAATCAAAATTACGAAAATCTCTCTTAAAAATAATATTAAGCAGCCGTAAACGCTGGAACTATTCGCTTTTAAAAGGATACGCAGTAGAACTATCATTTAGAACACAGAACATGCCCAGAACTAACCTTCGAAAGCCAGCATATCATGGCAGAAGAGTTAAAATTAAATCAAAATTACGAAAATCTCTCTCTTAAAAATAATATCAAGCAGCCGTAGACGCTGGAACTATTCGATTTTAAAAGGATACGCAGTAGAACTATCATGTAGAACACAGAATATGCCCAGAACTAACCTTCGAAAGCCAGCATATCATGGTCGTAGAGTTAAAATTAAATCAAAATTACGAAAATATCTCTTAAAAATAATATTAAGCACCCTTAGACGCTGGAACTATTCGCTTTTCAAAGTATACGCAGTAGAACTATCATTTAGAACACAGAACATGCCCAGAACTATCCATCAAAAGCCAGCATATCATGGCAGTAGAGTCAAAATAAAATCAAAATTACGAAAATCTCTCTTAAAAATAATATTAAGCAGCCGTAGACGCTGAAACTATTCGCTTTTAAAAGGATACGCAGTAGAACTATCATTTAGAATACAGAACATGCCCAGAACTATCTATCGAAAGCCAGCATATCATGGCAGTAGAGTCAAAATTAAATCAAAATTACGAAAATCTCTCTTAAAAATAATATTAAGCAGCCGTAGACGCTGGAACTATTCGATTTTAAAAGGATACGCAGTAGAACTATCATGCAGAATACAGAATATGCCCAGAACTAACCTTCGAAAGCCAGCATATCATGGCAGTAGAGTCAAAATTAAATCAAAATTACGAAAATCTCTCTTAAAAATAATATTAAGCAGCCTTAGACGCTGGAACTATTCGCTTTTCAAAGAATACGCAGTAGAACTATCATTTAGAACACAGAACATGCCCAGAACTATCCATCAAAAGCCAGCATATCATGGCAGTAGAGTCAAAATAAAATCAAAATTACGAAAATCTCTCTTAAAAATAATATTAAGCAGCCGTAAACGCTGGAACTATTCGCTTTTAAAAGGATACGCAGTAGAACTATCATTTAGAACACAGAACATGCCTAGAACTAACCTTCGAAAGCCAGCATATCATGGCAGAAGAGTTAAAATTAAATCAAAATTACGAAAATCTCTCTTAAAAATAATATTAAGCACCCTTAGACGCTGGAACTATTCGCTTTTCAAAGAATACGCAGTAGAACTATCATTTAGAACACAGAACATGCCCAGAACTATCCATCGAAAGCCAGCATATCATGGCAGAAGAGTTAAAATTAAATCAAAATTGCGATTTTTCAATTTTTTTTGAAATGTTTTTGATTTTTTCCCAACCATTTCCATAGCTGCGCATAAGAACTGGCTTCTTTTTTTTTCAATTTGTTTCATGTAAATATCTTTTATTGGCTATAATGAAATTTTCTTTTGATTTTTTTAAAAAAAATTTTTTACTTTATCATGAAACGTTTTTTTTGATTTTTTTCCAACCATTTCCATTGCTGTGCGTAAGAACTGGCTTCTTTTTTTATTTGTTGAAATTTGTTTTATTTAAAAAAAATTTATTGATTATCATGAACTTTTTGATTTTTTTTTTCATTAATTTACTTGGCGGCACGAATTTTCTTTTTCGTTTTTTTATCAATTGTCATTGAAAACTATCTCGTTTTAATATGTCATTCTTAATTATTACAGTGGAATCCTTTTTACTAAAAGGAGTGAAAACTACGAAGAAGCCTGAAATAAGCCTCAAAATAAGAAATTTCTACGCTTTTGAACCGATGATTGCGTAACTATGGTGAACTTTTTTCATTGATCACTGCATATCGCGTATATGATAACGTGAGGACTTATTGTAGTCTGTGGATTCGTTGTTTCACGTTTTTTCTTGAGCCCATCGCATTTATACCAAAATTCACCAATCAATGCATACGCGATATAATGTTTTTTTTCCGCGCTGTAATCGACGACACCAGCTATCATGTACGTCTTCCCGCCAACTTTCACGATTTTTTTTAATGAATGCAATTTGTGAACGACGATGTTTCTTCTTTTCGAATATCCAGGATCGCTAACAACGCTAGTGTCGATCATTAAGTGCGATCCATACACCTTGAAGCACGGTGTTTTCTTTTTGCAATCGTAACAGGATTTTTCCCACACGGTACAATCATCGATTGCTTCTTGTACAAGATGGAGCCCGCGGCAGAGAAGGATATCGATGTTGACACTTACGAATGTGTATTCTCTTTGGCTCTCATACCCGCAGGAGCAACTAACGCGACACGTATAAGTTGGTTCTTGTACAAAAAGAAACTGGGCTAAAGGTTTTTTTCCGGTACAAAGTCTGATACCTTGCAGCGCTCATTCAATTTGTCGTCGATTCGCTCTAGATGCTGCATCACGAATCGATCAATGCGCATCGGAATTTCGCCTCTAAATTCACGACGTTTTAAATCTGAAAATTCCGATTCAACTGCAGCAGAGGTAGCAGTGACTGAGCCTCTTCCGAATAGTGGCACCATAATGGCCGTCCATAGAGGTACGTATGGCAGAAGATACCTCTTCAGAGATTTCGCAAAATCCGGGTTGTAACAGGCGTTGATCGTATCGCCATCCGACGATTGATTGGCGATTTCCATCGCTGCTTGGTACAATTCGTCGCGCCACGATTTCCAGCGTGGCGCGACGAAGTATGGGGACGTGCAAATCTGAAATTGAAGTGCTTATTTTGCAAATGTTATCGTTATTTTATATTTTATGCTATCTATTGTTATTATGTAAAATATAATTATTGTATTGCAGTTATCATCATTATGACAAGGGAATGAAATTAATTTATCATGAACTAGTGGACGCCCGCAGCTTCGCTCGCGTAGAATTAGACCCATTAACGACGTCTACCCGTCTAACGACTTCAAAAACGGCAAAGTTTCATACTAACTTTGCACCCCCGTTTTACCCCCTTAGGGGGTGATTTTTCAAAAATCCTTTCTTAGTGCTCCCCTACGCTATAAAAGGAACCACTGTGCAAAATTTCAAGTTTCTAGCCCTTATAGTTTAGTCCCTGCGTTGATATGTCAGTCAGTCAGTCAGTCAGTCACCTTCTCCTTTTATATATATAGATATGTAAACAAAACACGAGATGACTTATTTTTCGTGTTTATACATTCAGTTAATAGCTGAACCAATGTATTATGTCGCTGAACTAAATACATTCATACCCAATAGCTAAAAATAGGAAGAAAAAATCATTAAATACAAGTCATTGGCAAAGTGAAAACATCGTTTTTCCGTTGCATTTGTAAATTGTATTACAAGCTTTTATTTTGTTTCGGTCTCAATATATCATGCAAGTTTTTGATCCACTTTCCGGTTACCGATTGAGCTGAAATTTTGCACGCATGTGTAAATCGGATGACATGGAGCTGATATGATGATGGAAGCGGAAGGTGACCATAGGAACTCGGTAGTTAAACGAGACAAACCCATCGAGTTTGAGCTCGTATGATTTGTCTTGGTAAGTACGTTGGTAATCGATGGTAAACAAGATCTCATGATGGAGCTGGAAGGTGCCCAAAGGAACTCAGTAATTAAACGTCACAACCCCATCGAGTTTGGGCTCGTTTGATTCGTCTTCACGAGTATATTGGAGCAAGATGGTAACCAGGGTCTGATGACGGAGCTGGAAGGTGGCCATAGGAACTCAGTAATTAAACGACACGACAACGACGAAACGATATGCTGGCTTTCGAAGGTTAGTTCTGGGCATGTTCTGTATTCTAAATGATAGTTCTACTGCGTATCCTTTTAAAAGCGAATAGTTCCAGCGTCTACGGCTGCTTGATATTATTTTTAAGAGAGATTTTCGTAATTTTGATTTTATTTTGACTCTACGACCATGATATGCTGGCTTTCGAAGGTTAGTTCTGGGCATATTCTGTGTTCTACATGATAGTTCTACTGCGTATCCTTTTAAAATCGAATAGTTCCAGCGTCTACGGCTGCTTAATATTATTTTTAAGAGAGATTTTCGTAATTTTGATTTAATTTTGACTCTACTGCCATGATATGCTGGCTTTCGATAGATAGTTCTGGGCATGTTCTGTATTCTAAATGATAGTTCTACTGCGTATCCTTTTAAAAGCGAATAGTTCCAGCGTCTACGGCTGCTTAATATTATTTTTAAGAGAGATTTTCGTAATTTTGATTTAATTTTAACTCTTCTGCCATGATATGCTGGCTTTCGAAGGTTAGTTCTGGGCATGTTCTGTGTTCTACAAGATAGTTCTACTGCGTATCCTTTTAAAATCGAATAGTTCCAGCGTCTACGGCTGCTTAATATTATTTTTAAGAGAGATTTTCGTAATTTTGATTTAATTT
The DNA here is from genome assembly GCA_944567765.1 of Carterocephalus palaemon. Lineage (NCBI taxonomy): Eukaryota > Metazoa > Arthropoda > Insecta > Lepidoptera > Hesperiidae > Carterocephalus > Carterocephalus palaemon. The sequence goes on along the minus strand of OX155653.1, from coordinate 12,690,140 downwards.
TAACTCTTCTACCATGATATGCTGGCTTTCGAAGGTTAGTTCTGGTCATGTTCTGTATTCTAAATGATAGTTCTACTGCGTATCCTTTTAAAATCGAATAGTTCCAGCGTCTACGGCTGCTTAATATTATTTTTAAGAGATATTTTCGTAATTTTGATTTAATTTTAACTCTACGACCATGATATGCTGGCTTTCGAAGGTTAGTTCTGGGCATATTCTGTGTTCTACATGATAGTTCTACTGCGTATCCTTTTAAAATCGAATAGTTCCAGCGTCTACGGCTGCTTGATATTATTTTTAAGAGAGATTTTCGTAATTTTGATTTAATTTTAACTCTTCTGCCATGATATGCTGGCTTTCGAAGGTTAGTTCTGGGCATGTTCTGTGTTCTACAAGATAGTTCTACTGCGTATCCTTTTAAAATCGAATAGTTCCAGCGTCTACGGCTGCTTAATATTATTTTTAAGAGAGATTTTCGTAATTTTGATTTAATTTTAACTCTTCTGCCATGATATGCTGGCTTTCGAAGGTTAGTTCTGGGCATGTTCTGTATTCTAAATGATAGTTCTACTGCGTATCCTTTTAAAAGCGAATAGTTCCAGCGTCTACGGCTGCTTAATATTATTTTTAAGAGAGATTTTCGTAATTTTGATTTTATTTTGACTCTACTGCCATGATATGCTGGCTTTTGATGGATAGTTCTGGGCATTTTCTGTGTTCTAAATGATAGTTCTACTGCGTATACTTTGAAAAGCGAATAGTTCCAGCGTCTAAGGGTGCTTAATATTATTTTTAAGAGATATTTTCGTAATTTTGATTTAATTTTAACTCTTCTGCCATGATATGCTGGCTTTCGAAGGTTAGTTCTGGGCATGTTCTGTGTTCTACATGATAGTTCTACTGCGTATCCTTTTAAAATCGAATAGTTCCAGCGTCTACGGCTGCTTGATATTATTTTTAAGAGAGATTTTCGTAATTTTGATTTAATTTTGACTCTACTGCCATGATATGCTGGCCTTCGATGGATAGTTCTGGGCATGTTCTGTATTCTAAATGATAGTTCTACTGCGTATCCTTTTAAAAGCGAATAGTTCCAGCGTCTACGGCTGCTTAATATTATTTTTAAGAGAGATTTTCGTAATTTTGATTTAATTTTAACTTTTCTGCCATGATATGCTGGCTTTCGAAGGTTAGTTCTGGGCATGTTCTGTGTTCTACATGATAGTTCTACTGCGTATTCTTTGAAAAGCGAATAGTTCCAGCGTCTAAGGCTGCTTAATATTATTTTTAAGAGAGATTTTCGTAATTTTGATTTAATTTTGACTCTTCTGCCATGATATGCTGGCTTTCGAAGGTTAGTTCTGGGCATGTTCTGTGTTCTAAATGATAGTTCTACTGCGTATCCTTTTAAAAGCGAATAGTTCCAGCGTTTACGGCTGCTTAATATTATTTTTAAGAGAGATTTTCGTAATTTTGATTTAATTTTGACTCTACTGCCATGATATGCTGGCTTTCGAAGGTTAGTTCTGGGCATATTCTGTGTTCTACATGATAGTTCTACTGCGTATCCTTTTAAAATCGAATAGTTCCAGCGTCTACGGCTGCTTGATATTATTTTTAAGAGAGATTTTCGTAATTTTGATTTAATTTTAACTCTTCTGCCATGATATGCTGGCTTTCGAAGGTTAGTTCTGGGCATGTTCTGTGTTCTACATGATAGTTCTACTGCGTATCCTTTTAAAATCGAATAGTTCCAGCGTCTACGGCTGCTTAATATTATTTTTAAGAGATATTTTCGTAATTTTGATTTAATTTTAACTCTACGACCATGATATGCTGGCTTTCGAAGGTTAGTTCTGGGCATATTCTGTGTTCTACATGATAGTTCTACTGCGTATCCTTTTAAAATCGAATAGTTCCAGCGTCTACGGCTGCTTAATATTATTTTTAAGAGAGATTTTCGTAATTTTGATTTAATTTTAACTCTTCTACCATGATATGCTGGCTTTCGAAGGTTAGTTCTGGTCATGTTCTGTATTCTAAATGATAGTTCTACTGCGTATCCTTTTAAAATCGAATAGTTCCAGCGTCTACGGCTGCTTAATATTATTTTTAAGAGATATTTTCGTAATTTTGATTTAATTTTAACTCTACGACCATGATATTGCTGGCTTTCGAAGGTTAGTTCTGGGCATATTCTGTGTTCTACATGATAGTTCTACTGCGTATCCTTTTAAAATCGAATAGTTCCAGCGTCTACGGCTGCTTGATATTATTTTTAAGAGAGATTTTCGTAATTTTGATTTAATTTTAACTCTACGACCATGATATGCTGGCTTTCGAGGGTTAGTTCTGGGCATATTCTGTATTCTACATGATAGTTCTACTGCGTATCCTTTTAAAATCGAATAGTTCCAGCGTCTACGGCTGCTTGATATTATTTTTAAGAGAGATTTTCGTAATTTTGATTTAATTTTAACTCTTCTGCCATGATATGCTGGCTTTCGAAGGTTAATTCTGGGCATGTTCTGTGTTCTAAATGATAGTTCTACTGCGTATTCTTTGAAAAGCGAATAGTTCCAGCGTCTAAGGGTGCTTAATATTATTTTTAAGAGATATTTTCGTAATTTTGATTTAATTTTAACTCTACGACCATGATATGCTGGCTTTCGAAGGTTAGTTCTGGGCATATTCTGTGTTCTACATGATAGTTATACTGCGTATCCTTTTAAAATCGAATAGTTCCAGCGTCTACGGCTGCTTAATATTATTTTTAAGAGAGATTTTCGTAATTTTGATTTAATTTTGACTCTACTGCCATGATATGCTGGCCTTCGATGGATAGTTCTGGGCATGTTCTGTATTCTAAATGATAGTTCTACTGCGTATCCTTTTAAAAGCGAATAGTTCCAGCGTCTACGGCTGCTTAATATTATTTTTAAGAGAGATTTTCGTAATTTTGATTTAATTTTAACTCTTCTGCCATGATATGCTGGCTTTCGAAGGTTAGTTCTGGGCATGTTCTGTATTCTAAATGATAGTTCTACTGCGTATCCTTTTAAAAGCGAATAGTTCCAGCGTCTACGGCTGCTTAATATTATTTTTAAGAGAGATTTTCGTAATTTTGATTTTATTTTGACTCTACTGCCATGATATGCTGGCTTTTGATGGATAGTTCTGGGCATGTTCTGTGTTCTAAATGATAGTTCTACTGCGTATACTTTGAAAAGCGAATAGTTCCAGCGTCTAAGGGTGCTTAATATTATTTTTAAGAGATATTTTCGTAATTTTGATTTAATTTTAACTCTACGACCATGATATGCTGGCTTTCGAAGGTTAGTTCTGGGCATATTCTGTGTTCTACATGATAGTTCTACTGCGTATACTTTGAAAAGCGAATAGTTCCAGCGTCTAAGGGTGCTTAATATTATTTTTAAGTGATATTTTCGTAATTTTGATTTAATTTTAACTCTACGACCATGATATGCTGGCTTTCGAAGGTTAGTTCTGGGCATATTCTGTGTTCTACATGATAGTTCTACTGCGTATCCTTTTAAAATCGAATATTTCCAGCGTCTACGGCTGCTTGATATTATTTTTAAGAGAGATTTTCGTAATTTTGATTTAATTTTAACTCTACTGCCATGATATGCTGGCTTTAGATGGATAGTTCTGGTCATGTTCTGTGTTCTTAATGATAGTTCTACTGCGTAGTCTTTGAAAAGCGAATAGTTCCAGCGTCTAAGGCTGCTTAATATTATTTTTAAGAGAGATTTTCGTAATTTTGATTTAATTTTGACTCTACTGCCATGATATGCTGGCTTTCGAAGGTTAGTTCTGGGCATGTTCTGTGTTCTAAATGATAGTTCTACTGCGTATCCTTTTAAAAGCGAATAGTTCCAGCGTTTACGGCTGCTTAATATTATTTTTAAGAGAGATTTTCGTAATTTTGATTTTATTTTGACTCTACGACCATGATATGCTGGCTTTCGAAGGTTAGTTCTGGGCATATTCTGTGTTCTACATGATAGTTCTACTGCGTATCCTTTTAAAATCGAATAGTTCCAGCGTCTACGGCTGCTTAATATTATTTTTAAGAGAGATTTTCGTAATTTTGATTTAATTTTGACTCTACTGCCATGATATGCTGGCTTTCGATAGATAGTTCTGGGCATGTTCTGTATTCTAAATGATAGTTCTACTGCGTATCCTTTTAAAAGCGAATAGTTCCAGCGTCTACGGCTGCTTAATATTATTTTTAAGAGAGATTTTCGTAATTTTGATTTAATTTTAACTCTTCTGCCATGATATGCTGGCTTTCGAAGGTTAGTTCTGGGCATGTTCTGTGTTCTACAAGATAGTTCTACTGCGTATCCTTTTAAAATCGAATAGTTCCAGCGTCTACGGCTGCTTGATATTATTTTTAAGAGAGATTTTCGTAATTTTGATTTAATTTTAACTCTTCTGCCATGATATGCTGGCTTTCGAAGGTTAGTTCTGGGCATGTTCTGTGTTCTAAATGATAGTTCTACTGCGTATCCTTTTAAAAGCGAATAGTTCTAGCGTTTACGGCTGCTTAATATTATTTTTAAGAGAGATTTTCGTAATTTTGATTTTATTTTGACTCTACTGCCATGATATGCTGGCTTTTGATGGATAGTTCTGGGCATGTTCTGTGTTCTAAATGATAGTTCTACTGCGTATTCCTTGAAAAGCGAATAGTTCCAGCGTCTAAGGGTGCTTAATATTATTTTTAAGAGATATTTTCGTAATTTTGATTTAATTTTAACTCTACGACCATGATATGCTGGCTTTCGAAGGTTAGTTCTGGGCATATTCTGTATTCTACATGATAGTTCTACTGCGTATCCTTTTAAAATCGAATAGTTCCAGCGTCTACGGCTGCTTGATATTATTTTTAAGAGAGATTTTCGTAATTTTGATTTAATTTTAACTCTTCTGCCATGATATGCTGGCTTTCGAAGGTTAGTTCTGGGCATGTTCTGTGTTCTAAATGATAGTTCTACTGCGTATCCTTTTAAAAGCGAATAGTTCTAGCGTTTACGGCTGCTTAATATTATTTTTAAGAGAGATTTTCGTAATTTTGATTTTATTTTGACTCTACTGCCATGATATGCTGGCTTTTGATGGATAGTTCTGGGCATGTTCTGTGTTCTAAATGATAGTTCTACTGCGTATTCCTTGAAAAGCGAATAGTTCCAGCGTCTAAGGGTGCTTAATATTATTTTTAAGAGATATTTTCGTAATTTTGATTTAATTTTAACTCTACGACCATGATATGCTGGCTTTCGAAGGTTAGTTCTGGGCATATTCTGTGTTCTACATGATAGTTCTACTGCGTATCCTTTTAAAATCGAATAGTTCCAGCGTCTACGGCTGCTTAATATTATTTTTAAGAGAGATTTTCGTAATTTTGATTTAATTTTGACTCTACTGCCATGATATGCTGGCCTTCGATGGATAGTTCTGGGCATGTTCTGTATTCTAAATGATAGTTCTACTGCGTATCCTTTTAAAAGCGAATAGTTCCAGCGTCTACGGCTGCTTAATATTATTTTTAAGAGAGATTTTCGTAATTTTGATTTAATTTTAACTTTTCTGCCATGATATGCTGGCTTTCGAAGGTTAGTTCTGGGCATGTTCTGTATTCTAAATGATAGTTCTACTGCGTATCCTTTTAAAAGCGAATAGTTCCAGTGTCTACGGCTGCTTAATATTATTTTTAAGAGAGATTTTCGTAATTTTGATTTTATTTTGACTCTACTGCCATGATATGCTGGCTTTTGATGGATAGTTCTGGGCATGTTCTGTGTTCTAAATGATAGTTCTACTGCGTATACTTTGAAAAGCGAATAGTTCCAGCGTCTAAGGGTGCTTAATATTATTTTTAAGAGATATTTTCGTAATTTTGATTTAATTTTAACTCTACGACCATGATATGCTGGCTTTCGAAGGTTAGTTCTGGGCATATTCTGTGTTCTAAATGATAGTTCTACTGCGTATCCTTTTAAAATCGAATAGTTCCAGCGTCTACGGCTGCTTGATATTATTTTTAAGAGAGATTTTTGTAATTTTGATTTAATTTTAACTCTTCTGCCATGATATGCTGGCTTTCGAAGGTTAGTTCTGGGCATGTTCTGTGTTCTACATGATAGTTCTACTGCGTATCCTTTTAAAATCGAATAGTTCCAGCGTCTACGGCTGCTTAATATTATTTTTAAGAGAGATTTTCGTAATTTTGATTTAATTTTAACTCTTCTGCCGTGATATGCTGGCTTTCGAAGGTTAGTTCTGGGCATGTTCTGTATTCTAAATGATAGTTCTACTGCGTATCCTTTTAAAAGCGAATAGTTCCAGCGTCTACGGCTGCTTAATATTATTTTTAAGAGAGATTTTCTTAATTTTGATTTTATTTTGACTCTACTGCCATGATATGCTGGCTTTTGATGGATAGTTCTGGGCATGTTCTGTGTTCTAAATGATAGTTCTACTGCGTATACTTTGAAAAGCGAATAGTTCCAGCGTCTAAGGGTGCTTAATATTATTTTTAAGTGATATTTTCGTAATTTTGATTTAATTTTAACTCTACGACCATGATATGCTGGCTTTCGAAGGTTAGTTCTGGGCATATTCTGTGTTCTACATGATAGTTCTACTGCGTATCCTTTTAAAATCGAATAGTTCCAGCGTCTACGGCTGCTTGATATTATTTTTAAGAGAGATTTTCGTAATTTTGATTTAATTTTAACTCTACTGCCATGATATGCTGGCTTTAGATGGATAGTTCTGGTCATGTTCTGTGTTCTTAATGATAGTTCTACTGCGTAGTCTTTGAAAAGCGAATAGTTCCAGCGTCTAAGGGTGCTTAATATTATTTTTAAGAGAGATTTTCGTAATTTTGATTTAATTTTAACTCTTCTACCATGATATGCTGGCTTTCGAAGGTTAGTTCTGGTCATGTTCTGTATTCTTAATGATAGTTCTACTGCGTATCCTTTTAAAATCGAATAGTTCCAGCGTCTACGGCTGCTTGATATTATTTTTAAGAGAGATTATCGTAATTTTGATTTAATTTTGACTCTACTGCCATGATATGCTGGCTTTAGATGGATAGTTCTGGTCATGTTCTGTGTTCTTAATGATAGTTCTACTGCGTAGTCTTTGAAAAGCGAATAGTTCCAGTGTCTAAGGGTGCTTAATATTATTTTTAAGAGAGATTTTCGTAATTTTGATTTAATTTTAACTCTTCTACCATGATATGCTGGCTTTCGAAGGTTAGTTCTGGTCATGTTCTGTATTCTAAATGATAGTTCTACTACGCATTCTTTATAAAGCGAATAGTTCCAGCGTCTATGTGCGCTTAATATTATTTTTAAGAGAGATTTTCGTAATTTTAACTCTTACTATTTCTATTCTTATACATTTTTTTTTCGGTTCAATTGACAGAACTTTCGCTAAAAAGTATCAGGAACTATAGAACTTAACTTCGTGCAATGAGTACTATCATTTTTATCTGTCCTACGAGAAAATGATTTGCCACGGGAAGTTAGCAAATCATTTTTTTAATCGATGTTTTTTTAGGCAAAATCGATTGAACTATTCTTAAAAAGTATCAGGAACTATAGAACTAATCTGCATGCGAACAGAACTCACTTTTATTCATGATATGCTGGGACATGATATGCGAAGTTCACTGACATCATTATTGCGGCATTTTGAGAACTAGGACGGTGACGTGGTAGACCCTTTATTTGAACCCCGGATAGTAAAGTCAGACAGTCAGTACAGACAAAGAAAAGACTAAGAATTCATATATAAAAAAAGGGTAATCCGTTCGATAAATAATAAGTTGTTTTCCTGATTACTTATTTAACTGTGTCCAATTATAAGATATTTCCTCGCTTAATTAATCAAAAAGTTGGTCTTTTCACTGAAGTCCTAGATGTAAATGAACAATGGAGTCAGTCCAATTAATCAAGATCTTTGCAGTTCTACCGAATAGTTTCCCGGTTAACTTGTCAGTGCTGCGTACTCCCCGTTCGCTCATTTAGGTTTGATGCCTGCCATTAAGGTCGTGTTGATGTCGAGGAGGTAAATCACGAGGCCTTAACCCGAGATTGTACTAACGACCTGTTTTGGGGCTAATGTAGTGTCATTAACGCAAGTACTGAATACTAAGCTTTCTTAACTTAAGTCTTGTATACTTAAAATAAACTTTTGAAGTGAAACTTCTTTAGACGCATGAGGGTAAAATTTTTACGGATGAAACGGAAATGCGTCACATAGCATGCAACGTTCGTGACGAAGAAGAGCAAGGGCGATAGAGAGAAAGTGAGATAGAGCGAACGTTTGTAATAAAACAACAAGACTTTCAAATGAATATTTATATTTATTCTTTTTTTGTGTATATTTGAATATTTCGCCAAAGAAACTTCACTTCTGACATGTGTACTTTGTACGCACGCACTTTTTTATAGACTATCATTACGTTATTCATACTCGTATAGTTAAGCTGCAACTCGCAGCCATCCCACTGTCTCCTTACCGTTAGTGTATATTTAACTATTTACTTATTTCCCTAAAAGTATTCACTTAGACCCCTATTTTTAGACAACGCACTTCTCCGAGAAGTAAGCAATGCTTGGCGTTAAGCGCGGCAGTAAACAAGGCTATTTAACGTTCCCGGAAGCTGCGTTAGTTGTTGAGAAGCTCTCGTAATGAGATTTTAATACACCTAGCGACGCGCCACAGATAGGCTCGCGCAGAGGAGACAAGTGGTGGTACCTTGCGTTCGGTTAGATGTTGTTCCTTTTGTTTCTGACGATCTAATCGTTAAAATAAACGGTTTATGTTTTAATTTATTTATATTACATGTATTGAAAGCGGTGACAGCCCAGTGGCTATCGAACACGCCTCTCACTCGGACGGTCCGAGTTCAAACCCAGGCGGCACGCACCAATGACTTTTCTTATTTATGTGCGATTTCAGAAAATAAATGTTACTTGCTGTAACACATCGTAAGGAAACCTGCATGCCTGAGAGTTCTTCATAATGTTCTCGAGGGCATGTGAAGTCTGCCAATCCGCACTTGGCCAGCGTGGCGAACTAAAGCCTAATCCCTCCCATTCTGAGAACATTCGACACTGGGTTGGCCGATAACCCCTCCACCAATCCGCATTGGAGCAGCGTGATGGAGTATGCTCTAGACCTCCCGCAGCAGTGTCTGTGGGGAAGACCCGCCCAGCAGTGGGACTTCAATGGGTCGGAGCGAAAAAAGTATTAATGGTAGCCGCCCCACTGGCGCGGTTGTTCTTTGAGTAGGAAGCAAACTTAAAGCTGAGCTCACACGCTCGCACTTAATAAATACAACCCTCGGGCCTTCGCACCTAACGAACTTTTATGCACTGGAGCCATTCATTGACCACCACCACTTATTAATAATTTAATTCGCACTATTTCAGGCGAGGAATTTAATATGGGGGCTTTATTATGAATAAATATTAGTACGTAGAAGTGTTTAAGCTATACTAATATTATAAAGCGAAAGAGATGGTTTACACGCGCTAATCTATCGAGTAGGTACCAGTCCGATTTAAAAATTGTTTTTGTACTAGATAGCTACATTTATGAGGAATATATATGTAAATAAAATTTGAGGTAACATTTTAACGTTCTCTGAAAATAATGAGCTTCCCCTGGAATATGGGATAGAAGTTTGTTTGAATATTTCCTAAATTTCAATAGAATTGCTTCCTAATATTTTTAACAAGTGTTCACCGGATGAATTAATAAAATATCGGATAGGATAGGTAAGTGGTACGTTTTAGCCCGGTAATGCCCCTTAGAATTAGGTTCAAAGGATTATTTTTAAGAGAAAGAAGACGAGATTTGTCGCTGACGGCTAGGTGTACACTAAACTGTTGCTGTGTCTAATTGGATGTGACGTGAGCGAACCTGCGGCGCGGCCACTAGCGAAGACTATAGTGAACTATTAATATTTCAACTTAGTACTAGACATGTAATGTTAAGCAATCCGCTCATACTATTAATTAATCTATATAATAAAAATGAATCGCAAAATGTGTTGGTAAGCGCATAACTCAACAACGCCTGGACCAATTTGGCCAAATCTTTTTTTTAAATGTTCGTTTAAGTTCAAGGATGATTTTTACGGCGAGAAAAATTTGAAAATTCATCCCCTAAGGGGGTAAAACGGGGGTGCAAAGTTAGTATGAAGCTTTGCCGTTTTTGAAGTTAGTGAATGTGTAACGCGAGCGAAGCTGCGGGCGTCCACTAGTATAATATAAAAAAAACCTAATGCTAACAAGATGGATTCCATAGAAAATGTATTAGTTGAAATAGGTTGACAAAGTGAGTAGTGAGTAGGTGGATCGTGTCGTACAGGGAGACAAAAGGTCCATAAAGATCACCATTACGTCCGGCCCTCGACAGGCCGCAGTCCAGCCGGTGTCCAGGTGATTCGCTAACGACTGGGATCGCCGACTACCCTCGGCCCGCTTTCGCTTGCAATCAATATGTAATGTTCGACTTATTTGGGATAAAAGGTTTCGGGGTTTGTTTTAGAAACGATCGTAGCCCTATGGCTCGTTGGACCTTCCGTGTTTTTGAGGGCACGTAAAATCTTTGTTTTAAATTTTAAAACAATCGCTAAGCTATCACAGAAGTCCTTAAAGAGACATTTCTCCTGCTGTGGTCATCAGAAGAATCCCTCATTCTTCTTGACCACAATTACTATTGTGTGTTGTAACTTTGGATAATGGAAGAAGGCAGCACCATGGTAGGCGCTGCCCAAACGGATTAGCGGACAAGTAATTTTTACTGTAAAATTATTTAGTGTAGTGTAGTATCTAGTGGACGCCTGCTGCTTCGCTCGTTAATTAGACATAACAATAGATTCGTTTACGTAGTAAGTAGTAAGTAGTAGTAAGTAATATTATATAGCCTATGTGACTCGGTGAAAATGCAGCTTTCTAATAGTGAATTTTTTTTTTAAATTGATCCAGTAGTTTTTGTTTGAAAACATTACAAACAAATATTTCCTCTTTATAATATTAGTCTATACTAATATGTAAGCACTGTAAGCACAGTTAATTGGCTTCGTTACATGGTTAGTTTAAATCTATATTTAAACTAACCATGTAACGAAGCAAATTAACTGTGCTTCCTGTAGAGTGACATATCGAAACCAACTGATTTTTCGTTAAATTTAATTACGTACACCATATAAATACGTCTGACGTATAAAAGAAAGGTAATCAAAGTAAGATATAGGGTACTATATTACCAAAAGCACTAAATTGTAGCAATTTAAGGTTGAAAAGTGTCCATTAAAGTGATATAGAAGGGCAAAAAATGAAACAGCACTTAATCTTCCCTCTCAGTCGTTAGCACACACTCTTGAGCGGAGCTCTGTATTCTTTGTTCTTTAATTCCTTGTGAAATTATTTAGGAACATACCTTATAACTAAAACGAAAACCGTAGGTAGCTATCTCATATAAATATACCACATTCAGAGCGCGTGTTTCTCACTACTGAAAAGACTGACCACTGAAGTGTGGAATGGCGGATGGGTTAGTGGCCAACTCGATTGCCTGAAGTTTTTAGGCCTCCGAAGTAGAGAAACGCTCTTTTGTCACTAGCACTCATTCATGCAAGTACATCCTGCAGTAAAAAACTAATTCCTAGAGTAACCACAGAGTCCTTAGAATAACCACACTGTGATTTATCGTTTCTTTCTATAAGGCTATCCGCATTAAATGGCCTGTATGTACACTTTTTCGGGTTATGTTGTTCTACCATTCATCTATTTAGCAATATTTCATTCCCAATAGAAATGATTACAATTGGGAAAGAAATATTGTCACTTGCGGCTAACATCAGACCGTTAATATAAACTTCGTAATCAACTCCTACCACTATAATATCTTAGTCCCGAATGTAATCGGATAGTCTTTCCTACCGAGTAGAGGTCGGTCCGTCATTCAGAGCAAATGAGTCCCCGTCCCCGATGGTGCGTCAATGCCAAAGCGAACAACGCATTTACTGAATTGATGCAGCATAAGTTACAGCAGCGAAACGGCAAACAGAGCTCGTAAATAACTGGCAGTCGGCGCGCGATGTTTCAATTAAATCTCGCTTTTTTAGTTGTATCGAGTGATTAATGCGGCCCGGGATGAAATATTAGCGCAGCGGATTATGTATTACTGGTCTTGGGGGAAGCGCCGTGTGATTGTGTATTGGCAGGAATAGCCTGCAATGTTCAATATAAGTACTTACCTACATACGTACCTATTTAGGTGATAAAATAAAATGACACACGCGTGTTTTCTGCTAAGGCGTAGGCAGAGATGTATAGTAATAACCCCACTCTTCACCAGTTATGTTTAGATCCCACGTAATAGGTGGCGGTGAGCCTATTGTCATAGATAGCTACAACCCATAGACTATAGTCCCATACCCATCCACAAACCGACCGCGCCCGTCCTTGCTTAACTCTGTCGATCACATTGGAATATGGACGCTACTATATCATTGCCATAGATACACGTGCACAAATCACAAAATAAACACAATCCAGTTAAGCTTTGTCCGTAGGTAACTATTTCTATGATAGAATTGATCCTTACTGACAAATACAATATTAATTTTCAAAAATTGTAACATTTGACCTCCACCAATCCGCATTGGAGCAGCAATCTATAAAAACTAGGCATCTCTAACTAAAACAACTAACTAACTAACTAAGCATGTCTCTTGAATAAGCAAGGCTCACTGGCCAGCCTCGCGGCTCTGCCCACACTCGCTACTTATAGTATATCTCGTAAAACCCACACTCGCTCTCACTGGATGTTCCGGGAACTCTTTGATCAAAGAACAACACTTGTTTATTTGTAAGCAGGCGAGAAATGTTACGTTTCCATTAGAATGTGGACAAGGCGGTGTATTTTAATCCCTTTTCAAACAGAAATACTTTTGGATTTGCGCGGTGACAGCCATACATTTTTATTTCCATTTTTATACAGCGGTCGAGTTATCTTTATGTACTCGTACTAAGATTATAAAGAGGTAAGATTTGTTTGTAATGTTTTCACACAAAAACTACTGGACCGATTTCAAAACTTCTTTCACCATTAGAAAGCTGCATCTTCACTGAGTGTATAATATTACTAGACTATATAATATTACTCGACTATATAATATTACTAGGTGTAAATGAAACTATTGTTAAGTTTCATTCCACGCGAGCAAAGCTGCGGGCGTCCGAGTGGTTGTGTTGAGTTAGTCTGGAGCAATGAGGTCTTTATAAATATAAAGACCTCATTGCTTCAGATCGGAGGTAACACCTTTTTGTCTTTAGAGGAGTCGGTTTCTATGTGAAAGCAGCTGTTATACCTATTTTATTGAAATGTACTATTGGTTACGTAAATTTTGATGTCATTCTTTATTTAGGTTACATCGTAGATCACATAACGAGGAGCGCGGTCACGAACGCTTTGCATAAAGTAAGACTTTTCCTTACCATACCTTCCAATCCGCATTGGAGCAGCGTGGTGGACGATGCTCTTGACCTTGTAGCTGTGGACTCTCCCACCGTTGGGTGACTCACCGCACCACTCCAAGTAATGTACCATTACACAACCACGATAGCTGCCGTGCCACGCAGCCTCCCGAGTTCCACCTACTGAATATTTAGTCTAATTACGGGGCCGAGTAAAATCGCATCAGTGCATGATGAGATTCTAATCTCTCACCTCCGCTGAGCGCACTTCGGATGCAAATTACTGCCGACTTAGGCATGCATGCCGCTGCATGTACGCATGTCATTAGGGGTGTATTAAACTATGTTTGGAGCATTATAAAAGCTTTGGGTGAATGAGGGAGGCTATATGAGCTCATTACGAGAATGTCTTCACGGAGCGAGTTTCGAGAATCCGAACAGTTCTTAAAACCATTCATGCATGACTGGCAAAATGGGAAGCCATCACTGAATATCGACTCGTTTTACTTAAGTCATACATGAATTTTTTGATTAAAAAAAGTGTTTAAGTAATAATGAAATTAATAGATTTTATTGTAATACAGATTTCGAAGCCACCTCGAATTACCCTAAGGTTTATTCTTCTTGACCTAACTAAATAAAAGCAGTGGAATATCGACGGCAGCGGGCAGAGCAAGCAGCAAAGGTAGAACAGAGACATCGTCAAAACAGAGCCAACCCTTTCACAGTTTATTACTGATGAAAATACGAGTTGTAAAATGTAATGGTCATCAAACATTATTTTTAATCCATGGACAGCTGCTTTCGAAATGAAATCCGATCGTATAATATTTTATTGTATTCGAGACGATTACAGTACAAACGTGGAACGAACTAATTAAAACGAGTTTTCAAATTTTTACTGGGATTTGGTTTATGGTCATCCCACCGAACCAAATAAGTCAAAGAGCATTGGACAATGATTGAAGTATCGCGTGTTCTTTATGTGGGCAAGTAAAATATTATTAAACATTTTGACTGAGGGGAATATTAAGGGGATATCATTTGTTTTAACTGCAGAGATTTATTTCTCTACCTTTAACAGGCAGATTTTTTTAAACTTTCCCAATTTCTTTCTCATTAATTAGTCCAAGAGTGGAACTGCATAGGCAAGATAAATATATGGATATATAGAGTGGAAGAAAAGTCCAGTCGAGGAGACCCGAGCTGGACTGCGAGGCTAGAAGAGATGTGGGTTTGTGTTACATTTGTATTTTTGTAGAATAAAAAGTTTGTCGATTTTGTCTAGCATTCGTTTTAACGGCCCAGCAATTAGCAACAACAAAGCGGCATTACACCGAGCCCCGTCTCATGAATCTCCCGCCCGCGGAAGATCTTTTTATAAATATTAAAAACAGTAACATAACAAGGCTATTTATTCGGCAACAATGGCGGCGCCTGAAAAATGATCGGCCGCTCGGAGAGATCGCGCACCTATTGTTTCGCGAATTTCTGAGGAATTTTTAAAACACCATCCGGCATTATTTTGTTTGGTGGCAAATTGTTTCGCTTTTGCTACCAGCGCTGGCATATACTTGTGTATGAAGCGATGGGAGTAGGTCTGAAACGTGGCCAGCTTAAACACAAACACTGTTACTTTATCAATTCTTGGCTGTAATTCAAAATTAATAAATAATAAATAAATAAATAAATAATAAATATCTTGGACATTTTCACACACGGCCATCTGACCCCAAAGTAGGCGCGAGCCTGTGTTATGGGTGTCAGAGACTGATATACATACATAGATATTTTAAATACATACTTAAATAGATAATATTGACAAAGTGTTCGTCACACGAATATTTGTCCTGAGTGGGATTCGAACCCACGACCTTTGGCGCAACAGACAGGGTCACTACCGATTGCGCCAACGGGCCTGTCAGTAAGTAAATAAAATGTAAAGTTAATTAAGTAAATAAAATGTTATTAGTAATTATACCCATAATTTTTTTTAAAAAAGCTTTTTAAAACTTTTTTTTATTTTCATGCATTGTCATCGGAACCAAATATGTGTGCCAAATTTCAGCTCAATAGCTTCAGTCCAAGTGGATGAAATATTGATTGCAAGATTCCAGGACATGGATATATACGAGTGAAGTTAAATAAAAGCTTTTAGAATTCATCATTCATACCATTCCAATCATATATCAATCAAGGAGTGTTGTAGTTGTGTTGTAGTTGTCAAGTCTTACAAAATAATTATGATATTGTATGAAAATATACAATCCTGGCAAATACACACGACGTGCGCGTTCATTTCTCTTGGAAAGAGGTAGAAGAAAAGAAGGAATGAAATGTGATGAACCTTATCATACAAATAAATACATTGATTGATTGATGAAAAGTAAGCCAGTAAACAACTAAGAAATACCATGAATGAAAGTAAAGTATTGTATAATAAAGTAAAAGCCAAAAAACAGTAGCTCTGTAAATAATACTGCAAATTGGCGATTACATCCATACTAATATTATAAATGTGAAAGTGTGTTTGTTTATTTATTTATTTGTTTGTTTGTTTGTCCGGCTTTCACGTCGCAACGAAGCTATTATATGGTATGGTTTTTGTGTGTGGAGATAGTGAGGATGATGGAGAGTGACGTAGGCTACTTTTTACCCAGGTAAAACATTCCCATGGGAAGATATCGATGTTTTGTTATTGCGATTGCCTTAGTATTGCCTGTAAACGTAAGCAGGATCGTTGGATCCTGCATCAATCTTCACCAGCACACTTCTATTGAAGTTAGCTTAGAGCTCCAGTAAGTCAGTTTACGTAGACTTTATCAGCGGTCAGCATCACCTCTGGTTCCTCTAAGTATCTTTTAATCGTGGAACTGTCACTATTCATCCACCACAAATGTGTCATGTATGATAAACAACTCATTGTTAATTCCCTTAGATCACGCGGGCGGAGCCGCGGGTAAAAGCTAGTAACGTATAAATTGTAGCGTACGATAAATAAAAATGAAACTTAAACAGTGGGATGCATCTATAATCATTCTTTATCTATATTACACACATTCCATCTTCAAGTGAAATTTGTATTTGAGTGGCGCAAAAAGATATACGAGTACTCAGGCGGGTCTATTATCTCCATGTACAAATCACTCGTTAGAAGAACTTCAAAAATACAGACAACATGTCCATATTATACACATTAGCGATTTTCATACAAGATTCCACATCATACATCTATTAAGCTGCAACCAAGAGTGTAAAAGCGAATAAAAATGTGTACAAGCATATTCCACGTGTTTTCATAAGCTGCCGAGTTCGGCGGCTCATTATTACCATTATGCGAGTTATTCGCGGATTGTGAATTTGGATTAATTGGGTTTCCACTATCCCAGGTTTTCGGCGGGAATTTAATGCGAGTTCGATTGCGGCATGGCAGGAATTTACGCGTAGTGCTGTTTTGATAAACTTTGGCAAGCTATAAATTGTCGATACCAGAATGCTAACGATGTTTTCGTTAATTATCCATAGTGGAATATATTTTGCCTCAATGTTTGTGAAGTGGTCAGATAGCAAGTTAAAATTGAATATAACCATTGAAAATCGTAAGAGCTATTTTCAAGGCGATTAAGAATGAATAAATGCTTTAAACCGAAATCTTAAAGAACGTCGCCAGTCACTTCTTAGGCACATTTTAGTACAGGCGACTAATTAAAATGGAATCCCGCGCTTCAAGAGGACGCTTGACAAATGTATCGATTCAACAAACGTGGAACTAAATAAACATTCACAAATTAGCCGTAATTCTGTCCCGTGTTCCACCATCAAAAGAAAGAAGTGACTAATCGGCCGACTAGTCTCCGAACCGGTCGCGCGTCTTTCCATTTGTTCTAAAATTACTCGGAATAAAATTACAATTCTCCTTTGATCCGTCCCCTCATTAGTTTCAGCCTCTTTAGCGTACCGCTGCCGAAACGATGACACGCCGTATACAGAGTGCACGGTATTTTGGTCCTTTATGTTATATAAATAGATGGCATGTCACCGTGTGCGGGAGTTATTTGGACCGTATGAGGATGCATTGTACGGTAAAGAGAGGGATATGGAGTCTCGCGACATAACGGACATATACGGGTGTTAGATATATGAACTTGGCGGTGCAGGGATACGGGACGTACGTATAATATTATTTTTAAGCTCGCTCGCTGCGACCCATAGACGTCCCGATGCGGGGCACGGGTCTCCCCCACAGATACTGCTGCGGGAGGACTAGAGCATACTCCACGACCCTGCTCCAATGCAGATTTTTAAGCTAAACAAGCTAAACTTGAATCCCTAGGCGGCCCACGGACCACTTCAACAGCCAGCCGAGGGAGGTCTAGCACATACTCGAAGGGCGGCTTCAATGTAGATTGGTGGATCGTCTACCGGCGTAACCTAGCGTTGGGAGTCTCAGCCCAACCGAAGGTCTTTGAGAAAGGCTTAGCCATTGACACTTGAAAACTCCCCAGACCTTATGTTTTCTTCGTTACATGGGACGGTCACTCACTGTTCACTCGGTCCGTCTCGTGCGATCGACGCGAGACAGGGCTCTGAGCTTCATAGAATAAGCCTGACAAGCAAGCAGACAGGAGTTTTGCAGTAGATGAACACGAGCAACACCAAAGGAGGCACCTTCCATGTCTTATTCTACTGAAAACACCTCAGAACAAATGGCGCTGACACTAATTCGGTGGCGATTTTATGTCGTACTTTTATTAAATGGACAGGGTTTACTGCTGCTTATTTGATTCTAAACCATCCCTGCATCTATATTAATATTATAAGCAAGAGAGATTTTTTGTTAAGGTTCTTTTTAAAAAAAATAGTAGGTATATTTTAAATATTGTTTTAAAATAAACGATGTTGTTATTTGATTATGTAATGTACGTGTATGTATACTAAGCTTGGATTAGACAGACGGATGGATGGACTTTTATCCCGTTACAACCTCTTCTATTTAAACTTCAGTGGGTAGAGTTACGTGTAAAAGCTAGTGTATAAATAAGTGGTCATAAATGGCGATACTCTAAAAAATTAAATCCCGGCGAGTAAATACCTCATTGCAAAGTTGAAAAAGTTCACATAATATTTTAACCAATTTGGTTAGCGAACTTAAAAGGTAATGTTGATATACATACATATACACTGTAATTAATATGCATGTAAGCCGTAATGACGTCACCCCTCGCATTTTGTTCACCAATTACCGCTGTAATGACGTCACTTTACTTTAAACTTAAATGTTTAATTAAATCATTTTTGGGAGCATAAAAGACAATATATTTTAACTTTTTATTCGTAATCATTTATTGTATTTTTTATCTTAATATACGATTACATGTATATGTAATCGTATCAGATACATTTTGTCATTTTGTTAAGGACAAAATGTATCTGATCTATATTATTACAAAAATTGATGTTTGTTAATAAGATTCAGATTATTTAATTTTTTCATTATTTGGTATTTGTATACGCTTAATGAACGTAATTACATGCTTAATAATTAATATTATTATGCTTGTACACATTTTTTACACCGTCGCGGCGGTTCAAAAAGTTGATGCTATGCATACGTTGTTTTGCATAACACAACTAATCCTCTACAAGGCAGACAGCCAACTACTCAAAGGTAGGCAATAATGTATTCTACGCCTTCAACAAGATTGAAACAGTATATTTCCTACACATATTCAGATCTTTTTCACGACGAAATAATAATTGAAGACAATGGAGCTATAATTCTGAAAATTAATATCAGTAGCACTCCGGCGGCATATATCAGCGTGTAGTGTCCTCTAAGCCCGATATATTACGACGGAGGGCGCATATTTTTGCTACGTGAGGCTTGGAGCACCCACTTTTTGCCACTTGCCAGTGAAATGGTGAAATTGATATATTTGCTACGTTTAAAAAATACTGAATTGTCAAGAGCTTAGACCTCGATTGTATAATTCCTTTATACAATACTTATACCAGGGATACTTTTGATTTATTACTGAAATAAATAATGTAAACCTACCTTGTGTTTATAATAAATATGTGATGACCATTCGATCTCCGGATTGTGCAAGGCAATATTAGATTTATTTTACTAGAAATTCGCAGTCGTAGAAAGTCGCTTGCAATTTGGATTCAAGCCAGTCTGGCAATAGACTCACCTACATGGGACCTGAACGAAACAGGTAGAAACTAGAACCAATGGGGCATCGTTTCTTCGTAAAAGATTTAGATTTATGCTTCTTATAAAGGTCTATTACGTAAAGGAAACTAAGCAACTATAGCTAGCGAACTAAACAACGTCATTCAAAACTCTGACCAAACTCAACCCGGAAAATCGATCGGCAATTTTTAATTACATTGCGTGATCGGAGCCCGTTACCGGGTTATAAGCGAATTATTGTTAATGCCCAGTCTTACTAACTCATAAATAGATTAAGGTTATTGCCGGTGTAACGCACATAGCTGCGACACTTGTTGCCTGCGGTGCGATGAGATAAGAGCGATCCAAAGCCGAGCATCATGGTTGCCTCTCTGGATGATGTTTTCTATCCAATTGCACATCCCTGTTAACTCTCATTTGTATTTTCGAAATGATATAATATAACATTGACTTAATGTACAGTCACTAGAATTAATATATCGACAATAAGTAGTATCTGCCCGTCATATTATATTATGCACTAGTGGACGCCCGCAGCTTCGCTCGCGCAGAATTAGACCCATTAACGACGTCTGCCCGGATTCGGGTTACCCACTTGACTTCAAAAACGGCAAAGTTTCATACTAACTTTGGACCCCCGTTTTACCCCCTTAGGGGATGAATTTTCAAAAATCCTTTCTTAGTGCTCCCCTACGTTATAAAAGGAACCCCTGTGCAAAATTTCAAGTCTCTAGCCCTTATAGTTTAGGCCCTGCGTTGATATGTCAGTCAGTCAGTCAGTCAGTCAGTCACCTTCTCCTTTTATATATATAGATTAGCTTTTTACGCTCTTTTCAAAACTTTTCAAACGAATTAATTTTCCCCACAGACCGTTTTCCATTTTTTTTAAATATAAACAATGTACGCCTTGGCCATGTCATCGTCAATGGCAACGTTATGTGTCAAAAGTAATACGAAGTGACGATGGCTGAAATGACATTATTGTAAAGCATGTCAGTTAGACGTTTTCAAATATAAAATTACATAAAATAATTTGCAATAAAATAATATTTTGGCTAAAATTAAGATGTAAGCTATCCTATCTTTCAAGTTGGATCAAACTGCACATGGTGTGCAAATTTAATTTAAAATTGGTTAAGTAGTTTAGGCGTCCATTAACGTCCAACAACGTGACACGTATATTATATATATTAAGATTTATGCTCGTGACGGCATCTTGAGGTTGCAAAATTAATTGAGCATTTACTTTGTTTCGGACCGCCATCGATCGAAACAATCTTTGATAAAGTCCTCGGTATACCAATAATGGTGGTGTTTTGTTGGGCTGGGGTCCCTCCCATTCTGAGAGGAGCCCTACAGTGGGACAAAGAAAGGGTTGTGATGATGATGATTGTGTGTAAAGAGATACATATTATGTATATGTATTGGTTATTATGTGCCTCAACGGACAGGTATATGGGGGCTCATAGTGGGTTATTGCCAAAAGCAATGGGGATATGCTATACGATATTTCTGGGTACTGTTCATCGCTGGCGGTAAGACAAGCGAGTAGTAGAGCTAGCGCGAGTACATGAAACATTCATAACAGTTGTAAACGGCCGTCCCCGGAGGGAATCTTAATGATACATTGCCCGGCCTTCAAGGACACCAGCAAACTATGAACCTAATGTTAGAACTTGACGAATTTATTTTGATCGAATATTTATTTTGATAGCCGTAATAGCATGGTAAAGTTCATAGCCCAATGGCTCGCGTCGATTCAATGTGATCGAAAGACTTAAGCAACGACGGGCGTGGTCAGTTTGTGGATAGGTGATCGCTAGCGTGGCAAAATTTCATGGACGCTACCGTGCTTCGGAAGGCACGTAAGCCGTCGATCCCGGTTGTTTTCAATGCTGGACATTCGACACTGGTTTGGCAACAATCCGCATTGGAGCAGCATGGTGGAGTATACTCTAGACATCCCCTATCAGTGTTTGTGGGGGAGACCTGTGCCCAGCAGTGGGACTATGGCTCGCAGCGAATAGCATGGTAATTCGATTACATAAATGGGAAAGTGGAAATGGAGCGAACAGAAGTGATATTTTGGAGAGTGGCAAAGGCTACTTTGTATACCGGATAATGCATGGTTTCCGTGAAATGGACAAAACATTTTAATAATCCTTCAATTTTCTTCTATTTTAACTAACGACTATTCAATTGATTGATACAATCATAGTCGGGTTCTGAACTTTGAGTTAATTTTAGTTAGTGGTAGTCATTGTTGCGGCTTGCCGTCAAAAAAGGCTATAACTCTTTATATTTTAAACCTACCTTAAACGTTACACAAAGTAGCAAAGTTCTGAATTCTAGAAAACAATTTAACGCGGACGAAGCCGCGTGTACTGCTAGTATTCGACAGTGACTTATCCTCTCCTAATCCCGAAACATAACGCTAAAAGACGCACTGAACTCCGTCGCATCAACAATGGAGCATCTCAGTATTACGTACGTCTTTACTGACGTCGGACAAAACCCGCCGCCGTCCGAGCGATAATCCCACATTGAGTGCACGCACTGGAACATTAGCTGAGCGAGCAGCGCCTAAGCCTCCCACGTAAATATGAGTACATTTGTACGTCTGTTTGTACGTCTGTTTGTCCACAATGTGGGGCTTAGCGCCTTGAGTAATGCCCGGTCGGGTTTTGTTAAGGCGCAGTGGACGCCTGCTTTGTGAGTGTATCCGTTTGTTGAGAAATGTGATTGATATTATTTGCCACGGAAAGTTGGTAGTTCTCTTCATTTTGGTTCGGTATCATGTTATAGTAATATCTTATTATTTGGTATAGTGGACGCCCGCAGCTTTGCTCGCGTGGAATTAGACATAATAAGATAGATTCTTCTTAGCGCGATAACTTTAGCACTACAAATTTCTAATGAATCCGTAAATGTGTTATCCCCTATGTTTATTTTTTTACACCCATAAGGGTAACATTTTCACAAACACTGAATGCCATATCTATATCTATATATATAAAAGGAGTAGCTGCGGGCGTCCACTAGTACTATAATATAAAACTCAGCACCTTAAATAGCAACCAGGTTTTTCTGTAATATTTCGCTGCGGCGTCTCTTCATTTCAGTCGTGTAAGCATATTACCGCTCACCCATTAATCGTAGGCGGTAGGCACATATACAACTATGACGCGTTTGTCATAAAAATAGACTCTTGACATCTGCTTATATTATACAGACAAATTATGATAATAAATATTCTGGAAGTCTGGAACCAGGTAACCTTACATTGGTTAGGTTTATATTTCAGTTTTTTTTTTCAGGATGCTTTAAGGCAAGTAGCAATTCTATGACGGGCCCGATGGCGCAATCTGTAGTGACCCTGTCTGTTGCGCCAGGGGTCGTGGGATCGAATCCCACTCAGGACAAATATTCGTGTGACGAACACTTGTATTTGTTCTGTGTCTGGATATCAATATTGTCTATTTAAGTAGGTATGTATTTTAAAAAAAACAATGTATGTTTATCTAACATCCATATCACAGGCTTACGCCTACTTTGGGGTCAGATGACCACCACCCGAGCTAAATTACCTACATATACGCGAACGGTATGAAACCACACCGAGCGCCCCTTGCCCTTACTGATTTAGTGTATTTTCTAGCAAAATATTGCAGTTATAGCAAAGTAAAAACATATTTGCGAAACTGACACTATAAGCATTTAATATACATGATGTGAAAACAAAACAACAAAAAATAATCTAAGAGACATTAAAAAATGATGAACATAACAAATAAATTGTAATTTTAATTGATAATTGAGAAAAGGTTAAATTTGAGATTCCACATCTATATTTAAGCAACTCTACTCGTATGCCGTCTAACCAATATCACACATGGGGTGCTCAATATAAACAGCTGTCACTCTCACCGACGTATTAATAGTGCGAGACGGCTAATGTAAGCGCAAACAATGTGACGGCGAGGAAATGGCCGTCACGCGCGTGCTCTACAAACATCATATTCGGCGATCGAACTGGTGTTATGTTTAGTGTGGTCGTGGCGAATTACTTTCACCATGCTTTCACCCCGCGATGTCACCCCATGACACTCTACTGACAACCCTACCATTTGTGGTACTTTTTCTTCCGTGCAATAATTGTTTTTTAAGCAATTGTGTTCAAGATGTGGTCCTTTACCGTCGGCCTCATCCGTTAACCCTCTTTGTAACTCCTCCCCAATTCACTTGGCGAGCTAAAAAAGTTGCTCGCTATGAGACATGATTCGTAATGATTAAATCTCCTTAATATTCTCTAAGGTGAAGTCTAGCAATCAATCAATATAATATTATTTGCTGAATAAGATATTACTAAGTTGGTCAATATTCAAGCACAGCACATCTAATCCAAACCCAAATAGGTGTATGCAATATGCACATTGATTGGTGAATTGAATAAAATATAGCCTTAAAGGTTTCTGTTAGTAAAAATGTTTTATTTCAACCCGTCAATACTTTATGAAACCAATGATTGGTTTCTGAACATCGACCACGAAATGACTATGCAATTTTGTATTGATAGCATAAACTTCACAAAACATAGCGCCTGATTTCGCTGAAGTGGTAGGCTAACGTGTAGTAACCACATTAATCTTCACCAGTTACGTTGATATCTATATCTATCTATATATATAAAAGGAGAAGCTGACTGACTGACTGACATATCAACGCAGGGCTTAAACTATAAAGGTTAGCAAAATGAAATTTTGCACAGGGATTCCTTTTATAACGTAGGAGAGCACTAAGAAAGGATTTTTGAAAATTCACCCCCTAAGGAGGTTAATCGGGGTTGCCGTTTTTGAAGCTAATGAATGTATAATTCCACGCGAGCGAAGCTGCGGGTGTCCACTAGTGAGGATATACCCTTCCGTACACTAGGCACAAATCCAGTCTCCGAGTCCTACTAGGAATTTGAAGTTAGAAGAACCCAATGACACTTTTCTCAAGCCGGATGGTTAGATGCTCAACTGAACTGCTTGGACTAATGGGTTGGACGGTCTCAGCTAATATTTGCTCCATCCCTAGCCCAACTGGCACGCAGCGCAAGGGACCTCTCCGGCTGAAGAGACCTGTAGCACTTCTAACTGCGTCAGTGCAAATTTGTGAGACTATTACGAGCCTGCCGAGAACACTTGGACAAGATGTTGCCTTAGTACCATGCCAACTTAGGAGTTGGAATGAATCCGATTATTGAACATAAGTTTTACAAAGTTTCATAGTCCCCTTTTATCGATACTACGCTATAATAAAACTGAAGAGGATCTTTCTATAAAAAATATCCCATGTAGGATGTTTTTCCTTAATTTCAATTCGCTGCGACCCATAGACGTCCCACTGTTGGGCACGGGTCTCCTCTCAGAAATACATTCATACTTCACATACCTTCGAGAACGTTATGATGAACTCTCAGGCATGCAGGTTTCCTCACGATGTGTCCTTCACCGTTATAACAAGTGACATTTAATTTCTTAAAACGCACATAACTTAGAAAAGTCATTGGTGCGTGCCGCTGGGGTTTGAACCCGCATCGCTCGAGTGAGAGGCGAGTTCGATAGCCGCTGGGCTGTCACCGCTTAAATTTCAATTCAGGGGCATTATAATATCGAGTTTAAACTCTAAAACTAAGGACGAAACTACCCCAGTCTATATGAAAGCAAGCTTAGCTGCGGGCGTCTAGTGTTTTTATATAGATCAAAAATAAAAACTATAAGAATATTTTTTTAGTCATATTTAAAGTAGAAATTCATTCGCTGATTTTATCATTGTTATCTTTGACTCGCAACTTTCAGTTTAGGTTCTGAAGAATTTTCATAAAAGTTTTAAAACCAACATTGAAGAATGGATTTGATCATTATGAGATTCAATATGCAGTCAAAGTTCCCCAATAAGTAAAATCAGAATTGTTTGAGTCAATCTCGTTCGTCGTCAATCAAATTTTAAGACGCAAAATAAAATTCGATATACATAATATCGACTGAAATTCTATAAATTATGTTAACACTACTACATGCTTTTGGACCCCTTTCGGGTAAAGGCCTCTTCCAAAAATTGTTTCATGGAATTAAAAAGCTATTTTATTATTTATTAAATATTTATTATTACATGCTAATTTTGCGTGTGGAAGCAACATATGCGTAAAAAGACTCGACACAATTCGTCTCGCTTAAATTGTTTTAGGAAAAATAAAATGTTTTTTTTACAAATAATGTACAATCCCAAGCCACGTTGCGTCGATCGCTGATAACAGATTCCGTTTGTCACCAAACGTATCCGAATGGTATCCGACGCGGCGCGATCTCCGAATCAAATTACTCGCAGAGTTGCTCCAGCGAGCACCGTTTTCAATTATTAACGAACCCAGAAAATTGTCGTGAAAGCGCTCCTCTTGTCAATAATTTCATTTCTTTTTATCATAAATAATATTTATGATAAAAGTGAACGCACTTCCGTGCCTACTGTTATAAAGAGAGAAACTTTTCTTGTAACAACACGTAACCAATTCAATCTAGGAGTTAACCGAACTGAATAGAAGATCGCCACTGGAAGGTTTTCACGGTAAATAAATAACATAATATCACTCCTCTATTTACCCTAAGGGGTAGACAACTATGTTTTAGTGCGGCCACTTTTTACCAGTTACAATAAGTAATTGGGTGCTTGAAATTCGCCATCATATCTCTTTCGGTATCAACACTAAGACAAGGCTGAGATAATATTACACTGCTCTGAATTGCGTAGACAGACTATGGAAGGAGAGTTAACTATTTTACCAATTTCGGTTGAATGTTTTCCCATTATTAAACGAAAAAGGGGTTCAAAGCTTAGTATAGATTTTATTACTATTACTAGTTTTTCACAGCTAATCTAACTAGATAGAGATAGTATTAGTGTCAGCGCCATCTCTTGTGCGCCGATGCCTTCCAATCAACGTGCAAAGCATCCCAAGGGATATTATTTCGGAATGAAAAGTATCCTTTGTGCTAATCTTGGTTGTCGTCTACATATGTGCCGAGTTTCATCCAAATCGGTTTAGTAGTTTTTGCGTGATTGAGTAACAAACACCCAACATCCAAACATTCACATTGTAAATCAATGTGAGTAGGATTTTTCTATCCTAATCTTTCAATGCGGTAGAAATATGTGTATTATTTTTTTCAAACCACGTCTCTGCCACATGTTTACGTCGATGGCGTAAATAATAGATTTTGTATATCGCGTAACGTATCCGAATATCCGAGAGGCTATGCAAAGGGAACGCCGCGGGACTTATCTCCGAATCAAATTATTTGGAGTTCCTGGCTACGCGCCTTCAATATTAACGAACTCGAGAAATGATCGAGAAAACGTTTCACTTGTAAATACACTCCTTTTGATCCTGAACAACATTTAAGCAAAAGTGAACGCCCATTACGGAAGCCTTCATAGCTCCGAGGCTTGTTTCGAGAAAATAAGAGCTACAGGGTGCAGCATTGGGCTTGCAATTTCACCTGAATATATAATAAATAAATATCATGGACACTCTCACACACGGTCACCTGACCCCATATTAGGCGCGAGCCTGTGTCAGAGACTGATATACATACATAGATATATATTTAAATACATGTTTAAATAGATAATATTAACATCCAGACACAGAACAAACACAAGTATTCTTCACACGAATGTTTGTCCTGAGTGGGATTCGAACCCACACCCCCTGGCATAACAGGCAGGGTCACTACCGATTGCGCCAACGGGCCCGTCAATATAGATGAAGAAAATGCATGCTTGACCGTTCTTCTGTCGCAAACTCTCAGGCCAAAGATTTTTTTTCAACTTGGAGACTCATAATTCAGTAACTTCAGGAGGAGGAAAGTAAAGTTCAGATCTAAACCTTTTCTTCTTTTCTTTTTTGTACAACCAGCACCACAGATCCGTGACACTTGCCTTTTATAGTTGAAAGTTGCCGTTTACATTGTTGCCAAGCTCACCGCGTCACCGATATCAGATGTTTGCAAAACTTGGATCAAAGTAACAAAAACTGTTGGGGAACAAATGATAAACACCCCAGAAGAGTTCGGCCGAACCGAGAATACACTCGAACACTGAACACTGCGAACTTACTTTGAAGGAACACTGATCAAG
This sequence comes from Carterocephalus palaemon, assembly GCA_944567765.1. Classification (NCBI taxonomy): domain Eukaryota; kingdom Metazoa; phylum Arthropoda; class Insecta; order Lepidoptera; family Hesperiidae; genus Carterocephalus; species Carterocephalus palaemon. The sequence continues at coordinate 12,662,219 of OX155653.1, read as the reverse complement.
ATTGTATTGTCACTTCCACGAAGCTGCGTCGAGAGCTCTCAGACATGAACAATTGTATTTTTTGATCGTAAAGTAAAGCGATAGTTTTTTTGGGTTTTAAGTTCCCTGTTTAGATTTGACAACAATGAAACCTATTAATGTCTAAGGTTGTCTGGAAGAGAATAAGGTAAGAAGTAAAGTATCTATTTAGATAAAAGGACTGACAAGGCTGACTGACTGACTGACTGACATATCAACGCAGGGCCTAAAATATAAGGGTTAGAAACTTGTTTTTGCACAGGGTTTCCTTTTATAACGTAGGGGAGCACTAAGAAAGGATTTTTGAAAATTCATCTCCTAAGAGGGTAAAACGGGGGTGTAAAGTTAGTATGAAACTTTGCCGTTTTTGAAGTCAAGTGGGCAACCCGAACGCGGGCAGACGTCGTTAATTGGTCTTATTCTACGCGAGCGAAGCTGCGGGCGTCCACTAGTCCATACTATCCATACTTCCATACTAATATTATAAATGGGAAAGTGTGTTTGTTTGTTTGTTTGTCCGGCTTTCACGTCGCAACGAAGCTATTATATGGTATGGTTTTTGTGTGTGGAGATAGTGAGGAGGGTGGAGAGTGACGTAGGCTACTTTTTACCGCGGTAAAACATCAAAGTCAAAGTCAAAGTCAAAGTCAAATAATTTATTTCGCTATGAGGTGATTAGACACGCTTAACGAAAGTCTAGGTACCTAACTAAAAACTACTTAAACTACTAACTGATCTATATAAGGCAAAGGATTAGCTATTGATTATTGAATGAATAGCTAATCCTACACAGGTGTCTAACTTGCCTTAAGATAAATTTACAATAATTACCTACCACTAAGCTAAGCTCTAAGTCACGATAGACTATCTATATGGTCATCGGCTTTAGGAAGAATTTACAATATTCTTATCCTATGCCCTAGTGTAGGCCGAGAGAGAAAAAAGCCGGAGGAAAAAACTCTCGGTACTCTTTTAAAATTCAAATTAATTTTTACAGAAAAATGCACAGTATGACCATGACATGATTAAGTCAGACACGAGACAGCCAATCGTGTATGCCAAGAATCACCCCATATGCCACCTGCTTACAATTTTTAGTATAATTAATACAGAAGCATAGTGATAGCCTGTCAGAGTTTAATACAGTCCCATGCCTTTATATCATCCAAATACTCCTGAATATTATAATAAGCTTTTCGACATAATGTTTGTTTGATCCCCATGGGTAGATACAGATATATTATATTGCCAACATAGGGGAAAGAGCGGCTAGGTGTTTCGGGAAGGTGTCCAGGGTGTCGGCATCCTCGTGGGGTATCAGGTACAGAGCCCTTAAGATTCTGTACAAAGGGACATATTTATCTACGATTTCTTACGCAGCTGCATGTTGGTACCATCGAGTCGATCAGTACGCTGTCCGCAGCGTACTAATCAGAACTCAGCGGCCAGCACTTATATTGCTCACAAAGGCCTACAGAACGACCAGTTCTGCTGCCCTGCCGGTACTTGCGGGTGTCCTGCCGGCAGACCTCGAGGTGGCCCGAGCCGGTAGGGAATATGACGCCCGTCGGAAGGAGGACGGAGCCCGGCAGCGGATAAGGGACGACGTCGTCGCCCAATGGCAGCGGAGGTGGGACTCCAGTGCGGACGGAAGGGAGCTGTATGACTTTTTCCCGGACATCAGGGAACGGTTAGAGGCCACATGGGTAGAGCCGAATTATGTTGTTTCACAGATCCTCACCGGGCATGGCTGTTTTAATGGTAGATTGAGCAGACTGAAGCTGAGGGATGACAGTAGTTGCGAGTGCGGTGCAGCAGTGGAAGATAGGCACCACGCACTTTGGGAGTGTCCGTTGTATGATGATGCACGCAAGAAGATGTTGGAGGGGATACAACGAGCGGAGGAAGGTCCGGTTTACTACCCGGACTTGGTGAGCGCAGCGGGCAACTATAGGAATCTTGTAGCTTTCTGCTACAAATGGCACGCACTTAGGAACGCGAAAAAGACGGAGGAAGTATGCGCCGACGCCAGAGGCGTACATGTGACGTCCAGCCCCCGCGGGGGCCAGATGAGTAGAGAAAAGGGACAAGGAGGAGAGAAATAATTTGTAGGGAGCTTGTCTCCCATGATTCGGCCCTCATGACATGAGGTCGGTAGGGCCATGGGTGGTTGGTGGGTTGTCCGGATCCATTACAGCGCATTATCAAAAACTGCTCCAAGCCCCGGCCTAAGCCGGGCCGGGGGCGCGAGGATAATGTTGACAAAAGAATAACAACTCGGAAAGAGCAAGGAGAGCTGCACTCGACTAAAGTTAAACAAAAGTTTATAAGAGGCCGGTGTTTTAAGGAGGACGGGATTTGGGCGAGAAGAGTCTATAGAATTAAATGTCAAGTATTTGACGCGTGACGCGGCTGTGATTCGAGCATTGATTTGATTTATTTTTAAAGTGACTAGCTTATAACGCGGCTCCACACGCGTCAAATTGTTTTCCGGGCAGAATTACCTGATTACCTCTCAAGGGATGTTATCATCATCATCATCATTACAACCCTTTTTTCGTCCCACTGTTGGGCACGGGTCTCCTCTCACAATGGGAGGGATAAGGCCTTTGTCCACCACGCTGGCCAAGTGCGGATTGGCAGACTTCACATGCATTCGAGAATACTATGATGAAATCTCAGGCATGCAGGTTTCCTTACGATGTGTCCTTCACAATTATGAGTATGCTCTAGACCTCCCGCAGCAATGTCTATGAGGGAGACGTCCCACGGCCAGCAGTGGGACGCCTATGGGTCGCAGCGATTTTATTTTTATTTGGTGCGTTGAGTTGCGTCAATTGGTCAAGTAGAACGTGCGCGGAAGTCTTACATGTTTTACGATTGTTATTCCCCATATTGATGACGTAACTAGAAATTACGCAGAATAACATTCAAATTTCACCCCAAAACGTTATATATCTATATACATAAAAGGAGAAGGTGACTGACTGACTGACTGACTGACTGACTGACTGACTGACTGACTGACTGACTGACTGACTGACTGACTGACTGACTGACTGACTGACATATCAACGCAGGGCCTAAACTATAAGGGCTAGAAACTTGAAATTTTGCACAGGGGTTCCTTTTATAACGTAGGGGAGCACTAAGAAAGGATTTTTGAAAATTCACCCCCTAAGGGGGTAAAACGGGGGTGCAAAGTTAGTATGAAACTTTGCCGTTTTTGAAGTCGTTAGACGGGTAGACGTCGTTAATGGGTCTAATTCTACGCGAGCGAAGCTGCGGGCGTCCACTAGTAATGCATAATAGTCCAAAGACGTTCAAAGATCAATCAGATAATACAACACTGAGGCACCTCTGGCCTAAGTTTAGTCTTGTTGAACTCGCTAAAATATTTTCTCCGATTAAGCCAGAGAAGCGTGCATAAGTTCCCAGAGACTCGCCGGGTAAACGAATGGAATAAAATTATCCTCAGAGTTAACTAAAAATAAAGATCATCTAAATTTACCTTGGAGCTGGCCGCTTGGTAGACAATAATTTATTTTGCTGGGAACACTTTTCAGCTTTAAATATGCATATGCCTTTTTATTATATAATGTAGGAAGGTTATTATGATTAAATCATAGTAATAATCTATTTAAATAAAAGGAGAAGCTGACTGACTGACTGACTGACTGACATATCAACGCAGGGCCTAAACTATGAGGGTTAGAAACTTGAAATTTTGCACAGAGGTTCCTTTTATAAATTAGGGAAAGGATTTTTGAAAATTCACCCCCTAAGGGGGTAAAACGGGGGTGCAAAGTTAGTATGAAACTTTGAAGTTTTTGAAGTCAAGTGGGCAAGCCGAACGCGGGCAGACGTCGTTAATGGGTCTAATTCTACGCGAGCGAAGCTGCGGGCGTCCACTACTACATCATATATCACTAAGCCTTTATTGCCGCGAAGGGGTAGACATAGGTGTGTATATACCCACTTTTCATCAGTTATGTTCTGGTAGGACCTGATGGGACCGCACCGTTATGGGTGGTGAGTCTAATGTCATACACCAGGCAGAAATGCAGACTCCGAGCTGCTAGTGGAATACAATCATCAACCCATATACGGCCCACTGTTGGGCACGGGTCTCTCCTAACTAGAGGAGGTACAGGCCATAGTCCACCACGCTGACCTAGTGCGGGTTGGCGGACTACAATATAGTGGAATACAATATAGTGTTTTAGTGTATACCAAGGCCAGCAATAAAGGAAGTGATCCGCTTGGTCCTCTTTTATAAGGTCTAAAACTATCCTACAACCAATCTACAATTGGTAGACGGCGTTTCTATCGTATGCGGCGATCTCTCTGGCTGTACATCGTGGGATTGCGCTGCGTGCTCCGGATTAAGGCTGCGGTCGCATTGCGGGCGGAGAACTATAAACTACTATAAAACAGCGCTAAGCTGTTGAGGTTGGGTCCAGGTTGAAATCCTAGAGACACGGTCAAGGAAAACATCGTTAGGGAGCGTTCATGGCGAGCCTTTATCTAAAATGTTCGGGCAAGCCAAGATTTCTCAGCACTTTTACAGAGTAGTTTCTTCATTTTTTTTTCAAATAGTGTATTGTTAGCCCGTAGGTCCATTGTATCGTATTCGGGGTCCGTAAAACAAGCTACGTGCCACTGTTGGGTAAGAGCTACCCTATAAACAGCAGGGGGTTAGAATACAACAACATACTCCATCATGTTGTTTTAATGTAGATAATTCCACCACACACAGACACGTCTCGCATAAGCATTGTTAGATTAAATTATAAATGATTGTAGTTTTTACTGACTAGGTAATGTTTTCTTTGTCAATTTCTAACAAATTTATGAAATAAGAAGTTTTATAACATAATTGTAGATGATATAAATGTTATACCTATATAAAAAACTACTGGCACGAACTTACCCACGTGGGTGGTCCTAAAAATCAGCTGCTGCAAGCTTTCCGCCGCCATTTGCTGAGGAATAGGTATGATGCGAATAAATATCTATTCGCTCCCTGGATCGGAAATGTGTTTTTCTTACTTCAAATTTCCAGAAGTAGCTCGGATAGATTCAGTAGATTTTGTCGATACTCGTCGCTCGCCGAGTCTGAGCCAAGTGCCTTACGAGAGACAGATACGACAATCCTTCAAGATTTATCGGCGTTCCGGTACCCTTCGGTATTATTGGAGGAAATATAACTGGATACATGAATGTGATTGTAAAGATAGCAGGTTTAAATCCACATCACGACTCTTACGGTTCACGGAAAAATAGAGGAATGTTTTTATTCTACGCCGCAGCGTACGGGCAAAGCGATTGTTTACCTTAAGTCTCTCGAGCTGTTGTTGTTACGCATATTTTTTTATGGATATAAAATATAAATCGAGCATTCAGCATAAGTTTCTATAAACACTAATACTTCATTTTTATACCATGCAAAAAATCACAGCGATCCATCATGCCGTTAAGGAGAAGAAAGGACACCCAACAAACACACTTCCCAATTTACATATTAGTTAGGATTTCAAGAAAATTATCTTAATAAACTCAAACAAATCGCTGATGTGAAAATAATAGAGTCGGGGGTAAGATTAGCTTTACGAAATCGTAATGAGGTATTTAATGTGTCTTACCCACGTAACACTAACAAGATAAGCGCGAGACAATGATTATCGTCAGCCAAATACAAAGAGAAGGTAACAATAATTTATGAACAAAGATTTTGTGGGAACAATCTGTATCCAAGTTCGTCAGAAGATCTGCTCTCGCGTCACGTCCTCGTAAGTAACTGGACGACAATAAAAACATCGGCTGAGCACCGCCGGGCTAAATATTTCAACACAACGCGGCTTAGGCGGGTTACGCGCGAGCTTGCAAAACGCTCTACGCGTGATTGAGAAAATACTGCATTTACACACTCGTTTCGTACCTCGCCTCGTGCTTAGTCTCGTGCTTAGTCTAGTGCTTAGTCTCGTGCTTAGTCTCACGCTTAGTCTCGTGCTTAGTCTCGTGTCTCGGTCCTCATCTCGCGTGATTGATGGTGAATGAGCTTTCTGTTTACACTCTCGTGGTCAGTTCAGTTGGCTTTGAGTTAGCGACAATGGAGGACCTCAAAGTGTTAGCGGCAACAAGTCTTTCCTTACTGAGCTTCTACTACTACGCAATTAATTTAAATAAAATAAATTTAAAAAAAACCACGTCTAAGAAGATGGTGGTTGTTATGTTGTTGTTGTAGCCATGAGTTAAATTTTTCTTATTTTTTAGTTCGTTTGGAGATCTACACATTTGTTCATATAATCTCGCCCATGCATCGTTTACTTTTTGGTTATTTATGTGGAATATATGTTCATCTCTGACTCGTACGCGAGTGTAAAGGAGCTATAAGAATCATCCACAATTTACAGTATCACACATATTACAATTCAATCTTACAAACAATATAATTACACGATAATTAATAACGTGCTCTGGATAATTAACAGTCTGGCACTAAGAATATACCGATTTACATCTCACAAAAAAACATACGGACTAATCCGCGAGCCGTCCAGTTAAATAAAAAGTGGAATTTTTCTATATTATATTTGTAATCTTAACTTCATTTAAGTGAACTTAGTAAGATTTGTAATATGATAAAAAATATAAGGACGACATGTCCTAATTCCTGAAAGGTCTAATTTTTTAAATTTTTAAGGCGATGATATCGTTTGGGTTAAATTATTTCTTTCACAAGCATCACGTGTGAGCGCCCTTTAAATCTAAATAAAGGCTCCTTTGATGTTTGTACGACAGATATACTGCTCTTTGTTTCTCCAAACGAAATAAATGTTGTGTCTGTCCGTACTGCTCTCGTTAGGAATGCGATACTTTGACAGGAAACTTTGCAGCGGCAGCACACCTGCTTCTGTGAGTTTCACTTTGGGGACTAAATTCTTGGACATAGGAAATTGTCTGTCTTTGACCTGATTTTGTACGGCCCTCAAGGATGCGTATCACCTTCTTAAAGAAATCCATGTCGTAATAAAACTGAAAAATTTCGGCGGAAATGTGACTTCCCCAAAAACGGACCGCGAGAAGTGGTTGATGGTCAGGGTTCCATGCGGTGTAGGTGATTCAATCACAGTAGCGGAATAAGGCTGGTGACTTCACCAAGTCTTTGCCACGGCTGTGTCACGTCTTCCCTACCTCAGTCACCTCTTCTGTCTGCTTTCCCTTAGCTATGAACACAGTATTGCTTTGACTCGCTCGACTAATTCTCTGGAATTCGATTGAAATAGAATATTATTTAAATCGAGAATCGGAGTCGTGTTTCGATCACAAGGTCGTTGAACCACAAAAAGTCAGTTAACATCGAAGTGACGAATCAGGACTACACGGTAAGTATTACGGGGGTTTTTTCCATTGAAACGGGTCTCGACGGGACATTATAGAATAACGTGTCAATAAGAAAATTGGCTGTTATTTTGCATGTGGAGAATTTTACTTTTTACTATTTAGCATAATTAAATTGTAGTTAAAATGCTAATAACCAAATACCAAAATCGTATTTTAAGAATAGATAATTTAATCTCGCTTATCTGTGTAAAGTAAAAACAGGTTTTTTGTCCTTGTAAGCTCACAGGACCCGAATGTTATCCGCGTCGCGTGTCTACTGTTGTGTGCACGATTTCATTCAGCGGAATTATTCACTAAAAAGGGAACAAAGTGACTAACAGAGCATAATACAAAACAATCGTATTCGTAAAAAGCATTGGCAAGTGGATTCGGAATAACTAATGCTAACTAACACGACTAATTGTCAGTAACAGTCGCTGCTCCTATTATAGTCCTACTAATAAACTGACCAACTAATTTATTCTTTAAACTCCTTAACATCTGTATTAAGTGGATCAACATTGCAAATCCACTTCCGAGATGTTGTATTGTTCAATCTTTGTCACAGTTGTCATGGGCGGCATGTGGCGCTGCAAGCTTGTCACTATCATATTTTATACGAAACTAAAACACATAAAAGCCGTCGAGCTCTCCTAAGACCTTCACAGTTATGTAAGTCCACAATGTCCTAGCTTAACTCAATCCACATTCTCCACTAAAAATACAGCTGAGAAGAACTTTTTGTAAGGGTCTTAAGACTTGTCACATTTCAATTTTTTGAGCCTTAAAATAACCTCGCTCCCATTTAAGTGCAAAAACTCCCTATCGCGACTTAGGGGTGAACGGAGATTAATGACTCCCCGCATCCCCAACCCCCCAATCCTGGGGTAACCCCCCCCTCCCCCCTCCCTCTCGGCGCATCAATCACTTAGCCCTTTGATGTATTTGCTGCGAACTTACTTCTGTCTGTGTTTGAAGGGTCACAAATATTTTTAGGGACCGAAAAATTTGTTGAAAAATGAAGTTGGTTGTAGATCTTTGGCGATTGGGTGCTGTTGTGAGTCTATTAATCTCAATTTTTTGGGCGCCGATTGTCGTTGAAAGTTGTGCATTTTTTGTATAAGTGAGGCATCGTGAGTAACTTTTATACAATAGTTTTGAAGTTTTACATTTGTGAAAGAAGATTATTATCTCGGTCGTTGCTCACCATACGGCTAAATACTTGGATTTCAATAAGATCTTACTTAGGTCATGCTAATTACCTTTTTTAATCTTTAAAATAATATTAATTATGCTACAATAAAATGGAGACTGCTTAGGATATACCGGCCCTAACCAATATTTTCTGATTTCAAGTAAAAAAATCCAATAGTATTCAGCTCGGTCAGACGCAGTAGGTACTGGCAGCCGTATAAGTAGTAAGTTTAATGGTCTACCTATAAATATCTCGCTGCTCTAAGGCTTAGTGTTTTTGGTAAAGATACTAAAAGCAAAAACCTTTTTAAAGTCACTCGGATGACATTTTAATGGAACGCTCTACCTGTGATTCAAATATTATGACGTTTTATATAAAAAAAACAGTGAACAAGGCCATTGGTAGACAGTTTCTAGAAAATCTTTAAAATATCATCTCGGTTGGCTAAGTGCTCGCTATTCAAACGCACGAGACAGTTAAATACCTGGCCAAGAGCGTTTCGGTTTGATAGTGGGTTCCGTAACAACTTGTGAAGCATTATAATTTTCCAAGGTAAGAAACGAAGTACACAATGACATAGCCTATGGCTCGTGTCGATCGACCGAGTTCTATTAAAATGTATGATTACTCAAAGAACAAACAGTTTAACTGCACTCACATTCATCTTTGGGTACTCCTTTTTCCTGAAATTTGTAAAGCATAAACTGAAAAAAGATATAAATATATTATGCCTGCAATCTGCCATAGTTTGAAAGTTTCAAGTGTAATAAGGAACCCTAAACAGTAAAATAATAACTGTAAGTGCAGTCCGTGTACCGCGAGTCTGCTGTAATATGTCGCGAGCATGTTATCTACATATTCTGTATGAACAGCGGTCTGTATGAGGGGCGGTCGTTTACACTTGGAACTGTATTTCTGTAACTTATTTGATTGTAGGTAACAAATGACAACGTGTATAAAGAGTAGTAAGCCTGACGATATTCTGCACCCACGCTGAACTCCAGACGAACTTCGGTTTGAAGATATTTTATTTCTCATACGATATACTCGTACATACAGTAATAGTCACTTAAAATGAGAAACTTAAATTAGGTAGGTAGTACAGATATTTTAGTTCGACTAAAAATGTTATCCAAGACAAAATTAGGGACATGGTACATGTCTTATTATGTTAATTTTGTCTTGAGTGGCTGAATGTTATATCCATAGTCGTCACACGAATATTTGTCCTGAGTGGGATTCGAACGCACGACCCCTGGCGCAACAAACAGGGTCACTACCGATTGCGCCAACGAGCCCGTCAATGTCCTTTGAATTAGTATAACCAGCAGCATGTGCATCTGTGTTGGCAGTACCGCCACGGCAGATCATCGGTCTACCATCTACAGATCATTAACATCGTCTCGTCTTAATATTTTATACTGTATCTGTTCTCTTAAGTACTTAAATCGCTAATCGATAACACGACACACGTGTAGATAGAGCTCGTGCGAACATCGCGTCAGGTGTTTAAAAATGAATTCCCACTGATTGAAACTTGATTACGCTTCAAAAGAAATCCTATTCTTTGTGATCGAGAGTATCAAGCTATCGAGATGAGAGATCAAATTGTTTGATTTCGTAGAAATGTTTTCTTAGTTTCAGTAATGAATCCCTATTTCTGGGAAACTAGCATACCTAACTACTCTTGTTTCGAATCTTTATGGAGAATTTTTAATAAACTGAACTATTAACATATGAATAATCTCTCGTTCAGAAACGAACTGATAATCAGGAGGTCTAGAGCATAAGCCACCACGCTGTTCCAATGCGGATTAGTGGAGGAGTTGTTGCCCTAAATATTGATATTTGTAAAGCAAGTGGGAAGCGCAAGCGCTCCTAAAAATAGGTTTTGGGAAGGTAGGTTTATTTTTAGAGTATTTAATGTAAATGTATGTATACTAATCTTGGATCAAATAGAAGATGTATTATCCCGTTAATATATCTTCTATTTGAATTTCAATGTAGAGTTTTTCCGGTGATATCCTTGGGAAGGATAGGAACTATAAACGAAATATTTGTTATATCTAATCTATGCAAGCGAAGCTGCGGCCGTCTCGTAGTATCTGTATATTTGTGAGTGTTTATAATAACTGGACTCTTTCCTGATTCCGTTATTCTCGAAGCAATAAGGCGTTGGGACAGTAGGTACAGGACAGTACTTATGTTATATTATTGTCCCTAAGATGACCCCGTACTGAAAGATTAGTGACGCGCGGGTGTGCTGGCTGCTGTACTCGTACTGCGGGTCCCTAATTTGAACCCGGGCAGATAAATATTTGTTCTCGCGTCATGGATATTAAATTGTGATATCTATATATATAAAAGGAGAAGGTGACTGACTGACTGACATATCAACGCAGGGCCTAAACTATAAGGGTTAGAAACTTGAAATTTTGCACAGGGGTTCCTTTTATAATGTAGGGGAGCACTAAGAAAGGATTTTTGAAAATTCACGCAATAAGGGGGTAAAACGGGGGTGCAAAGTTAGTATGAAACTTTGCCGTTTTTGAAGTTAGTGAATGTCTAATTCCACGCGAGCGAAGCTGCGGGCGTCCACTAGTAATGTATAAGCAACAAGGGGTTTTATTGTACAAGCGTTTATTTTTATTTGTATCAAGCATAAAATAGGACCGAATCACCTTTACGGTTGAACCATTCGGATGCGCAACCCTAAAAATATCGATATGTCTTGCAGTAATCCGAGACCATCTTCAGAAGAGGCCAATTCCAGTCGGAATGTATGAACGTAAAGTAGCTAGTAGATATGAATATGTTTTACGAGGTGGGAATGCGAGATGGTTCGGGCGGGGGCGGGGGCGGGGGCTGCGTGAGATGTGCGGGATGAAAGGTTGACGGTTGAGTTATGTGGGATGTAGTGTTGTATTGCCGTGTTTCAGCTGTTTCGAATTGGGTGTTAAAGTGGGTGTCATTTGTTACCTTTTTAAATATTTTCTGGATATCTTTCAAGCTGTTAGTAATTGATAACCTGCTCGACGTAATAAAAATAGACCACTGTAAATTTAGTATTATTTAGTAGCGCCGCAGTAGGCCACCGAGCTTTAGTGGGTGAAAGTCCCACATAACCCGGCGTCGCTCCCACGACGTTCGGGTACCTTTTCAAGGTTGCCCACTCGTTAATTGTTTAACGGGAACGAAAAAAGGCATGGGTCTAACAAGGCTTTGAAATTGAAAACAACCGGGACGATTGGCTAACCGTGACGTCACCGCGGCACACCAAGTGCCAATTAAATTTGGCCACAAGCTATTCTCATTGCAACCGCGCCTGGTGTTGCTTAACTCTCTGATTCTTACGGCCGTTTTAGCGTTGTTACGGTTTGCTGATCGACGCGGGTCATAGATAGGGCTACGAGCGAAGCTATGAATATTCGTAGCTTTGTTGTAGCATTCGTAGCTTGGTTGTAGCATTCGTAGCTTTGTCAAGGCGGGGTCTAAAGCTGGCAGGTGTATTCTTCAATCCGATTAGTTCATTCGTCTGTAGGTTCTCTCGTCATATCGGCTGGCAAGCGAGTTGGATACGAACAAAGCCTAGGAAACATTACTAAATCTTGTTAAATTATGTAAGATAGTAAACAAATCTCTCTGCTATCACATACGGGGACATTTTGACGGGCCCGTTGGCGCAATTAGTAACCCTGTCTGTTGCGCCAGGGGTCGTGGGTTCGAATCCCACTCAGGAAAATTCGTGTGACGAACACTTGTATTTATTCTGTGTCTGGATGTTAATATTATCTATTTATGTATGTATTTTAAAATAACCATGTATGTATATCAGTCTCTGACACCCATATTACAGGCTCGCGCCTACTTTGGGGTCAGATGACCGTGTGTGAGAATGTCCAAAGTATTTATTTATATTTACATACCATAGCATAAGCGAAAACTTTAGTAGTGTAAAATAATGAATTCCAGTCGAAATATTCCAGCCTAAACGATCTACGAACGCTTATCTCTGGATACTCACGCGTACTTAAGTTTTAATTTTGAATTATTCAAATATAGTGCTGTGAATGGAGCAATAAGCCGGGGTCCATTACGCAAACATTAGGGTTGGACCCTCTCGCCGAGCGGTAGGCGCAGTAATACCTCACCTAGGGCTTACTAACGTCAATACGTTACTTGCTTATATATTATAATAAAAATAATGTAGGTATGTCTGTGCATTGAAGAAATTTTTCAACCAAGTAATTTTATTATATTATTTTACTAGATTTTTCTGCGAGTCCACTCGCGTCTAGGTAGATGTTTAATAAATAATTATCGACACCTATTCTAACCTTTATGGGATGGTTTAAAATCAAATCAATAGCAGTAAGTCTCTTGCGAATGTGCGGCATAAAGTCGGTAGTTTGTTTGCGTTGACTTCGCATTTGTACACGTACTTCGCATGTTGTAAACGTACACGTGCCATAGCACGTGTACGTTTGTGGTCGTACGAATTGACTATGCAGACTGAATACGCTTTCCTCCTTCAAATAGGTGGGTGATAATAATTTACAATCAAACGTATTCTGTAAAGTTCGATATATCGAATAATATCGCATTCATGAAGTCCTCCATGGCTAGACTGCGACTTGCCTACGACTATCTCGTACTCGGGCCAATGACTTATATAAATATGTAGTAATATACTCGCACCGTGGGATATATTTTTGTACCGCTCGCGTGACATATCGCTCGATCGACTGGGAAATTCCGTATTTTTAAATCACTACAGTGTAACAAGTGGCATTAAACACTCGATTGGCGGCCAAGAGATAGACTTAGCAAGTTTCGTTTCTATTTAACGAGTATAAGTCGCGGTCCAGCGATTAAAACATTCGAGTGATTCAAAAATAGACCCCCTGTCTACGCGTTCCCATATGAGGTACCTATTTGTATGGTCGAGATCATTCGTGCGTGTTCGTACGCGTTCGCACTAATGAAATTCGACCGAAATCGCGTTCAAAATGACCGTAGCCTTATATTATCGCTTTGTATTCATACAAATAACGAAGGGATACGATAAGGTTGCCTTTAATCCTTTCGTAATACGGAACCCCAGAAACAGCGAAATCACATCCTCACAACATCCAGCCCGCGAATGGTTGCTGATGCATTTTATTCCCGCTTTCAGTCTATTTTCAGGAATTTGCCGAGCGTCCCTTTGACGTTATTGATCAAAGAGAACGCATACAAATATTTTTTCATAAACTAACGTAATGTATTCATAATAACGTTTTATTTTGAATATGTAATAGAAACATGCGGTTCAAAAATACTCGTAGTAGTAGAACCAAGACGGAGAACAATTTCTTTTTTTTTTACAATTGTTTTCAAACTTGATTAATTGATGATTTGATTGATGATGATGATGAATTGGTGAAGCTGCATATTTCTTGGCTATTCTAGTTACTTTAAAATTAGTTTTTTTTTTTATTTAAACCTAAATAAGAAAGAATTGTAAAAGCTATAATTCCCAGCCGCAACAGCTCGCAGTGCGGCGCGCTACGGGTGGCCGCTATCACAGTATCAGACGAGCTATATATTTGCCGCACGTGCGGCGCGGTGCTGCCGGCGCGGATGTGGGAAGCCTGCCTATTCTATGATTTAACCTCATCATTTATTATTCACCTGCATTCAAATTGCTTACAGAACTCGAAAATAATGTGATTTAGTGAAATAATTTTTAGAATCAGTCCAGGAGTTTCTCCACTTATTATTACTCACACACATAATAATATGGAATATGAAATTGAGGCAATTCCGTTTATCCGGATAAATCTAGATTTTTTACAGAACACACTCACCCAACCAACTAAATGACTAATTAAATTTCCCTTAATAGGAGTTCATAATTAATCATCATGACACACAAATAATAGTCACAATAATCATAGTGACAAATTGTTAAAGGTTTGTATACTTTTATGTATTTAATGATGTGTAGAACAGTGTTTTTAAAATTTCGAACGAATTTGAGACTCTCGACTTTAGTGGAAAACGTCACATTTGAATTTAGAATTCAATACTATAAAGTAGTAGAGCGGAGCGACTCTTTATTCTATGGTAGTAGTTTCCAAAGAAACGTATCCTGAGATAAGTGTATGCACAGAGCTTCCTAATTTTGCGATGTCGTAAGTAACAATACATTGATTAAATTGATTGTTTTTTTTTTAAATATTATAATCTGGATGGACCAAAATAATAGGTAGTTCCACTGAACAGTTAAAAGAGTCTTTTATCTGTTCTGTGGGTAGTTCTGACAGTGCGGTATCATTGCGGTCTCCAATTTGCTTACAAGCTCCATGTTTTGTCTCGCTCTGCCAGACTCATGTCTCCCTCGGGATCCGCTCGCGTCGAAACGACATTTTATTTATTTTAATTCTCATTACACATTTAGAGGATGCGAAGAGTTCATGAAACGCTTACTAGTATTGTGCGGACGTGATTACATTTCGTGTGTTGCTTATTTATTGCGTTACTTATTATTTAAATGAATTCGTTGCAATATTATTGATGTCAAAAGTATTCGAAATGGACTGTAAATAATATATGAGACGCAGCTTCTTCCATTCATGGAAGAAGGCTGTCTTTACCGACAACCTTGA
The DNA here is from genome assembly GCA_944567765.1 of Carterocephalus palaemon. Taxonomy (NCBI): domain Eukaryota; kingdom Metazoa; phylum Arthropoda; class Insecta; order Lepidoptera; family Hesperiidae; genus Carterocephalus; species Carterocephalus palaemon. The sequence goes on along the minus strand of OX155653.1, from coordinate 12,646,970 downwards.
AAAGGCGGCGGAAACTAAGGGATTTGAAGGCACAGGAACGGGCTAAGTGACCTTGTTTAAGAGAATCCTGTGTCCAAAAGCTGAGTACTATAAGAGATATTGGTTGGATGGACGAATGAAAATGCTTCCAGAAAGGCGAATTCATGTTTCTTCGTAAAACTATCATCTATCGCATGTACGTATACGGCACGGTTCCATCGAACGCGTTTGATTACAACCCTATCAGAGTTAAGTAAGCCTACGTAAGCTAACTTCAGACGGTATTCACTTTATTCAGCTATCGCAATAACAAGCAGATCAATCTACAAACAAAGTACGCGAAACTCATAAAGGAGAAGAGTCTAAGCCGCGCCAAGAAAGTTCCGAAGAGCTCGTCGCGGAACTAGCGGTATAATCGTAAAGCACACCTTGTTAGTTTTATCACTCCATTTACGCTAGACACTCGCAATTAAAAACTCGGCCGAAGTACCAGGAGACCATAAAAGCGTGGCGTTTGTAAACAAAGCTGGGACGCGATTCTTTGAACTGCGAACTAGTTAAGGCCGGGGAGCGCCTGAGATTTATAAGCTGTAAAATGAGTCTAAACAATTGAAGGTTGTCGGTGAGCAGACGTGTTGGGATTATGAAGAGGCGCCAGCTCTGCGTTTATGTTGAGCTACTTTAGAGATGTTTACTCCGTCGTTGCTTAACCCTTGTTGTTAACACTAGAATGTTTTCAAAGTCAAATAATGAACGTAAAAGGGGAGTAAATAAGTTTGAAGTGTTAAAGCGTTCATGGTCGCGCATTTTGAGTGGATATGTGACCGACACCACAACCCATTCACTGTCCCACCGTTGGGCATGAGCCTCTTCTCAGAATGGGAGGGTTTGGGCTGAGTCCACCATGCTGACCAAAGTGGTGTTATTGCGATTACATTTCTACAACAGGCCCGCATTTCCTTAGCTAACTAGATCCTTATTCCTACATTCCTATTGCTAATACAGAATATAAACAAACAGAATCTTTACGCGGTCCTGTTGAAGGGTTCACACAAAACCATTTGATACATATTTTAATGGACTACAAATAAGTGAGCGGTGATAGCTCTGAGGCTGAAATTCGACCTCCGTTGAGTCCAGGTTCAAAGATCCGATATAAAATTGATATTTAAAACATGGCATGCATTAAAGACTCATCTTTGTGCGTTAGAAATTATATGTCATCTGCTTTTACGTTTTTTTTACTTTAAGCGAGAAGTTAACGCGTTATTTTTTCTCCTAAAATAGAAATAATTAAATATCATAGGTTGTTAAGTAGTGTTTAGATTTTTCCCCTCTTATCTATCTAATGCTAATACATAAGTCCTTCTAGAGTCCCCAGGGTCAACCGTTCGACTATCTCGTCCCCCAATCAGGACGCGCGGAATCCTTCCAAAGCCACTGAAGGTGTTTCTTTTTTCTTTACTACTTTATTTATAGTTCCCCTGACAGAGCGGCCCAGTCCTCGATCGCCTGCTCGCTCCGCGATTTATGTCCGCGCCGATACGCTATCGCAGTGTCGGCGGTTCCATTCTTTGTGTCCTGTTTAAAGGTCATTTAAAACTGAATGTATTGAGCCGGTACAATCTTTATTGCCAACATAAAATGAATACTTAATGTGTATCGTGACCGGTTTCGGAATAGAATCTCAAATACTTATTTGAGTAATTATTTTTAGTTGTTTATTTTTCCTATCTACGATAGGGTTTAGCTGATGAAAATTTCTTTGATTTAAAGTTGGATACTTAGTTTATTTATTTGAATGGGATATATACTATAGGGAACCAAATAGGTTTTATATTGTTCCATATAGAGTTCGCCCGGGGCAGTACCAATGCCCGCCACGGTACCTAGTACCATTTCTGCCGTGTAGTAATTATTTTTAAAGCAATTGTGGTCCGGTTTCAAAGGTGTGGTTTCCGGATACACTTCTTTAGAGGCGACCATCTTATTCCTCAAAGGTAGCAATACTAAGGATAAGGATACTAACAAGTATTAACTGGACTATCACTAACACTATCTAACTGGACTAACTATCACTAACAGTCCCCAGTCCTCATACCCACTAACGAACTGACCAACTAATGTTCTAATTAACTTTCTCAGCTAATTGGACTTACCATCCCAGTTCCTAATTGAGTCTTGATAAAAGTCAGTCACAGTTGTCATGGTGCTACAAGCTCGTTTGCTATCTTGTATCCATGAAAAAACCTAAGACCCCATGTCATCAAAAGAGCTGCAAAAAGAGAACATGCTTGAGAGATTACATATGATTAAACGAACTTCTAAGTGAAGTTCGATCGATACAATATGAGTGGTTTCATTTGAAGATATAATAATAATGTCATTGGTATACTCACAGTAGTTCCGTTCACACCCAATCTCCAATCACAACTGCCTCTCTATTCACACGACAGCAGATTACATTTGCAATGAATATGCAAATTGATGGTCAAATAAGCAGGTCATTTGGAACAAAGCTGTTATCCTGCCGGCGCGCAGACAACGCAGATATTGCGGCGATCTCGCTACAATGCAATCAATTACAGCAGCTCGCCTCCCGTGTTGCCTTCTCCCTGCCTTTGTTGTCAGTGTTATCCTGCCAGTGCGATTGCAATTGTTTACGGTACAGCCCAGCCGTTGTTGGCTGAACAAACTTGTATAATCTGTAGAATTACAGTAACAGGTACACGTCTATAGAACACAGTTATAATTGGTGGTGACACCGTGACGAGCCGTGGCATCTCATATCGTCGCCGAAGTCCCCTCTGGGTTTTAGTGGGTATTCTGGTATGTCGGCGAGTCCTAGATACCTTCCCAGGACACCCTTACCTTCCCTGTCCTTGGACATTCTTACACACGGCCATCTGACCCCAAAGTAGGCGCGAAAGTTTTCATTTTCAAAAAGTCACACGAATATTTGTTCTGAGTGGGATTCGAACCCACGACCCCTGGCGCAACAGACAAGTGTCACTACCGATTCCGCCAACGGGCCTGTCAATATCTAACAGCATTTTCTAACGAAAAGAAAGTTTGGTAACTAGACATAAGAATAGTTTTGATTTGAATTAATTCCATATGAGCGATGCTCTGTGGGCGTCCATTAGTTTACGAGTTTAGTTTTCGAATCCCGGACCTGCGGTTCCGAAATCAGGGTCACTCATCACCGCGCCACGTTATAATAAATTTATTCGTCTAATAACTTATCCTACTTTTAATTTGCTTTAAGCGAGAATTTATCAACGTATACCTATAGAATTCTTAGTGTTCATATAGTAATTTAAGCCGGGTGTTTAATGGAGCACATCGTTCGCTGGCTCGCGTCCAGACGAGGACCTTCGCCGCTGATGAATGGATAGCCTCTTGTATCGGGATGAGGTTTAGTGACGTCACCATACACGTGACTTAGCAAGTTTGTCATGTTGAAAAGTATTTTTAATTCCATGGAAAATTGACTCAATGCGGTTTGTCTGTGCGAGAATTCCTGACCGCCTGGTAATTGCTTAACACAGTTGATAATGTAGCAAGCGTTGGTCTTCTCACGCGTGGGGAAGTGGACCGGGGCCTATATATCCCCCTGCCTGCGGTTTCTTTCGCAGCCCGTAACAACGTGCCAGTTCTTGGGTTCGACAGCTTGCTTCTTCTTCTTTCTTCTTTTTTTTTTCCATCTTGGTGGGTCACACCGTCTTCGTTGCTTTACAGCGAACTTCAGGCGGGTAGGTGGATACTTCTCACGTATAAAATAATGCGGGGAAATCGAAGTGAGATACGGAAAAGTTGTCGATAAAAAGTACCGGCGAATTCGCGGGTTCTATCAACAAGAAAGACGAGCGTACGGTGTGACTGCGGCGATGCTAAGGAAAAAACTATTAACCGCGTGACCACTAGCGCTTATAACCCTAAGCTGCCGTCGCCTAGTGCGGCATAACGCGCTGTCGCCGGAGGGTGTCTCGCAGGATTTGCGAGCGGCGCGCTAAGCTCCGCTGCCCGCTTGCAGGGAACTTGTGGTGGATTAAACTCTGTTTGTATCTGCTAAGCTGACCTGCCAGGGTGCTTTAGGGAAGCGAAAATATGACTGTAAGTAGGTACCTATCCAATAGTTGGCTAAAATTCAGCCTAATTTACGAGAGGCCAACAACAAGCCGTACGCGCGGAACCTTTGAAACCGGAATAAACTAGGTAGAGGTGTTTAATATTCAATCCGCAATCCACGGGCCGCACTGAAAATCAGCGTCGTGGTTACTTTTTGTTCCATGACAATTTTATTGTGCTAATTACGACCCCCTTGTTACAAAAAAGATTAACACTACCAAAAAAATTTTTTTTTTAAATATTCTAAATGGTACGAATATTGTGGCACAGAATAATTTATAGTTAATATATTAAAGCAAAAAAAAGTTTTTTTTTTTTTTTTCTTTCTTTCTTTCTTTCTTTCTTTCTTTCTTTCTTTCTTTCTTCTTTCTAATACACCCCCTGCTCGCCAGTTATGTCAAGGTCCCATGTAATCACCATGCACCGGGCGCAAGTCGAGCCTCCGAGCTAATCTGGAAATGTCAAATAGAAACAATAAAGAATAGGAAAACCCGTCCTGTGTTCGTCAGTTCGTTTCGTCCATAAAACGGTTCAGTGGCTATATTCTGCCGCTCTCTTACAAGTTTTTGAATGAGCTTCCTTCTAAGGCTTTCACGGTTGAATGAATGGATGAATGAATTCGTATATTTAGCATTTGTATATCGCGGGCTATTGGGTTCTTAAATAAAGCTTCGGACCCAACGAAGCCTCCCGGCCCTTTGACTACTCACTACAAAGGCTATATTACTACAAAGGCTTTTAGAACGGTGTTGAAATAAAAAAACCAATTAGGTATATAAAATAATATAATTTGTGATTGTAAATACGTTTCTACTTACATGTGGTCAAATTGGATGACTGTAACTCCAATTCGACCAAATGTTAGTAGAAACGTATTTACAATTTTATTTTTAGATTGGTTGAACCTTTGTTTGTGTTTTTAGACGATATTGGGTCTGGGAGGAGAAAGCAGGATCCTTTTCGTTTTAGTACCTACTAAGTTACCTATTACGTTATTAGTTTATACTGTGTTGAAAATTCATATTATATAAATTGTAACTCAACTAACTAATAAAATTACCAGTAGGTATAGATCGTTGTAGTGTCCATAACCCAATGGCTCGCGTCGATTCAATGTGATCGAAAGAGGTAAGCGACGACCGGCGCGGTCGGTTTGTGGTGAACGCTAGTGGAAAAATTTCATGGACGCTACCGTGCTTCGGAGGGCACTTAAAGCCGTCGGTCCCGGTTGTTTTCAATGATGGAAACAGTCGTTAAGCCTTGTCGAAGACCTTCGGGTGGCTTGAGAACATTCGACACTGGATTGGCCACTAACCCCTCCACCAATCCGCATTGGAGCAACGTGGAGTATGAACTAGACCTGTCGCAGTGTCTGTGGGGGAGACCCGTGCCCAGCAGTGGGACGTCTGGGTCGCAGCTATAGATCGTTGAGACTACTGAATATTTCACATATGAATTCAGGAAAACTCGTAAGCATGGCCGACCCGTTTGTGGATTTAATCATAGCCAGCAATTAGTTCTTCTAAAACCGGACGATTAGTAGTTGAAATTATGATTTACAACGGGCTGACCCGCTGCTGCGAGCGCTGCAGCGCTGTACAGAACAGCCGGCGGCGATATTGGGGCGGAACTCAGATTTATCTGTTAAGAAAATGTAGGAATTAATATCCTAATATCTACAATATTATTGCCGAAATAATCATCGGGTTGTGGAAGTGCAGATCGGGGCTTATCGATGTTTATCTCAATTAGGGTAATAACATCGCGTCTTTATTTCCCAGAAAGGGTAGAGAGACTACCACTCGCATCCACTTTCCACCAGTTATACTAATTCTATTGTGCATGACAATAGATTGACTGGGCATAATCCGGGCACTACGCTGATCATGGAATATTTAATACAATACTTAGCTCTACCCGGGGATTGAATTCAGGACCTCCTGCTTAGAAGCTACGCTCGCGACCTCAGTGGCAGACTTGGCAACATTGATAACGAATATATAAGTTAATTGGTGTGTATAAATCCACTGTTGGCCAGTTGGTCCCATGTGAGGTGGTGAGCCTGTCGCCGCACGCCGGGCACAACTCCTGACTCCGAGCTGCTGCTGGGAATTTCAACTCAGAAAACTCCTAAGAGATAATAGTAGTGCGAAATGAATAATACGCATGTAGTATCGCAGGAGCAAGTACTCATCGAAGATGGAAATGTTCCCGCAGGTCTGGATTAACGCAATCAGAGCTAAGTGATCGGAACGTCCCCAGCCGCTCAGCCGCTCAGCCGCTCAGCCGCTCAGCTACTTTGTGTAGGCTCTTCGGGTAATTACTACCCACCTTCTTGGCGCGGAGTAAATACATTTCAATATACTCGTATCAAGCTATGAGGCAAATTAAGCGTCTGAGAATTCTCCATAATATGAGTAAGCTGAATGCATTAAATCTGCCAACCTGCTCTTGGACAGTACGTTGGCCTTACCCCTGCCATTGCGAGTGCCCAACAGTGGAACAGTGGAAGGCAGTCAAGTTTTGACGGTCGCTAAAAATTACAATTTATTAATCATACCGTTAAAAAATATTTTTTTTTAAAAAAGCTTTTTAAAACTTTTTTTTTATTTTCATGCATTGTCATCGGAACCAAATATGTGTGCCAAATTTCAGCTCGATAGCTTCAGTCGAAGTGGGTGAAATATTGATTGCAAGATTCCAGGACATACATACTTACAAGATACATACGAGTGAAGTTAAATAAAAGCTTTTAATAATAATTATACCTACTCTAAGAATTTTTTTTTTAAAAAGCTTTTATAACGTATTATTTTATTTTCATGCATTGTCATCGGAACCTAATATGTGTGCCAAATTTCAGCTCGATAGCTTCAGTCGAAGTGGGTGAAATATTGATTGCAAGATTCCAGGACATACATACTTACAAGATACATACGAGTGAAGTTAAATAAAAGCTTTTAATAATAATTATACCTACTCTAAGAATTTTTTTTTTAAAAGCTTTTATAACTTATTATTTTATTTTCATGCATTGTCATCGGAACCTAATATGTGTGCCAAATTTCAGCTCGATAGCTTCAGTGGAAGTGGGTGAAATATTGATTGCAAGATTCCAGGACATACATGAATGAATACATACATACGAGTGAAGTTAAATAAAAGCTTTTAAAAAGTGAGACGTTTTCACACAAAAACTACTGGACCGATTTCAAAACTTCTTTCACCATCAGAAAGCTGCATCTTCACTGAGTGACATAGGATACATAATATTACTAGGTGTAAGCGAAACTCTTGTTATGTCTAATTCCACGTGAGCGAAGCTGCGGGCGTCTACTAGTTATGTATAGTACATTTTAACACCAAACATCATAATACAACACAGTATTGTGTTGAAGTTGAGTTTAAAGCTAGAGACAGTAAACAGTTATGTGGAGGCCTGAAAAGAGACGAGTCTTCCAATTATACGGGAGTGGAGGCCAGCCGTGGACCTTCAAAGAAACAAAACCACCCGATAACCATCTATAACCACAGCCTATTCAGGCTTAACCGGCCGCGTTCGGACAATGACTTTCCCTAAAAGCCATTTAAAATTATCTCAAAGCAAGAAAGCTCCATCATAGTGATGCCTTTCAAAAGCTCTTGGGTGGAAAGAGGCTGTGTTTTGCCAAAAAACGAGAGTCACCGGAGAAGCTTTTAAGGAGGCTCCGACAATTAAAGCGGAATCTTTTGAACGTAACAGGTGGGATTTGTGCTACTTTTGCAGACGGAGGCTTCTTAATAAAAGTGGATAGGTGCTTTGTCTGGCGGGCGGGGTAGAGCTTCCGTCCTAACTTGATTCGACTTCAAGAAAACTACACTATAGTCTTACGGGTTTCTACCACTGTGGTTTTACTGTCCGAATAGTACCTAGCTTAAACGTATTAACTATCTTAATATTACTTAATGAATATAGAAATTAGACCTGTGATCAAAAATCTAATAATTAGGTTAAGATGTTGTTCTCGTATGCGTCGTTCCTGAAATATCGATATACAACACACTGCAACATTTCAAAAAAATACAAAATAATATAACTGTTAAAGTTCATCAACATTTTTTATAATAACGATACAATTTTGAATACTGAACGTTACAATTAAAACTTGTTCGAAAATCGAATTATTCGGCGTCCCTCGAAAACCATAAACAAGCGGAAATCAACACCGTTATTTCAAATTACGAACAACAAAGGCCAGATCAAACGCCTATAAATTTCCGGCATTATAAATAAAAATACGGCCGGCCCGGTATAAATGATCCCCAAATATTAGAACAACTCGATTTGTAAAATTTGTATCGCAATGTCTCGTATTTTGCACACCATGATTTACCGTTGGCGAGTAAAGATTTTCACACTTATTAATAATGAATTATTTCCAATCATTTCTGAGATGATAAGACGTCATTATTAATGATTTACTAACCCTTTAACTTTGCAATATTATTACAATGGTTTAAAGATAACCAAATAAAATCCAACTGTACCTTCTTCTATTGTGTCGTGTCTTACAAATAGTCGATGTTCTTTTTATAAAAAAAATATTATTAAAAAAATTAAAAATAAAGCTTTTTATAACTTTTTTTTTATTTTCGTGCATTGTCGTCGGAACCAAATGTGTGTGCCTAATTTCAGCTCGATAGCTTCAGTGGAAGTGGGCAAAATATTGATTGCAAGATTCTAGGACATACATACGAGTGAGTTATATAAAAGCTTTTAAAATAATCTATTCGCCAGCAAATAATGTTACCGAATAATCCTGCCCACATACGTCAACTTTCGGATATTCTTTTAAAAAAATAAAAATATAATATCCAAAACCATAAAAAATCTTCCCGTGTACACCGCGCGCTCTTTCCTTATTTTATTTCAATTAATTATCCCTCCGTGCTGTCCGTACGGCGGGCAGAACTATAAATCAAGGTATTTCAGCAACAGATGCGACGGTCCCATCGGGAGAGCTGTCCCGGGAGGCCCCAACACCTTGTCATCCAAACTCGGGACGTATTCACACTCTCGCGCGAACATAAGAGAGTGCTGGGGTTAGATTTTTTAACCTCACTCTTACAAAAATCAACAATGCGTGTAACATTTCATGTCTCTCTCTATGGTGACTGTGTATTTATGAGAAAACTAGCTTTTGCCCGCGGCTCCGCCCGCGTGGTCAAAGGGAATTAACAATGAGTTGTTTATCATACATGACATATTTGTGGTGGATGAATAGTGACAGTTCCACGATTAAAAGATACTAACTACTTAACCACTATACTAACTACTTCTAAATTGTTCTAGCGCCATCTATTAACAATATCCGGAACTAAATATCTAGCAAATAACAAAACATCGATATCTTCCCATGGGGATGTTTTACCGCGGTAAAAAGTAGCCTACGTCACTCTCCACCCTCCTCACTATCTCCACATACAAAAACCATACCATATAATAGCTTCGTTGCGACGGGAAAGCCGGACAAACAAACAAACAAATAAATAAATAAACAAACACACTTTCACATTTATAATATTAGTATGGATGTGTAGTAAATTAATGTAAATTGTAGTGCTAAATGTTAATTGTATTGTTCCATATTACAACTCGTTACAAAATCCGCATGCGAATATGATTCGAATACGAATATTTGGTCATTTTAACTAAATTAAAAAAATCGGGCTCTACCCGGTATTCGACTGTCGGTTCGCAACGATACACCGAGGCGTTAGTTTTATAATTGACTTCAGATAACAGACATGCAGTTACCTATTAACACCGAACAAATAGAACTTTTCTAAGCGGACTGCTAAATGATTTTATTGACGTTATTATATTAAGATTCTCCTCAAATAAAAATCGGGCGAGTAACATTCTGAGCATTTTGCCTATCGGTGAAGTAGGAGCAATGTGGCGACGAGGCATTATCTATTGTCTATCAAGATCTTTACATAACTCAACTCTAAGCACTACAGAATAGAGCACAAAATAAATTAACAAAATTACACAGTGTTCACAAACTATCATGTCATAGACAAAAATATCAATCTGTTTCATTTTCGCTGTTCAATTCACTCACTTGAACTACCCCTAAAATTGAAAATTGATAGAAATTGAACCCTATGTCATCATCACATAGTTTATATTTCCGCGTTAAAAACTACACTTATTTTTTAAATGTTTCTCCCCTTCTAACATGGTACTGAACAGAATGTGAGCATGAATGTTAATCCGAAAAAGAAAGAAAACGATTTATTGATGTCCTTAAATGGGCGTATGTTTTTCTGGCATTATATATCGTACATGACAGACGGTAAAGTGACTAATGTGTTAAATACATGGATGTCGACCACGCATAAGTATCTACGTATTAATGCCATGGTTAAAAATGTCAGGTGCCTGCCAATTGGGACACGCATAATCGTTATTGACGTGTGGTCGATGCTGGGAATTGAATATGGAATCCATTGGTTTGAAACGAGTAAAAAATAATTTAATTAAAATGTATTTATGTACAAAATCGTGTTTTTTAGTTTTTAAAACACGTTGTTACTTTAACTTCATACCAATATATCGATCATACAACTTAATTGAAATAAGTTATCTGGGCATAAGTTTAAAATCACGGAAATAAGGAAAACTATGCCGTAGCGCCATTAAACAAAACATTTCCTCACTAGTTTATCCAAGCAGAAACAATGATAAAATGTGTTTAAAATTCGAGCGCAAGTCCTCGAACCAAAGAAGGCTTAACGATCGTTCAAAATTAGCGCTGCTTCGGTCCGCTTCTCTTCATGCTTCATTTTCGACGCCATTGTACGACAAAATCGACGCTTTCCTCAGTGTTCCCTGAACGTTTCTCAGCTGGTGGAATAGTATAGAAGCCTGCCTATCAAATAGTAGTGAGCTTGCAAGCCCAGACGTTATCCTGCACTAAATACTCGCCACAATGCAATAGATTCACCACCTTCAGTTCGCGACTGTAGGGTTCTTTGGGAATGGAATAAAACCATCCTCAACTCCGGCCAAGTTCGAATTGGCATACTTCACATAAAAAAATCTAAGCTACGACCCATAGTCGTTTCAATGCTGGCCACGGTCCCTTAAAAACACAGCTGCAGGAGGTCTAGAGCATATTACACCACGCTGCTCCAATGCGGATTTGTGGGGGGGTTAGTGACCAACCGAGTGTCAAATATTTTCAAGCAACTCTAAGGTCGTCTATAAGTCTTAACGATTGTTTTTACCATTGGAAGCAACTGGGCAACAACCGACAACTTAACGTACACGAAACACAGTAGCGCTAATGAAATATTGCCACTAGTGGTCACCCATCCTCAAACCGTCTATCGATCACATAGAATCGACGCAAGCCACCGGGCTATGGGCGCTACACCTATGTAGTACCTATTCCTAGATATCACACACCTTAAAGAAAATTATGAAAATTAAACGTATAGATATCTAAAAAAATGTTCCTTCATTATTTTTAAGAGTCACCTGATGTAAGAGACATCAGGTGACTCTTAAAATGCACATAAATAACCAAGTGTCACGGGGGGTTTGTAGCGAGTCACTGGGTTTTGTAGCGTCCATAGCCCAATGGCTCGCGTCGATTCAATGTGATCGAAAGAGTTAAGCAACGACGGGCGCGGTCGGTTTGTGGATGGGTGCCCGCTAGTGGCAAAATTTCGTGCTTCGGAGGGCACGTAAAGCCGTCGGTCCCGGTTGTTTTCAATGCTGGAAAGGAGCTGGGAGAAGCGTGGTGGAGTATGCTCTAGACCTCCCGCAGCTGTATCTGTGGGGGAGACCCGTGCCCAGCAGTGGAACGTCTAAGGGTCGCAGCACTGGGGATTTGGATTTGAACTCGGATCCTCTCGAGTACGAACGCGAATTGCAGCTGCTGTGCTATCTCTAGCTACCCACTATTGACAATACGATAGCGCAATATTTTTGGCCCCAAGCATTTTCTCTTAACCGCAGTTAATATAACAATGCCCTTTATAATTAGCGCTAACTTCTTCCTCCCGCCGCTTGGGGCGCTCGCAGCGCTTGGCGGACCTTGTTCAAATTAATCTCAAAAAGCCATTGTGATGCAAAGTCGTTTTTGCGCTTCAATTTTTCGTTCCGTTCATGTTGCAATGAAATGACCAAAAAATAATATCGGTTAAGCTAGCTGGGGACAAACTGAGGGTTCCTTACTTAGGTAGGCATTCATTTCTTTAGTAGAAATCGTTTTAGTGAATGTTTATTTTGCCAAATAACATACAACTACACTACAACCATCCATCCATCCATCAGCCTTTTGTGGTCCACTGCTGGACATAGGCCTCCCTCAATCAACGCCACTCCTCTCGATCCTGCGCCCTCTGAATATATCCGCTGTCTTCTCCAGTTTTCTCCAAGTCGTCAGTCTATCTCGTCGAAGGGTAGCCAATACTTTGTTTTCCGAGACGCGATATCCTCTCGAGGACTTTTCTTACCCAACGGTTATCAGTCCGTCAAGCGACGTGACCTGCCCATTTCCACTTTAGTTCACTGATCGTTCGAGCTATGTCGTATTGGAGCTATATAGGTAACCTTCGTTCGTCTACGGATTTCATCGTTGGGAATCCGATCCTGTAGAGAAATACCGTGCTCTCTCCATAGCGCGCTGAGCGACTATGAGCTTGCGAATAAGACCAACGATAAAGGACCAGGTCTCGGATCCATATGTCATCTCTAACCACACACACTGCTCGAATACTTTCGTCTTCATGCACTTAGGTTTCTTCGATGTTAACATGTGTCGTAATTTCCCGATCGCTGCCCAGTCGAGCTGGATTCTCTGAGTAACCTCTTTCTAGATGAAAATTTACCCAATCACTTGTCCCAGGTAAATATACTCGTCAACAAAGGCGAGCAGCGCAATCAACAACAACCGGTATAGGTTTGAACTACAATACCCAATCACTTTATATTTGTTAAAAGCTTTTTATGATTAGTTCAAATAATTAATGTTGTTGCAGTACAGAATTGCCAAAAAGGGGTGCTCAGACTTAAGTCGGAGCACCGTACCAAGACAATTTTCAGTTCGTAGTGAGTTTTAGGTTAAATTTTTGGTATTTTGATATAAAAAAAATCCGTTGTTTTGTGATTAACAACATTCAAAGTAGGTAAGCGTAAGCTCTTCGAAAAGCACGTGAACAACCGTCGTTATGCCATGTCGATGGCAGACAAGCGGCTTTAAAACTTCCGACAAACGGGTCACTAACCCCTTCACAACTCGAGCAGCATGGTGAAGTATGCTCCAGGCTTATGTGTGGACAGACAGTGTGGTGTTAATGGTTAGCAAGTTTTCCACCCAGTGGAAGAATACAATTGGGTTGCCGGCGCGCTCTACGGATCCCTTATATGTATGAGAGAGCATTTTAAACTCACATTTGGGTAATATTGTGACGCTCCGGGACCAAGACTAAACTACTAAACTTAAAAACATTATATTCGGCATACTAGGATTTTCTTTCTCGGGTGAACCTTCGTCAACTTTTATAGCACCATTCACTGGGTTTATGAAAACCAGCTATCATTTGCTCACTACTGAGTGCTCCTCACAGCGGTGACAGCCCAGTGGCTATCAAACTCGCCACTCACTCGAGCGGTCCGGGTTCAAACCCCAGTGGCACAGACCAATGAATTTTCTTAGTTATGTGCGATTTGAGCAATTAAATTTCACTTGCTTTATCGGTAAAGGAAACTTCTAAGGAAACCTACATGCCTTCTTCATCATTCTTGAGAGAAGAAAAAAAGTTCATCATTGTTCTCGAAGGCTTGTGAAGTCTGCCAATCCGCACTTGGCCAGCGTGGTGGACTCAGGCCTTTCCAGTCTCACTGCATACGCGACAAGCGGCCAGTGGTCACGAACACATTTCGGATTCACTCAGCTGTATGAAGCTTTGTCTCTGTTCCGTTTATCAACTACTAGTGGACGCCCGCAGCTTCGCTCGCGTGGAATTAGACATACAATAACTTCAAAAATGGCAAAATTTCATACTAACTTTGCACCCCCGTTTTACCCCTTTAGGGGATGAATTTTCAAAAATCCTTTCTTAGTGCTCCCCTACGTTATAAAAGGAACCCCAGTGCTAAATTTCAAGTTTCTAACCCTTATCAGTCAGTCAGTCAGTCTGTCAGTCAGTCAGTCAGTCAGTCACCTTCTCCTTTTATATATATAGATATAGATAGAAGATAGATGTGGATGTGAGTAGTTCAGTTAAGATTGACACTAATATTCGAATGTGTGAGCAAGTCTAATAGGTATATTTTGTCGTTAATCTGAACCTCATGTCTTTTTATACACGGCAAAAAGATATTGTAATGTATGTTGCTATAGAGCCTAATAAGGTACATAACATACTTTCAAAGTCAAAGGTTCGGAACTTTTACTTTTAACGGAGAGCCCTTTATTTAATTTTTCTTCGTCAGTCATTATATTTAATTTTATAGAGACGAGAGCGCGGAACATTTCACATTTTCAGCTTCAATTATTAATTAAACTTCCTTAGGGACTGAAATATAAGTTTTTCTTTTGCTCTCGCATCGTCGGTGTTGTTTTTTGCTGCTTTCATAATAGAACTCAAAACTTCTAGAACGTCACAGCACAAAATATTCGTATTTCCATGTAAAAACTAACTAAAGATAAAAAAATATGGCTTTACACAACAAATGCGTGATTTATTACTAGTTCTAAGCAATTAAGTTTCAGGTGTTCGAAACATTTTCTTTTTGCCATACAGAATAAATTTACTGCAACAAATAAATTTGAAAGATAAAGTAAAGCTGGCATAAAACTACAGTGGCGCCATTCTGCTTTCAAATTGGCCGTTTGTTCTGGTTGCGATGGAGGCTTTGTTGTTATAAATTTCGGACGTAGTTTGCATTGAGTGACGTTTGCGCGTGATATTTCTCTCCGGCTGAGCTCCACTAATATTTTTTTTTGCATAAGATAAGACGAGCAAGCAGCACCCATCCGCTGCTACCCATGACAACTGTGACAACTGTGACAGACTCCGAAAAAGACACGTATAGGGACTAGTACGGTAAATCCAGTTACCACAACGTGTTGTACAGTTGGTAAGTTTAGTAGTAGGCAAGTGGACTCTAGTTAGTTGGTGTTAATGTGTTATTGGTATATAAATAAATAAATAAATATTTTGGACATTCTCACACACGGTCATCTGACCCCAAAGTAGGCGCGAGCCTGTAATATGGGTGTCAGAGACTGATATACATACATAGATATTTTCAAATACATACTTAAGTAGATAATATTAACATCCAGACACAGAACAAATACATGTGTTCGTCACACGAATATTTGTCCTGAGTGGGATTCGAACCTACGACCCCTAGCGCAACAGGCAGGGTCACTACCGATTGCGCCAACGGACCCGTCAAATATATGGAAGCGTCCATAGCCCAGTGGCGCGCGTTCAATGTGATCAACATATTTAAACAGCGACAGGCGTGGTCGGTTTGTAGATGGGTGACCGCTAGTGGAA
The DNA here is from genome assembly GCA_944567765.1 of Carterocephalus palaemon. Taxonomy (NCBI): domain Eukaryota; kingdom Metazoa; phylum Arthropoda; class Insecta; order Lepidoptera; family Hesperiidae; genus Carterocephalus; species Carterocephalus palaemon. The sequence continues at coordinate 12,631,292 of OX155653.1, read as the reverse complement.
TTTATGGACATTACCGCGCTGTGCGATGTCTTTCTCCTATGAGGAGGACTCGAGGTTTGCCTCGATCCATCCATTTTTACCGTCAGGCAGAAGTAGATAAGTATGGTCAGGTAGCTATAAATAGAACAGGCAACACGCAACACACCTGTGCTGGTCTCACACGGAACTTTTACAACAATAACATTCAATATTTCATTCAATTAGTTCATAAGTAGTAGCTTGAGTAAAATCACTTTAAAACGGTAATTTATTAATTACTGAACTCGGCTAATTAACTTTCACCGAAGTGTCTAATTATAAATTTAACAAGCCCGTCTTCTAATAACTCTCCTTAAATTCATACGATATAAGGTGGAGTAATTTGACCGTTAATATAAATTTCTTGAGGCACTTAAATACTTCGATACCTAGATATTCATAATAGGATAAATTTCAAGAGGATTTAAGTCTTTATGAGGGCGTAATTTTTAGTACTTCCTAAACATCCGCAATATCTTGAAGAAAAATTATTTGTTGTTTATTGTAGGTACGGTATCGTATCGTTTTGTATTGTATTGTACTGTATATTTGTATTATTTTTGAATCCAAATCTATGAAAATTTACTGTTTAAACGACACGATTCTCACAACTGAGCAGGCATTTAACACACTTAAATCGGAAAAAATTAAGGCCGCTCTCGCTGTGCGCAAGGAAAATGTTCTCAATTACTGTCGACGGTGTACGAACCAGCAACTAATTATGGAATTAATGAACCCGGATTAAAAATATCCCAATATCTGTTCGTCGCCGCTAATTACAACATTTGCGTGAACAATATTAATTTAAATAAGCATGTTATTGATACACATCGTTAGCTGTCGCCGGCCGCAATGAGATATTTTTATCGTTTATTATTAATCAGTTTTAAGCAGTTGACGGTCAGATTCAGTGTTGTAACCTACTAGCTAGCCCACTGTTGGGCACGGGTATCCCCCACAGACACAGATGCGGGAGGTTTAGAGCATGCTCCACCACGCTGCTCCAATGCAGACTGGTGCAGAGGTTAGCGGCCAACCCAGGGTCGAATGTTCTCAAGCCACCCGAAGGTCTTCGACAAGGTTTAACGATTGTTTTCACCATTGAAAGTACCAGAACCGACTGCATAACGTGCCCTTTCAAGCACGGTGGCGTTCATGAATTTTGCCATTAGACACCCATCTACAAACCGACCGCGCCTTTCGTTGCTGAACTCTGACGAAGCGAGACCTTGAATACATCTTAAAAGAGTCTCCTTCAAATTCGGTCTCAGATACTTTGGTTTGCCGAATGCTACCTTCGGACTAAGATGGTTGATTCTACAAAAGTGTTTACATTTACATACATCATGACGTGATGTCATTACTCAGGGGAGAATCGATGGTAAAGTCGCAAAAGTCGACTGCAACGCCAGATCCTGGGTTCAATCCCGGGGTGGGGTTTTTCTAATTAAAACCTTTGGGTTTTTCTAATTTGAAATATCCTCTAGCAGCTCGGAATCTAGACATCTTGTGCCCGGCGTATAGTGATAGGCTCACCACATTACATGGGAAGTGAAATGGTAAATAATGCCTCGGACTATCAAAGAGCCTTTAAACATAGATAGACCCTACTCATACCTACAGGTTTTGCCTTACCTTGATAGTTGTAGAAGGCCACAAGAATCGCCGAATAAAACGAACACGGCGTCCAGGCACGCCCGGCGCAACACGTCCTCGCCTTCAGGAGAATTGCCCAAATCAATTACTTCGAGCCATTGTTATCGCCAATATTTATTTCCGAGTGGTCGGAGAATGCCGTTCGACACATACTTCACAGCGATAAATGTGTGTAGCGGGGTTAAACGGGGTAGGGGAGTTCGGAGGGAGGGGTCGGTGGTAGAAAACAGAATTTGAAATATCCTGTGTTCATATTGCGGTTGCCATTGCATGATAGATGACTTTTTATTAAAACTTACTTTACGAACATTTTTCATCTTTGGCGCATTTAGGTGTGACCTTCAATGCATTACTGTTAGTACATACATTGGTATCGATCACGTATTAAGTAATTAAATTAAATTAAAAGAAAAAAGCCTTTATTATTCTAGTAACAAACAATGAATTAAATCTTAACCTAAATTTTTTTTTTTTTTTTCAAATAGTAGGGGAGCCCAAGAGGGGATTTTGCGGGATACTCAAGCGCGTCAGTTTAATATACAGTGGGATACCTTGTACCCGGTTAAGTACCAAATATGAGCCCCATATATAAATGGGGCCGTCAAGGATAAAGGATCAGAATAAGAAAAAAATTGCACAAAATTGCTACAAAGTTGTAGCCCTCCCCTTTCTTTACGTTACTCTCAAATTGTAAGATTAGTGGAATATACACTTTTTAGCATGTAATTAACTCACCCTACCTTAATCTGACGCGCTCAAGAATTTCTGATGACAAATTTTATTTTTTTCTTATTCTGATCCTTTATCCTTGACGGCCCCATTTATATATGGGGCTCATATTTGGTGGAGGTACTTAACCGGGTACAAGGTATCCCACTGTATATTAAACTGACGCGCTTGAGTATCCCGCAAAATCCCCTCTTGGGCTCCCCTACTAAAATTACTGGGCCCCTTTTCGGATAAAGGCCTCCTCCAGTAAATTCCTGGAACTCTATGTTTGGCTATGCCAGTTCTAACCTACGATGCTCACAAGCTCGATTTTCCTCTGCGCCTTTGATTCTGTACGTGGGACTAATAGCAGCAGCATCGAGAGGTAAACGTTGAAAACATCGATGACACGCACTTTCGCCCTCAAAACGACCTCAAACCGAAAGCCGATGAACACCGGATTTTTAACCGATGATAATCCCAAGGAATCACAGCCTCCATGTTATTATCGTATCTCAAGCGAATTTATGTTTCACGGCAAACAAATTAAGGTTGATATTAATCCAGCGGAGATGGAGTTGATATGCGAGAGAGATCCCGAGGGATATTACGCTTCCCGGCTCCAGAACAAGCCATCAACTGTGTATCCGTCTCCGCCCGAGTGGTGCCTTAATTTACCGGATTATTGTTTGCGGGGAAGCATCTAAATATTCTAAAATTTTACTCATAAATTCTAAGTGAATTCATTTCGGACGGGAAAATGTTATATTTATAATGTCAAACCCCGGATATTTCAAGTTATTTTTTTTTTTTTTATTATCTTTATTTTATGAGCTTAGTCACTTAGGTGACTATGTCGCTCCGTAGATTATACAATAATAGTGGCAGAATACAGAAATCAACTTAATCTCTTAAACTAAAATATCTTAAATATAATTTATACAATAACTTAGCTTGCCCACAAAGTGGGAAAGCTAAAAAACACATGCAATCGAAAATACTCCAGCTAACACCAAATTTTAACCTTAAACTAGTTCTAAGTGCTTCAGTCCGATCACATTCCAGCAGCACATGGTATATATCCTCAATTACTCCACATGAGGAGCAATTCGGTGTATTACTCTGGTTAATTATGTAAGCAAATGTATTTGTTGGAATGTGTCCGGTCCGAAGCCTTAATGCCGTTATGGTCTCAGTCCTATTCAGATCACAATACTTTTGAAACCAACAATACTTCCAAGGCTGCGACTGCATCGTCCTGTACCAAATAGCTTTCTCTCTCGACCACAGAACAGATAAAGGAGGTTAGAAAGGCCATCGAGTCAGTTTTGAAACAAAACCACTGTCGCCAGTTACCCACACTTAGATACACGTTATTATTACCTTTACATAAAATATTCATCAGCCATTGGTCAAATTGCACGAGAATCGCAACTTTTAAAAACTAACCTTAGCATCAAATCAATAAGGATACTTTTTGCTCGCGTCAAGCTGTAGAATTGTGCAAGTTTTGACCTTGTCGACACTTAATGTTGCCAGTAAGTGTTTTGCACAAATTTCGTGCAATAATAAGATTTTAGAGGTTCTTCATAGGATTCATAATGAAACTCGTGATCTGTCCGATTGTCGAATGAATAATTTATTTGTAAAATCACCTATTTATATTTACATTTTCTTTCATACATACTACACTATTTAAAACACTATTTTGACGACCGCGTATATGTTTCATATTAACAACTTAGGTAACTGGTAACTGGTTCGAAGGTATGAGGTATCCGTGTGAGGTATTCTTGAGGTATTCGGAGGTATTCGGAGGTAAGGTAACTGGTAGGTACTGAACAACTACAAGATTAGTAAAATAGAGTATATTTTATTTTACTGTATTATTTATTTATTTATTTAACCTTTATTGAGCCAAAAGATGCCTAACGGCGGTGAAATTAATAAATAAAAGTTAAGAAACAAAATTTACTGCATATTTGAGAAAATTGATCGTGCAATTTTATATGTTATTTACTGGTAACCCAACTAGAGATGTAAACATATTTATCGATAAATATATTTTGAAACTTGTTTAGAGTTATGTAGGTACCTATAATGCTACATCCGCATAAATGACTCTTTTAAAAGTAACACTGAAAACATATGCAACTTGAGTTTTGCTTCCTTTAGGTGTTGCGCCTGTTCCATACATCTTATTAACATGCATTTTTTTTATTATCTTCACATGAAAAATTACATTATAATTATTTATTTTATTAAAAAGTTTCAGAGTGAGTGTACGTACTTAAATAAATACACAGGTACAGTTTTAATATATACAGTTGCGCGACGAATGTAGGTACTTGTGCAGAGCAAAGATGGGGACTCTTTTGTATTCGAATTTCTTACAATAAATTAATGCAATCTTATATTTAAATTATTTTTCTTTAATAGCTTTGGTAAAGTCTGTAATATGCTTCTCAGTAGAATATAATACAATCTGATGATAACTAATGTTGCTAAATAATTGAGTTCCGACAAAGTTGCGCAAAATCGAGTACAGTTGTTCCAAAGTGGTACATTGTTCTTTAGGGATCCAAATTTTCTACCCGTTACATTTATCCAATGCTGGTTATTAGGATCCTTTGGAAACCTAAAATAAATACATAATATAAATTATTGACTACTCCTTGAAATTAATTGAATGAATATATAACTTGAATTATATATAACTATTAACTACTCCTTGAAATTAAGTATTTACACCTGAAACTACTTTAATTACGTACTCAAGATCAAGACTTATCGAAAAATGTATCTTATACTTTCACAACACTATCTCGCTGCGAACGAACTCGACAGAACATCGTGACGTCATCGCATTCTGTAGGACAGAATACATTGCGCACGAACTATGTGTTCACGTGGATTACTTGCGTACTTTACCGGCAATGTATATTTTTCGTGCAGCTCTTCGCACCACCGCAGTCCGAAAGCGACTAAAAGTATGCACGCGTGATTTCAGTTGAAGTATGATTGTTTAATCATACTTGTTGGCGCGCCTGTCACGCCCACATTTCCATTCTATCCTCCTTTATCTGTTCTGTGCTCTCGACCGTTCGTCAAAATACTCAGCCCAGAGGGAATAACAGTTATTTTTAACAGTAGGTATTAAATCGGAATAAAATGGCTTCATTACAACTTGTACCCCGTCGGAACTGGCTTGCTTAGCCAGCCGGTCTACTTCCTCGTTGCCTATTACACCTACGTGGGATGGAATCCATTGCAAATGTACACATTTATTTTCAGCTTTAAGATCCAAAAGTGTTTTCAAAATTTTGTAGGCTATCGGTATTCCTCGATAAGTCGAGGTACACCGAGCCAAATGCTGCAGGGCACTTTTCGTGTCAGACAATATTAGAAAGTCACAATAATTAACTGTTTTAATATAACATAGTGCTTTATAAATAGCAAAGAGTTCTATGGCCATTATACAATGAATTGAATCCAACTTATACAAAATGCTTTTTTGAATTTGGCTATCATATACAGCAGCTCCTGAAGAATTACAATCTTTGGAGCCATCTGTAAAAATTTTGTAATGATTACTATATGTAATTAGAAATAAGAAATTGTTCCACCAAAAGTTTAGCCTGGCTCGCACAATAATTGCTTTTCGGCTTATTAAATTTCGGGATACTAATTTTGACAGATTCTTTTATATTGAGATTGCTCATCCAAGTCTCTAAGGAAAACATTTCTAACAAGTTGCACTGATGTAATGGACGAGCTTTAAATTGTTGATGAACTATAGCTAACAGGGGTTTGCGTTTATTTGACCAATACTGTATGTTATCACACAGATGTGTCAGTTCCTCCAACAGTTCTATAACATTCATTTATATTCCAATCATTTTTATTTTTTTTTATTTATTCATTTATTCTTATGTTAAAAACATTGGTACAAGTATCTCATCTGCCAAACTGCAGAACAGTTTGTCGGCAGCAGTTCTCGTGGACTTTAACATTAACATTATCATTAACATTAGCTTGCGGTTGTCGTTGTGTCCGTGGTCCGGCCGGTCCCGGGACCAGTCGGACTACGGACACAGGGACAAGTAGTGCTTCCGCAACATAGTTTTAAGTTTAATCCTACTAATATCTTTATTTTGTTTATCAAAAATATCCTGCGGTAGCTCATTTAAAAATATTGGCGTTACACATCTCCTTTCTCTCTTTCCATAGTAGTTACTGACTTTCGGAACTATTAATCTTGGTCTATTTAAATTTAAATTACGGGCTGGGTTTGTATACTCTCTTTTCTGTTTGTATATAGTCTGGTGCTGCTGCTCTAATAGTATGCTAATTTTAACTTTATACTCTATTGGTAGAATTCTACAAATTTTGAATAATTTTTCATAGTTTTTGTCAAGTGATTTTTTACTATTTTTATCAACCAAAAGTTTTAGCAATCTAATTTGTAAGTTTTTTATTTTATTTAGGTGAACTGGAAAAGTTAGACCATACGCTCCCAACCCGTATGATATCACTGCTTCAGCTAATGCATAATACAATAAATACATTAGGCTCCTGTTGACCATAAACTCCAAGTATTTCATTTTACATAGGATTGATCTTAATTTATTACATACATTATCCACATGTATATTCCACCTAAAGTTGTGATCAATAGTTAGTCCTAGATATTTATAAGTAGACACTACTTCAAGATAATTACAGTCACAGTTACCCATGTTGCTTCTGTGTAAACAGTCATATGTATGTCCTTTAATTTTGATGTTTATATTTTTTATTTTATTATATGGTGATATTATACTCATACATTTAGTTTTATTAAGGTTAATTATAATTCCATTATCATGTGCCCATTTAACAATATTATCAAAGTCTTCCTGCAGTGCCCGCTGGATTAAGTTTTGGTCTCTGTCGCTATACACAATGCAAGTGTCATCCACATACATATACGCCTTACATTTTTTTATGACATTGGCCATGGTATTTACGTGCATTATGTATCCGACAGGACCATATACGGAGCCAGTGGGAACTCCGAACTTTACATTACCTATTTTACTATCTGTCCCACATATACGTACTCTAAGTTTTCTCCCTGCTAAATATTCTCTGAACCATGCATTCATGGGGCCCCTTATGCCGCATTCATGCATGGACATTTGACTCAGCATGGATATTATATTATGTAATGTGATGTTATAAAGTGAACCAATAAATGCAAATATCATCAACGATGAATAATCATCGGTAATAGGTACATGATTCTACTCGATTTGTGAGAATTATCAAAACAAATATATTCAAGTTATTGAAGTCTCTTCGTTAATTTGCGATGTTCGCACGACAATGTATAATTTATTTAGCAGCTTTTATTGTTTTAATAATAATATATTTGTGCCGTATGTGTATGTGTTTGTAGCGTATTATATCTAATGTATATATTTTATGTAAGTACTAATGTGATACAGACTTACGCCTACTCCTTCCAGGGATTACTGGTGTGATGTTATGTAGGTATGTTTACATAAAACAAAACCAGAGAAACTTCCATTATTATTATTCCAAACGTGAAGCAACTGTTTACTTTTAGAGTTATAGCGAACACTTCACTTGGAATTTTATTGACTAAACAACAAGTAAAATAAATAAAGTATAGGTACTTAACGTGAAGAAAACAAAATTTTCTTATTAGGTACGTCACTTTACTCGTACTTGTGAGTGCTCGCGAAATACTTGAACCCAAACATCCAAACTCGCTGCTGCCGTCCAATTGAAACAAGTTTTCGAACCCGTCCGACGGACGCGGGTAATCAAACAAAAATCTGGAATAAAGGACCCTCCTCGCCTGACACCGCTCCCTGTCTAGAATGTTTGCAAACCGACCTTCGTCACTAAACAAAAGCATTAGCACCTAACTACTCAAATCCTCCCCGTTCGGATCCCCCGAAACAAAAGGACCACATTCTAACTTCAAACAGTAACACGCTATACTACCGCGTTGTTGTACTATCAGTTTCGGTTGGCTCGCCACTTGAATGTGGCTCGGCATCGCTGTATGTAGGGCGGACGAACTGTCCGATGCAAAATAAACAAAGAAAGTTGGTGCGAGTAAAACAGTTAGGAGAACAATTTGTTACCGTCATCGACACGATTTTCGATAACGTTTAGAATTTATGTCGACTTCTTCAAATGCTCGGTACAAGGACCGCTCCATTTTGACATTTTCCTAATTTGAACGCTGACTTGACGCCGGAGGACCTTCGCGCCTTGTTGTTTCAATTTGCTTTTGCTCATAAGTCCTTCTCAACATTTATGGGGCTGAGTTGAAGAATTTCTGAATTATAGCAAAAATCTTACGTATATTTCTCATATAAAAACTTTTTTTAACGCCTTACATAGGTACTTATAATATATTTATTTACGAGGAAGCGAATTAACAGCACGCTTGTGAAGGATTTGCGGTGTACGTACACCGAAGATAAAGTCAAGCTGCGTCAGGATGTGACGTAAACGGTGTGACGTCACGACACCCTGAGTTAAAGGCAGATTAAGTGATCCAACCGATAACGATGTTGCAAGATTACCGTGAGTTATGTATTGATGGGGGCGAGAGTCAAGTGCTTTACATTAATTCAACCTCTTAGTATGAAGTCCGGGGTTCAATTTCTTTATTTTCATAAATGTTACGTGCTGAATTCATTGCACAAAGTCATCGCGTTATCGGTCGAAGAAACTCTTTAAATATTTCAAGCTAAATCAAGACTTAGGTGACCACAATAACGCGAATAATAATTACTTTAGATACCCAAATTTATTATGTAACGTTTTCTATGATTTATCGTAAAAGAGAAAATCTAGATGTTATCTCAGAACGCTGAACATCCTTAATTCAGTACACCTTCAAACTATAAAACATTATTCAAAGTGACCATTGCTGAACACAAAACTGTTCAACCAAAAGCTGTTTCAAAATTATAAAATCCAACAGATTACCACAACACGAGGACCGGCGATCTACATATAAATGTGGAAGCATGGAATCGCGGGAAACTTTCCAACAGCATGCAATAGCATACAGTTATGATTTCACGTTCCGTGTGCGCCCCTCCGGGACCGCCGCGCTCGACGACACTTCTGTCGCCATTTTATGAGTTAGGCACAACAAAATGGCCGCCGATAACCCGCACATGCCACTTACGTCATTACGTCCTCAGTGGTTTAAGTTCCGGAAATAGGATGTTGGACGGTTGCACTTATCTTGATGTGGTTCGTTATTTCGTTTAGTTGTTCTGCAGTGTCATCATTTGTTTCGTCAGTTAGTTTAAAATAAATTGTTGGAGAGATATGGTATGTCATTTGTAAGACTGTTATTTTAATGTATGGGTCGTCGGATTTTAATTTAAGTATGGGAATTCGTGTGCTATATAATTAATACCCGCATATTGATTAATAAATAAAATAAAATAGAATCTGAAATTTAAAAAACTCAAAAAACTAAGAGTGATTTCTTAGGAATGATTTCTATTTAATTTTTTCTTACCTATAGCTACATAAACATTTTAAATATAGGTACACAAAATTTGTTTCGGCGAGCCTAAACAAGGCAAAGTAGGTCAATTTGATACTATACGTTACATAGTGTTTTGTTTGAAAATATATGACGCCCATTCATACTTAACATGGAATAAATTGGACTCTGTCCTGGGTTCGATCCACAGGTCATTATGTTTTTTTAACAATTGATTTCCACGGAATATCGAGATGTAAAATAACTGATGCAAATACTATACACCTCCACCTATTCCTTAGGCGAAGTACAGACGTGATACGTTTATTTTAATTTTACAGAAACAAACTTCTTGGTAAAGTTGTGGCCTATTCAAAAACTACTGAAATTTCCACGTAATTTATCGAAGCAATGCTTACTTTGACACAGTGTGATATAAGATTAGGTATCTTGGCAAGTATCTGCTGGATTTCGGCGTAAAAAACTGTTTATCTCCACCATAAAAACGTTTCTCGTTATTTTTTCGGTGCGAGTGATATTGTCATTAGCAATAACGTTATCAAGTTGGCAGCTATCCGGGTCTGAGCCGGAATAATAAAACCAGAAGTATTAAGTTCGGGATCAGTACTGACAATAAAACCAGAAGTATTAAGTTCAGGATCAGTACTGACAATTTAATTTTCTGCTTAAGTATTGTTCGTCCTTTGCGTCTTCACCGCTACATTATAAGTTGTTATGTTGTGTTATGTTACGGGGATAACCTTTGTTGAAGGTAGGTTAGGCACCTGCGTATTTTTCTCCTATATTAGAGATTTTAATGTGATGCCATAATGATTTTTATTATATTTATTCATATCTATACTAATATTATAAAGAGGAAACATTTGTTTGTAATGTTTTCACACAAAAACTACTGGACCGATTTCGAAAATTCTTTCACCATTAGATAGCTGCATCTTCACTGAGTGACATTGGCTATATAATATTACTAGGTGTAAACGAAACTATTGTTATGTCTAATTCCACGCGAGCGAAGCTGCGGGCGTCCACTTGTTTCATATAAATAAACGGGTGACCGTAATAATTAATTTCAATGTACAAACTGCATAAATATAAAGTTAGTATTGTTGCAGGATTATCTATTCACCCTAAGATGAATAGCTAATCCTACATAAGATTTCACGTTAGAGCGTTTAGCTTTATGTAAATAAATTATTTGTTTCTTTATATTATTTAATTTAGAATAACATTATATAATGTCCTTTTCTTTTAGTAATTACCTAGACTTTCGTTAAGCGTGTCCAATCACCTCATAGCGAAATAAATTATTTAACTTTGACTTTGAACTACTTCGAGTCCTGAGTTTGTTTAAGAATAGGTCATCTCTAAATAAAGTCTCGGTATGAAAACATTACGGCTAGAAAAACAAGGAATGTTTTGATAAACTCCTTTCATTTAAATACATAAAGCCTACTCGCTGTACAGAGCGAAAACATTCCTCTCGAGAAGTTTTAGTCCACGAAATAACTTTCCTTATAAAGGGAGCCATTAGAATTAATCTGATAGCTCAGGGATGATTCACATGTAACGGAATTTTTCTGCAAAATCTGCAAAAATTCTATATATTATATAAAAGGAGAAGGTGACTGACTGACTGACTGACTGACTGACTGACTGACTGACATATCAACGCAGGGCCTAAACTATAAGGGCTAGAAACTAGAAGGGCTAGTAGTATCTGTATGTTTTTTAATGTTTTTGTATGCTGCATTTTGTAGAAATAAAACTTTTTCATTTCATTTCATTTCATTTCAGAAACTTGAAATTTTGCACAGTTTGGGTTCCTTTTATAGCGTAGGGGAGCTTTTAGAAAATTCACCCCCTATGGGGGTAAAACGGGGGTGCAAAGTTAGTATGAAACTTTGCCGTTTTTGATGTTATTCGAATGAAATTCAGTACCAATAAAGGTTTTTTATTGAGTTTCGAAAATCATCTCTTAAGGGGGGGTAAAAGAGGGGTGCAAAGCTAGTAGGTATAAAAGTTTTTCGTATATACCTACATTATTTCAATGAAATTTTGTATTTAGGTTATGTTACGGCTAATTCCACGCGAGCGAAGCTGCGGGCGTCCACTAGTTATATTATGTACTTACATATTGATACTGTTCATTATTTAGTCTAATGTGTTAGTTGCTGACAATCTATAGTTTTAGTTGTTGTTATGGTAACTGATATTATGGTAACTTTAGATTGCAAGAAAGAGCCTTGATGGCAATTAGAATAAACTTCAATTTTTTATATCACAAATAATTTTTAGAGATCAGGCGATTCAGATCGAGAGATGTGTGGTATCCTAAATACACATAAATAAATAAATGCGTGTTAGCGAAGTGAAATCCGTTCATTATCCACACATATATTGCCGTATACTCGTATAATGTTTGTTTTTGTTTCAATCTTATGACATCTTTCCTGTTTTGTTTGGTAACGATGGAACTTTGTTTGAAATTAAATCAATTTCGAGAAACCAAGTTAATTTCAATAATGCTACGAAACGAAATACGTTAACGAGTTACGTTATGTACGAGTTGTTTTAACAAATGATGTGAATTTAATTACATATTTCCTTTTGACATTTGTTTTGCTATTTAATTGAATAAGTATACTAAGTTTTTTTTTTACCAATAGATATTTTTTATGACATAATATAGGTATACGAGTATATTCTTTATAATATAGTCGTAAAGTGTACTTTAGGTCTATTTAATGATAGTCACAAGAATATTGAATATTTGTCAATCGATCAATTGGTTTCAAAAAATGTGAACAGAGTAAAGAAGCACTTATCGAGTTCTTCTGCTTATGCCGTGACATCTGTGACAAAACTTGGTTAATTGGCTTTGATTAAAATTATGCTTCTATTTATTTATTACTACTGACTGGAATAACTTATATCAACTGTCAAGGTTTACACTAATAAATCTTTTTTTCATTGTGTCTCTTATTGTGTATCTTTTGCAGTCCCATGATTATTACACCAAGCTAGTGAAGGAATCACAGGCCTTTTAACATCTTATGCCAACTGGCCCCACTTGATCTTGAATTTTATAAGAAGGGACCTAAGGAGTTCCTTCTACTTACGACTAATGCGTGGTCAGCCTGGCAACGGCGAGTTAACGAGACCAATTTTTTCACTTTTTCAAAGGAAAGGCTTCTAAGCTTGTGGCGAATGGATCGCTTGGTTTCGGGTCGACCCCTAATTACCCTTCATGAGAGACCTTCTCGCGAATCGCTTGCAAAAAACTGTCTTCCCGCTCTTTCAGTTTGACCGGATAAATCTGTTCTTTTCATACACTGAGGCATTGTGATTTACACAATTGATATCATTATCTATTAAAAGTATCTATTTAAAGTTATAATCAGGGATTCCATTGTAATTTATAGACAATCTATAGACCTACTTTTTTCTCTGAAGATTATATACAAATCACTTATTTTCATGACTAGAATTTGAGATTCTGCCTTGCGATTTGAAGACTTCACGATAAAAGTACAGCCAAGTAAATATTCTTTCCCGGTAAATGTAATATTTTAAGTATTCGAAGGAGAAAACCTTAGCTCTTCTTGTACAACTGCGAACTTGCTTTATAATGTAAGCAAATATTGATTCATAGCAGATCACAAGTTGTGCAAAGGCAAAGGTTCGAGAGACCTTTAAACTTTCTGGTACAGATGCAGCGTAGTTTAGTTAGTTTTAACTATTAAACTGAACTGTTTCTGATTGCTTGTTAGCAGTAAGTGAGTCAAACTACCATCACTACTCATAATTGGCATATTCTTAGCTACAAATATGCTCTCAGTATCAGACAGTAGAGGTTTAACATAAATCTAACAAGAATAAAACGATGACTAAGACTTAAAATTAATATAAGAACAATTGCAAAAAAAACATTAAAAAAAAGCTTTTACAAAATGGAAAATAAGTTGAATTAAATGTTTCTGAAAAATCCATCATTTTGTTACATATTGTACTTATACTTTTTTCGATAAAAAGCTTCACGATCTTGTCTATAACTCCATATCGATCATAGCTATATTCTGAAGTGTTTGAATACTTCATTACTTTCATTTATGTGATCGATTTGAACAATTTGTTTCCTGTCATTCAAGTAGGACTCGGTTCAATGTAATCCAGGTCCCCTCATCCCATATCAATAAAGCTTTTGAAGCAATATTTTATGACATGCAAAATCAAACGCCTTAGGTTTCTCTGTTTTATTTCGGAGGTCAATGACCATATTTGGCACAGAGTATACTCTGTGCCAAATAACTCGAACACTTTATCTACAATTGCGGACCAAAGCCGGTAATGTAGGTAATTAAGAAGCTAATATTTTAGTGCCCACAGCTTGTCTCAGTAGTACCTACCAGTACTCGTCACTTATAGTCTAACTTTATAACGCAGAGCAGTCTAGCTAAAGAGGCAGAAGACATGCCCCGAGGCTAACTCCAAGCTAACTGGACTATCTGCGAGTGAAAGAGGAAATTGAAAAACTTAGGAATCCTAAGAAAACAAAACGATAGTTTCAAATTATTAATGCAGTCTCAGTCTCTTTCTGAACGTTGTTCTTGTCATTGCGCTGCATTCTCGTTTCGCTATGCTATTAACATATAATACACCATCAATCTGCAGTGCTAATAGTATTTTGGGTACCTGTCCGCGTACAATTACAAGGGAAGGACGCCTTCCTTTCTGAAAAGACTTAGGCGAGAAATAGTTAACTTATAAAGAACAATACCCAGATTACAGTGATCCCGGCGCCGTTAACGCTGAGACGCAACTCCGGAATAATCTGCGAGTAATTCCAACTTCTATTAACAGGTGAGCGGTCCAAATCTCATCAAATTGCCAATTATGGCTCGCAGTGGGAAAAGTCGGCCGTTTGGGGCCGTCGGCGGCGTAAAGGAGCGTTATTGCTCAACTTTGTGGCTGGCAGCGCTCCAGCGCGCGGCGGGATCTTGAGCCTAATGAATGGCACTTCGCGAAACAGTGCCGCATGGCCGCTGATGGCCGTTAGGACATCTTCGGAGAAAGCGGAGGAAGTTTTATATACGTGGTAGAATCTATGTGCAGGAACTTCATAGCTTAATTCAACCAACCTCAACTATCGCACTACACGCTGAGGTACGATGTTTCATCCACACCGAATCGACTCATGGCCTACTACCACCGCGTTTGTCACGGTCTTTTTTGCGGCGAACTGGTCTTCTGTGGAATGAGCTTCCGACTGAGGTTCTCCCTTCGAACTACGACATGGAGCGCTTCAAAAAGAGTGTGAAACGCTTCCTTCAAGTCAGGCAACGCTCCTGTGATACCCCTGGTTTCGCACGTGTCCATAGACGATGGTGACCACTTACCATCAGGTGGTGGCCGTATGTCTGTTTGTCCGTCTATATTATAAAAAAAAGAGTTCCCGGGCAACACCTCTCAAAATATAAGGTGCCCCATTTCTGTCGTGTAATATTGTTTTAAAGCAACTGGATTCCAGGTGTAACGTGCAGTATCAGTATCCGTTACAGTCGGTGACATTTCATCTCTTACGCACTTAAAAATGTCATTTGTACCGATTGGCTTTGAACCTGGACCTCCTCGAGTGGGAGGCGACTTCAATGGCCACTGGCTGTCGCCGTTGTAAGCAAAGATAAAATAATAATGATTTACAAGAAAAAAGTGTTAATTTATTTATATTATCCGGCACATTAAACAAACCTCAAAGGCAACCCAACACAAAGGCCGGTCCCAAGCACCCCACATTCGAAAATCGTAATTGCCTAATATTTATTACACAACAACAATTTACAACAATCAAGGACTCACATCCAGTTTTAATTAGTGCTTCGGTTCAAACAACATGAAGCGTTGTACGAAATAATCGGTACAAATAACGGAAGGTGCGTTTTAATTATTTGTGCTGTGAAACATGATTTAACGGAAAGAATTCTGCAGAATTCCCGTGCAAGATAGGACCGGTTAAGCCGCGTGTTGAGACAGGCGTTAGAATTAGAACAACTGTGATGGGCTTTGAGCAAGACTGGGATGGTCAGACTAGTTCGCAGAAAGTGTTAGTAAGAAGTTGGTAGGAATAAGGAAGGAGCAGAGACCGTAATTGACATTAAATCCTGTGTTAGAAATAGTCTAGTAAGTAATTATTAGTAAGAATCTCGTTCTAAGTCAGTCAAAGATGCGTCCTACACTTGAGAACAAAGGTTGCCTTTAGAGAAGTGTAATCGAAAGGATTGATTACAGCTCCTGAGGAATAAATGTGGATTGCCTCATCTTAATTTTAATATTCCTCCACACATTCTTAAGAAATGGAACTAGATAGAAAGAAAGGAGGTATATTGAGCCACGAAGTCAAGAAGCTGTTACATACATGAAAGGTTACATCATCATACGCCTTATTTCAAAGTAGACATAAATAGTAGTAGAAAATTCACGATCAAGTCGGAGACGTTCTGGAAAAAGGCCAGGAATACTCTAAACCGACGAGCGTGCATGAGAAGATTGATGGAAGTGGAAGATACGAAAGATGTCAGGACCGTAGCAACTCTGCATACCCCGTTGGGAACAAGGCGTGAATGTATGTATGTAGATTACAGGTGACAGCACAGTGGCTATCGAACTCGCCTCTTACTCGAGCGGTCCGGGTTCAAACCCCAGCGGCACGTACCAATGACTTTTCTAAGTGATGTTCGACTAAAGAAATTAAATGTCACTTGCTATACCGTTGAAGGACACGATGTGAGGAACAGGTTTCCTGCCTGAGATTTCTTCATAATGTTCTCGAAGGCATGTGAAGTCTGCTATTCCGCACTTGGCCAGCGTGGTGGACTTAAGCCTAAACCCCATGCCAAACACTTGCCCATCAGTGGGACAAAGAAAGGGTTGTGATGATGATTCAGATTAACTTCGGAACCCGAATAAGGCGTTTAAAATATCATACCATTCGCCATAGGTATTTCCACGAGCAGCCTAGGGACAAAAGGCCTGCAGAACAAAGCCACGCGATGGGTCCTGAATGCGAACAGGATATTATAGAGGAGGTTATGTTGCCCGCAGTAATTGTGGGACGAAATGTGATTAGCCTCGAGGAAAGATTCCGATTGAATTTGGACAATGCGCGGATTAATAATGATTGAGGGCTTCAGGGGTACTTGAAATGCTCGTATATAGATTTGTGGTCTTTTTTATTAGTGACCACAAGTGGAATTATCGATTTTTTTTCTTTCATTATTATCACCATTACTTTTTTTTTAATGTTTTGCTTGTTGTGTGACAAAATAAATAAATTCTTATTCTTAATCTTATTATATGGATGATGTATAGATGATAAACAAGCATGCAGCACCACCCATTACACCTGTGTCAGACTGAGTAAAAAAATATGGGCTGATATGACTGGCTGATTCTGAAGGTATTGACATCACATTACAACAATGTTAAGGTCCAGACTCCAAGCTAATACCGTCCATAGTAAATTTAGAAAAACCCATTAGTTGTTGTCCGACCCGGGAGTCGAACCCAGGACTTCTAACTTAGCAGTCGTTTTTGCTACCATTAGGTACATCAACGAATATACCAATAGAAATGGAAAGTCCCTTGAATATACTATTAGATTCGTAAGTATAAATTAACAAAATAATTTCGCTAGCTATTAGATTCGTAAGTTTAAATTAACAAAATAATTTCGCAAACTTTTAGAAGCTACGAATGGTACAGAAGTTCTTCGTGGAGCATGCTGGCTCCAGCGCAGCGGATGTGGCTGGAGCGTGAAGCGGAAGTTCACACAACAAAATACACTTACCAGAGCTAAGGCTGGTAATGTCTCCTAAAATGGAATGCGGTAGAGTTCTAGAGCATCTCGATTTGATTTGCACTATAAAATTGGACTGGTAATAGGATTTTCGCTCATTTTTCCTAGCTATAAGATTGGTGTCAAATAAATTGATGTGGTAGTCAAATGGTTTGCAGGCAATCTGTAAAATCGAAGAACACAAATTTAAGCTGTAAAGTTTAAGTCCTCACTACGGCTTTCGTCGATAGTACGTGATCGGATGAGTTAAGCAACGTCGTGCAAGGTCGGCATGGGAAACAGCTAGTGCAAAATTCCATTGGTGCTTAATATTTCGATCTTGTTTTTAATTGGTACTTTGATACTTGTACGAAATAAATTAAAACGAGAGTTCAATTTCAAATGCTGCTCGAAGTAATACGTGGAATCCACGCAACCGCAGCGACACGCCCGAGCACATTTGGCTCGACACCTCAAATACGATCCTATTCTACTAATCGGGCACCTGAAATTTCCAATTACAACTCGGATGCCTTTTAAAGGATTTAGAAATAAAGACGATACGGATTTTCCTAAAGGCGCCGCATTTGCCGATAGATTTGCACAAAACCCATTTTGCCGCTAAATCTCCAGCGCGCCTCGATAACCCGTTTATCATTTACACGACCTGCCGGAGACCCCGACGTGAGCTGTGAATAAAATATTGGAAACTTACTTCAGATCTTCAAAATTCTTTACCAGGTAGGTATATGTATATATACCTGAACCTATTATGTCGAGATCTTCATCTGGTATTGAGGTCTTGGCCGGTTACGTGCGTTGGAGCGTGGTCCCACCGATTTTCCTTACTGGTAGGACCACGGTATGTGGTCTATATGGTATGAATGAGTGACTGACTGATCTATAAACGCCCAGCCAAAACGACTAAAGCTAGAAATTTGAAATTTTGACAGCATTTACTTTTTATAACATAGGAGAGATTTTTTGAAAATTCCACCTCTAAAGGGATATATAGATGATTAGGTATATTTGATATGCACAAGAGTTAATGGAAGCTATTTAACTTTTATTAACATAAATTTCATTAACTTGGCAAATCCGAGCATGCAGGACGGCCGGGCAAGTTTCGTCGGACTCTGCGGGCGCCGCCCGAGCGTGTTTCGTCGGAACTTTATCTACAGAACTCATGTAGCTAGTAGTAGTTTAGGAATAAATTCGACCCAGTCGAACAGATGTCGGCTAATGTATGTATTGAAGACTAACTAACTACCGAGTTTCTTGCCGTGTTCTTCTCGGTAGCTGAATAAAATGAATCTGCGTTTAACTATGACTAAATAAAACAATAGGAAAGTTATAAAACTAAATATGTACGTATGTACTAAATTACTAATAATTCTGGTATTTTTGTTGTTTGTCGTGTACATGAATATATAAATAAATAAATAAAAACAGTATTTTATTTAGTGTGTTAGTACATTATTAAAATACTACTATTCTGATCTATCTTCCCACCATCAACCCGGTTTGTATGGGTATGGTGCCTACTGCTGTCCAGCCAACCAGCTCAGTTCCATAGATTTATTATAATGTACTAGTTCAAATTCGAGTTTAGTTTCCCACTACAGACTGGCTTCTCAGTCAGCCCTTCGTCTGGAACGTACAGAACCACTCTGCTCCAATTCGGATTGGTGGAGGTACCAGGATAAACCAAGTAATTTGTGGATAACAGTAACACTTTCTTCCATCCGATAAACCAATTTCCTCAAATTCAATTTCTCACAGTTAAAAGAAATTACAACTTACACGAATCCTATCGAACATTACAAGCTATAGAAAAGTCAACAAGCAAAATGTGCACACATCGGACAGATATCGAGACGCTTCCACAATAGAGGCAATTAGGGTTGTCCCGCGGCCGACAGAGCCAATCGCTTCGGAGCCATTTCTATAGAAAAATATTCTCATTCCTTCGTCAAATCGCCGTCCCCAGAGCATAAGAGTACGCAGAAAGTCCTCCGCATTAATTCAACTTTTAATGGATACTAGCACACCGCTCTCAGAGGACAACCTTTGTCATCGGGTTCGATGTGGGTCGCCAGCGGCCGTCATAGTCACGCCTTTTATACGCGGCTGACGCAAGACATAAGGCATAGTATAAACCGAAGCGAAGACTCTTTATACTATGCATAAGGTCTGAATGGGCTTGGCTTCAAACTCCTTGTTTGACTGGAAAATAACATTTCACAATTTTACAATATTCACAGTTAACTTCATTGTGATTTAAATATGGATGCCAACAATATAGACCAGTCTCGATAACTTTTAAAACAAAAAAAAATAATAGTAGAATATAACCTATTAGAAAAGGAGGAGAATATTATAAACATTAAAGGAAAAATAAATTCCGGGCGATCTGAGGTAGGGGACGGGAAGGGGGGGGGGGGGTGTTTAAGGGGGAAAAACGGTTTATGTCGATTTCCGGCAAAACTAAAAGTCCTATGGATAAAAGTCAAATGGCAAAGTTGTAGATAGTAAAAAGATCTAAAACTTTTGTATT
Source organism: Carterocephalus palaemon (assembly GCA_944567765.1). Classification (NCBI taxonomy): domain Eukaryota; kingdom Metazoa; phylum Arthropoda; class Insecta; order Lepidoptera; family Hesperiidae; genus Carterocephalus; species Carterocephalus palaemon. The sequence continues at coordinate 12,610,973 of OX155653.1, read as the reverse complement.
TACACTTTTTTCACATAACCTCAAAATGTATGTGAAAAGTTCAAAAAACCATGTTTTCGGTTTTTTATTTTTATCTTTTACAAATAATTTTTCTTTTTCACGAAATTTGGTGAAAACTTACCTTTTTATGTCCCAAATACGCTGTAATTTATTTGATTAGAAATATTTATTTTTTCAACCTTATTTTGAATTAATATCGAAAAAGAACCCTAATTTTCAATCGAAAATTCACCCGTCAAAATATCAGCTTTTTTCAAAAAGTTGGTATGCTTTCTGTTCGTTGAAACCTCTACTTTCCGATGGTGGAAAAAAAAAATATCTTACTGTAGTAAATCTTCTCAGAAAATGCAATCTTTAATTACTTCTTTTCCTTCCTTTGCTTTTTTTTGTCTTACACATATACATTTTTTACATCATTATTCACTTTTTATAGATTTTTAATATATTTAAAATATATAAATATTATTTAAAATATATAAATATATTATAAAATATATAAATATATTAGAAATCTATAAAAAGTCCGTAAAAAGTTTTGATAATAATATATAAATATTATTTAAAATATATAAATATATTAAAAATCTATGTAAAAAATGTATGTGTAAGACAAAAAAAAGCAAAGGAAGGAAAAGAAGTAATTAAAAATTGCATTTTATGAGAAGATTTACTACAGTAAGATATTTTTTTTTTTCACCATCGGAAAGTAGAGGTTTCAACGAACAGAAAGCATACCAACTTTTTGAAAAAAGCTGATATTTTGACGGGTGAATTTTCGATTGAAAATTAGGGTTCTCTTTCGATATTAATTCAAAATATGGTTGAAAAAATAAATATTTCTAATCAAATAAATTACGGCGTATTTGGGACATAAAAAGGTAAGTTTTCACCAAATTTCGTGAAAAAGAAAAATTATTTGTAAAAGATAAAAATAAAAAACCAAAAACTTGGTTTTTTGAACTTTTCACATACATTTTGAGGTTATGTGAAAAAAGTGTAAATACAAAAGTTTTAGATCTTTTTACTATCTACAACTTTGCCATTTAACTTTTTTCCATAGGACTTTTAGTTTTGCCGGAAATCGACATAAACCGTTTTTTCCCCTTAAACACCCCCCCCTTCCCGTTCCCTACCTCAGATCGCCCGGAATTTATTTTTCCTTTAATGTTTATAATATTCTCCTCCTTCTCTAATAGGTTATATTCTACTATTATTTTTTTTCACTTTTTATTATTTTTAAAGGCTTCTGCACTGGTCTAAATAACACTATTTACATTAAAAATGGGTATTTACGCTAGTTTTGTAAAGGTTGCTTGTTTCAAAACCGAACCAGAAATCGTAAATTATATATATCTCATCTAAATTAAGTAAGAAACACATTGAATGCTTGAAATATTTTTAATCTGTGGCTGTGATGAGTTTAGATATTTATGTAGTTTATTATAATAACATTTTGGTTGAAAAAAAAGTTTGAGTGTCTTATACTAGATGTGGTATTCATTTCGTTTACAAATTAACCATTAGGTATGTTACATACGCAATCAGTAGGTTAAGTCTCACTCAAAGAAGCAATTAATATACACGTCATCGATTTGCCCGCACACTACGACTTCAAGTAAGCGTGACTATGAAAGCCACCTTACATGTATATTCTTCGAGTACAATCCATTTGTATTTTTGCATACGTAGCGCTGCCCGGCTTCGATATAAGTTAGTTCCGGGCGGACTGCGCTTCTCTGATCATGTGGAAATTTAATCTAACTTTGTGTCGTTGTTTGGCTGGGGACTGCGGCTTGTATATCCTGATACACATAGCAAACATGACGAATATATTATAGTGCAGAGCTGTGTGCACACCCACTTCTTTCCAGTTGTTTAGTGCACCTACTGGACACATATCTAAACTCCGACGCTATCGTGCTTCGGAGGGCACGTAAAGCCGTCGGTCCCGGCTGTTTTCAATGGTGAATATAGTCGTTAAGCCTTGTCGAAGACTTTCGGGTGGCTTGAGAACATTCGATACTAGGTTGGCCACCAACCCCTCTATCAATCCGCATTGGAGCAGCGTGGTGGAGTATGCTCTAGACCTCCCGCAGCTGTCTGTAGGGGAGACCCGTGCGCAGCAGTGGGGCTTCTATGGGTCGCAGCGAAACTCCGTCGAATACTGGAGATTTCAAGTTAGGAAAACCCTATAATATTTTGTTCGACCCAGGAATCGAGCCCAGGAGTAGCTTCGCAGTCACGTTTTTGACCACTAGACCATCGAGGCGATTGATACTTCTTGTTGTACCTAAAGCGGTACTCGAATACTAGGTAGCGGTATATGAATACTTGGATAACCAATCGGGTTTAGACTTCGGTTTCGAATCTCCGGCCAACTTTTAATGTAAAAAAACTTTACGTGTATTAAGGAAATATCCCAAGGAATCTATTCTAATTTATATACGGTACTAAGCAATTATTAAATGTCTATTGAATGAAACATCATCAATCATGAAACATGTATATAGATAATACCTAATTGTTAGGTAGTAAGTCTCATTTCATGTTGGTTAAGAATGCGTTGCAACTCTTGATGACTAAGATACCTTTAGAAAATAATAACCAGCGACCACACTGTTCTAAACGAAACACGATTGCTTTAAAACAATTATTACAGGGCAGAAATCGTACGTAACGAGGTAAAATAGGTACTTTTGAATGGCTGCGATACTGCCCCAGGTGAATTCTAAAAACAGACTTAATTAATAGATTTCCTATACACACCATACATTTTAATGTACGCTCTATCACTTAAAAGATGATTAAGTACAGTCTATATGCAGTTTTGAATAGAATTACAATTGCAATTGACAAATATTCAATTTGCAATAACACTAGTGGACGCCCGCAGCTTCGCTCGCGTAGATTTAGACCCATTAACGACGTCTGCCCGCGTTCGGGTTGCCCACTTGACTTCAAAATCGGCAAAGTTTCATACTAACTTTTTTAGTTTCTAACACTTATAGTTTAGGCCTTGCGTTGATATGTCAGTCAGTCAGTCAGTCAGTCAGTCAGTCATTCAGTCAGTCAGTCAGCTTCTCCTTTTATATATATTTGATGCCGACCGGAGAGTCGCCAACTCTATAAAAGGTTTTTTCCGAAACCAACCGCTCTTGTCGACACATTCGATCTCACCTCAACCTGGGAAAATATTTCAGGAAAACCGTTTTGTAGCCATGTGGCGGCGTCTCTACTAAATGTATTTATTAGTAGTAAAAACGAGCCGCGGGCGACCGGAATTTAATTAAAACGCCCGGATTTTATCGCCGCCCGATAATCCGATGACCTGATCAAGGCGAAATGCGAGCAACACTCAACTCTTTTTATTTTTATCGCCCTAGTAATCTAGGAAGCATATGCCTGATATATGTCAGTCACAGTTGTCATGGGCGGCAGCGGATGGGTGGTGCTGCAAGCTCGTTTGCTATCCTGTATCCATTAGCTGCTCAACTTCATTGTTTTCTACATAGGGTATGGTTTATGTGTAAGGTAAGTACTAAGTTGACTACTAAAAGTCAAACACACACACACACACACTACTATAAGTCAAAAAAACTTTGGGTCGTCTGCTGAACCGCGGGTTCGAATCCCGGCTGGGGCAGAAGATTATTTCATAGATAGATATTCGTACTCGGGTTAAGGATGTAAAATTGTATAGCGTCAAAAAAAAAGAAATTTGGTCTCCAAATAACATAAGGTGCTGACGAAAGTAGTAAAAGAATCTAATCTAATGTCTAAAAGTTATAAAAATATATCTTTGCATACAGCCATAAATAGTAGTTTAGCAATAGTTTCACCACCATCAAATATCCAGAAAAGGACTCCAATATAAACAAAAGCTTGTTCGCCGTTTAAATGAACAAGAATCATTGAAACAAAGCCGCGCCATTTTGCGCTGCGTCATCCGCCGCTTTGAACGCAGATAAATTTAAAATTGGAATGAGCGAGCGACGACTAGAGACCGCGTTCAGTATTTCAACAAAAAATAATTGGGATAAATAATAATACTAATAAAACATAATAGTATTACAGATAGTCTCACCTTGATTGTAGATGACTCATCTTTGTTGTGACATACACAGAGGTTGTTGGAATAAATAGAGAGTAGGTTCTAGACGCGACAAAAGTGGTTGCAACAAAGACAGTCGTTGCCGCAAGTGGGTCGCCGAGAATGCTATTGTGTCGCGACCCCGAGATCGCCATGTCCTACCTTTTTCTGATTCCTGCACGTAAAACCTTTTTCATGCCCTTGATGGAATTAAAAATATACTCGTTTCTTGCGAATTAATTGGCTGAGTTCACTCGTAACTTCTTTGACGTGTACCAGGCTACTCAGAAGGTTTTACAAAAAAAAGTTCTTTTGTATAAGGCATGTTTGCCCCTTGTAATTATTTTGAAAAATTTGATTATTACAAGTGTAGGAATTAAAATTAGTTCAATCTGCAATCGCAGATGCATTTTAACACCTGCCCACTGAGGCGTCACTGACTGTCACTGGTCCATTAAACACACTCAAAGTACAACAGAACTAATATGTATAGACTTGGAATCCCACCAACCCACTTCTGGGCAGAAGCCAGCTGTACCAACTAGATTTTGTTGTGTTACATTTATCAAATACCTAACCGGCTAGCGCTGCATTGTCCGAGCAGGAACTCTATTATCGAATCACTCGCACAGCGTCGTACGCTCGTCTGCGACTTATTTCGTTCAATTTAATTCCGTACCTATTCTAGCTTGAATTTTTAATTTCTCCGATACGACTTTATTTTCAACTTATATATTCGTATCGCAAATATTTTCGTATGTGAATTTCGAACGAGTATTTTGTAAGCAAACGTAATAATAGGAATAAGTTATGCTAGAATTCGAGGACCACTAGTCGTCCATTTGAATTTAAAATACTACATAAAATTTGTATACGCTAATTTAAAAATTGCTCTCCTATTACGTCTAACACTCGCTTTTTTAATGTTGTTTAAACATAACAAACGAACTTGCTGCACATCCGATCCACTGTGACTGACTTTAAAAATGACTCTAATAGAGACTAGGATATTGGTTAATTCAATAAGCACAGAGATTAATAAGATCATTACTCCGTTAGTGGGTATGAGGACACTCCTCGTACTCGTTATGGGTAGGAGTAGGGTGTGGAGTGTCCTCCTCATACATATCATGGGGCAGGGACAGTTAGTGATAGTTTTAGCTCTGTTAGCTGGTGTTAGTAACAGTACAGTTAGAAAATGTTAGTAAGAGTCTAGCTTCAAGTCAGTCACTGATATGTTGCTATCCTTGATTACTAAAAATGGTAGCCTCTAATGAAGTGTAACACCTTTTCCAACCGGACCACAATTGCTTTAAAAACAATTATTACACGATAGAAATTTTTCTTGATACAGTGGCCAGTGGCGGGTGGTGGTACTGCCCCGGGCGAACTCTAAATAGAACTAAATAAGTTTCATATAAATCCTATCTTGTTCCATACTGCTAATAACGCTACTTATTACCGCTACTGTATCGAGAAATAACACGTTTCTTTTCATTCGATACGTGGCGAGCGATTCATAAATGGACCTCCAGGAGTAATGACTGGACACGAGCGTGGCCGCACATACACTAGCAATAAGTGGATGCAGCTCGAGTACAAGCTGACTCGGCAACTATATTATTCTACGGGTAACAAACCTTGCTCTGAATTTTTGATGAATTTATTTGTACGAGGAAATACGAGCTCCAAGAGTTATTCAGGGATACAACTTGGTGCTGGGAGCTTTGAAACATGTTCTAGCATGTATTGGCTGTCAGCTATTAGTGCCCTAATTGGAGAGCCTGGAGTTTGTACACCTTTTTTTTTTATAACATAGACGGACAAACAGACATACGAGCCACCTGATGGTAAGTGGTCACCATCTATGGACACGTGCGACACCAGGGGTATCACAGGTGCGTTGCCTGACTTGAAGGAAGCGTTTCACTCTTTTGAAGGGCTCCATGTCGTAGCTCGATGGGAAAACCTCAGTCGGTTTGCGAAGGAGTTAGTTGCTAAACAGTTTGTCGGAAATTTTTAGGCCGCCCGAAGGCTCCGATATGGCGACTGATATCTGAACGACCTGGATCATTTATTGTGCCCTTCGAAGCACAAAAGCGCTAAGTTTTGCCAATAGAGGTCTCGAATACGAGCGCATAACAAAGACAAAAAAAATATAGTTTAAAAACTGTTTCAAACTCGTGCAACATGAAACGTTGTGCCAATTCCGAGTAAACGGGAAGAGGGTGCAGAGATTATGATGTTTGTTCTTCGAGTCACAACTTGTTCCTACCTCCGACCTTTGTTTCAATACAGCTCGATTGAGTTTCCTCAAGTTTTACTTCGCGATAGAAGTTTTCTGCTGCAAAACAAAATTGCTGGCCATTTTCAATAATAATGTTAAGAACATTTTCGAGTCGTTTCTAAAGATTTTGTAACAGAAATAAAATTTGAGAATGAAATTCCATTCGATCGTAGACACATACCAACTATATGCCAGTAAGCAATATAGAGTTCGCTAGGGGTGAGATAATTGTTTCGAAGCAATTATGTCACATATATGTTTAACAATTATGATTCTATACCTACCACAAGCAACAATGACTGGGATAAATCGATTTTAATTTAGTTTTTGTTGTTTGAATGGTGACTTAATCGAGATTTTTCTTACGAGTAGCTATGATCAAAGAAACGTGTAATATTAATAGTACACGACTGTATACTACGATTAGTCCCATAATACATGAAAGTAAATATAGAACCACAACCCTTTCTTTGTCCCACTGTTGGGCACGGGTCTCCTCTCAGAATGGGAGCGATTAGGCCTTGGTCCACCACGCTGACCAAGTGCGGATTGACAGACTTCACATACCTTCGAGAACATTATGAAGAACTCTCAGGCATGCAGGTTTCCTCACGGTGAAACATAGAAATAGTTGTGGTGGAAACATAGAAAACTGCGATGGCAGCCTATTGACTGTAAGATTCAAATCCAGGCGGCATGTGCAATGATTTTTGTAAGATTTAAGTAATTAAATTTCACCTGCTGTAACGGTGAAGGAAAACGTCCGATCTCGATGAACTGTTAAGTCGGCTAATGATAGTTTATTTGTTCATCAAGTGAGCAAAGTATTTTTGATGTGAAACATCTATAGCCGCACGTAAAACCGATTTCTGGCGTGGCGACGCATGCCGTCGCGACGCGTCGCCACGCTATATGATGGTATATACATATATACAGTCGTTAAGCCATCTCTCTCGCTACACTGAGCCGTAGTGTATTTTTTTTTGTTTTTTGTTTATTTTTTGTTTTTTATTTTCTTATAAGTATAGTATTTTAGTTCCTGTCTTAATCTGTACTTTTGTGCATATTACTTGTACAAAATAATTTCGATGTTTCACATCTGCCAGGCGTCCCGTGACGGGTCACATTTTTTTTTACTGCGAGTGGCGTTTTAAAATCACGATTCTAGCGAAGTAGTCTAGAATTTAATTCTAATATAGATTACTGAGCGCAGTGAGTGATTTAAAGGCACGAGATATGAAAAAAAATAATCTCGTGTAAAACAAAACTGTTCCTCTACCAGCGAGAAACGTTTTATAGGTTCCGTGCGCATCACGTAGCTCAAACTGTCTTAAACTGAGAGCTTTATAGCAAAACTGTGAATGCAAATACCTGACGTATCCATCCATCCATCCATCCATCAGCCTTTAGAGGTCCACTGCTGAACAAAGGCCTCTCTTAAACGATACCACTCCGACCGGTCCTGGGCCTTCTCAAACCAGCGGTTTCCCGCCGTCTTCTTCAGGTCGTCTGTCCACCTAGTCGAAGGGCGATCTGTGCCCCTCTTTCCGAGTCGTGGTCTCCATTCGAGGCCTGACGTATGTGTCCTATGAAATTCGGTCATGCAAAACCTATGTGTATGGGCCCCATAACTCGGGTTAGACGATTTTAATAAGGCCCCATTTATAATGAGGATGGAAAACATACTTAATTAATAAACAATTAGCTTACTTAAGACGTGAATGATAAAGATATTCCCCTGCAGGGAACTGATTTCCATAATACATGTTGAGACTCAGTAAGTTCGTTCATCAGCTGCACTTCGGCGTTTAATATTTGCATAATCTGTGGTGCTGCGGAACAACACGTCGCACATGCCTATCATAACATACCACGTTTCATTTAAAGAATGCCTCCGAGAACATTATGAAGTACACTCAGGCATGCAGATTTCCTCATGTTGTTTTCTACACCGTATAGTTTTGCGTTATTAAATTATTTAAAACTTAATTGTGTCATTGTCATGTTGGGATCTCACCTGGATTCTTTCTGGCAAATATCGAAGCACTTGACAAGTATGGAAGATTTTAAGCTGCCTAAAAATCTCTGACTATGCTTCGATTAAAGTTTACGAAGGAATTGAATCTTGTTCAGAGCCACTCTTCAGGTCTTTAGGTGTCAGCGGATAGGTGAGTGGGTGAAATACCTCGGCTGGAAGCCCATTCCACAGTTGACTCGTTCGTAGATACTCGTAACTTGGAAGTGGCATGCTCGTTTCCTGTATATTTGGTTGAGATAAATGGTGAGATAGCTGGACTATGCAATATTTTAAAAATTCGGTATAATTGTGCCAAGTACTCGATGTACAGACGAATATAATACCTTCTTGCAATGTTGTGTATCCAGACGTCGAGGTAATAGAACTAATTTAATAACACAATAACTTTCCCGAGACGAGACACTCTCGACGAGTACTACAGCCATATTATAGCTGCTTCTTCAGATATGTTCGTAATTGATCCTTATTGTACCTGCAGGCTAAACACAAGTACTTATCAAATTGATATCATGCTACGTCAATTAGCTCGTGGTATTAGAGACATTATCTACAGGGGCCGTATTTTTCGAAATGACGAAGGAATCTTTAGCATCTTATTTTAGTATGTTTTTTATTTTCTAAAACACGTTTTAACTAAAAAAACAACTTTTGGTTCCTGTTTAGACTTAAAATTGCGATTTTTTCAGTGCAGTGCAGTAAATGTTATCTATACTTCTATATGCACTAATATTATAAAGAGGAAAGATTTGTTTGTAATGTTTTCACACAAAAACTACTGGACCGATTTCAAAAATTCTTTCACCATTAGAAAGCTGCATCTTCACTGAGTGACATACGCTATATAATACGAGTATTACTAGGTGTAAACGAAACTATTGTTATGTCTAATTCCACGCGAGCGAAGCTGCGGGCGTCCACTAGATAATAATAATAACATTTTGTTCTACTGCTACGGCGTAGCACGCACGGTGGGCTAGTCGTGTATGGAGTGATGAAAGCCCTATCAAAAACTGATTTTATTTCAAAATCATATTATTTAACATTCATGAATGAAACACCTTCAAAATAACACCTCGCCTTAAGCACAGAATAAGGAGTCGCAGAGCGGAGCGACCTTTATACTATGCCTTAAGTCTCTCTATAAGCGTCACTTGAAACGGTTCATTGACAAGGTCGACGACCTCATTGTCGGCATTTAGAATACAAATATTCCATTTACGAAATGAAGTCTCGCTATTCTATTATTCTGGAGAAGAATTCCCCTTCAATTGGAGACTTTATCGAGACAGCTACCTCGGCTACGGGGATACCCGATACTTGTGTCATTATTTCTTTGAATCTGATTCTGATGATGGCATTTTATTTATTAAATAGCAACCTTTTTAAAAGCTTTTATTTAACTTCACTCGTATGTATGTATGTATAAATAAATAAATATCTTGGACATTCTCACACACGGCCATCTGACCCCAAAGTAGGCGCGAGCCTATGTTATGGGTGTCAGAGACTGATATACATATATATATATTAATATTATCTAATGGAAAGCATTGTATACTACTCATAATGTTATTATGAATCTGACTGAAATTTATTATAGTACTAGTGGACGCCCGCAGCTTCGCTCGCGTAGAATTAGACCCATTAACGACGTCTGCCCGCGTTCGGGTTGGCCACTTAACTTCAAAAACGGCAAAGTTTCATACTAACTTTGCACCCCCGTTTTACCCCCTTAGGGGGTGAATTTTCAAAAATCCTTTCTTAGTGCTCCCCTACGTTATAAAAGGAACCCCTGTGCAAAATTTCAAGTTTCTAGCCCTTATAGTTTAGGCCCTGCGTTGATATGTCAGTCAGTCAGTCAGTCATTCAGTCAGTCACCTTCTCCTTTTATATATATAAATTATTGAGTCAGTAAAGTCGGGGAAATTATCGCAAACAGCGTTCACACACAAAAATATAATAAAACGAAACAAATCAAGACAAACTATCAAATAAAAGAGTTCTTTAGAATCCTCCGAAACAACATCCTCTTGGGCCCCGTTAGGACACAGACAGGCAATGCTTTCAGGATTCTCCACGTCTCCCGCTAATGAAGACGGTTTAATTGATGTTGATTGCGAGAGTTAACAGTTAATGGTGCAGTGGCTGACATTCGGCACAAACATGGTGTGGGTTCAAGTCCGAGCGGCACGCATCATTTGTTTTATAAACAGAAATCTTACCCGCTGTTAACGTTTACTTTCAAATGTGTATTGTCAAAGGAGTAGCGTCCATAGCCCAATGGCTCGCGTCGATTCAACGAAAGAGTTAAGCAACGAATTATTATATTATTAAATACCTCTCTTATTTACAAAGGAGAGCCATTTTCAATAGTTGAATATTGAATATTCTTAAGCAAAACGAAGGTGTTAACGTAGGTCACCGGTCACCAATCCACACCGACCGCGCTCTGCGTTGCTTAACTCAGTATCTACGATCAACGTGAGATGGGGTAGTGTGCGCTTGAAAACAAAGAACATGTATTGATTAAAACTCACATAAACTATTTTGGCTTAACTTGAGGCTGTCAAATCAGAAGTCAGATTCTTTATCCGAACCTATATTTTAGAGTTAGGTAATATCGGTTTATTGTTCGTATTCGATAAATTTCTTGTTGAAACTTCACTACATAAATCGTCTCCGCAGTTGCCGATCGAGTTGAATTATTATTTATTATTCTTAAACTCACTTGCAAGAGGGGTTTAAATTTAAACTTGCAATGAAATTTAAAACTGTGTAATAAATATACTGAGAGTAGCACAGGCGAGTCATCCATTGAATATGGCTTAGTTATTTTCGCTGATATTATGTTGGGAAAATTAAACGGGATAACCATTTGACAGGCCCGTTGGCGCAATCGGTAGTGACCCTGTCTGTTGCGCCAGGGGTCGTGAGTTCGAATCCCACACATGACAAATATTCGTGTGACGAACACTTGTATTTGTTCTGTGTCGGGATGTTAATACTATAGATAGTTAAGTATGTAAATATCTATGTATGTATTTTATCTATTTTATGTATTTAAAATATGTATGTATGTATATCAGTCTCTGACACCCATATCACAGACTCGCGCCTACTTTGGGCTCAGATGGCCGTGTTTGAGAATGTCCAAGATATTTATTTATTATCACGCCGGTATTTCCCCTAAAGTGTAGGCAGAGGTATATGGTAGGTACATCCATTTTTTTACCATTTATCTTTAGGTCTAATATTGTAATAGATGGTGAGCCTATCGCCATACACCGGGGACAAATCCAGACATCGAGTTATCCAACCCGAGAGTCAAACCAAGGACCTTCAGCTTAGCAGAGGCTAGACTAGACTATAAAAATAGTTGGAATTCAATATATAGCGAGCGAATAGCCCAGTGGTTGCACTCCAGTCTGTATAAAATCGATTCTGATGACTGAAAATATATCGTGAGAAAACATGCATGCTTGAGTTTTCCTTAAAGGTCCTCTGTATTTGTGATTTGTGAAACAGTCCATACGGGCTTTGATTGCTCTGAACATTCTAACCGAGAATTCATAAATTTTTAAGTATCAACTTAAAAATTTATGAATTGAGAATTGAATAAATACAATCAATTTTTCAAGTATACATTACTAATGCGAGAACAGCCTATGCAAATATTTAGTTTACTCCTCTGAACTTTCATAAGAACAAGTTTCCTACTTACGAATTGTTTGTTGTCGTTGCCAGACACACTCCCTATTTATTATATCTCAACGAACAGACGTAACATTTGTTATTATTAAAGATCACGGGCTCACACTAATGAGTTGCACATGAGTCAGAAGTAAGAGTTCTATTTATCTAGATCAACGAAGGCAGTGGACGCAGTTAGTGCAGCAATTAATTCACTTCGCAGTCGCAAGGAGTACCTATTTCCAAAACTCATTACGAAATAAATAGTGTTTTCCAGTGGAATGTCTTACTCTTACAATTTAAAAGGCTACGCTTTCGGAACGACGGAATGCACTTAGCCTTCCTAAGGATTAATAAATAAAAATACAACTTTGTTTGTACAATTTATTTATTTATTTAATCTTTATTGAACCACAATAACATCAATAAAGTGGGACAATTGGTGAGCTTAATGCATAATGCATTATCTACCAGCTAACCACTGTACTAAGCAGAAAAACAATGAAGATGTATTAAGCAGCCAGAAGAGATTCATGAATAGCATACATTGGATACCTATTTACTTTGTTTACTACTACAACTTTGTATAAAATCAAAGTAGATTGATTTTATTTAAATTATAACACTAACAGTCCCCAGTTATCATACCTACTAACGAACTGACCAACTAATGTTCTAATTAACTTTCTCAACTAATTGGACTAACCATCCCAGTCCCTAATTTAGTCTTGTTCAAAGTCAGTCACAGTTGTCATGGGCGGCAGCGGATGGGTGGTGCTGCAAGCTCGTTTGCTATCCTGTATCCATAAAAAAAAAACTGTCACAAACTATCACTGAGTAGTCTTCTGATAACGGTATTGATCAGATTTTGGCATTATATACCACGCGTCATGATAACAAGGTGTGAGATTAGACAGATTGAGAGTGAAATATGCGCGAGTAACTGCGAGCGAGGACGACCTGATAAAAAAAACATGGGAAAACCACTGAATTTAGAAAGCGCGGGACCGGGAGGTTTCGCGATGGGAGGCCTATGTTCAATCACAACCCTTTCTTTGTCCCACTGTTGGGCACAGGTCTGGATGGATGGATAAAATAGGATTCAGAGTCAAATGAACCGAGGCTATATCCCAGGTCGCACTGACATTCTCGAGGCAAATTGGATTTGTTTGCGTTTCCATATTAATCCATCAATCTATCGGAATTCTGATAAAATGTAAATATTTCAGGCGTGAAACAACAAAGCGGCTGATATTTTTGTTCACGTAACTGAAATCCTGTCCAATGAACACAATGACGCTTTAAGCATTGAGCTTCTGACATTCGAGGCTTCCGATTATTGATTGATATCGACAGTCGGAATCAGACTTTGCCGAAGAAACACGGTTCAAAAGATTATCGGACTGAAGAAAAAAACTGGTTTTAAATCGTAGCGTAGCGTCCATAGCCCAATGGCTCGGGTCGATTTAATGTGATCGAAAGAGTTAAGCAACGACGGGCGAGGTCGGTTTGTGGATGGGTTACCGCTAGTGGCAAAATTTCATGCACGCTACCGTGCTTCGGCGGGCACGTAAAGCCGTTGGTCCCGGTTATTTTCTATGTTGAAAACAGTTGTTAAGCCTTGTCGAAGACCTTCGGGTGGCTTGAGAACATTCGACACTGGGTTGGCCACTAACCCCTCTACCAATCCGCATTGGAGCATCGTGGTGGAGTATGGTCTAGACCTTCCGCAGCTGCGTCTGTGGGGAAGACCCGTGCCCAGCAGTGGGACGTCTATGGGTCGCAGTGAAATCGTAGCGTACCATAAAATGTGCACTATTTTCTGAACCCGGACCCTCGGAGCCCAAGGCTACACCCTCAAGTACCCGACGCCCTCTCGTTCAGAAGCTGGGATTAATATAAATATGGCGAATACACTCGATAACGACTCGACTCGACGCCAATATTTATTGCGAAGCGAAAATAAATAAACATACGACTGCATCCGAATACGGATGGGATGCAGTTTATGCAGTCCATAATATATGCAGGTGTTGGCTTTTCCACTCGTCTGGAATGTTAAAGTAATCTGCAATGTGAAAGGAGTCATGCGATGGCAGATTTTCTCTAGAATTTTTTATGGGGGAAATTCGGGTAGTATTCTGTTCTGAAGTACGCTCTGCCATTGTCCGACACGCTGGCCAAATGCGAATTGGCAGACCCGCACCCTCTCTAGTGGCGAGGCGATCGCCACTAAACTGGCACCAGAAAAACATAAAGTAACAGGAGTTAAATAAATAATTATCTTGGACTTCTCACACACGGCCATCTGACCCCAAAGTAGGCGCGAGCCTGTGATATGGGTGTCAGAGACTGATATACATACACAGATATTTTTAAATACATACTTAAATAGATACAGAACAAATACAAGTGTTCGTCAAACGATTATTTGTCCTGAGTGGGATTCGAACCCACGACCCCTGGCGCAACAGACAGGGACACTACCGATTGCGCCAACGTGCCAGTTGTTAATAAATCAATATCAAATTCAGTTCCTATGATACTCCTCATACCTACTAACGTACTGACCAATTAATATTATGTAACATGCACGTGAAATATAATAGTACATTATGATACAAGTGCGGTAAGTTGAAAATTACAGCCGAGGCGATATTGCTAGCCCGAGCTGTAGGCGAGGGCTACAAGAAGGCAGAGGCTGTAATTATCAAAGCGCACGTGTGTCATACGACTGTTTATAACATATTTGCGAGGAAATAAATTAATAAATTCATCATTACTTGACAACATTTTCAAATAAAAACAAAACCTACAGCGAAAAGAAAAAGCGCACGGATAAATTTTTACTTGTTCACATACGAGTATTAGCGATGCGCGCGCATCAGCGCTTTTTTTTAAGGCAAAGGCACAAAAACAGCCAGTATTACTGATAAGGTAAAATAATATTTAATTGTTTTTGTTACAGATAAATTATTGTAATTTATTGTAAAAATTAATTAAATTAAAGAATAGAATGTTTATTTTTTACATTCTATCTCCCAAAGTTAATTTTATTCATAAAATGTTGACCACTTTTCTGACATAAAAACTATTTGCTAAGATTGAAAAAGTACTGTTCGTTTTAGACGGAGCATCTTGTTAGACCGTGCGTTTTACCTTATTAAAAAAAAAAACCTACATTACAGCACAAGTGCGGTAATGTAATGTAAAACGCACAAGTGCGGTAATGAGATACATTACGATATTGAAATTGGTGAAATAAGGGGCCCTTTACGAGCCTAGTTTAATTTTATAATTTTTATAACACATTTGTGTTATAAAAATTATAAAATTATTAAAATTAAAAATTATTAAAAATTTAATTTTATAATTTTTATAACACATTTGTGTTATAAAAATTATAAAATTAAACTAGGCGCGATAATAATTGAATATTCGGCTAGGGAAATCATAATAAATGTGCATCGATGCTTATAAATTACCTGTACCGAAATATTCATTATATACTGATTTAGGTAAACTATAAAATTAATATTTTTATTAATCAACACATTGAATTTGTACACATACAATGCCTCAAAGTAAAAATGAATAAAAAAGTTACTAATTAGTTAGTTTTAGTTAGTATAGTTTTCTTTTGCTATAACCCATAGACGCCTCACGTTTGGCACGGCCCAGTGCCAGCTGCTAGAGCATATACCAACCGCTGCTTCAATGTATATAAGTATTACACAGTACACGTGCTTATAATACCAAGATAAGTACATACTTAATTCAATTAGTAATGTGACGTACACGGAGACAATCCACTCTGGAAATGACGCAAAACAAGATTTTACCACTTTTCTTGGATCGCTGCGACCCATTGAAGTTCCACTGCTGGGCACGGGTCTCCCCCACAGGCATAGCTGCGGGAGGTCTAGAGCATACTCCACCACGCTGCTCCAATGCGGATTGGTGGAGGGGTTAGTGGCCAACCCAGTGTCGTATGTTCTCAAGCCACCTGAAGGTCTTCGACAAGGCTTAAAGGCTGTTTCCACAATTAAAAACAACCGGGACCGACGGCTTTACGTGCCCTCCTCGATGAAATTTTGCCACTAGCGGTCATGCACCCAACCGCGCCCGTCGTTGCTTAACTCTTTAGATCACATTGAATCGACGCGAGCCATTGGGCTATGGATGCTACTAGATAGACGCTTTTCTTGGATACCATCAGCAAAATATTAAACAGAATTTGCGCTAAAAGTGTATCTGTTAAAGTAAATAAAATAAATAAAACGCAGTCCAACCCAATATTCACTACCAAAAGCGCTGAATACAAATACTGTATAAACGAACGCTCCACGAATCCAGCCCAACAATTCCTAACCCTAAAACAAAGAAACGCAAAACAAAATTATCTTAGACCTCGTCCACCCAAATGTATTCAGTTTGTGCAGACTTAACAAGTAAAACACATACGGTACAATTAAACCCGCACGTACCGGAGCCTTAACTAATTCCACGAGCAGTCGGTATGGCGGGAATGTAAACGGTGTAATATAATTATGGCGGACAGCTTTGTTCTTTCTACGTGTCGGACGGTTAAGCTGAATAGAACTCTATGTACGCGTGTTTACATACTAATTCTATTACCGTCACCGAGAATACTTAATGCGAAATATGGTAATGAGAGTTATGTTTTTTTATCTAGTAAGTCGGACAATGAAATACTCTTCTGAATCGTGTACGAGCTTCACTGTAGTTTCGTACACTAATGTTTTACACTGAATTATATTTTTTCTAGCTGACCCCGCAAACGTTGTCCTGCCATATGATATATCAAAGTGACGCGACACTTCATGTCAATGAACGACGGTTAAAATATTTGGATATTGTTCTTACATGCAAAAATACTAAAAACGTGTTTAAAAAACATTTTCCAGTGGACCAAATTGTGAATCTTGTCATAAAGGGTACGTTAATTGGCTCGTTACCACACCAGTGCGTCAGCAAACGTCCGTTCTCGCCCGTGGCTAATACGTGACTGTTTACGTCACTCCCGTGTGCTCGAGACAACGTCATGTTTAACAGATTATATATAGATCGCATACACTACATCCCTTCCTTATTATAAATTTAATAATCGAGAACATAGTCCACATTAAGATAGCAAACGAGCTCGCAGCACCACCCATCCATTTGTTAATTAAATTAATTTTTTTTTTTTTTTTTTCAAAGTTCACTAACATTGCAATTGGAGAATTAAATATTTCAATCTTACTTACATATGAAATGCATACTTCTATGTATTTTCATTCTAAGATGAGTTACCTTCTGGTACTGTATACGTAACCATAATTATTTGTCTAATTAACACCAAATGTACGCTTTCAAACGTAAGATTTAGAAAAATAAGCAAAATTTGTTTGTGAACGCCGTGCCCGCCGCGAGCACGTTCACTCCTGAAGATGATCATCACAAGAGACCGAAACCAGTCGGACCATTCTCGACTCAAACCACACGTGAGTAAGCCGGTAACTTCAACCATGAATATAGACACTCACGAATCGTTCAGTAATAAAATTTGTTTCGTTTACAACTGACGTTGGGCTTATACCGGCTGATAGCGTGTACGCAATGGTCTCGCTTATCTTTTTCGCTCTAACATAATATGAGTATCTATGTTATTTTTCTTTCGCATTGCCAATCTATTAAGTATTATAAACCTATGAAGGACACCAGTTGATCAGATCGTTAGTAACAGTCCAGCCAGCAACCGTCAGCAAGTCGCTTCATGTCAGACATAAACACGACACGCGCCGCGTTTGATGCGTTGGTGGCGTATTTGTAATATAATGAGTATTGTTTTTTGGATTAGTCATCAACGGATATCATATACTATATAGTCGCAATTGCAGTCAGTAGGAAGTACTAGGTTTCTAGTTGTGTTTTCACAAAGCCTAAGATTGTATTCGATCTTGTAAACTGGCATGTTACACCATCCGGATGTCGATACTATATATTCAAGCATGTTTTTAAAATGTCCATACATGCATATGAGACTCCGACACCCATAGCACAGGTCAGTACCCAGTTTAGGGTCCATGATTTTTATTTATTTTTTTATTTAATAAAGTATCGCTCTAAAAATCCATATGTAGATCTCGTAGATTTATGAAACAACTAGAAATAAATGAGCTAGGTACCTATCTCACGACGAGTAAGTACATTCCTTACTACTACATCCATCCTTCAAAAGTGTTGGATACTCGGCGTGCCGTTTTCTATCACCATTACAATGGCCCTATCCCAATACATAAGTCACAAAAAGGTATTGAGTAAAGAAAAATATCAGTATAAAATAGACATTAATTGATACGGACATAGGCCTTTCCCAAAATGCAGGCCTCCAAAGCAATGCCTACGGAATGTGTATTAGAATTTATAATAAGATATCCGAACCTATACAAAACTTGTTGATTTTTTTTTTTTTTTTGACAGCATAATCTATGTGACCCATTAATTTACCTACTATGACATTTGCATACCACAAAGTGGTAAGAGTGAGGGACTACCTTTAATTGTAGCATCAAATTGTGCTACTTAAAATATGGAACGTACTTACAGCAAAGCAGCGTAGTTTCCGACACATAGCATAGGTACCGACAACCTTACCCTTCGACGGCTGAGCAACCATACCCTTCGTTGGCCGCGTTTGGCTTTTTATAGGCACGGTCGGGTAGTTGACCGCTTAGTGAGGGTCGATCGTGCACTGTCCTCGGCTGCACCTTGGACTTTTTCAGGATGTAACTTTTCTTTAGTAGGTAGGCATTATCCAATCATTTGTAACCACTGGCTGTTGCAGCTGTCACCGTAGCACCGCGACCGCCTAGCGCACCTGTAACACGACGCATCAAATGCGCCCGTCCGACGATGCATCTTGTGCAGACACGGGTATTCCCATTACAAGTGCTATATCCGATCTAGGCTTAAGAGTACGTACGCGGCGCCAGCATGGTATGCTCTGGCGGCGCCACGCAGCGCAAGCGTCTCCAGGCCCAGCCTCGCCCTGCGAGAAATCACAGGAGCGGGGCGCTACGTCCGGAACGCGGTGATAGCGCGCGACAGCAGGCTGGACGTGTTATGTATAACCGCGCCGACAATGGGCCACATCCTCACCTAAGAGGGACAGCGCCGCTGCACGCGCGCAACCCTGAAGGCCGACCGCTACATAGAGAGCTGTTGGACCTTCTTCCCTCCGACCATCTAGGGGGAATTCATGACATACGGCTAGTCGCGTGCGCGACGTACGACTGGCTCTCACGCTCAACAGCGGGGAAGTCACCAACGGGGTTTACCCCTGGAGCAATTTCCCGGATAGAGGGGATCTCCCCTTATTCCGAATTCCCTCAGCGCAGGAGTGCCTACAGCGCCGCGCAAGAGGAGGAAAGGTGACAGACCTGTCTGGTATTCCCACTACGAATCCTGTGCAAAAGGGAAATAACCTGGTGACCATCATCTTTTCCATTGCTTAAATCTTAAAGCAACTGTAGCGTTGTCTCCTTCGAAATTCAGCTTTTCCGGAGCTGGCAATAAGTTTGTAATTTTCGTGGTAGGTAGATATGGGGCGACCTAGAACTGAAGTAAATCTTGGTAACTACAAGTTTACAGTATATTATTAATTCATCCCCACATCTACATACAGTCAACTAGTATCATAATGCATTTACTGCCTGATACGCAATCACGTACGATTTACAATTTCATGTAGGTTCGCACTACCTAAACACATGATCACATACGATTTACAATTTCATGTAGGTTCGCACTACCTGAACACACGATCACGTACGATTTTCAATTTCATGTAGGTTCGCACTACCTAAACACACGATCACGTACGATTTTCAATTTCATGTAGGTTCGCACTACCTAAACACACGATCACGTACGATTTTCAATTTCATGTAGGTTCGCACTACCTAAACACACGATCACGTACGATTTTCAATTTCATGTAGGTTCGCACTACCTAAACACACGATCACGTACGATTTTCAATTTCATGTAGGTTCGCACTACCTAAACACACGATCACGCACGATTTACAATTTCATGTAGGTTCGTACTACCAGTTACACACGATCACGCACGATTCACAATTTCATGTAGGTTCGTACTACCAGTTACACACGATCACGCACGATTCACAATTTCATGTAGGTTCGTACTACCAGTTACACACGATCACGCACGATTTATAGGTTCGTACTACCTAACACACGATCACGCACGATTTACAATTTCATGTAGGTTCGTACTACCAGTTACACACGATCACGCACGATTCACAATTTCATGTAGGTTCGTACTACCAGTTACACACGATCACGCACGATTCACAATTTCATGTAGGTTCGTACTACCAGTTACACACGATCACGCACGATTCACAATTTCATGTAGGTTCGTACGACCAGTTACACACGATCACGCACGATTCACAATTTCATGTAGGTTCGTACTACCAGTTACACACGATCACGCACGATTCACAATTTCATGTAGGTTCGTACGACCAGTTACACACGATCACGCACGATTCACAATTTCATGTAGGTTCGTACTACCAGTTACACACGATCACGCACGATTCACAATTTCATGTAGGTTCGTACTACCAGTTACACACGATCACGCACGATTCACAATTTCATGTAGGTTCGTACTACCAGTTACACACGATCACGCACGATTCACAATTTCATGTAGGTTCGTACTACCAGTTACACACGATCACGCACGATTCACAATTTCATGTAGGTTCGTACGACCAGTTACACACGATCACGCACGATTCACAATTTCATGTAGGTTCGTACTACCAGTTACACACGATCACGCACGATTCACAATTTCATGTAGGTTCGTACGACCAGTTACACACGATCACGCACGATTCACAATTTCATGTAGGTTCGTACTACCAGTTACACACGATCACGCACGATTTATAGGTTCGTACTACCTAACATATTCTTGCTATCTGCGAAAACTATTGATGATAGAATAAAAATTAAATAATGTACTACGACTTTGCAGACACCTCATTATTTACAAAAGTGTCGCGATACCATATATCCAACTACTGTAGTTATGCCACTATAATAACTTTTTTACATTTTAAAAGTTGATATAATTTGCTCAATATAATCAAACCACATTATTCATACCTCTGTATCAGTCCTTATCGCATTAAATG
The DNA here is from genome assembly GCA_944567765.1 of Carterocephalus palaemon. Lineage (NCBI taxonomy): Eukaryota > Metazoa > Arthropoda > Insecta > Lepidoptera > Hesperiidae > Carterocephalus > Carterocephalus palaemon. The sequence goes on along the minus strand of OX155653.1, from coordinate 12,589,621 downwards.
ATATTTTATTAAAGACCGTTTCAATACCCGTAAAATACAAATTGTTAAAATCGGAAATTCCATTCAAAACATACCAATAACGAATTTAAAATGTCCGTCTAAGGAAAATAATGCCTTTATAAAATAAAGCGGTGTGGGTGGCCCCGCGCAGCGTAGTCTCAGATATATTACTTAAAGGATGAATAGAATTGATGAATTGCTTCATATTAGCAACAAATGTTTGCAGTCGAATTAATTAATAGAAACATAGGATATGTAGGTACCCTTCATCTCGATGATCCCCGAAGAGTATCTGTATCCATGTTACATGTCACACATGTCCACAATACAGATTAAAATCTTTTCGTTTTACACCCATATGAGCAATTCTTCAGGTAGGCAATCCATTTCACACAGTACAGATTAAAATCTATACGTTTTATCCCTTTAAGAACAATCCTTCAGGTAGGTGTAAGTACCTGGTTATGAGTTTATGATACAATTTATTTATTTATGATTTTGTTATCACTGAAATAAGAGCCTATATCATCTTGTCTACTTGAAACTTATATAATAATAATATAACTTAATATAATATGCCTTGGCCAAAGGCAACGAGTTTTTTGTAGTAACTTACATAAAAAATGCTGTAAATTCAATCTATTTATAAAGCGTATTTTTTATTATGTATTGGAATGAAATACAACACAGGTAATACAACAAAGAGCCTACCTACTCTTTTTGAAATTCATAGGTATTTGTGAAATTTAAATTTTTATTATAACTAGGTAAATATAAATAAAATTTTATTTTTGAAATTAAAAGTATTTGTGAAATTTGTGTAACGAAAATTGTAATTATTGTGCTTGTATTATTTTTCATGGAAATAAAGGGCTATTTTATTTTTTATTTTTATAATATAATATGCATGTTCTCTGTGTAAGTTGTGCTTCCTTGTAAGTGACATTTTCACTCTGGCACACAACACCATTTAATGTAATTCGTATAATAATCTGTGAAATGTTGTTGGGATGCCTTAACTCTAATAATTAAATAAATACAAGAAATCAACCTATCTAGGTCAATACTTAGTACCGTTAGGTATGGCTTATTAAATTACCAGCTTTAGTTGTAATTCATTAAAATTATTGATTACTAAAGTCATAGCCTCGAATAAATAATAGCATAACTAGTGTTGCCGCTGTTGTTCCGGTATAATATTACTCAAAACAATATAAAACCACCACACAGTTTACGGTAAGTAGTTGTAATGTATTGGAAAACAATGGCGGTTACATACATGTTACGTACGGACAATTCGATTGGTCGCGTAGCGGTCCCACGAACAAGACATTCCGTGCCTAACATTGGACGGGTCTCTCACCACTCTAGATTTAGTTTAGTAATAAGTTAAAATGTAATTTTCTATTGAAGAAAATTAAATAGTTTATAGAACTTAACGTCTCGACCACCTAATTTCACCCTGCCGCCGATATGTAACTTACATACCTACACGATACATAATTCTAAGTGTTCACTGAGTGCGATGCGTTATAGTGAAGAGTAGGACGCGAATCATACATGAGTTTGTAAGAGTAGCCTATTTTTTTTTTGTAATGAGCGCGCACAATGTCCCACCTCAAATGAGGCGAAGTGTATATTGTTCGTCGCGATACATTTGAAGTACTGACTAGAACAACTAGGAATTCGAACTCAATTTTATGAATAATAAAAACTGTAATAAATTGTTTACAATAATCTGCCGCGATACCTGCCTACCGCATAGCAATGCCGCGACACGATGATTAGGTAATCGGGATCCTTATGGACAGAGGTATGTATATTTATTTTATGTTGATCCATCAGTAATTTAACAATCAATCCTAAAGTAATAAACATCCAATGCATAAAGTTCTTAGACCATCCAATTTTATTTATGTACCTACATACTTATTCAACCTTCCTCTCTTCGTACTTCGAAAAAATATTTTTAATATTTTTAATTTACCACTAACCTTTTATTCTCGTCGCCATATGTAGTGCTCCGTGTCACCCTTGTCATAAAGGGTACGTTAATTGGCTCGTTACCACACCAGTGCGTCAGCAAACGTCCGTTCTCGCCCGTGGCTAATACGTGACTGTTTACGTCACTCCCGTGTGCTCGAGACAACGTCATGTTTAACAGATTATATATAGATCGCATACACTACATAAACCATTCTCGAATCCCCAAAAAATTTCGTACGTGGTCACATCCGTGCTTCTTAGGGCACGTTAAGCCGTCGATCCCGGTTATATTCAATAGTAAAACTATCACCACCATACTATATTTTAAGGTGGCTAGAGAACATTCGACGCTGGTTTGACCAGGACCACTGACTCTATCAATCCGCATTGGAGCACCATGCGATGGATTAGGTATAGGTACTCTAGACAAGACCTCTATGGTATATGGTATATTTATATATAAATAATTGATTTCGCCATGAAGTGATTGACACGCTTAACAAAAGTCTAACTAACACTAACTAAGAGGTAACTACACGTCGTTCGAAGGACTGACAACCGGTGGGGGAGAAAAGTCGTCGAATGGAGACCACGACTCAGAAAAAGGAGCACAGGCCGCCCTTCGACTAGGTGGAGTTAGTTAGTTCAGGTCTAGGTGGAGTTAATCAGTTAGGTTAGGATTAGCTATTGATTATTGAATGAATAGCTAATCCTACAATAATAATTACTTTATACCTACTTATGCAGTATGTAATGCATTGGTCTTGGCTTGCAAGTGTATGGCCGTATTGGCTGTTTAATGCATGTCAGCCGATGTTGTCGTTAATTTGATGAATATAAATAAAATAAAACAGCTCTTCTACACGATTCTTGTATCTGTGATATTCGCGCGATCGAGGCGGTAAAAAGTTAGATTCGCCAAGTTGAGAAGTACTACCACCAGTATGTTTGAAGGAAATAATTTAGACTTAATAGGTAGGGCGTCTTTGAGACTTGTAGAGTGGGAATAAACTAACCGAATGAGAACGTAGGCAGACTACACTAAGACTTATTCCGCTTTTTAATTTGTTGAATTACGATAGTACCTATCATAAAGATTTTTAGTGACATTTTTAATAAAAGTTATGTTTTTAAAAAACCCTCCAACTTATACCAATATCACCATTTGAAAAAACAATATAAAAAACACCGTATTCACCTAACTATATAATATTAAGAAACAAATTAAAAATACAGCAATATTAAGGAATATTCCTACTGACTATTTTAAAATGACAACAAAATAATTACAAGAACCTACTTGCGGAGCTTCACAAATATAAGTATGTTTTTCACTAACAATAAATAAAAATAGCATTCGTGTGACGAACACTTGTAGGTATTTGTTCCGTGTCTGGATGTTATCTATATTAGTATGTGTAGGGACCCAGATAAATAAAACACGCCTTTGATCAGTCAATAGGTGGAGTAGGTAATGCGTCCGGCGCACGTCCGACTTGCTCACAGCTAGCGCGTGACTGTCCGGTGCCGCATACGCTACATCATGTATTTAGAAATATGTATGTATAACAGTCACTGACACCCATAGTACAGGCTCTGCCTAGTGTGGGGTCAGATAGCGTGTGAGATGTCCATGATGTTAATAAATCGTTAATTGTATCAGGCGTTACTTTGCGAAACACGTGTTGGTGTGTGTATTCATTTATCGCATGTGCATGTTTTCCTGCGTGGGAGGGAGGGAGGTGCTACGTGCATGAAAGTATCATCATACGTACATCACCATACGTTTTTGTTCGCGGATTGTTGCAAAGTAGATTATTTCTTGGTTTGTTAATAAATCGAACACGCCGCTAGTGTGTGGTCAGCCTAAAGTTACTTATATGTAGGGTTACATGGTCGGAACTGCTCGAAGTTCCATTGAAGGAGATCCTCCTTACGTTACAGTCTCTGAATACATTCGAATGAACTCGAGATAGAACAGTTTCAGGTTGAAACTTTAATTAGATAAAATGGATGATAGTAGATAGATGATAGATTTTTGGAATTTGTATTCTCAACGAGATACGAGTGTTACGTATTTTTTAGGTATAGGAATAACTAGTTTTTGCACGCAGCTTCGCTCGCGGAATAAAAAAACACATTTTTACAAACTTTGAATGCCATATTTAATTATATACCTATAATCAACAGCCTAAAATATAAATTTTATGCTTCTACGAGTAGTTCTGAAAATGACAATACTTTCATACAACCTTTCATCCCCCTTTTCAACCCTTTACAATACTTTTTTCCAATTAAAAACTAGCCTATGTCCTTTCTCAGGCTCTAGCTAAACTATCTGTGTACCAAATTTTATTTAAATCAGTTCAGTAGTTTTGGCGTGAAAGCGAGATAGACAGAGTTACTTTCGCATTTATAATATTAATAGTATTAGTGTATATTAGTAGGTATGGATATCAACATTATTTGGTTTACTTTTTTCCTGAAAAAATATTTCTAACATTATCTAGACGTTAAAATTTGACGTAGGGACGAGTAAGATTGGTTAGTTAAGTTAAGTTGTTTGTCAAATATCCTACAGTACCTACTCGGATTCACGAGGAGCCTGCAGGAAGTTAAACACAGTGTTGCGACAACGTTAACTGAATTGGTTTAAGTCAACTTGTCACTTGAAATTCTGAAGCTATCATCATTTTGGTAAGTTTGTTTGACGAATAAGTTAGGAATATGAATAATCCAGTTCTGATTAAGCAAACCGATGTTATGACAAAGGTAAATAGTTAGGTAACTATTATTTTAAAGTGGTAGAATCTGTAGGTATAATTCGATTCACCTGAGTTAACTAAGTTCATTCTATATTATGCTTCTATAGTAGTGATTGTTTATAAGTTGTTATTTATTTATTCACAAGGAAAAATATTAGTACCATTCCTGCCAAATTTGAGAAAAGCAGTGTTAGATCATTTCTTATAATTATAAAAGTATTGCGTTATAAAGTGATAAATCATTTAAGTCTGATAAATTTGTGTATAATTACTGTGAATAACAATTAAGTCCCAAATATCGCAATACAATAATAATTATCATGAAGCAGCTAAAATTCGTGTGCACATGACACTGTAAGTAAATTGTCACAACACGAATATAATATCTATTTATTAGTATTATTTCCAATAATAATTTCAATGCCGAAATCATTCTGTCGACACGGATCGCATAGAATTGTTAACGCATGTTTACAGAATACGATATCGTTTGCAGATCGCTGCGACTCATAGTCGTCCCACTGCTAGGCACGGGTCTCCCCCTCAGACACAGCTGCGGGAGGTCTAAACCTCCCGCATACATACTCCACCACGCTGCTCCAATGCGGATTGGTGGAGGGGTTAGTGGCCAACCCAGTGTCGAATGTTCTCAAGCCACCCGAAGGTCTTCGACAAGGCTTAAGGTCTGTTTTCACCATTGAAAACAACCGGGACCGACGACTTAACGTGCCCTCCGAAACACGGTAGCTTCCATGACATTTTGCCACTAGCGGTCACCCATCCACAAACCGACCGCGCCCGTCGTTGCTTCAATCTTTCGATTACATTGAATCGACGCGAGCTGTTTTTGGTTCGCTTTGGAATTGTGGCCTATGGACGCAACATACGCGTTTCCAGATAGATATTCTATTTCTAGTAGCTCCGCATTGGAGCAGCGTGTTAGAGTATGCTCTAGACCTCCCGCAACCGATGACTGTAGGTAGGGGAGACCCGTGCCCAGTAGTGGGACATCTTTGGGTTGCAGCAGCAGCTTAATCTTTGAAGTTTTTAGTTGTGTAAATATTAAAAACATTAAGAAATACATTTTCTGTGTTTATCTCCTGCAAAACAAATGGTGTCTGTGTTTCAGTCGCGTGGCGAGATCGCATCGTACAGTATAAAAGCAGTCGTCTATCGATGTCAGTTACCGCCGGTGTCAAATTATTCCGACGGTTTAATCTGTCGCCCCATTCGACCTCTAATCACGGCTTAATTTCATAAAGTAGTTCAGTGTATTGGTATATCGGTGACTAATGAATTTCGACTAATGGGAATTTCGCACCACCCGCAACCAGCAAATTGTGGCTAGTACTATTTTATTACCTCGACCACTGAGTTTGTTACCACACTGTCCGCTGTTTAAATGTCGAAGGCACCTTTAACGCATCCTATATTCTATGGGTCTGTACTTCAAGGCCTGTCCGTTCGTGTGTATAGATTAAGCGCCATCTGTAATACTTTTATATATTTGACAACTTTTTTTTCATTTTTGAACAACTACTTACGATGGTGTTTTAAATTATAAAAGGCACACAACCCATTCTTAATCCCACTTTTGGGCTTTGGTCTCCTCTCGAAATTGGAGGGATTAAGACATATTCCACTACACTTGCGGATTGGCAGACTTATGTCTATATTATGTAGAACTCTCAGGCATGTGAGTAGCCTCACGATGTTTTCCTCCACCGTTACGGCAGGTGACATTTAATTTCTTATTAAATCGCGCGGTGATAACAATGTGACAAAAGCTAAGCTTAATCAAGAGAGGTCGTTCCGACGAATGCGGAGAATCCGAGCAAGGATTCAAATATGAACCAATTAATATTTATTTTAAATGGCCCCTTATGGAGCCATTGTGAATATGAGGCATTTAAGATAATAGCCTGAATGGCCGGCTGTCCTCCGGCGATGTCGTTACCGTGCCCCGGGGGGCCATCGCCACTGTTATACCGAGTTTATTATCTTGATAATAATCATTAGATTAGATTAGATGATATATTTGATGAAAATGTGATTACAAAGATGTTGACATATAAGTATGTATAGTAAGTGAACAACTGAAACGTAGCGTCCATAGCCCAATGGCTCGTCGATTCAATGTGATCGAAAGAGATAAGCAACAGCTTGTGGCAAAATTTCATAGACGCTACCGTGCTTCGGAGGGCACGTAAAGCTGTCGGTCCCGGTTCAATGCTGGAAACAGTCGTCAAGCCTTGTCGAAGACCTTCGGGTGGCTTGAGAACATTCGACACTGGGTTGGCCACTAACCCCTCCACCAATCCGCATTGGAGCAGCGTGGTGGAGTATGCTCTAGAACTCCCGCAGCAGTGTCTGTGGGGGACCCGTGCGCAGCATTGGGACGTCTATCTGTTGACGGAGTGCGGTGTGAACAAGACTTTTTTTATCACGAGTCCATCAAATTATCGGTAATGTTTTGTTTTGCCCCATATGTTTGTCTATCCCCAGTGTAATGTTATTACCGATCATGGTGTTTATTATTGCATTGGTAGCTTGTTTATTGTTCCGGTGTTATGGGTACCGGGCGGGTTTGTTGCTAGTTCAGTGGATGTGGAATTATGTTAATTTATGCCCCAGAGAGGCACTTCGGCCATGTAAGTTTCTCGTGTGATTTAGTAGCTCAGCCCGGCCAGCTCGCGACTCGTGGAAGGAGCTTCGTTCCGTATCCCTATATTTTAAACTGACTTCGAAAAGGGGATTCAGTATTCGACGGATGGTGCTGCATGTTCGTTTGATGACTAATATTTATAAAAAAAAATAAGCTAGTTTTGGTTGGTGACCTGACATGTAATGGTAGGTTGGTACCTGCTTCAGTCGCCTACACCGTTCTTCGTAGCACCTTATTATTTTGTGTCTGCCCGAACACGAAATCTTAGCATCGCATTCGTAAAATGTATAAATTTATTGTCTAATGCAAATAAACTGTCTCGTACATTATAGGTCTTGCGGTCGGATTTTAATTAGGTTTTTTCAAAATGTGATTCAATTGGGAATTTCCAATTCAAATCGAATCCAAACCAATATCGAATCCCCTTGAAAAGACACAAAAAATTTCATCAACATCAATCCAGCCGTTTAGGAGGAGTTCACTGTCATACACACGTACACAAGAAATATACATATTAAGACTAGCTTTTACCCGCGGCTCCGCCCGCGTGGTCAAAGGGAATGAACAATGAGTTGTTTATCATACATGACAACGCCATCTATTAACAACATCCGGAACTAAATATCTAGCAAATAACAAAACATCGATATCTTCCCATGAGGATGTTTTACCGCGGTAAAAGAATCCTACGTCACTCTCCACCCTCCTCACTATCTCGACACACAAAAACCATACCATATAACAGCTTCGTTGCGACGTGAAAGCCGGACAAACAAACACACTTTCACATTTATAATATTAGTATGGATTAAGATATAGCGCGCGATGGCAAGGTGGTGTCGCCGGATGAGTTTGTTGGTTGGTTTGTTGGGTTGGCGCGTGTCAAGTATGGCCGCTCCGACAACGGGCCGCCTGCTCTCTCAACGGATTGCGCCGGCTCTCCCACGGGAGTAGCTGGAGCTTATACTTCCCGTCCTCCCGGCTCAACAGCGGGGATGATACCGAAGAGGTTTGTTTCCCTGGAGCAATTGCCCGGGTAATGGGACTTCCTAAAACCCTAATTCCCTCACGCAAACTCAGTTCAGTTAGTTCAGATGTAAAAGAATTTAATTGCGATCAGAAGATAATAATTTTAAGGAACGATATCCCAGCTTCAAATCTATTCCGCAGGCACCCCTTTACGACCGGCTTTCCAAATATCCGCGAGAGAATAATTATTTCCTTTGTAAGTTCACAACCCTGAGGCTACTTGGGTACTTATGATCCTTACTGGGAATTATGGCGAGTTCTGCTTATTGAAAATTATCAATTCAAATTTCAAAAGGTTATTTACAGGATTGTGGGATTTTAGAAAAATGAATCGCTGGCTGTCCTCTGGTTGAGATCCTCATATTCGAGAGCTGAAAACTTGTTCTAATTCAGTTGGGATTCGTACAAGCACACCACAATTTCGATGAGCTGATTTTGACGGGACAGCCTAAACAGCAGGTAGTTAGGCAGGCACATTCAAGATCAAATTCAAGATGTAGCTGATTGGCTCAAGTACGTAACTACCTTTATTTATTTGCAGCGAGAAGATACGAAGACCTACAAAACTGTGCACTCATTTCTATCAGTAGTCCAACCGTAAACGCAACATTTACCTGCAAAGTTCCGAAACGAAATCACAGCGAACTCGCTCCACGCTACACCTCTTTTTGCCCGCAAACTTAGTTGCCGCAAACTTCCCAAGTCGTTACAGTAGTCGAGTCCCTACTTTGTACGCTTCTCAAAAGAGGACCACTTTTCATTAAGCGTTCGTCACAAAAGTTATCCAAAGAATCCGTCGTAATACAGAACGGTTGCGGCGACCGACCGACCGACTTCGCCTATCGATATCATCGGCGCGGGAATGCCGACGAAATGAAAGAATCTGACCTATTCACAAAAAAGGTTGCGGAATGGGAAACGGAATTTGGAGAAGGCGACCTTTCTTTTGTCAGATGTTTATCTCACAGCCGACCCGCACCGCGGCGCCCGCATTACAGATTTAAATAGACTATTCAAAACCCAATGACATCGACTACTGCTTTCGTATAATAAAATAACCTCGTGAATAATTCGGGCGCGCAATGTACGGCGGATACGGAAATGAGCGGTCAAAATATGCAATGCAAAGCGAGCTTAAGATGAGCCCCAAAGTAAGATAAATCTATTGTCAAAAATAGCCTGGAATACACAGGCAGAGGAATATGGATGATTTTGTTGTTGTATAAACTTTTAAGGTGGAATTAATGTTATTGCTTCTTAGAATCGTGTGAAAAATAATCATAATTTTGTAGAAGGCATTAAAATTTATCACCTATTACAGTTTTCGTTTCCCGTGTACGTTGTAGTAAGTTCAGGCAAATATATTTCTGGGCAAGAATAACATTCTCGTAACTAATAAAACACCGGTGACAGTTCTATCGGCGGTGGCGAAGCGGAAGTGGTGAAAGCAATCTGGGTTCAAATCCAAGTGTCACTCACCAATGGCTTTTAATGACACTACTTAAATTATTTTTTTAAGCTATAATTTAAGATATGATATGCTGTTACGGTGTATAAAAACGTACTCACATTATATACTCACAAGGGTAGCAACACATCTATGACTGAATTGGAACGAGATTCTCACTAACAATTATTAACTGGACTATTACTAACACCAACTAACAGGACTAACTATCACTAACAGTCCCTAGTCCCACCCACTAACGAACTGACCAACTAATGGCATGTGGCATATGGGGTGATTCTTGGCATACACGATTGGCTGTCTCGTGTCTGACTTGATCATGTCATGGTCATACTGTACATTTTTCTGTAAAAATTAATTTGAATTTTAAAAGAGTACCGAGAGTTTTTTCCTCCGGCTTTTTTCTCTCTCGGCCTACACTAGGGCATAGGATAAGAATATTGTAAATTCTTCCTAAAGCCGATGACCATATAGATAGTCTATCGTGACTTAGAGCTTAGCTTAGTGGTAGGTAATTATTGTAAATTTATCTTAAGGCAAGTTAGACACCTGTGTAGGATTAGCTATTCATTCAATAATCAATAGCTAATCCTTTGCCTTATATAGATCAGTTAGTAGCTTAAGTAGTTTTTAGTTAGGTACCTAGACTTTCGTTAAGCGTGTCTAATCACCTCATAGCGAAATAAATTATTTGACTTTGACTTTGACTTTGAAATGTTCTAATTAACTCTAAGCTAACCGGAGTAACCATCCCAGTCCCTGTTTGAGTCTTGTTCAAAGTCAGTCACAGTCGTCATGGGCGGCAGCGGATGGGTGGTGCTGCAAGCTCGTTTGCTATCTTATATCCGTAAAAAAAATCAAGAGTCTCGTTCCGAGTCTATTACAGGTGCGTTGCTTTAGGTCTGGTGGTAAAAGTTGTGGTGGAGATATAAAGCGGTTACTTAATTTAATTACTGGATAACGTTTCCCTGGATCTGTGCCCGTAATAGATCTGAATCGTCAACAGTTGTACTAAAAAAAGGAAAAACCTCCGAGGGCTTTTAAGACTTTGCGCTAGGATGTTTTTGCGGGTATTTCAACTTTAAACGAAGTGAGGGTAGAATTATGCCGAGTTTATGATGGCTCTTAGCGGGAACGTCTTACTCATTTACTGAAGACTTCGCTGTCGTAAACCGCAGCCAAGATAGTTTAGCTCGGCGGGAAATTCACAGTCATTAAATAATTACTGGCGGTAATTAGGTAAATTTATGTCATCGGCATCGGAAGGATTCCTACGTGCAATATCACCGCCAACACGAGAAAAAGGTTAAAATGAAAATTAAACTAAATGTATTTCAAATTAACACAGGCAGCATAACCACGAGTGCTTCATATTAATATTATAAATGTGATATTTTGCACCACAGCCCTTTCTTTGTCCCATTTTTGGACACGGGTCTCCTCTCAGAACGGGAAGGATTAGGCCTTAGTCCACCACGCTGGCTAAGTGCGGATTGGCAGACTTCACATGCCTTCGAGAACATTACCACGGCACAGGCTGAGAGTGGTCCTATTTTGTCTCTCTTCTTTTTTTAATTTAATTTATATGTGTGGCTTATTTTTGGTTATTGATGTTTATTTAATTATTTTTTATTGTGTGTACCTATATTGAGACAAAATAAAGGTTTTCTTTCTTTCTTTCTTTCTTTCTTTCATTAAGAAGATCTCTCAGGCATGCAAGTTTACTCACGATATCTCTTTCACATTTAATTTCTTAAATCGCAAATAACTAATCATAGGTGCGTGCCGCTTAGGTTTGAACCCGGGCCGCTTGAGTGAGCAAAGTAGGCAAAAGTCTATAATAAATTAAATCATAGAGCTAATAACACTTAAAACACGCGCTTATCAACGGAATGCTTACAGCAGGGACCGGAGCAAATAAAATGCAAGACAATCCAAGCTACATGCATTAAGCCCAACAAATTAAGCCCAACAAATGGGCTTAACACTCCCTCTGCATAAGTTTGGATTTGCAAACAATGGCGGATACATCAGACAAGTCCCTGTGCATCTAATTAGGTCGTATGTAATAGACAATAGAGTCTAATACGCTGTGAGCGGCTGCATTGTTGCGTGGTTAGCGCAGTGCATTTACGAAGCTGGCTGCCGACGTATTTGCCTTGTTAATAGTCTGCTGATTCGATATTATCGATTCGCTGGACGGCGACACGATTGTAATTATACTGACATTTAATAACCCACGGAGTCGTTAAATTTAACACAACCATTCCTTGCTACCTTTAATCTATCTATACTAATATTATAATAAAGAGGAAACATTTGTTTGTAATGTTTTCACACAAAACTACTGGACGAATTTCAAAAATTCTTTCACCATTAGAAAACTGGGTGACATAGGCTATATAATATTACTAGGTGTAAACGAAACTATTGTTATGTCTAATTCCACGCGAGCGAAGCTGCGGGCGTCCACTAGTACCTACCTTTATATTTTTGCTAAGCGAATGTAAAACTTTACAAATTGACATCGCGGCAGTGCGACGGCGGGAGGCACAAGACTCCTCCAAGTCACAGCCTAATAAAGTCATTCCTACAGTCGTTTAACGGACACGTCTAGACGTTGAGGGTTCGCGGCGCGAGTGTCACATTTTGAGTGGCGCATTGTACTACACCAAACTAAAGTGTTTTTTTTTAATTATTGCATTGTCATCAGTCCTTGACAAGTCTGCAGAGTTTCAAATTAACCCGATGTTTTGAAGTGGGTGAAAATCACGTTTGAAGCTTCCGTTTCATAAATACACACATACATACATCAATGGTGAAAACAATCGTTAAGCGTTGTCAAAGACCTTCCGGTTGCTTGAGAACATTTAACACTGGGGTGACCACGTAGAAAACCCATGCCCAGCGGTGGGACGTCTATGGGTTGCAGCTAAGAGCTTTAAAACTATTTTCTAAAGCAATATCTCCGTAGATAGATACTTTCCAATGAGTTTTTCTGTTTGTCTGTGCCAAAGTAGCTACAGCGAAACAATAATTATTAGGTACTAAGTAAAATTAGCTTAAATTTAGGTCAATCTATTATATCAAAGGAGAAGGTGACTGACTGACTGACTGACATATCAACGCAGGGCCTAAACTATAAGGGTTAGAAACTTGAAATTTTGCACAGGGGTGCCTTTTATAACGTAGGTCAGTCAGTAGGTAGTAGGTAACGTCACTGAGAAAGGATTTTGAAAATTCACCCCCTAAGGGGGTAAAACGGGGGTGCAAAGTTAGTATGAAACATTGCCGTTTTTGTAGTTAGTAAATATCTTATTCCACGTGAGCGAAGCTGTGGGCGTCCACTAGTTTTTCATAAATAAAAACTCACCAATTTATTGTTTAAGGAACCGTTAAAAAGCATGATCGATCCACTGCCGCTTATAACATTGTTATGTTACAGACGCGAAAGATTACGTATCTTTAGTAAAAAAATGTCCAAAATTCAGGAAATAACCAACCTATCACAAAATTAACCTTATAACTAATCTAACTTGATCAGTGTATAACTTTCACGTCAAGCATTTGAATTTATAACCAACTCGACCATTGAATTATCTATAAATGACGTCAATCAACCGCATTGTCTTCAAATTAAGCAAATCAATAGAATTATCTTCAAATCAACATTATCTATAGATACCTATTCAAATTAGGTCAAGCAATTAAATTATCTTCAAACTAGTTCTAGATACCTATAATATAATATTCAGTCAAAGACCGATTTAACTAGTTTCTGATGACGTAATAGGTTTAACGAGGGCTTTTGCAAATGTTCTTTTCTATGGTTTCAAACTGTTGATAAGATAACCAATTAAATCTGTATCATTTTCCCCAATTATGTGAAGGCTTGAAGACGCTCCAGCTTTGCTAATTATATCAAAACACAGCGTGTTTCTAGTTAAGGCGGATGGCAAATTATTTGCGTTTCATTTGGGTTTCATTACACTGGGGCTGATACCGCAATCTTATGAGTGCAAAAGTCAACATTTTTAATCAGTTGATTTGGAATCCCATTTTCACATGAGCGATGGCTCAGTCTCCCTTCGGCAGACGTGGCCAGCCCATTGCCACTATAGTATACGCCGTGCCCGCCGCGAGCGCGTTCACTCCTGAAGATGATCATCGTAATAGATCGAAACTAGTCGGCCTATTTCCGACTTAAAACACAAGTGAGTAAGCCGGTTACTTCAACTATGAATAAGGCACTCACGAATCGTAGATAAAAAAAATTGTATTTTTAAGAAACGTGGTGAAATACGCTCTAGACCTTATCAGTTGTCAAAAAAGATCAGTGGTCTACCAGCGGCCTGCTCACGAGTTACACGCTGCAGCTAGACTGACCTCAAATATCAAACTTTGAATATTCAGAGCGAACTCTCCTTACTCGAATCACTCCAACAAGCACCGTGTTCTCAGAACTTAGTGTCCTGCAGTCTGTAAATACACCTGAACAAGTTCCTTGCTTCCGACCTTTGGTCCTATTGAATTATGTATAAATTGTAAAGATAAAACTTGAAATATTAGATAAATTATGCTTTCACAAATTTAAAGTTTAAATCTTTTTTATTAGTCCAATGAATTTTATGATTCTCAACAACAATTATCACAGCAGGAACAATGGGGCAGTAATAACCGCGATTTATTCCTTTCAACCGTGCTTTAGGCACCATTCACACCAGGCGTAAAGCCGCTGATATAACCAACCACTGCAGATGTCGCCAACTGCCATCAACTGTCACATGTTTCCTAGTGCTGCCATCTAGTATGCCTGAAACGAGTATATCTATTGACATAAATATATACTAGAACGTTGTCTTTCATGCCTATCTACCTCTCAGATGCGTGGAGAGTGAGTTTAAATGCTGAGCAGCCCGTGCTAAAATTCCGGTTTGGTCACAGTTTTTTTTTTTCATACTAATAAAGTGTATTTTCCTTAAGAATTTATTTTGGTTGTTTTCAATTGTTATTTAATACAATACATAAGACTAGTCGAAGAAGGGTGACTTGAGAACATTCGACACTGGGTAGGCCACAAATCCCTCTATCAATCCCCATTGGAGAATGCTCTAGATATCAACTCCTGTGGCCGTGGAACACACCTGTGCCCAACAGCGAGATGCCTACCTAAAGCTTATAGGTATTCATTTCGCTTAAACGTGTTTCGTTTAGTGTTGAATAGAAATTTAGCCTGGGTCATCTGTTTACGTTAGTAAGCCAAAAGCACTTGGTATGTGACCGGTGCCTTATTTACGCCGATAAATTAATTATTACGCCGGCGTCCGCCAGGGGCGCTGGGGACGCGAATTGATAATAATTCCTTGGTAATGTCACCAACTATTGCCGGCGTAATTATTACAAATAGACACAGTCCATCTGCGAAGTATTGACCAATTCCCTTTCGGCAGGTTTTTAATGACACACCAGAAAAAGACTCATAATTATTGCTCTTTCCCGGGCTCACTGGATGGCTTGTTCGAGCGACTCTTGCCACCCGTGAGCCCAGAAGTCCCCTTTTAATCGCCTCTTACGACAGGCAGGGGATACCGTAGCACTATTCTGGTCCCGAGCTACGCTACGCTACGTTTTGTGTGAGAGTCCAGTCTTATCTCAGAGAAAACACAACCTATCATATCAAGTACCTGAACTTAGAGTACAACTGAAGTGGTGGGTGTAAACAGAAGCAAATGACCAAGTTGTCAGAACTCCAGGCGCGGTGGAACGACTCTTTTTCTTGAACGCGAATTCAACGCTGAAACATTCTGAAAATACTTTTATCGGCGACAGTCAGGAGCGCCGAGTGAGAATAAAACATACTCTTTGCGAAGTATGCAGTCATTTAAGTTGCGAAATTGCCGTAATAATGTGGAAGTTGGCCTTGCGCTCTTGTTTTTGTTGCAATTGCAGCGGAGTTGCGGGTGTTTGGCTCGCCACAAATTGTAGATTGCACCGTGCACGTTGTTCAAATCATTTGCGCGGGACATGCCGTTTCGGGGGTGGCGTTGATAATTGATATTGAATTAATTTGTTTAATAGACTATATGCAATACGTAGGCGGACAAAGCTCACCGAACATAATTCGCAGAGTTAGTGTGTTGAAGTGGCAATGGGCTGGCCACGTTGTTTGCAGGGCTGATAACCGGTGGGAAAGAAAAGTCCTCGAATGAAGACCTCGACTTGTCAAAAGGAGCACAGGTCGCCCTTCAACAAGGTGGACGGACAAACTGAAGAAGACGGCGGGAAACCGCTGGATTCAGAAGGCACAGGACCGGTCGGAGTGGCGTCGCTTAGGAGAGGCCTATGTCAAGCAGTGGACTGAAAAAATGCAGTTTTCTTTACTGATACATATTAAATAGCAAACGAGCTTGCAGCACCACCTGTCCGCTGCCGATCAAGACAACTGTGACTGAAGTTGAACAGGACCCAAATGAGCAGAGAGAGTTAGTAAACACACATTATTGTTAGTATATGTTGGTAAGTTAGTTAGTAAGTATACGGACTAGGTCATAGACTGTTAGTGACAGTTAGTATTTTTAGTTTGTGTTAGTATGTCTCGGTTCCCTGTCTGTCACGGATGCGTTGCTACCCTTAATAACTAATATTCTAAAGAAGTGTATCTGAAAGGCCACACATTTCCAACCGGACCACAATTTCGTGACGGGCAGTCATGAACTCTATATATAACCTATTTGGTTCCGTACAGGCTCTACCACCTAACAGTGAACAGGAAATCTAAAAATAATATTTCTTTTAAGGCTCTGTGGCAGTTTAGCGAACTTCGCCCACAGATTAAGCGGCCCACAGGGACACTTTTGAAAACTATGTAAATTTTTAATTTTAAACCCCTGTACTAACTTTGGTTAAAACTCGCCGCTGTTTCAGGATCACTTGAGGACGGGGTTATGAGTTAAATGCAATATACCTACATATACGTTCATCATCACAACCCTTTCTTTGTCCCACTGTTAGTAATATTTTTAGGATGAGCGTCACCGTGCGACCTACAATGTGTGTCGCACGGTGCCATCACTGCTGGGCACGGGTTTCCCCCACAGACACAGATGCGGGAGGTTTAGAGCATACTTTACCGCGGTGCTCCAATGCAGATTGATGGAGTTAGTGACCCAGTGTCGAAGTTTTCAGCCACCTCAAGGTCTACGACAATGATTGTTTTTACTCGGTCGATCACATACAATCGACGCGAGCTATTGGGCTACGGACGCTTCGTGACTTGACTGTATAGTCTAGTATAGATTGTTTGTATTCTCTACCACCCTACTGAACCCAAAGTACATAGCGTCGCCAAAAAGTGAACACCGGCAGTTAGAAGTTTGGAAGTCGAGTGATATTTCAGCAACAGACGCGTCCGGCGCAGACGGCCCGGCCTGCGCCCTCGCTTGATGTACGACTGAAATGTTAAAAAACTTCCACTTGGAGTTCGGCAGCAGTTCTATTCTCTCAGCAGATAACATTATGTGTTCACTGTCTGAACGACTGGACTTCTGTGAAGGATAGCTTCTATCGTGACTCTTGGTGGCCAACAACTTAACAACGGCGCTATTAGCTCAAATAAACGATCAGCGACCGACCGGCGAACTACGAACTACTTCTTTAGAGGCGACCATCTTAGTCCTCAAGGGTAGCAACACATCAGTGACTGACTTAGAACGAGACTCCTACTAACAAGTACTAACTGGACTATTACTAACACCAACTAACAGGACTAACTATCACTAACAGTCCCCAGTCCTCATACCTACTAACGAACTGACCAACTAATGTTCTAATTAACTTTCTCAACTAATTGGACTAACCATCCCAGTCCCTGTTTGAGTCTTGTTCAAAGTCAGTCACAGTTGTCATGGGCGGCAGCGGATGTGTGGTGCTGCAAGCTCGTTTGCTTTCCTGTAACCATAAAAAAAAAACTGAAGACCAGTTTGTCGGCAAAAAACAGTTCCTCAAGTTTCACTCCTTCTACATTAATGGTAGGTACTTAAATAATTAAAACAACAATAATAACAATAGAAAAAAAAATAACAATAGAAATATTCGTAACAGCTATGGACACACAGTGACAGGTAATGTTTCCGTAATAGTGTATTTAGCTGTGATCTGGTTACGTTTTCATTATATTATGTATACGTCGGCCACCTCATTACACAAAGGAGTTATCGATTGGCAATTATCGCGCAAGCAGCGCGTATTGTGTCAGCTAATATCAAATTACTGAACAGTAACATAATATACACAAGCGGTGACAGCCCAGTGGCTATCGAACTCGCCTCTCACTCGAGCGGTCCCGGTTTAAACCTAAGCGACACGCACCAATGAATTTTCTAAGTTATGTGCGATTTAAGAAATTAAATGTCACATGCTGTAACGGTGAAGGACACATCGTTTCTATACATATATTATTGCACACACGACACAAAGGCACCAATTCTGGCAGTCGGACGGTAAACTTTCCCAGCAAGAGAACCAGACAATGTCCACCGAACGGAGCAACCCTCGCAGCGTAAACAAAGTATCTGACCAGTCAAAGTAGTACCAAATTCCGAACTATTTAGTTCTCGCGCTACATGCTATTGTCATGTGTACACTTCAGAGCGTCAAAAAGGGTAGCGCGCAGCTGATGGAGGTAAAGCGTACTCCACGCTGCTCCAATGCGGGTTGCTGGAGGGGTTAGTGTCCAAGCCAGTGTTTAATATACTCAAGCCACCAGCGAAATACTTTTTTTAAATGAAACCAATCGCGAACGACGGCGTAAAATCATCTCCGAAGTACGGAAGCGTTCATGAAAGTTAGCCACTAGTGGTCACCAATCCATATACTGACCGCGCCAGATGTTGCTTATCTCGGTCGATTGCGTACGATCGATCGAGCAATAGGGCTACGAGCGCTACAAAAGGTGTAAGAGTGATTACATCTAAAAAAAATATGGAGGTTCAGTAAAAAACAATATTTCGAATGTATTACATATCGATTGTATTATTTCATCTCCAATTATTTTTATCACAGACAGACAGACCTTTCCTCCTCTCACGCGGCGCTGTAGGCGCTCCTGCGCTGAGGGAATTCGGAGTTAGGGGAGATCCCCTCTATCCGGGCAATTGCTCCAGGGGTAAACCCCGTCGGTGACTTCCCCGCTGTTGAGCGTGGGAGCCAGTCGATCGTCGCGCACGCGGTACGCGCGCGCGCTTCTACTAGCCGTTAGTCGCTAATTCCCCCCAGATGGTCGGGGGGAAGATGGTCCAACAGCTCTCTAGGGAGCGGTCGGCCTTCAGGGGGGCGCGCGTGCAGCGGCGCTATCCCCCTTAGATGAGGATGTGGCCCATTGTCGGCGCGGTTATACATAACACGCGCCAACCGGATCACAAACTCATCCAGCGACTCCAGCCTGCAGTCGCGCGCAATCACCGCGTTCCGGACGTAGCGCCCCGCTCCTGTGATTTCTCGCAGGGCGAGGTTTTGCTGGGCCTGAAGACGCTTGCGCTGCGTGGCCGCCGCCAGAGCATACCATGCTGGCGCCGCGTACGTAAGCCTAGATCGGATATAGCACTTGTATATGCCAAGTTTAGTGCGCAGTGGTAATCGGGATGTCAACACGGGCCGGAGCATCGCTCTCGCGGCTCGTGCCTGGCGGTGCGCATGCACCACCATGGCACTCATCGTGAGTTTACGATCCATGTGACATCCCAGATACCGAACGGTCTGCTGCCACGCTAGATCTTCTCCATGCAGACGCAGCGGCGTCGGCATTTTACGCTTCCGGCTGAAAAGTATTGGGACCGTCTTTCCGGCGTTGACGGCGATCCTCCACTTATACAGCCAGTCTGACAAGCGGTCAAGCAAGCGCTGCATTCTTCTAACCGCCAGTTCCGGATCACGCGACGATGCGAAGAACGCGCTGTCGTCAGCGAACAAAGCGAGGACTACATCACGTTCCCACTCCGCGAGGTGCCCGTCGAGAGTGGGGATGTCGTTAGTGTAGTACGCGTATAGGAGTGGCGCGAAACAGCTCCCCTGCGGCACACCTGCGCGTATGGGACGGGGGGCAGAGGTGCTGTCCTCAACCGACACAATGAACTCCCGCCCCTCCAGATACGAAGCTATCAACCACACCAGCATCGCTGGCAAGGGCGACTCCAACAGCTTGTACAACAGGCCTGCGTGCCACACACGGTCGAATGCTTTCTCTATATCGAGAAAGACACCAACCGTGTGCCGCCCGCAGTTGGCCTCGAAAGCCAAGTGGTGGAGCACCCTTGTCAGCTGTAGTGTTGTCGAGTGACCGGCCCGAAACCCAAACTGCTCATCCCTTAGTTTAAGGAATGGCCGAATGCGAATCAGTGCCAGCCTCTCGAACAACCTTGCCAGTGAGGACAGCAACGTGATGGGGCGGTAGTTAACCGGGTAACGTGGATCTTTACCCGGCTTCGGGAGAACAATCACCTTTCCCTCCTTCCACGCAGCCGGGAAGTGTCCCGTGCGCAGGATGCCGTTATAGAGTCTAGTCAGACTGACTAGAGCCCTTTGGGGGAGCATGGTCAGCGCCATGTTCGAAACTCCATCAGTGCCTGGCGCTTTGCGTTTATGTAAACGCCTCGCGACCTTCCGAGCCTCCGAGGGCGAGATGAACTCGTATCCCTCGGGCTGCGGTGTCGGGCCACTGATGAAGTCCGCTACACGCGTCTCCACACGCACGCAGTGTTCAGCCGCTGCAGCGGTGCCGACGGGGTTTGGAGCGAATTGCTCTTCCAGGTGCTGTGCAAGTACATCCGCCCGGCCTTGTGCTGAAAAGTGCCGGTCGCCCGCCCTATCGTAGAGCGGGCTAACGGCAGGCCTAGCGCGGGTAAGTGCACGGTTGAGATGGTGGAGTGACGCTTCGGACTCGCTGGCCTGGTCGACTCTCGCCTCCCACGCGGTCCCTATTTTTATCTGTCGTTTGGTAAATGTCTTAATTTGTGTTGTATTCCACATTTAAAATAAATTTGTTCAAATTCTTCTGCTTCAATTGAATGACAAAGTTATTTGAGGTTCGTAAAACATATTTTGGTATTGCATCAATATGTGATAATACTTTTTGTGGCCAGCAGTGACGTCACTCCTACAAATAGAGATTCGCCGGTAGCTCCCTTTTGCATAGTGCATGAGTTATACGGTTGACGGTGTCTAACAAGTTGCTTTCAAAATGCTTGAATTTAAAACTAATTTTATTCAGGACAATCCTAGAATTAAATTTAAAATAGGTAGGTACCTACACCTAAAGTGGTAAATCTTTCTCTTTTATTCAGTTTTATATTTAAGTGTATTTAAAACTGAATAAAAGAGAAAGATTACGGCTAAAGGCTACTTTGATGATTACTGCTATAACCTGCTGAATTATCCTGTGATCAATATTTTATCTCCGCAAGTTTAAAAAATTGAAACACAGAATAGTAAGCGCGATATTTATTCAATACTTTTACTGAATATAGACCTTGCGGAAGGCAGCGATGCGACGCAATCCTCTAATCACGCGATCCAACAAACTAGAGCAAAGACACCAATTACACGGCACATGAATATGCAGCAGCGTTTAATATCGCATTGAGAGTGTTCACACCTTTTCGGACTTACTCTGAGCATAGTTAAAGATTTTTGATGTTTTTATTAGAAATAGTACCTACCTACCTCTGATTTGGTGAAAATTAATGTCTTGTTTTGAACTGTATTTTATTTAGATAATTCATTGACCAACTTTACTGAAAACGATGATAACTGATTATTAACTTTTTATTGTAACACTTGTTATATTAGTGACCTGAATAAATGTCTGGTGTGGTTAACAAGTAACCAATGCTACTTGTCTAAGCGTAATGGAATAAAGTTGGTTATCTGCAATAGGTACCTTTTTTTTCCCCACAAATAAATATTGCGCGCATCCGATTGCAACAGAAGATTTACAGTTCCAATTTACCAAAAGAAACCTATAGATAGCTCCCGAATAAATGTGTTGCCTCCCCGAGCCGCCACAGCGTAGTCTAAATCTGTTCTGGAATATAATTCGGCGCATATGCCGCTAATTAAATTATTCTGTCCCCTTTAAATGCGGATCAAGTTTCCTCCGTATTAGCCGTTTCAAATTTGTCTCATTAAGCCGAGGTTTGGACACGCGGAGTCACGCTGCTCCTGTTAGGGTTGATCCACACACAGACCGACATGACACCACGGTTACATATGATGGTATGAGCTATGGACGCCACTAACACTGTCGGGTGCCATTATAAAAAAAAGAAATATTTTTAAATAACAGCCGTACATAAGAAATTCTTTTTAAAATACTCGCCTTCAAAAAAGCGCCTGAACAGTAACAACCTAATCTACTATAAAAGACAAAAAAATCTCCACTAGAATTTAATAATTAAACAAACGTTCAGTGACGTCGGCACGTTTGTGTGTCTATTGGCCTTGCCGCGGTCACATTGCAATGATCAGGCACTCTATTTTGAAACCGCTCGACTGCGACTCGTATCTAGATCGACTGAGGAGATTCCGTATTTTTAAATCACTACAATGTAACAAGTGATACTAACACTAACACTCGATTGGCGGCCAAGAGATAGACTTAGCAGTACGGTGTTGCTTCTATTTACGAATATGAGTTGCGGTCGAGCGGTTAAGTCACGCGAGCGATTCAATAGTACAGCCCCAGTTTGTTCTGCGGCTAAAGTTCCGTGCCACGCTATAGTGATGTTTGCTGGCCGCAATACTCCGGGCCTGAATTTTAAAATAGTGTTAGTAGTTTCATTTTAGAAAGAGCTTGCGATGTACATTTTAGGGATGTTGGGTCGGGACCGAGTAAAAATGAAGGAATTTTAGTAACAGAACACGTTCCTATAGGGAACCAAATATGTAGGTTTATAGGTTCCATATAGAGTTCGCCCGGGGCTGTACCACCGCCCGCCACGGTACCTAGTACCATTTCTCGAACATAGTCCAGGCCTGGCATCATGCGAGTTCTACCAAAAATTAAAGATTTGATGAGAGGTATGACATTTACGGGGCTGGACGAGGCCGCTATAGCACCACCAGCACGTGAAAAATATGCCCTTAGACTTAGAATGGTCCTCATGTTTTCAAAAATGGTTTGACCAAATGAAAAGGTGTTAAAATGTTAATGTATTTACTGTTAATCTACATGTTTGCATGTGTTCACGCAAAACTTTCAGTATACCCCACGTGTACCTATATAGTATTTTGAACCAGACTTGAACCGTACTCTTCGTAAAGTTTATATGGGCTGAGAATTATTTTGGTGGTTGCGCAATTTCTTCACTGTTTAAATTTAATTCGTTATTTCTAATTAATTCTATCATAAGCCTGATTCTAATAAAAACGAAAATTCGCAGTATGTTGGACAGACAGTAAATTTGCAAAAAAAATACTTACGAGAATGTAAAAGGTCTTGAAAAAACTGGCTATTATGAAAACAAAGCAACGAAAACAGGCGAAGTATTTCATCACTTTAAACTCTGAATTTAGCGAAAAATCTCATTACGTAAGTACGCAACATTTTTCCTATTGAAATTCCAAGCGTTGTTCATTAAGAGAACTGAACACAACGCACGCATTCCGCGCGGCAAAGCTGAATTAAGTGACTGAAAGAACAACACCGGGAAAGTGCCTGCAGTGGAACAGTGGAACAGTTGAACAGTGGAACAAAGGGATGATACGAGAACAATCTATTTGGATAATGGCCTCACTCGCGTGAGTGCGTGAGGCATTGTACGGTTCTTGGGTCTCAATTATTGACGATAGAGTGGGAACTGAGGACAAATTACCTATGATTTTTGTAAGAGATTTTTTTTTTGATAAATCCATTTTTATCAACAGTAATTTTCGCTTCTCTCTTTCGCAGCAACTAGTATAGCCTACCAGTTTATCCTAGAGTGTGCGTATTTATATCAGGATCAACTAGTTTTGGGTAGCCTAAACTGGTCTATCTTGTCGGGCTTAGGACAAATTAGTTTGGACTAACCTAAACTGGTTTATCCTATCGGGCTTAGGACGAATTAGTTTAGACTAGCCTATACTAGTTAATCCTATCGCGTATAGGAAGAACTAGTTTAGCCTAGACAAAACTAGTTTGTCCTGAAATCGGGCTTGGCCGGTAAAATAATTATACATCATAAAAATGTTATGTTTAGATGGTTGCAACAATTTTAATTATATCGATGTTCGATTTCTTGCACTAACTAAACTATGACTAAGCTTCCACTATAACGTGTTGTTAACGTCCTCCCACGTCTTCGCCAGCAGTCCATCATTCAATGTATATTCATCGCAAACACATTTTTCTTCCTGTCAAAATATAATTAAAATATAATAGGGGCTAATTTAGGCGAGGGCGAAAAGCGCCGTGCAACAATGAGCAGAGGTGATATGACTAATTCGATGCTTGCCCCCGTGACCTATAGCGGCGTGTGAATGGTACAGTATTGATCCTGAGGAGGGGCCGGGTTGAGTTGGTATAGGCATGGAGAAAGGACAAAGTTATGTAGTCCATGGGATAGGTACCTGTATGCTAGGCAATTGCGTAAAAAATATAATGTTACGTGAATAGACGAACCAATCCGCATTGGAGCATCGTGGTGGACTATGCTCTAGACCTCCCTCAGCTGCGGCTGTGAGAGGGACTTGAGCCCTGCGTGCGACTGGGTCGCTTACAGGTTGTAGTATAGCTAGATTTTTTTTTAATTTCTTTTTAACATTGACGTCGGTATTTTGATATTTTAAGTTCGTTATTTTATTGTTTGTTCATAATATCAGTAGGAAAGACTACATATTATGTATAACCTATACTTATCACGCGGTAATAGCCCAGAAAGCTGTGACAGCCAAGTCTATCGAACTCGCCTCTCACTCGAGCGTTCCGGGTCCAAACCCAAGCGGCACGCACCAATGAATTTCTAAGTTATGTGCGATTTAAGAAATTAAATGTGACTTGCTATAACGGTGAAGGACACATCGTGAGGAAACCTGCATGCGTGAGAGTTCATCATAATGTTCTCGAAGGCATGTGAAGTATGCCAATGCGCACTTGGCCAGCGTGGTGTACTAAGGCCGAATCCCTGCCATTCTGAGTTGCTCACGCCCACGAATAAATTCCAAATTTGTTTTTAACCATTACTTTAACGAAAAATACAATCATGCTCCTACAACAGATATTTCGCGTCCCATACCATCGCCTTGTGACATGACGGATGTGGTTATGACGTCACGCAAGTGACAGCTATGGGACAAGCGTGACACAGGCACCGTAACACGTCATGTGGTGTGGTGTGAATGACATGATAATTAACTAAGGAATTAGACTATCGATTATTTCGCTCTCTTGATCTTATCATGTCTTTGATGCAATAATAGAACACATTCCAAATATGTTTACGTACCTAACCTATTTAATTATCTATGTATCTATTATACAATCGCTGGATTCAGAGGTCACAAATCTCGTGGATGTCGTAGTGTCGGTTCCTGGAGGCCTATGTCCAGCAGTGGACTCTGAAAGGCTGTGAAGAATGGATGGTAGATATAATGTTGCTATACTAGTACATAGCTATCAACTGTAATGTGTAAAGTACATTAATATCATAGTAAGGCCTAGTAAATGCTATGGGATGCAGGCTCAAATTGCTATGGGATGCTTCGTATGTCTAGGCAATCATCGATTTATAAGACGTTATCTCGTCAAAAGCAGCCGTTAAGCCACATCAGAGGTCTTCGGACTACCTAAAAATTTCTTTGGTTAGGCCTCCTCCGATCCACACAAGAGATGTGTAGTGGCGAGAATGGACCCGAATCCCTTGGCCAATTAATTTTTGTTTTTATGGATTATTTAAGAGCATGCAGCATACCCAGCTGCCGCCCATGAATACTGTGACCAGATTACACCCATACACAGTAATTTAGCATAGTAGCTTGTAGTTCATTCCGAAAACCAGTTAACACTGCATTTAACCGCTAATAGACTCACCGATCTATACTACCCATTATATCGTAAAATCATTGACAGTATTTACCGTGGAAATTTGACGCCGAGAAGCGACGGACATTAATTATGAAAACAATATTTGCTGTTCACGACCGCCCGGGCGCCCGGGCAGCCGCTCGCCCGGCCCGTGTCGCAGTGACGTGTCGTGAACATTAATCATGTCATGATGTCGTGACGACGTCGCCATTTATTGTTTAGAAGAGAGAAGCTCTCGGCCACGTGACATAAGACGTTATAATTTAAAATCCGATCGATAGTTTTATGCTAGATAGAATTGTAGGTGGTAGAGCCTATAGGGAACCAAACAGGTTTTATATGAAACCTAATTGGTTCCATATAGAGTTCGCCCGGGGCAGTACCACCGCTCGCCACGGTACCTAGTACCATTTCTACCGTGTAATAATTGTTTTTAAAGCAATTATGGTTCGGTTGGAAAGGTGTGGTTTCCGGTTACACTTCTTTAGAGGCGACCATCTTAGTCCTCAAGGGTAGCAACACATCAGTGACTTACTTAGAACGAGACTCCTACTAACAAGTACTAACTGGGCTATTAACATTAAAACCAACTAACTGGACTAACTATCACTCACAGTCCCCAGTCCTCATAACTACTAACGAACTGACCAACTAATGTACTAACTAACTCTCTCAACTAATTGGACTAACCACCCCAGTCCCCAATTGAGTCTTGTTCAAAGTCAGTCACAGTTGTCTTGGCGGCAGCGGATGAATGGTGCTAGAAGTCTCGGTCGGCAAGTGGGGGACCGCTGGTAACATATCGCTTCTGAGCTTTGGAGGGCACGTTGAGCCATTGGTTTTGGTTGGTATCGTAAAATATGTCAGTGGCATTCGTGCAGCGTAACCATATACATACCAATCGCACCCATCCATCCATCAATCTTCAGAGGTCCACTGCTGGACATAGGCCTCTCCTAAACGACACCACTCCGACCGATTCTGTGCATTCTGAATCCTAAGGTTTCCCGTCGTCTTCTGACCACCTTGTCGAAGGGCGACCTGTACTCCTTTTTCCGAGTCGCGGCAATCGGCAGGCCACGTCGTTCGAAGGACTGATAACCGGCGGGGAATAAAAGTCCTCAAATGGAGACCAGGACTCGGACCACACGCGACAATGCCTAACTCAGTTGAGGCAAATATTAAACTCCTACAAACAGGTTATTTATTGAGCAAAACTTACAAAGAATGCAAAATAACAAATACCTAATAACACAATTATGCAGCAAAGTTAAGTACAAGGCGATGTCCATTAATCACGGAGTCCCCTCATCCCGTCGCCCGTCGCCCGGGAACACGATCGGCCGGGATATTGAAAACTTTCAACAACAAATCCCAGGATACTTATCCACTGACATACTTTAAAGTTTTAGGTTTAGATTATCAACTAAAGAGTTCTGCTTGGAATATGTTATTTTTTGTTTTAGATTTTTATACAGTTGGACCCTAAATAAGTATCTAAGCTAAGCTCCATAGACGTCCCATTGTTGGGCATGGTTCCCACGGCCACAGCTCAGGGAGGTCTACATCACTACGTTGATCCAATGCGAATTGGAGGGTTTAGGGGGAGGGGAGGGGACAAACCCAGTGTCGAATGTACTCAAGCGAACCAAAGAGTACCAACAGTCTGCTACAGGCACACCGATAATCGATTAGATAGATCGATAATGTGCCAAATGCAGGTTTAAGCAGCCGCCCATGACATTGATAGAGCGGTTCCTGTGCTTGCTATTGCAAACGGACGCGGATACCTGCCCAAGAGGTACCATGGGATGATATGTCGACAGCGCAGGATAGTTAGCGGCAGTGCATCCGTCCGACCGTCGTGGGCGGTCCGTGGTAATCTACAGAGTTCCGGACCGTTGGAAGCCGCTATGACACACATCCTGGCTAGTCGATAAGTCTTCTCTATGAACGAACAAATTTACTCCACTAACGGGCGATTCAATCAGCGCGATATGGTTACACGACGTCACGCGGGTAATTATTACCATTAATATTTAGATTACTCATGTCTCAATTGTAATTGATTTCCGTGCTGTGTATCGCTAATCAAATTCCCTAGTAGCTCGCGTACAAGCCTCGGTTGTGTGTGTCGATCAATAAGTCGTTATCGCACGGAGGCGACACGCCGGTCCATCATTGTTGAATCAAGGAATAATCTAATCTCGCTCTCGACATGTTGCGCGAATCCTACATCATCGATCAGATTACACTGATCACTAACCTCCTACTGGGACTAGATAATGTCCTACAGGCTCTGTATGATCACACTTTATATAGGTGAGCATTTAGACTTTAAGGGTAACAACCTTGTTTTTGGTTTACGAGTGGGAAACCTTTTAAAGGTACCCGGACATCGTGGGAGCGACGCCGGGTTTTGTGGGATTTCCACCCACTAAAAACCCGTCGGTGGCCTTCCTTGGCGCTTGCGAGACGTCCAAAGACGTCGACACCCATCTACAATGTCGTGCAGCCACACACATAGTCGTCTTTCCCGGGCTCACTGGATGGACGGTTCGAGCTCCCACTCTCGCCGCCCGCGAACCCAGAAGCCCCCTTTTAGTCACCTCTAAAGACTAGCAACATAACAACGCATTTTTGACCGACAACAACCCTGATTCAGTCCTCATACCTGCTAACGATCTGTTCTACTAATATTCATATTAACCTACACTTCATCTTCCCAAATTGGAGTCTTTTTCAGAGTCTGTATTGGTTATGATGGGCGGCAGAGGGAAAACGGCGCTGCATCCTCGTTCGCATCTTATCTTTATCTATAGTCCTTTAGCAATTAAATAAAAAATAAGAAGAATAAAGGATTCCTAATAATCACTACAGCCTAGCGATATTATATAATCCTGCGAGACTTTAAATGCAGGCAAAGATGTGGCAAAATATAAATACAACGGGACTCTTGAAATAATTCTGTCGTCTTAAACGACGTACTCAGGCGAAGGATCCCGGGACGTAACTCAATTTGAGCGGAGATTTGGAATTCGGAAATATTGAAAATTCTTATCCACCAACGTTTTAACAGCGGCATAATAAATTTATCTCAACTTACGGATCCACCCGAGTGTAAAGTAATTTCATAAGATGATTACTATAATATTAGAAGCCTCGGGAATCAGGGAGCTAAGACACGTTAAGCCTTCGGTCCCGGTTGATTTGTATATCTTTTTAGCCTAATAAATAAGCAGAAGGTACCACCTGGTTATGAGTGGTCACAGTCGCCTATGAATACGAATACGAATGACCGAAAAACCTTTGAATGATTTCCTATTCGTTAAGAAAGGATTCTCAGTCGTCAGAAGAGGGCAATGCCCTGCAGTATGTCGCTAACTGTGGCAGCTACATCAGTATGTCGCTAACTAACTGTGGCAGCTTCATCAGTATGTCGCTAACTGTGGCAGCTACATACCTACTACGAAAGTTAAAACTAATCTCTAACTGTAAATACGGCATTGAGCTGCTCTGCAAAGGGAACTGGTCGGAAAGTTTCGGCAGAACCGCTCCGGACGTTATCGTAAAGCGGCCATTACGGTTTGTTCCGGACGACGTTTCGCCTCACTGAGCGTTCGCCTTTACTTTTATTTCTTTTGCGGAACTTTCTGAAACATGATTATTATTATGGTTGAATAATACTTTGTATTGGTTCAAAGAACTGACATATTATGAAAGTATTATTTTCATTATCATTATTGTGTAATGTTGACAATGGATGTGGAATTACAGACCTAACATACGAGTGACACAACATAATATCACGCCTATATTTCACAAAAGGGGTAGTTAGAAGTGTTTAGTGGGGTACAAAGTGTACACTGTGGTGTTAAGCCTATTGTCACACCAGGCAAAAATCCAGACTCCAATAATATATTGCCCGACAGGGGATCAAACCCAAGACCTCTATCTAGTTTGCTGCTGCAACCCATAGACGTCCCACTGCTGGGCGTGTCAGACAGACACACACCACAGATTTGTCTGTGGGGGAGATCTAAAGCATCTCCACCACGCTGCTCCAATGCGCATTGGTGGAGATATTGTAGTGTAGGCAGTACGAAGGCGTCCATAACGGCTGGAAGACTGTTATCAGAACAAGCGGAACCTCTTCACATAACGTCCGAAGCACGCAAACGTAACGCAACAATATGAAACAATTCAACACATGAGCGCACCGCAAGGCAAATAGTTTTCTAATTCCGTCCTCAATTAAATTTGAAAGTTCGCACCGCGAGCCATTCCAGCCCCATTCAACTCCAAACTAAACAATTTGTATCGAGGTAATTTGCGGGCGAAACGTGTAGTTCTGATGGCAGCCAACATATTATCAAATTGCGACGTAATGCTGAGTGAAACGAGTGACGTGGGACGGATGTTAATAAAACTTTTAGCCGT
Organism: Carterocephalus palaemon; assembly: GCA_944567765.1. Taxonomy (NCBI): domain Eukaryota; kingdom Metazoa; phylum Arthropoda; class Insecta; order Lepidoptera; family Hesperiidae; genus Carterocephalus; species Carterocephalus palaemon. The sequence continues at coordinate 12,559,214 of OX155653.1, read as the reverse complement.
CCCTCGTTATGTTATGAGATAGATAGAGACAGAGTGAGAGAGAGAGACGATGTGTCATAGATTTTGGATATGGAATGGACAGTGCGCTGAGAAGGGCGACGCCTCATTGATCCAGTGGTCGTAGCCTCGACTGCTAAGCCAGATTTCCTGGGTTCGATCCCCGGGTCGGGCAAAGTATAAGGAATTGGGTATTTCTAATTTGAAATTCCCATTAGTAACTCGGGAGTGTGTATTTGTGCCTTGTGCCCAGTGTATGGCAATAGGCTTACCACCTAAACGTAACTGGTGAAAGGTGGATGTACCTATACACACCTCTGTCTACCCCTTCGGAGAAATACAGGCGTTTCCAGTTTGATGTTATGTTATGAACACCATACGCATTGGTCTTCACTGTATGTAGACGTAGACTGTAGAAGACGAGTCAAATAAATAGAAAAAGCAACAGTTGATATAAATGCAAGTCCATTTCTCAATTCCCACTCCCTAACATAAGTAGAATAATGTACTGCCAACACAACTATAACTATAAGTAATCTGTCATAATTCAGTTGCCCAAACCCATATCAGTCGCGACACGTGCACGAGATACCTCGCGGCGCCATCTCTCGGGTTATTAATCAACTAGTGTTTGAGAAAGGTTTGTTTATTTAAATCCTAGCGAGGGGTCCGGCAAGGGTCGCAAGTAGATAGATTCGGGAACTGTATCTCTCCACGAAAGGGGCATTAGTTTACTTACACTAGATGAACAATATGAACATATAGTTATTAAAACTAATGTACATGCTGAAGAACGCTAATAGTAGCCTTGCTTCGCTATTAGTGGTAACCTGCCCGCCAAACTTCAACGTCTTTGTAAACCCAAGTATAGTCTCTCGACTTTGCAATGTACCTATTACAGACATTCTTTTTTCAATTTTAAACGAATTCGAAAATTTGATTTCCGATCTTACACGAAGGTATCTATATTTCTATACTAATACTCGTATTATAAAGAGGAAAGATTTGTTTGTAATGTTTTCACACAAAAACTACTGGACCGATTTCAAAAATCCTTTCACCATTAGAAAGCTGTATCTTGACTGAGTGACATAGGCTATATAATATTACTAGGTGTAAACGAAACTATTGTTATGTCTAATTCCACGCGAGCGAAGCTGCGGGCGTCCACTATTTATTAATATTTTTAACTCATATCCATAAAAAGTCAACATTTAACTTCAGGACCTAGGTAGTCCAACTCGTAAGCCTAACGACCGTACTTAATTAATGTAATGAATGGTATGAAAGGGTGAGTTAGGTCTATATTGGTGTTCCCTTATCGGCTTTAGGCAGCTCAAAACTTACGTCACTTGGCACCACACTCGTGTACAACAATGGGACGATAGGTTATAATGTTACCCATAACTTACCCTTCAAGCTACAGCTTTGTAAGCGGACGTAATTGCGTGAAAAAATCGCCTAATAGACACCACTGGTTGTAAGCAGGTGGCGTTGACTTGACTTGACTTGTTGTTATTCTGATGGACATGTTACTGATACCAGTATGACATAGGTACTAGGGTACGCCCACAGCTTCGCTCGCGTGGAGTTAGATTGAACCAGCTTGGTTGATGCTACTTATTCTCCTCCTGCACATTACAGGAAAAACTCTACCCTGTGAAACCCAAGGGAATCTTTCTTGTTTTATTGGTATCCCCTTCATGTTAATTAATCCGAATGAATTGTTTTTCATTACAACAATATACTTCTATTCACTTTAGCCAAAACTTTGATCCCATTTTCAACCCTTTGTAGGTTGAAAATTTAAAAACGCTGTACTTGCATCGGGGACAGATTAACATTTATTGTGCTCCGGTATAGATTTTATAATGTATTGTATTCTATGTGTGTCATCTCAGGAAGTATACAATCGGGATGGAAATATGTTGCGTGTTAGATTCTTATTAACTTAGGTATTTTACCTAGCGTAAGTCTTTGTTCCGCAATGAAAACAAACCACAGAACCTCCGCCGCCACTCAAAGGGTGGAACAATACTTCGGTAAATTAGTATTAACTAATTCTCGAGTCAATGGGGTCGGTTGCTGCGGCGGCTCAAGCGTGTTCCCGCAGCCTTTTGTTCTTGAGGTTCACTGTGTGTTTGCATGATTTAACCAGTTCCAAGTAACACACGGTACAGCCTACTGGGGGAAATTCAGCCTATCACTCGAGCTCTTGTTTAAAATACTATCGACCGATAATTACTGTGAAATGACGTGAGGAAACCTGCATTCCTGAGTTCTTGATTTGATAATATGACAATATAGTGTGTAAAGTCGACCAATCCGCAAAGCAAGTTGTAGGTGGTAGAACCTACACATATTTCACCACGGGCAGTGCCACTGCCATGTATATTTCTGTCGTATAATAAATCTATATATATAAAAGGAGAAGCTGACTGACTGACTGACTGACTGACTGACTGACTGACTGACAGACATTTCAACGCAGGGCCTAAACTATAAGAGTTAGAAACTTGAAATTTTGCCCAGGGGTTCCTTTTATAACGTAGGGGAGCACTAAGAAAGAATTTTTGAAAATTCACCTCCTAAGGGGGTAAAACGGGGGTGCAAAGTTAGTATGAAACTTTGCCGTTTTTGAAGTCAAGTGGGCAACCCGAACGCGGGCAGACGTCGTTAGTGGGTCTAATTCTACGCGAGCGGAGCTGCGGGCGTCCACTAGTTAGTACTAAAGCAATTCTATATTCCTCGTACATGGTAGAAGGAGAACGAGAAAGTTGAATCGAACAACGCTTTTTCCTTACCTTATCATTTCTACCAGTCAGCTCCTACCGCAAGCATCTCGTTTCTAAAAGAACACAAGTGTTTCGAATCCCATTTTAAAAGATACAACGTTCCCAACTTTGAATATAAAGGTGTATCGTTCTCGGCGAGCTTTGCTGTCGTGTAAACCAGCTAGCTTGGTTGCGCTCTCCGAGATCTTTATACGAACTTCGAGAGTTTTAAACAGGTGCAATATTGCATGTAACGCTGCGGTATGATCATAGATGCGGTATCTTTATGAAAAGGTCCAACTGAAAATCAGCGCTGTGGTTTTCAATAGTTGGCTGTAGCATTTCTGTTATGTTTGCAAGATTGTCAATTTAATTTGTATTAAAATCATTGTCAGAAATAAATGCATTTTAATTTCATTTCATTTTTATTCGAGCAGAGTAGCAGTAGCATGACAACTGTGACTGACTGAAAATACTTTAATAGGGACTAGGATATTGCTAAGCCCAGTTAGCAAAGATAATTAATGAGAACATTAGTTGGTCACTTCGTTAGTGGGTATGAGGACTGGGGACTGTTAGTGATAGTTAGTCCTGTTAGTTGGTGTTAGTAATAGTCCAGTCTAAGTCATAGACGTGTTTACCCTCTTCCGGGCTAACATGGTCGTCACTATAGAAGTGTAACCGGAAACCACACCTTCCCAACCCAACCGAATCACAAATGCTTTCCCAACCGGATCACAATTATAACACGGTAGAAATTGTACTAGTTACCGTGACTGGCGGTGGTACTGCCCCGGGCGAACTCTAAGTGAAACCAAATAGATAATTAATTGTATCGGGCGTTACTTTGCGGAGCTCCATTATTACAAACTAAGGAATAATCTACTTTGCAACAATCCGCGAACAAAAATGTATGGTGGTGTGTGTATACCTTCATGCACGCAGCACCTCCCTCCCTCCCACACGCAATCAATGAATACATACACCAACACACAGACCAACACGTGTTTCGCCCCAAAACAAGGCATTCAGGGTAAGTAGACTCCACGATAAAACCTATCTGGCGCCATATAGGCTCTACCAACTGAAATGAGTTTGCACGTCAAATATTCGCTCTATCTGATCCGGTTCTCAGTAAAATATGGACTACCCATTATTAAATTTTGTTACGAGAATATTAAGAAGGTACCTTACCAGCCAACAGAGCGGGCGCTCTCATAACTAACGAGCATCGACGACCAGTGGAAGCTTCCTCGGCGGTGGACGATTATACAATTTGTTGCTACTCGTATTTGTTGATTGAAATATCGACTGATTTACACTTAAAATATAACACTCGGTTGTGTTGTAGAAAATAGTAGATGTGCTATTTAGTTCATCACAACCCTTTCTTTGTCCCACTGTTGGGCTCGGGTCTCCTCTCAGAATAGGAGAGGGATTAGACCTTAGTCCACCACGCTGGCCAAAAGCGGATTGGCAGACTTCGCATACATACATTGTGATGAACTCTCAGGAATGCAGGTTTCCTCACGATGTGTCCTTCACCGTTATAGCAAGTGACATTTAATTTCTTAAATCGCACAAAACTTAGAAAAGTCATTGGTGCGTGCCACTGGTGTTTGAACCTGAACCGCTCGAGTGAGAGGCGAGTTCGATAGCCACTGGGCTGTCATAGCTACGAGTATATGATGTGCTATTTATGCGCAGTAAAAGTGGCACTGTATTTACCTATTGCTTTCTTTCGCGTCCGTACGTGACGTATTCTTACAAATTCTATTGTCACATAACATATTATCTATCTTTTCGTAAAACTTTACTAGGAAAGGTATATCACTATACAGTGGCATTTTCATATTTTTTTAGTAAAGAAATGGTTGGCCGTATAGGTGTGCAATGCGATCGAGTTTAACAGGGAGCTATGACTGTAATCGGCCTCTTGCTCGAAAGTGTCCGGGTTCAAATCCCCGATTATTTTCTACGATACGTGCATTAAAAACTTTACGGTATCTAGCTGTTACGGCAAAGGAAAACATAGTGAGGAAAACTGCATGTCATACGTTTTTCCATACTGCTACGAATACTTGAATAGCGTTATCTGACAATGTTTTTGTCACTATGACATTTGATTGCATGGAATCGCAGAAAAGTCATTGATACTTTGCTGTGGGATTTGAACCCGGAACTTCATGAGTAGGAGTACAAAGACCATCGTTTTTATTTTGTGGTACACGGTTGAAGTTCTACCAGTGGGTGTCACTGCTTTTATTCAAAATGTCAGCAAAATAACAGTCATCAAACTCCCAGAACTAAAGAACAAAAAAGTATACAAGTGCAGTCATAACTCCTTCCACGAGTAAGTTATGCAGATAACGAGATCCTCCAAAACATTTCGGAGTAAGCAGCTTAAGCTTCACTTGGCAAGTTTGGGAGCGCTGTTCTAATTTATTGTAATTACGGAAGACCCTTTACCCAATATTCTGTAGTTTCCACTCTTGTTCCTAAACAGTTCCCCGCTAATTCACGTTCACCCGCCTGGTTTATTCCATCCAGATTACTTCCTAAGAAACTGCTTTTCTGTGTCAAACTGAGTTTGTTCTTTTCGGTACATCCTTGGTAAAGTTTAGTCTGAGAGACACATTCACTAGTTGCTTTACGATCTCAAGGCTCTTGTTAGAGCTTCCTACGATCTATTGTCTAAAAACAGTTATTCTTAACCATCGTGTGTACCTACTATCACTATAAATTGGCAATTTTTCAGCGAAACACTTTAGTAGTAATTAGTAGTCACAACAATTTATGTAGGTAGGTACTTCGTCAACAGACAAAACCTAAACACCAGAAAAGGTCGATAAATAAGAGATTCACCTGATAAGCACAAAAATAGAACCTGAAAATTTCCAGCACATTTCCCAACCTTGGAGACAACGACAGAGCCGCAAACAATTACAATATTTAAAATACTTCACGGAATATCTTTCCGGTGGCTTACATCCCTGATAAGAGTCGACAGGCGGCCGACGGAGCATTAATTACGATCAGCGATCCTACACAAAACAAAGTTGAAGTTGATAATTTGCTGAGCGAAGATTCCGAGCGCTGTGCCAAAATGAATCAGCTTCGGCGAGCTCGAACAAAACATTGGTATCAGAGCGAGGTTTGCGGTGAGAGATTGTTACATCATTCTAGCAACAAATTCGGCTGTGATTTTGAGTGAGGCTGGAGTTAAACAATTGTCATTGATTTAATGACTACTACATGTTACGAATTTACAGCCGCCTAACAATTAACTTTATGGTAAAGGAGTAATTATCAGATACCAAAGTCAAAGTCAAAGTCAAATAATTTATTTCTTTTTTTTGATGATTGGACACGCTCAACGAAAGTGTAGGTAACTACAAACTACTTAAAGAAAAGATATAAAAGACTTCTACTTATTTTTATATCAGTTGTTCAGTATTAATATCTGGTGTTATTAAATTCTGAAAGTATTTAGGGGTCTATCCTGTGATTTTGCAAGAGTTTTATAAGTGACTAGCTCTCCCCGCTGTTTCTCCCGCGTCTAATGGTTTTCCGTCCAGACCTTAGAATTACCTCTGCCATCCAGTGATGGTTTGAAATATAGCCTTTATCAAAGGCAAGCTACACCAAAGATAACCTCTAATCAAATTCTAGCTTTACTCGCAATAGGCATGATGACATATTTTGAAATTGCCTTCTGTTATGTCTGTCTGGATGGTACACATCCAATATTTCAAAAAAATATAAACATTATTTCTGCAATAAATTAAGTTTTAACGCAAATTATTACAGTTTTTCCTATCTAATTTGAATTTAGCGCGAAAACGCTTGTAGATGTCATGGCGTCCGCTTTTAACGTCTCATTTCCAAATCGGCTGATGTAATAATTTCAGCAAATTGTCATATGGCCTATTCCGGGACCGTTCACGTAATCGAGTTTGTTAGTTAGGCTTAGGGTGTGTCCACACTAACCAAATGCGAATGTTGATCGAATAATGTCTTGTACCGAAGTGCTCTGGTTGAGACAATCTGAATAGTTCGGCGAGCAGTCAATGATTTGTTAGTCCTTCAGCCGAATACTGATTGTGGATTTAACATATTTGCTTGCAACTAGTACAGCCAACTGTGAATATTGAAGATTGTTCAGGGGTTGAGGAAGCAAATACTTTATTTCGGAGAATAGTCAGTATGGTTGGTTGGTTTTAAACTGTTCGATGTAGTCAAGATTGCATAGACCGCAACTCATAGAGACAGAGCAGGGCCTTGTTCTTGTCTCATAACAGAGAAGGCACGGAGCGTATTCCATTATGAATATTACTATCATAATTCGTCACACATCATTTATTCCGTCACAAATTAGATTTATATTCTGAGACGGGATTTTCTGAGATGCCTCTTGGCCATGCCATAGCCCAGTGCCTTTTCGATGCCCATGGTTCAAATCCCAGGTTAAAAAATCCAGGTAAAAAGTTTTCTAAGTAATGTGTAAATCGAACAAGGAAAATAAAAAGTACATTTATATCTGAGAAATCGCAATATTGTTCTTGAAAGCATGTCAAGCCTACCAATCCGTACTAGGCTAGTGAGTTTCCTGTAACCTTATCTTCCCATTCAGATAAGAGATCCACGTTCTAAACAGTGGGTCAGATGTTGTGGTGATGACTATCAAATATTTTTAATCCTAAAATTAGTCCTCTATCGTAGCCTAGTGTAGTAGTGTAGCCGCGCCTTAACTCGCAATAATGGATGGTAATGGAGAAACCTCATTGTAGGTTTTGGGGGCGGCAGCAAACTTTAATTGAATGGAGCCAGTCACAATCGTATGCAGCAAGTTCGGCTCGGCTTGATCTATACTCGGCGGCAGATTTGTTATTTGTGGAATGAGGAGCAATTTCAAAGTTTTGACTCCATTACGGGACCATTTTAAGCAGAATTCAAACTAGTTGGTGTTTAGTAAGCACTTACATTGTCTATAAATATGCAGAGAAACTCCTTAATTTGTTGGGCACGAGTTGTTCCAGCAGTTTTGACTTAGTAGGTACATTGTTTCAAGGGATCTCTTTTAGTATCATTTAGTGGTATTGTTTTATTATAATTATAAATATAACAAAATGTTAGAAGATGCATGAAATTCAATTAATTATTTATTTGTTTAGCAGTTACCGTACACACAGAAACATCATAGGAAACCTAATGATCATAATATGAAGAACAGAAACATAAAGAACTAGCAGTTATAATATTTAAAATATTTTTTTATTTTTTTGACTTGTCTGTGGAAGAACTAAGTCGTATATGAAAAGTCAACGTTAGATGGGATCTTGAATCCTTGGATCCCACTACAACTGGAAGCGATTAAATGCATGGACTAGTATATTACATGCTGTTGAATCTCAGAGGAGGATAATTGTCCTTATACATATATGTATTGAAGTACTGAAGGAGAACGTGTGATGCAGATTCTGTGTTAGACATCGTATTACAATTGAACATACAAAAAATACCACTTAATGTTATCTCGAATTAATTTATCTCTAACAACTAAGAAACACAACTCGAAGAACCGTAGCTATTACTTCGGAAGTCATATCACGAGTCGGACGGAGTCCTCGCAACTCGACTAACTAAAGATCCAAACTTTGCGAATCTGGAAAGTCTTACACGCTAAGCGACGTGTCGGGAAACAAAACAACCGTCCGTAATCGAATCTGGGTCCGCTAATACAGTCTCTGATCGGGAAGTATCACAACTTTTAAGCGTCTTAGACCCCAGATTAGTTTTTGCTGTAAAAAGTTCACGAAACGAAGCTCTGGATCCGCTACGGTTTCATTCTACAAAACATCCTATCTCAAATTGAATGGATATTTATTTTGCACTTTATTCCGATGCTTATAGAGTGGAGGTTTTAGTAAAGGGAAATATTCTAAACCGTTTATGGATGAACGGAATTGCATCGAGCATCATCAAAGCGCTCGCCGCATTCTTGGCAAGAAGCAACAGTTTGTTGATGATAGTTTGTTGTTTGGTTCAGATTGTTGACCGCCGGGTTTTGTAATTAAAAGTTTTTCAGACAAAGGAGCGATGTCTTTGTAGAGGCTTGCAATTCGATGGTAATTGATTAACATGCCGAGGTAGATTTGTAGACTATAAATAGATTTTGAAATCCTAAATCTATTGGAAAATTCATGAAGTGCCAATTCAAAAAGGATGATGTACATTTCGTCCTACAATTTAGGTTTTCATTTTGATGAAATTGTTTATTTATGTAGCTATTTATGTAGCTCCCAATTATTTTTTTACGAACGAATACTTTGTATTTGAAGTTAGGTATAACATCAAACACCTATTAATATTATGACTGTTAAGTTTTAAGCTGAACTATAAACAAATTTCTTCGATACCTACCTATGTAAGAATCTCATCTCAAACTCATGTTCGGGAGTTTTCGGGAGGGAGGGAGGGGGTTCCCCAACGGAAACATGAAACCCAGACCCATTAGACAGGATCACTTTGTCAAAATTTGATAATTTAAAAAAATCTGTAATTTAAATGTCCGTGCTTCGGAGGTATATTTAGTGGTTGATCCCGGCTGTTTTCAACTGTAAATCAATTTTCAAGCCTTGTCGAATACCTTCCTCTGGCTTGAGAACATTCTAACTACCACTAAGCCTTTCACCAGTGGTGAAAAATGCTCTAGACCTTCCTCAGCTGTGATACAGTCACACCCGTGCCTAACAGTGGCATATGGGTTGTAAGCTAAAGGACTTTAATGCCAAATAACACGCATAAGATGATAATCTTGTATCCGTGTAAAAATCCACGTACACCAGAATACATTTGGGCGGCATTAGCTCTCTCCCTATCTCGAGAACGACACAACTTTAATGAAATTCTTGTAAACCAACGCTACCTGCGCGAGCTTCTGTTTTAAACTTCACCTTGCCTCCTTTGAGCTGGTTTGAAAGCCAATTCCATGGAATATTCTCGAAACGAGGTGTAAGTTCTTATTATTACCATCAGTTTAATTTAACCCATTCTTCTTGTTATACGTGTAGTTATATGCAATGTCCTTATATTGTATTATCGTTATCATCAATTATTAAATGAAGAGCTTTTTTTGATATCCTCCCCTATAGATAACACATTGTCATCAAAATTTTAGTTGTGATGTTTTGTGACAAATAAAATTTTGTAAGTATAATTTTTATAACGGAACTAAAAAGGTAACATTTGTACCGAAACTATGCCCTATTCGAAACTTGTAAGGGTAGACCAATAGACCATCCGCGGGTCGGAAACTTACAAGCAGTCTCAGTCCCCCTTGTGCGAAGTTCAATAAACTTATTAAGGTGAACTTAGACAGAAAGTTTGCCCTTTCCTTGGAGTCACGACCCAAAGTAAGCATTAGTCGGGCGGGCTCAACCAGACTACGAGTAGCTAGGGTCCTACCTACTGTCATCTCTGCATTATATTTGGTTGCAATTCTGTATAGATGCACCGGTAGCACTTTCTTTTTTAGAAGAAGATTGATAGAGACTCATAAGAGTGTCACTGATGTATTGCTACTCTTGAGGTTCCCTTTAGATAATACGAATAACTTGTTTTTTAAACAACAAAATATTGTTTAATTAAAAGAGCAGCGTGTATTTCCCCTAAGTGGTAAGCAGAGGCGTGTTGTATTATCTTTGTTATAATTTAAGTCCTATGTTTTTTCTAAGATCTTTTTTCTTTCGTTTTTTTTGTACTATTGTTTTTTTTCTTAAAATTTAAGTTTATGTTTGTTTTTTGTTTTTTATTATAATGCTCAGCTCTCTGGTGTAAATAAATATATTTCGATTCTATTCTATTCTAGTACACGCAGTTTTCAGAAGCAATGTTTTTAATCCCATTTAATAAATAGGCCTATTGCAATACACCAAGAACTCCGGACTCCGAGAAGCTACCGGGCATTTCAAGTCAGAAAACCAATTGAAAAGGAAGAAGCTAATGTGGGCTCTTCAGTGCGGTAGACGTGTGGCATCACAAAAACCATCACGTAGATTTGGCTAACCGCACTTGAATTTAGTTATTGTTGCCGAAAATCGCTCTCTTAATAACCCACGTATATTATCACCGTGCTCGTACCCCGGCGATTTAAACATTTCACGAAGCAGCCGTTAGGGGGCGTCCTCTAGCGAGTTATGGCACTAATAGCGGGATGTATGAAAACAGCGGGTCGGTGCAGCGATAACTGTTAGTCTCAGTTATGTCCGGTAGCGAGGCCGCGCGCTGCGTGACAGGAGGAGCGGTTTTGAGGATTTTAAATGTATAGTCCTGCAGTCATCGCCTGTTTTTTTTAGTGAGTAATAACAGGCTGAATTTTCGTGAGCAGGTTCGGTTCGCGAGACGCCCAAGTTCTTCTTCTGACAAGTCTCGGTAGAGGTAGCTAATGTAGTGCGCAGGTATAGAACATGTCGATTTGGTGGGGTGTAGAAATTGTCTGAATAACCGCATGGTTTTTTTTTTATATTGAGGTAATTGGACGGTAAACTCCGAAAAACAATTGTCCTACAAATCGGATGGCTTGACTCGAGCGTCCTACACTCCGAATATGTTCAAATAACAAGATCATCAAATTTATTGATAATATTTTGCTGATATTTTGTATGAAGCTTAATAAATATTTGTACAATCAAATGGTCACACAATCCTTTAAATGTCGTGGTACGATTTCCCAGTCCTACGTTTAGAAGTTGTCCATTCTACGGTAAGACTTTTTGTAACTAGGTGTAAACGAAACAATTATTATAGTCTTATTCCACCCGAGCGAAGCTGCGGGCGCCCACTACTGTTATTTAATTTGCAACGGGATATCTTGACACCTGATCCTGTTCAGACATTCGGTCGGTCCCGTCGTCCTCTCCCGCCGCTGCCGCCACCCAGTCCCCGCCCGCTCCAGCACGGACTGCGGCGCAAGACGTGCCCGTAATAACGGCAAATTGCCGTCAAATTGTCGGCGGCCGAACCAATTTGCTGGTCGCCGCCGCGCCAATAACTCACGTCTTTGTCTCCAGATATTAACTATCTGTGCCTCCGCCGCCTTCATTAAACCCGCTTCGCTCGAGCTCGGATGCTACAAGCGAAATACACAAGACGCGCTAGCCGATCGCACGATATCGAGAGTTATTAAGTCAGGCTTCAAATGAAGTTGGCAGCTTAATAATTTCTCTTTTTTTAATAAGCGCCTACTCCTAAGGCTAAGATATGTTGTTATCGGCGTATTAACGCAGTGAGAAAGGAGCACCGTGGGGTCTTAGTCGGTAGGAGTCCGACATAATCCCCCGTGGCCACCGCCATGGAAGGAATATCCATGAGGATTTCCCCATGTTAAAAAAAGGCCTGTTTTGCAGGTGGCAAAATCATTCTAAAAAAACCGCCAAATCTCAAGAATCAATTTAACCAACAAATGGTAATCCTTTAGTCTATCTTTCTATCTATCACTTTCTATATGACATCGATATTAAAAGGTAAATTGGACTGGTTCAGCTCAATTAAGCGCCATACCAATCGTAAATTAAGGCGAAGTTCAACAAAAGGCCAAGCGTCGTAATCCGCGCGCCATAAGCTGATATCTTAAACAAATTGTCTCCAAATGGTCTGTTAATAATCTCTTAAGCGGATCCGAAAACAACGTGCGAATCATCCAATAAACGGAGCCGTCGGCCGATTGGGGTGAGCCTTTGAATTTTGGGCCCGCTATCGTTGAGTAGACATTTCTATTAATTTAGGTTCTGATGTCTTTGGATAAACTATTAGGCGTTTGTTCATTAATAAGTTGTATGGTTTGTTCAACCTAAAGAGTCAATATCGTATTATAGTCTGAATCTTGAAGAAGAAACGTATATTAACTATTAACGTGGTTGCTTTCGCAATGTCCATGAACATTGTGGCTGCAATTTCTATGCATTCTATCTGTAATTTATAACTGGTTTATATAGTACCGTCTAAACTAGGTCAGATTATAATTTAATATTGTTATATTGTCATCAGGTCTTAACTTCTATTGATAGATTCTCTCCATTACCTAACATCACGTCTGTAGTTTCCCGAAGGGGTGGACGGTGTATACATTTAATCAGTTCTGTTGTAAATGGTAGTGGGCCTATTGAAATCCACAAATATAGATAACAAGTTAGGAATTTCAAGTTAGAAAAACCGAATAATACTTTGCCCGACCCGGGGATCAAACCTAGGACCCTTAGGTTAGCAGACACGCTTGAGTCCACTAGAACAACGAGGTAGATTCAATTGATTTCAGATACTTCACCCATTAAGTGGTATAATTGCGGATCCCTGGTAGGTACTAATAGGACATCAACAAAATCTATTATTCCATATCGTGTCAACATTTTTAAACTGGGATATCAAAACCACTTACTGCAGCTGAGTTCCCGGATTGTGTATTCGGTTTCATATTCGCGGTGGCGTTTTTGACGTGGCTCTTCTGAAGGTGAGGAAATGTTGGTAAGTTTTCACTTTATAAAGTGGAGTAAAGATAAAGTGAGCGCTAATCCGTCTTGAAACATGTTGAAGATTGGAGGAGCTGCTTGCTATAAAGCACTTATAACTACTGCTGTATTATACAAGAGCGATATAGTTTCTGTGTGATCTTGTGGTAACGATAATGTGAGATTAGCTACTAAATATCTGATGCACTGAACAGATTCAGTAAATAGTCTTCAGTTTTCTAATAGTAAATAGTAGAATTCTAAATACCAGAATGTGCTCTAGAATATTTTTTTCTGATAAAAATGTGAAATTATTGTTATAACTTAATTGTAGCTGGAATTCATCTAGTCGTTGAGTCGCTTTATCAGCGAGCGCTACCCCGATGATTCGAGATCCACGTTTTCAGCCAAAAGAATATCGATTTCAAACAGAATATCGATTTATCTATAGTAATATTATAAGAAGTGTTTTATTCAAATTGTATATTCCAAGCGAGCAAAGGAAGTCTGAAGGAAATGAAGAAAATATCGACATGGAATTGTATTTTTCAGTAGTATTAACCTACTTCCTTCTGAGGTTTTTCGTTAGATCACGTTATGCTTCTTTTTATTTAATCTCCGAATATTTTTCGCTGTGTGTGCTAAACTTACGCTGTGATTTTGTGCGACATGCTGGCTTTGGGCTAATATTTCCAACTAAGCCTGTATTTCCGATCCAACTATTGAGTCATGTGAGAAATTTGACAATTGTGAGTCACTTTTTTTTAAATGGATACAAGATAGCAAACGAGCTTGCAGCACCACCCATCCGCTGCCGCCCATGACAACTGTGACTGACTTTGAACAACACTCAATTAGGGACTGGTTAGTCCAATTAGTTGAGAGAGATACTTAGAACATTAGTTGGTCAATTCGCTAGTAGGTATGAGCACTGGGGACTGTTAGTGATAGTTAGTCCTGTTAGTTGGTGTTAGTAATAGTCTAGTTAATACTTGTTAGTAGGAGTCTCGTTCTAAAGTTAGTCACAGATGTGTTGCTACCCTTGAGGACTAAGATGGTGGCCTCTAAAGAGTAACTTCTCACTTGACTAAATAATGGGGGGTTAATATACGGCGATTGGTTAGATAAGTATTGTTAGAGACAACTAGTCCTGTTCGTTGATGTTAGTAAGTGTATGTGTGTATGGCTGCCACTAAAAAACCACACTTTTCCAATTGTCAATTGTGTTGCAATTGGAAAAGTGTGTTTTTTTTTAAAACAGCATTTTCCTTAAAACATGGCATATAAATGATATTTGCTATCTTTGCGACGATTGATTTAACTTCCGAAGCATAAAAAATTAGGTACTGGTCCGTCAGGACACCTTTTTTTTTTTTTTTTTTACGAGTGGGAAACCTTGAAAAGGTACCCGGACGTCGTTGGCAGCGACGCCGGGTTATGTGGGACTTTCACCCACTAAAACCCACTCGGTGGCCTACTCCGGCGCTACAGGAGGGCTCCGTGATCTCTTGTAGAACGCGCCGGTGCCCTCCAGCGCTGCGCCCAAGACGGGCTCTTCCCGGTTTCACAACGCTGTGCAGCCACAAACAGCGTCGTCTTTCCCGGGGTCACATCGATGGACGGTTCGAGCTCCCCCTCTCACCGCCCGCAACCCCAGAAGTCCCCTTTTAGTCGCCTTTTACGACAGGCAGGGGCTACCGTAGCACTATTCTGGTCCCGAGCTACAGGGCCTACCGTACAAACAAACAAAATAAAAAAATACTCTTTATTTATACACCGAATACATAATAATGAGGGACGCTACCGCCAGCATTATACTTTGTAAACCACATCAATATCGGAATATTCTCGATCCTCGCACACAGGCCGGTTTAGCATAATCTATTAGGCGAGTTTATGTCCGCGGCCAGGATAGGCGGGCTTCGGCGGATTTGGCCCTATCACCGATTTAATTATACCACACCTACGCCGTGAAATATTGTATGTGGCCAGATTTGCTACATGCGGGGCATTTCGGTATATTTAAGTTGATTTAAAAAAAAAAATTTTGGGGTAAAGAAAAGCCTCTACGAGCTAGAAAGATCTATGTTTGTTAATTATTGCTTGCTACCACCTAGCAGGTAGCAAGCAATAATTTTCATGCAGCTATTTTGTGACTTTTACTAAATTTATTTTCTTCGTTTCTGATATTGGAAAGTTCTGTAGTTTCAGGTATACGGGTAGGTCTATGTCATTGATAGTGGAAATGTGGCTATTCATCGTAGTTTGGTTCATCGCTTCTCGATCTTAATAGTCTCAAGCAGGTCGGCATGCACTGAAATGAACCAATGAAAATGAACCAATGAAACGAAGTCAAGTGCCAAATCACACTTACCCAGCGTAGTGGACTTAGGCCTAACTCCTCCCATTCCTACAGGAGACCCGCGTCCAGCAATTGGATAAAGAAAATGTTGTTGTGGGTGACACCCATATAACTGCTGGTCTAGACCAAGGGGGATTATCACTAACGGTCGATATGTCTCGGGCCATGCGTCCACGAGCGCTTCAAGAAGATATCGCCCCTCACAAATGATCCATAACTTTATATTATTTCGCTCCTAATAATGTCTACTCGCGTAAACAATACTCCTCATTCCAGCCAACCAACAACAACATGATATCCAACAAAACCATTTTGTTACCTCGCTCCGCACACAATTACCGTTATGGTCGCTAATTTTGACACAAATATAAACGGCGCGTACCGTTTACACTTATTTATGAGTGCGGTACAATTTATTCGGCGTATCTTTCAAAGTTCATAATTGCATTAGGCGCCCGCAACGCTAAATCAGGGCCCGAATGAACGTAAAGTGCCGTGTGTTTAAATATACGAGTATTTTGCTAATTATATGTGATATTAAATGGGTTGTTTAACGAACACGTTGTCTAAATGAGTGATGAAAGCCAAGTTATATGGGTGGGTCTAGAAGCTAACATAAGGAGCATACGGTCATAACATTTTTTTTTTTAACAATTAGCCGGCTTTTATTCCAAATCATTTCAATCCAAAGCATTTATTCATATCATGGTATGGTGAATTAAGGTATTAATATTGTGTACGGAAAGTGCATTGTCTGTAAAAGCAAGCAAAATTTCGCATTGCTTACCAACTGAAAGTTCCGATTTTGGTAGAAAGTTGGATGTAGGAATGTCAGTCAGTAGCAAACAACCGCTCTCAAGTTCTTTGTGACAGGTTGATAATTATACTACAACTTGTTATCTATACTAATATTATAAAGAGGAAACATTTGTTTGTAATGTATTCACACAAAAACTACTGGACCGATTTCAAAAATTCTTTCACCATTAGAAAGCTGCATTTTCACTGAGCTACATAGGCTATATAATATTACTAGGTGTAAACGAAACTATTGTTATGCCTAATTCTACGCGAGCTAAGAAACGTACCTAGTGGACGCTTCTTAGTAAATAAAGTAGGTGTGTTTCGATTTATGAAATTAAATGTCACTTGCTGTAAGTAACGGTGACGGACACGTCGTGAGGAAACCTGCATTCCTGAGAGTTCTTCATAATGTTCTTGAAGGCATGACGAAAGAAAGAAAGTAAGAAAGTTTATGAAAGTTATAAGAGCAAAATGGGTCCGCACTCAGCATAATTGTCATGGGACAACAAGGATCCATGACGCTGATTTTCAGTGCGGCCGTGGAGGACTTATTATGTACTTGCTTTAACTGACTCATTCAATTAACTCTGAGGCCTAATGTCGGGTTAAAATCTGAACCCTCTCGCGATGCACCAAACAAAGAAAACAAGGACCTGCTGCGTCCTGACCTACTTGTATTCGTTTCTTCGACAAATCCTCAATCAATTGCGATCGAATTATTTAGATTTGGAATATGGTACGAGTCACATAACGTGTACTTATGCAAATAACGGGCGGGGAACGACGGGGGAGAAACAATCGGTTTACTGCGAGATTTGTGTCGTGAGCGGAATAGGGTTGAGCGCGGCGAGTTATTTGTGCCGCGAGCTCAATAGGGTTGACACATACGCAAGCTTACGTGTTTTTCCAAAGATTTAGAAAAGTTTTTGCGTTCATAGCACACGTAGACACGTCTGTATTACTCTCCTAAGTCCTCGAGTAACCGGAAGGTAACGAGAGGGTAAACGGAATATTGGCTGCCCTCAAACCAGATAGACTGGAGCTGATGAAGACGACGGATCCTCTGGAGGAGAAGCGAAGATTAAGAGAGGCATATGTCCAACACAGGACTTTAATAGACTTTTTTTAAAGATATAATATGGGAAACGGGCTTGCAGCACCACAGATCCGCTGCCGTTCATGATAAACTGTGACTGACTTAGAACAAGACTCAAATAGGGACTGGTACGGTTAGTCCAGTTAGCTGGGAGAGTCAATAAGAACATTAGTTGGTCAGATAGACTGTTGGGTGGATTACTCTGAAGATATAGTATAGCTATTATGTACCTAAGCATGTCTTGAATGTCAATTTAATTCTGTGTATCTGAAAAAAGCATCATTCACATAGGACTAGCTTCAGCTCGGGCAAGCTGTTCTACAGAGGTCCGGTTACAGTTTTCTAGAGGCGACCATCTTAATCATGAAGTGTAGCAACGCATTTACGACCGAAATAAAACGAGATTTTCACGAGTCTCGGCCCAAGGCCTGTCACAGTTGTCATGCGGCAGTGCTGTAACCCCTCCACCAATCCGAATTGGAGCAGCGTGGTGGAGTATGCTCTAGACCTCCCGCAGCTGCGTCTGTGGGGGAGACCCGTGCTTAGCAGAGGGACGTGTATGGGTCGCAGCAATTGACGAGCCGATAAGTTCGAACTTAATCACTCCCCAACTCACTTAACCCCCGAACGAGTGGTAGGCTGCCCCGAGAACACTCGCATCCATATTCCCGGCACGCAATGAATCTTCCCGTAATCCTTTCGGCGGCTTAGCGCCTCGCGGCCCGCGGCGCCGACGCCGATTGTTTCAGTTAACACCCGGCTCGCAAGAAGTGCGGAGAAATAAGAAAAGGCCTAAATGGAAAAGCGCGGCGGAATAGCCGCTTACGCTGACACGTCGGGTTTTTCTCTCCGATAGTCGGATCCGATAGTCTCAACAGACAATTGGATCCGACTATCGGATATGGTAAAAAAACCGGCCAAGTGCGAGTCGGACTCACGAAGCGTTCCGTACCATTATCTATAAAAAACGGCAAAAAATCATGTATGTTGTATGATTTTTTAGTATTTGTTGTTATAGCAGCAGCAGAAATACACCATCTGTGAACATTTCAACTGTCTAACTATCACGGTTAATGAGGAATATCTCTTGATAGCTACTTAGCTTACGTAACTACAGTAGTTTGAAAGGTGAGTCAAAACCGGTGGTCAATTAAGAGGGGCCGCCGACCGGACCTCAATTAGGTAATTTCCGGGTAGAATACTGACTTGGGCACTGGCTCTTCTGAACCGAGTAACAAATGGATGGAATTCATTGAAATGTTTCTCGTGGTGTCATTATCATTCGATGACTGAAACACACTAACGAACTAACCAACTAATGTTCTAATTAACTCTCTCAACTAATTGGACTAACCAATCCCAGTCCCTAATTGAATCTTGTTCAAAGTCAGTCACAGTGGCGGTAGCGGACGGGTGGTGCTGCAAGCTCGTTTGCTATCTTGTATCCATAAAAAAAACACGCCCAATGACCTGAAAGTGAATACTCAAGAAGTTGGCGGTGTCAGATGTGTTGATGTCCTTAATGATCATAATTACTTAAAATCAATTAAAACACGTCAGAAATAGTACTGGCTACGCTGTAGGGCGGTGATTCTGACTGTTCTGTGGTTCTGCTCTTGGCGAACTATAGTATCTAAAGAACCTATAAAGGTTTCATATATGGGCTCTACTATAAATAACTGCCTAAAAACGAAACCAGATCGAGATATTTTATTCAGTTGTTTCCATGTTCGTCCGTAAAAGTAACTAACCAAAGGATTTTTCGCATCCAAACTCTTTTTTGAATTTATCCTCATATTTGATCAACAAATTCCAACGTTGAACCGAAAAACGTAATTGAAATTCCATGCTGATTCGAATGTCGAACAATGCAAACACGACGCGCGGGTGCCTACATACTAATTCAAATATCGAATACAGGAAGACAGTTGATTCGGGCGGGAAAAATAACGAATGGGTAGAAGGGTACAGACTAAACAGGGAGTGATTTATTTCGTGCGCGGAATAAAATGTAAAGGCGGGCTAATGGACTCCCGCTGATCATTGCTTGCGTACGCGTAATTTGATTGCAAAGATCCAACGTCTTTATTAGGTATTTTGTAGTAGATATTATTAATCCGATTATTCTAATATTAAATTTAAAAAAAAAACGATCAAATAATTTACAGTGAAGAAATTTTACACTCGCTTATCTATAGGTCTAATATTGTTTCTACAATTCCGAAAGGAATTGGTTGAAAACAAATTAACCGATTTATTTAATAATTCAAATTTTACTTAAAGTTTCAGATTCACAGGATTTCTTAATTGACGACTGTTCCTATTTTACTAAGGTCTTGTAAATCAACCGCCAGCCCTGCGTGGGCATAAGTTAAGCGGCATTAAGTAGTGGAAAAACAATGATAATTGGGAGAAGAGTAAACAGGATAAGATTTATTTCGTGACTCTCCTAACGAGACATTTATTTATTTATTTATTTTAATTTTTGTAAAACCTTAATAATTAAAGGTTACAAAGGGCACACATAATGCCATATGGCATTTTCTTCCAGTTAGCCCCGGGTGTTGGTGAGAATGCTATGGCAGGTAAACAAAATAGAGGTAAAACAATAAAAATAATTTAAATAAAACAAAAAAATAATAATATTGAGAGCAAAATAAAAACCGCATACATAAAATACTTAATACGTAGATAAAACTGATACATATATGAATATAAAGTTAAGTAAAAAAAAAAAAAATATTTTAATGTTAACGTACAAAATTACACACATACATACTTACACTATATGTAAATACATATATACATATTATATACACACATAAATACATACATACATACATACATACATACATACATACATACATACATACATACATACATACATACATACATACATACATACATGCATACATACATACAAATACATACATAAAAATAAAATAATGATAATAAAATAAAATAAAAACTTAGATTGGTTTCACTAGAAATAGCTCAGGCGGTAGGTTGGCAACAAAGGTAATGTTCCCGGACTAACTTTTTAAACTTAAACCTGCTAGGGGCTTTCCGGATATCAACGGGTAGGGCGTTCCAGAGCAGTATAGCCTGAACGGTGAAGGAGTAGTGCATGAAATCACTGGAGAAACTAGGTAAGTTAATTTTCATGAATTGCGATGAGCGTAGTTCTCTGTCATTATATGGACGGAAGAACTGAAAATTTTCCTTAAGATAAGAAGGAGAAGTTGGTTCGTGTAGAATTGAGTACAAAACCAAGAGAATTCTGGAGTAACGCCTGTGACGAATAGTAAGCCATTTAAGCTGGCTTCGAAAATGAGATACATGGTCGTATTTGCGCAAATTGAAAATAAAACGAATACAATTATTAAGCAGGCGCTCCAGTTTATCAAGAAGTTGTTCAGTTAGATCTGGGCAACACGTATCGGCGTAATCGATCATGGGTAGCACGAGGCTTTGCACGAGCATGACCTTAGTGGCATGCGGTAGGAATCTCCGAAGTCGATAAAGCGATTGAAGAGTTGAATTAACCTTGCGACATACGTCAGTGACATGCACTTTCCAGCTCAAGGTACTATCCAGCATTAATCCGAGGCTCTTTACAGAGGTGCTTAGTGGTATAATAGTATCATTATAAACGATGTCAGGTAGATTAACCGTATTGATCCTGGACATAAGCCTCGAGCTACCCACTATGACCGCCTGACATTTGAGAGGATTAACAGCCACCCCATAGTTATCTGACCAGTTCTTAACTGCCATTAGATTCCGGTTAATAGCTCTAATAGCGCTATCAAGGTCTTCAATGCTACTTTGGACATAAAGTTGCAGATCATCAGCATAAAGATGGTACGAACAATCAAAAAGAGTGGTGATAGAGTTAATAAACAACGAAAAAAGTAACGGAGATAGTATACCGCCTTGCGGAACGCCATTCTTAAGATCAGCCCACGTAGAGCTTTTCTGCTCAAAGCGCACTGACTGCTGACGACCGCGAAGATAGGATGAAAACCACAAAATTGAAGTTGGATCGAAGTTAAGATGGGTAAGGAATGCTAGAAGGATATCGTGGTCGACAGTATTAAACGCATTCGAAAAGTCAATGAGTACCACTACAGTTACTTTTCTGGCGTCCATACCTGCACGTATATCATCGGTGATTTTGATTAAAGCTGTAGTGGTGCTATGACTAGGACGGAACCCAGACTGGTATGTACACAGTAGGTTATGCTTAGATACAAACGAAGAGAGCTGTCTATGCACGCAGGCTTCTAGGACCTTAGAGAGGAACGGGAGGATTGAGATTGGACGTAGGTGATTTGGAAGGGTAGGATTCGGGGTTTTAGGAAGTGGACGCACAAAGGCCTTTTTCCACATAGTGGGATACTGTCCAGAACATAAAGAGCTGTTGATTATTTCAACTATCATAGGTAAAAGAAAATCAAGAACAGGAACTACCATATTTCTACTAATTCCATCGAATCCAACAGCCTTGGAATGAATGGCTAAGATACTCCTCCTTACTTCCATCTGATTCACTGGCTTAAGTTGAAAGGTCGGAGTATTAAGCGGTGGCAAAGAACCGATTGAAGATAGAGATTGAGTTTTAAGAGAAGCGTCCATTAGCAAAGAGGAGGCAAAGTGTTTATTTATAGTGTCGGGATCAAGGAAAGGGTCAAAGTTGTAATTTTGTGGTTTTCCAAACCCCAAGGATTTGAGAAATTTCCAAACATTAGAAGGAGAAGAATTTGAAATACTTTCATGAATATGTCGGCGTTTAGCTGTTCGCACCATCTGATTGCAACGATTTCTAGCCACCTTGTAAACTGCCCAATTCGCATCACTTCGATCTTTTTTAAATGCACGAAACGCTCTGTCCCGTCTTCTCATAGCCATCAAGACACCCCTGGATATCCAAGGAGCAGGGGGATACTTCAGTCGAACTCTTCTAAGAGGTGCATGAGCGTCGTACAGTTTAATTATAATATTATTGAAAGCGTAGATTTTATCGTCAACGCACGATGCATCCCTAAAAGATTCGAGGTTAATTGCTGATGCATCAGTTCTTATTTTGTCGAGATCAATCTTTTTGAGATTCCTCATGAGTATAACCGTTGGTTTATGCTTAGGAGGTCTTAAGCAATAGGAGGTATATATAAGATCATGACGTGAGAAGCCAGGAGCAGATAGTTGTCCATAAGACTTAACGAGTTCCGGGGAAGACGTCAACATGACGTCAAGCCAGGTTGGTTCCGTCTGTATGTTGTGATGCGTTGCTTTCAATGGCAAAACAGTGAGATTGACTGATTTAACAATAGCATGTAATTTTTGGGCACGAGAAGAACTCTTAAGCAGGTCAGTATTAAAATCACCCATGATTATGTAATGTGAATACTCAGATCCAACAGAGTCAAATGCTGTTTCTAATGAAGAAAAATAATCAGTGGAGGGAGGACAATATACTACGCCTAGAAGCACCCGAATACCGTTGACATCGAGCTCCAGAAATAGATATTCAGCTGTCGCCGAGTACTGTGCTGATGAGGCTAGAACTACTCGATGGGGTATTGATGCACGAACGTACATACAAACACCGCCGCCGACAGCCCCTACCCTGTCATTACGAAGGAGGATGAAATCTTTAAGAGGAAATAGACTAGATTGCAGTGATGGCTTAAGCCAACTTTCAGATACCAGCACAGCATGTATATAGTCTACAGTAAATATACTTTCTAATTCAGAATAATGGGCAGGTATGCTCTGAGCGTTTATGTGACATACATTCAAACATTTCCTGTTGCCTTCCAGTGCAGTAGCTAATTCCTCCTTGAGTAAAGGATCAGTGTTAATAGAGTTATCGTCACAGGAAGCAAAAGAGACATCCGAGCTTCTAGCAGAGTAAAACGAATCATCATTTGACATTATATAACAATAAAAAAATAAGAAAATATATAAATATAAATAGAAAAGTAAATATAAATATATGACAAAAAATAATATAATATATATATATATATATATATCTATATAAGATAAACTAGATAAATAATAATAATAAATCAACAAATGCAAAACTGCCTACTAATAATTGATAGGCTTTAAGTTACTTAAATCTAATCTACTCCACACCAACCCCGCAACTAACAGCTTACATAAAATAATACACAAAATTCAATACAGACTCATACAACCATGAACTTAACTAAAAATATAAACTTATCTAAAAATTTAAACGTAAATAGAAAAGAAAAAGCAAAAAAAAATGTTTTGACACCTTTGGTGACGCAGTAAGGCCATAACGGTTACCGGTGTCCATTTTTCATACAATTTTGCAACTAAAGTTCTTCTAAAAAACTTCGAATCGATTAACATGACAATTAATTTAAAGTTTTTGATTTAAATACATTATTAATAACACAAATTTAACTATCTTCTATTCCAGACATTTACATTGTCTATTCCTGTGGCAGAATGTAATATTTATCTTGTACTAATTGTCATAAGTCGACAATAATTGTTCTACACAGATACTCAATTTATGGTTAATTATAACAACAACAAAACACAACTTATTAACATAAGAATACATTTTTTACACAGAACTCCTTGGTGAATCTATTCTGTGACGTAAACAATGATGAAGTTTATGAAACAAGTTCAAATTAGTCCTAATACATTGTCATGTTAATTTCGAGAATTTCCACTTCAGTACTATCTGAACTAGCGATTTTTATTTCATGGGTCTTACATAATATTACTTATGGTAGAACAGAGATTAAAACTAATAATAACAAAATAAGAATAGGAAGTTAATTCACACACATACTCGTGAATTTAAAGCAAAATAATTAAGGATTATGTACTAATCATATGGAAACAGTATGCTTATAAGTTATTGTGAGTATATTGTGAAGTAAAAACCCTAGATCAGTAGTGCAGGTGATTATTATAAATTTATTAGGTTTATGAACAGAGATTAAAACTAATATTAACAAAATAAGAATAGGAAGTTAATTCACACACATACTCGTAAATTTAAAGCAAAATAATTAAGGAATAAGTACTAATCATATGGAAATAGTATGCTTATATATAGGTTATGTGAGTATATTCTGAAGTAAAAACCCTAGATCAGTAGTGCAGGTGATTATTGAGTGAGAGAAGTGAAATTAACTTGAATGCATCAACTACATGATAGTCCTACAGATAAGAAAAATTAGATTTGATATTCATATTAAGGCCAGTTGCTACTTATTAACAATTATGAGAAAATTATTCTGTCTATAAGTAGGTATATGATATGCTAACATGTGAACAAAGTTAGTTTATTTCTTTTGTGGTCTGCGCTTAGCTTTGGGTTCGTTAACTTGAGTCACTCCGGTCAACGGTTTACTGGAAGCATCTTGCAAGCTGAACGAGGCTTGCACTGACTGTACTTTCTCAGAGCTCACTAACACTTCGTTAGACAAACCAACTTCAGGAAACTTACTCTTCAGCATGTCCAACTCAATCACAGACACAACTTTCTCACGTCCTCCACCAGGTACCTTGACATAAATTACACCATCCAGTGTCCACACATTCTTCAGACCAAAATGCTGCCGGGCCTGTTTAAGTACCAATAGCCTGGATGTAGTGAGGAATTCAGTCATTGAAATGTTTGACCCTTTCAGCTTGGCCTTGGATCTCCATATATCTGCTTTTGTTTCATGGTTACAAAAATGAACTAGCACAGGTCTAACTCTGCCATCTACCTTGGGCCCAAGCCGATGACATCTTTTTATAGAATTGTTGCAGATGTCAGTACGATCAAGTTTAGTTTTAATTACATTAAGCACCTCATTTCCAACATCATCAACATCTTCTGAAATTCCATATAATAAGATGATCTTCTGTCGCTGCCGCATATCTATGGCATCCACAACACTAGCACAACTCTGTACTTGCTTATGTAAAGCAATAAACATGTCCTGTACAACCACTTTGAAAGCCTTGAAGTCTTCGCTCAACTGCTGCAGTGTTGGAGAGCTGTTTGACTGTTGAGTTGTTGCAGCATCAAGGCGTTTTGCAAAATCAGCCATAGTTCTGGTCACAAACGCCTCCACATCCTTTATGTTTGCCATGATAATAGAGAAACTTGTTAATCACAGGTTCACAAACATTTGTAATGTATTTTGTTCCTAGTTATAGGTTATGCCGCGAGGTATGGTGAAAGTGAGTAGAATTCACTAAATTAACATTGTTTGTTTTTGAAAATCATTTACAAGTAACTTTTAGCAATGCAATATTATAGTTAAAATCACAAAATATCAAGTACAACTATTTTTAACTATTTATGAAACCAGGAGAAATTTTTACATATGTTACTTTTACAATCTACCCACCAAAAAAAAAAAAAAAAAAAACATTGACATTGCCTGGGGCGATCTCCTGTCGATGTTATTGCTGAGGGCGCGACCCTACTCCGTCGCGCCGTTTTAAGGAAAATAATTGACTCACTACTGTTTGTATTATCTATGGCTTTTTCCATAAACAAACAAAGCATTCACTACACACTCGCACCCACGCGGTAGTACAATTTCATCCATGGCCAGAGCACATTATGTTAAATATTTGACTGGTAGAAAATGCCATAAGGTAAGTCCGCCCATTGTATATCTCTTTAGAGGTGTCAATAAAGTTAAACAAATAAATTAATTAATTAATAAATTAATCTGCGAAATAAATATCTGGCCGGGATTCGAACACGGAACTAGCTAGGGATACAATCCTTTGTTCTTAGGACATTAGACAATAACTATACGCTAAGTTCTTTCACGTTAACTATGTATGTAGGAAAAAATGTTAATTTTTTTGACAAAAACGTAGTGGAAACTACTTTAGTACAAGAAATAAGGATAAATTGATTGTACCTAGATCTAGACTAAGTAAAGAATCAAAATCTTTTATGGGGAACTGTGTTCGCTTCTACAATAAAATACCCGGAAATATTACCTACTTCTCTCAGAGAAAAATCTTACATTAAACATAAGCTTTCTATAATATTAATGACTACTTGAACGATAGAAATGCTTGGTGCGATGTATCTCCAGCTCTACTTGTAATGTATGTATATCTCCAGCTCTACTTGTAATAATAATGTAATATGATCAAATTATAAAAATTGTAAATTTTGAAAAGAGTAACTATCGAGTTTCTTACCGTGTTCTTCTCGGTAGTATCAACATAATAATATCAAGCTTATAAAAGCGTTTAAAAAATGAGTCGCATTTAACTGTCTCCTCTAAATTATTTGAACAAGTTTAACCACGTATTCCACCGGCTAGGACATGGCACGGTCAAACTAATTGCCCGGATTTAACTATCTTTACCATAGCGGATGCCTGTTTTGTGCTGGTTCGTTAAAAGAGCGATTTTGACTTAAGTGAAATTAACATACCATCACGGCTGTATTTCCCAAAGCGGCAGGCAGCACCGAGCCGTTTGAGGTTGAAAAAGTAAGAAATATATTTCAATTCCTCATCCTACGGGAACACATGACATATTTATTCCGGATAAAAAGTAGCCTATGCGTAAATACAGGTAGTCAGCTACCTCCATACCAAATTTTATCAAAACTGGTCCAGACGCACACACACACACACACTCACACAAACTTTCGTCTTTATAATATTAATGTGATATGATAATTTTGATGAACAGGTAAGATTCCGCAATAAAGTTACTCTTTTTTTTAATAATTCTCCCATTTTGCAGGATTTTGCACTTGTGTCCCTAAAAATAAACTAAAATAATTTGTACTACCACTCTACTTTATTTTTGTATGAACTTGTTGTATGTTGTATCTTTATCCTTTTGGTGTACAATAAAGGAACTTTTTTCTCTGTCTAAAATTATAACTATGTCAAATATAATTTGAATCCTCCGCAGGAATAAGTACATCGTGAATAAACATTCCGTTAAAACCTGTACATATGGCTGCAAGCTTGAACTATCCGTACAATAGGCTGAACACCTCACGGACGAGGATATAAAACGAGCGCAGTCTAGAATTGCCTTTCAAATGGGGCGCAGTAATTAGCCGCAGATTGGCCATTCGCGTAAACACAGGGCGGTAAATTAGAGGCGATATCGACGGCACCTGCGCTCGTTGCGGTGAGCGGTAACGTGACGTAGTGTTGTGGACGCGCGCCGTGCACGGTGCGGGGCATGTATAGGATGTTTTACTTTTGGTTAGTTTTATTTGATTAACTAGTGGACGCCCGCAGCTTCGCTCGCTAGGTATTAGACATAAATTGTTTCGTGAACATGCAGCTTTCTAATTGTGAAAGAATTATTGAAATCGGTTCAGTAGTTTTTGTGTGAAAACATTACAAGCAAATGTTTACTATTATTATTATACTAGTGGACGCCTGCAGCTGTAGGTGGTAGAGCCTATAGGGAACCAAATAGGTTTTATATGAAAGCTAATTGGTTCCATATAGAGTTCGCCCGGGGCAGAACCACCGCCCGCCACGGTACCTAGTACCATTTCTGCCGTGTAACAATTGTTTTTAAAGCAATTGTGGTCCGGTTGGAAAGGTGTGGTT
The DNA here is from genome assembly GCA_944567765.1 of Carterocephalus palaemon. Lineage (NCBI taxonomy): Eukaryota > Metazoa > Arthropoda > Insecta > Lepidoptera > Hesperiidae > Carterocephalus > Carterocephalus palaemon. The sequence continues at coordinate 12,531,072 of OX155653.1, read as the reverse complement.
TCCGGTTACACTTCTTTAGAGGCGACCATCTTAGTCCTCAAGGGTAGCAACACACCTGTGACTGACTTAGAACGAGACTCCTACTAACAAGTACTAACTGGACTATTACTAACACCAACTAACAGGACTAACTATCACTAACAGTCCCCAGTCCTCATACCCACTAACGAACTGACCAACTAATGTTCTAATTAACTTTTTCAACTAATTGGACTAACCATCCCAGTCCCTATTTGAGTCTTGTTCAAAGTCAGTCACAGTTGTCATGGGCGGCAGCGGATGGGTGGTGCTGCAAGCTCGTTTGCTATCTTGTATCCATAAAAAAAAAAAAAAAAAGCTTCGCTCGCGTGGAATTAGACATTCACAAACTTCAAAAACGGCAGTTTCATACTAACTTTGCACCCCCGTTTTACCCCCTTAGGGGATGAATTTTCAAAATTCCTTTCTTAGTGCTCCAGAGTACCACGAGTACGTAATAAAAAGAACCCCTGAGCAAAATTTCAAGTTTCTAACCCTTATAGTTTAGGCCCTGCGTTGATATGTCAGTCAGTCAGTCAGTCAGTCAGCTTCTCCTTTTATATACATATATAGATTTACTGGACCGATTTCAAAAATTCTTTCACCATTAGAAAATATTACTAGGTGTAAACGAAACTATTCTTATGTCTAATTCCACGCGAGCGATGCTGCGGGCGTCCACTAGCATAATAATAAACCAACGTTTTCAAGAACGAACGAACTGACCAACTAATGTTCTAATTAACTCTCTCAACTAATTGGACTAACCATACCAGTCCCTAATTGAGTCTTGTTCAAAGTCAGTCACAGTTGTCATGGGCGGCAGCGGATGGGTGGTGCTGCAAGCTAGTTCGCTATCTTGTATCCATAAAAAAAAATGATATTAGCATGAACTAATACGCAAGCTGTGTTTAAATAGGACTTCGTGCGTATTCATTTCGGGCAATAGGCTGTTCGTGAACAGGGCGGTGAATTAGTGGCGATATCGTGGGCACCTGCGCTCGTTGCGGCAATGTGTGCCGTAGTGCCGTAGTGTTGTGGACACAGCAGCGGTTAGGCCTTAGAACGCTAAGCGAGAGCCTAAACATGTTCATGTAAGAGATCTATTACATATTTAGTAGGTGGTAGAGCTTACAGGTTTTACATCAAACCTATTTTGTTCCATATAGAGTTCGCCCGGGGCAGTACCACCGTCCGATACGATTCCTAGTACCATTTATACGGTGTAATAATTGTTTTTAAAACAATTGTGGTCTGGAAATGTACTACATACACACACACCCCGGTTACACTTGATGGTTAATCGCAAATACTTTGCGATTATCCATCGTGGAGTCTACTTACCCTGAGGATGCCTTGTTTTGGGGCGAAACACGTGTTGGTGTGTGTATGTTGGTGTGGGTATTCATTTATCGCATATGCATGTTTTCCTGCGTGGGCGGGACAGAGGTGCTACGTGCATGAAAGTATACATACATCACCATACGTTTTTGTTCGCGGATTGTTGCAAAGTAGATTAATTCTTGGTTTGTACTTTTCTTCTAGTTGTCTAACCGGAAACCACACATATCCAACTGGGCCACAGTTGCTTTAAAAAAATATTTACTCTTATAATCACCTGTCAAATAGAAGATCAAATTTAAAAACTCAAGGTAGAGTTATCTGTAGGCATCACCCATGTTGGTGTTAGTGTAAATTAACATGACGCTGTCGTCATACATCGCATAACGGGTGAACTCCGGCGTTCCAATATGACGTGTTATGAGACGCCGCCGCCGCCGCACGTCGCCATACATTACCTGAGTTTGTTAGCGAAATAGTTTCCAATATCGATACGATGTTATGGTTTCAGTTTACTTGGAAGCCGTTTAGGGTTTTGATAGGAGCAAAGCTATTGTTGTCAAAATCCAACTCCCTCTTAGTTATACGTCATGTCACAATATAGTATTTTAAAAGATTCTTTCTTCTTCTTACTAAATATTCTTTTTCAAACTTTTTCGACCTCTTAGGTGACTCTCATTTGAACAGGGCCCAATCCCTTAGTTAGTGTAGATTTTTACTACCGGAATTAGTAGTAATGCAGTAATGAAACAAATAAACATAACTACTGAAAAGTGGGTGTTTTAGATATCTCTGCCTATCTTGCAGTTATTGAACATTATAGACAGCGGAACCTCTTAGTGTGCCTTTTAACTCTCGCAAAGTGCTGTCATTTGCCACAAGGATGTCACATTTGAAAAAAATCCATTCTCTATTCCATATTTGTTAGTCCGACCAAATGTGACTCTAGTAAAGAACGAATGCTAGAGGGTTCGAGAAGCCCCTCCCCCTTGCCGTCGCTCCACGCAACACGCTAGATTGACATATCTAGACGTATCCGACAAACGACTGCAGTAAATCCTAGCCTACATCCTAGCTTACTTATTAGGCTGTGATATTAGCATAGATATTCTACCTGTATTATTAGTTTAGGTATCTGCTAGCGTCTTCAAATTGTATCACAAAGCCACGCGAGCACCAAGTTCGCTCTCCGCCGCGTCAGCCAATCTGAGCGTACCTTCTGCTAGCTCTTACAACTTTAATGAAACTTATTATGAAAATTTTACGTGATTTATGGAACAAAATATTACACTTCCGCGAACCACGAAACAGCTCTCCTCGCTGAAGCAACTTCTAAACGCTTGTCAGTTGGCTGAAGTTGCTGTTCGCAGCTGCTTGCCGCCGGTAACTTTGCGGCAAAGAGGAGACAACGGGCAGAAGGTTTTTTTAGAAACAGATTCGTTTTATAGTTCGCTCGCAGCGCCATCGGGCGCGGTCGGTTTGAGGATGGGTGACCGCTTGTGCCAAAATTTTATGGGCGCTACCGTGCTTCGAAGGACACGTAAAGAAGTCGGTCCCGTTTCTTCTTAAAGGTAGAAACAATTTTAAGCCTTGGTTAAGAGCTTTGGGTGGCTTGAGAATATTCGACACCGTGTTGGCCACTAATCCCTCCACCAATCAGAATTGGAGTAGCGTGGTAGAGTATGCCTTAGACTTCCCGCATTTGTCTCTTTGGGGGAGATTCGTGCCCAGCAGTGGGATGTCTATGGGTTGTAGCTAGCTAGCCTGTACCTACCACCACACGCCAGGTTACCTAGCAATATGTCTGTCTGAAATAATTATATTTAAAGCAATTGTGTTTCGTCTAAAAATTTGTTTTCTGGTTCAGACAATCTGAATCCTCATAGGCAGCAAAACTTTTGTGATAGTGATAGACTTGGAATCACAAACACATATCAACTTTAATTACTAACTGGACTATTACTAGCATCAACTAAAAGTACTTAAGTGTCAAGTTAGTTTAAGATGTACCCATTTCGGCTAACAAGTGATAACTTTTTGGCAGAAATTAGACTTCGATGTGGTTTGGTTTCAAAACCCATTAAATACTTGTCCAACTTCCATGAAAAACATTGATACCTGAGCGAACACCATCATGTTCTCGAAGGCATGAAAACCGCACTCGGTTATCGTGGCCTTCTGCGCAATTCGTATAATCTATGTGTTTATTCACTCTCATACGGCGATATGATGAACTGCTTCACAACACGGAGTACAATCGATAGTTCCAGATTAATTAGAACTTGGCAAGTGGGTTATCTGTTGCGAAGAGCGGTCCCGCTATCTGGTAGTAGTAGAACTATGTATGCTTCAGTGCTATGGTACTTTCTTGCTTAAGAAATTGAATATGAATCTATTATAAAATAACACCACGCTTGTTTTTCCCTGAATGGGTAGGCAGATGTGTAGTACACTCATTTAGTGTGTGTAGGCAGAGTTAAAGCCTTCCCAGTTGTTTTCAATTGTATAAACAAATTTTAAGCCTTGTCAAAGATCTTCGGGTGGCTTGAGAACATTAGACATTGGGTTGGCCACTAACTCCTCAACCAACCCGCAGATGTCTCATGGTTGTAGCCTTCAATATAGCTTAGCTTTCTATATTAAATAGAGAGGGGAGATCTTTGGCGACAGAGTTTCTGCGAGAAACCAAGCGAAAAATGTTAAATTAGCTCATTCATTTTATCCAAAACAGTAACCCTCTCACCTCGAGCACTCCATAAAAGATATTTCGTTGACAGACACGGCATAAGCACATAAATAAGGCTCGGCCCCGTTACGCCTTGATCCATCGCGCGCTGTAATAAATTGTTCCTAACAAGAGCGTCAAAGAATCGAAAAACATTTTTCTATCAGATTATGAATGATAGGAAAACGTCGCGCTGCATGCATACCCACCGGGGTGTGTGTAGATCGGATATAAGGCAGGAATTTTCCAGGGCAAATGTTTTTTCGCCGAAATCCGATCGAGATAAGAACGCTTTGGGGAACCACTTCTGTTAACCAGAGCTCACTCACTGATCGAAGTCGAAGTGACTTCGATATCAGTGAGTGTACGTAGTGTGAGAAGTTGTAGCTCAACTGCAGATCAAGTCAACTGTCATTTGTCAAGTCATTGATCCTGGCCATTTAGTTTAGCCTTGTTACGTATTTAGTAGTTAAAGTGCAATGGGCTGGCCATTAAGTCTACCGACAATCGTTGTACAGAGACTGTGTTTAGTAAACGCACTCCGTTCCGAGAGGTTCTCGGTAATACCCGCTGTGCTTCCCGGAACAAGTGTTATTGGGGTTTCTAACTTTGAACCAAGAAGAAGCTCGGAATCTCGATGTATGGCAATATCTCTTTAGACTCACCCCTGGCTCACCTCCTATAGTATCATAAAACTAAACTGGTGACAACTAGCGTGTATTATTATGTACAATGAACGGCTGTTTTCAGCTGCAACCCACTTGCAACATTGACGTCCCACTGTTGGGCATGGATCTCCCCCACGGACGGAGCTACACAGCTACTCCACCACATTGCTCCAATGCAGATTGATGGAGGGGTTAGTGGCCAACCTAGTGTCAAATATTCTCAAGCCACTCAGGTCTTTTACCATTGAAATCAGTCGGGGTCGACGGCTTAACGTGCCCTCCGAAGCACAGTAGCGCCCATTAAATTTTGCCACTATCAGCAATCCACAGACCGACCGCCGCCGTCGTCGCTAATCTCGGTCGATCACATACGATCGACGCGAGCTATTGGGCTGTGAAGGCCACGTTGTTTTTGCATGATTGAGATTTACCATCCATTCAAAGATACCATAAATGCGTGTAAACGTTTTAGCACTTAATCATGGATCACCGTTTACGTTTCTCAGCCGATCCGTATATTGATGGGACGTTTTGTCATAGCACCATATCGCTCGGGACGTGCCGGCCCGATGAATAACTCATGGCGGCCATGATGGAATGTCGCCGAGGAAAGGGAATCTTTAAGTAAATAGCGAGAGGACCATGGTGGTATTTCATTCACGAGAATGACGTTTCGAATCGAAGAGATTAAAAGTGGTCTTCATGGTTCTTGTCGTTGTCGGGAATATTAGGGTGTCCAACAGAAGGCATAAATGCCGTTCAATATTTTTTTCCACATAATATTACCTGTGGAATGACCTTAATTCTGGTTTTAATTTGGCGGACTATTCCGTCATGGTAGCAACGTTTCCCGCAAGCAAAGATTCCCTAGTTATAAATAGGCGGTTCGGTATGCTTGTTCGATAGCCAAAAGACGAATTTTAAATATTACGATAGTATGGTTACCTACTGTAATTTTAATTACAGATTTTTTAAATCCATTTAATGATTTATAATCATATCATAGATAAAGATCGATAGTAACTGGGGCTTAGCGTACGAAACACGAAATCTTGACATGCATTTAGACTTATCCTTGCTAAGAAGCGACCTAAAGCTAACTATTGAACCAGTCATGCGTGACAACGTTCCAGCAGACGTCTCCCATCGTTCCGTCCTTACGAAAATAGTTTGTCATCGCTTATCAATCAGAGCGCTGCAGAGATCCAACAATAGGCGTCGTATCAGCCCCGTGACGTATGCAGGCCATAACTTAACGCGCGTGATGGATCGCTGGAGATGCTGATGGATGGCCGGTTCAGACACGTTCGGTACGTATCTTTGCTTCGGGATAATACGAGTACATTCGTTTTTAAGAGACGCGGTATTTTATATTACTAATGATTGCCCTAAAAGGTGAAATGCTCGTAATCTTGAGTAATACTGCAGCGGTCTCGACTGGCAGAGGGTTGACTGCTAATGAAAAAAATTCATTGGCAGTGCTTCCGGGTCACGAGACGCCGTCGGTTGATATCGTGAAATAACAATCGTTAGAGCCAATGATGTTATAAATTCATCCATCCATCCAGGTTCGTTGCGGTTCCTAGCAGAAGGTCGTCCCAAACTACGTTTGCCTATTCGCGTTCTTCACTCGAGCAGCCGATTACTCCAACGATTGTCGGTCCTCCGGTAGATGTGGCCCACCTATTGCCACTTCAGCTTGCTAGCTTTCAGAGCTATGTCAGTGACTTTTGTTCTGATACGAATGATTTAGTTCCGGATCGTGTCCGAAGAGAAACACCAAGCATAGCTATTAATTAAATAACCAACCCTACTGTGAGTATCCACGTTTTAGCTCCGTAAGTCATTACTGGTAGGAAGCACTGATTGAAGACTTTAGTATTCAAGCTTTGTGGTAGGTACACGCGACAAGAAGATGTGACGAAGCTTCCCGAATGCCACCCTAACGATAACGGGTTGCCAGCCAGAAAAAAGTTTCCCACGCCCATTTCAAGGAAATTCTAGAGGCCAAAGCGGTCTTTCATCCCAACGTTTCTCAAAACTGCTAATATCTACGTATTGGAATTGGCACTATGCTAGCAGAATAAATAAAAATAAAACCACGAATTTCGGCCTGCATCCGTTAATTCATTGAAGTCCGACTCCAAACACGTCGGAAAAATCGCATTCGTGTAAACGGATTTAGCCGAATTGATTGCAATTCGTTTACAATTTCAGGCGGGAATTGCCACGTGGAAATTGGGATTTATTATCTATATTTGAATTGGATCCATGAAGCGGTAGTGGCGAGTTTAGTCTTTTCACTAGTTGACGCCGATGTAGCAGGGTCAGATCCTTTCACGCACGTATCTTTTGAATTCAAGCTTGAAAGGAAATCTTGCCTTAAAATTCAAAGGGCATGGAAATTTTACAATCCACCATAATCCAGTGTGTTCGATATAATTTTTCTCATTTAATGATGAAAATGTGAATACTTATGAGAAATATGAGCACTAGGAATTGACCTAGTACAGTATTAGTTTTTTAGGATTCCATGTTATTATTCATGTATAGTCTACAATAGTGTACAATAAAGTTATAATAAATTAATAAATATTAATTGGTAAGTAGTAGTTCTTATTAGTAAATTTTGTTACTCCTTTAATTCTCATCAATACTAGATTACTCCTCAATCTTTACTTCCTTAGTTCCGTTTATACTAACTAATATATTTATCCGGTCCCCGCTAATATATAAAGAGTAAAATGTGTGCTTATTGGTTTGTTGATTTCTTGGTTTGTTGGTTTACCCTTCTCCTCCTCAATGCCTTACCATTAAGAGGTATTTACTGAACCAAGTATTGTAATCATGCTGTAACAATCAGTCACTGACTTGTGTTGCTAACACTACTTTACATTAAAACATGTAACTGATGTATAAAATCACTGGCAGGGCACGAAACTGAAATAAATAAAAATTGAGAGTTAAGCAACGGCACGGCTGGACTCAAAGTCGGTCTATTAAATTATTCCGTTTCGTCGACTCAAAATGGCGGATCGTAATGTAGCAAGCATTCAAAAGAGTCCCGGCAAAGGGTTTTTTTACGCTTTTCCTGCGGTCAAGTGTGCCCGTTTTCATGTTTGGACAAACTGTTAAGCTAGGCGAGTTTTTTTTTTAACTCGGATTCACTTTTTACACAATCGCAGTCCTTTTGCCGACCGTATTAGGCTCCGTTCGGACGGGAAATTTGAATCTGGTAGCTTCGGAGACTGGTAGTAGATTTTAAATTACGAAGCAATGTTGTGTTGCGCTTTTGACGTTACACAGTAAGTACTGTTCATTTGTAAGGTACTGTTCATTTCAGTGTATGATTAAACCGCTGTAGACTAAACTGAACCTAACTAACCAGTTAAAGACTAACACGGTTTTCTAATTTAACTGCACTGTTATTTTGCAGGATAGGTTTTTATTCTGATTTTTTGGAAGTGCTGTCGTATACAAGAGGCTCATGTCCTGCAGAAGACCTGAAAGGGCTAGCCTTAAAGGGATTAAATACTTAAACATGTATTCTGATCTTCCTGAAATTCATTCTTTGTGAGATTTATAAGCACTTAAAGAAACCGGAAGTGTTATGATATATCATACCTCTACCCCTTCGGGTAATGATAAAAAACAAATGAAGATAGTTCAACTTCAAAGAAATTAGAGTTTGCTGGAGCAAATCAGAGTAAATCATCATAATAAAGATTTTTGTATTTTTTTTTATTTTAAATATTTTGATTTTGGTATCTAATTGAGAAGACTTCCGTGACGCAGGACTACAATCTGCAATAACGCCAAGAACGCAGAACACTTCAATAAATATCATGTCGCCATTATCGTCCCGAAACACATTGCTTAACATAAAGCGTTTATTCGAAAGCTATAAACCATCGGAAAAACATCGAGTTTGCAACAATTTATGCCCATAAGCGATTTACTACAGTGAGATATCGCGTGAGTTATGAGTTATTGCCTTCGATTCCGTATGTTGTTTGATATTCAATACGGCTGTTATCATTATGCCGGAGTGGTAGATTATGGCAGCCAATGATTAAGTTAGATAAACTTATTAAACTTATTATTATTGTAGGATTAGCTATTCATCCAATGATCACTAACTGATCCTGTATAACATTTGACGTTAGACTGTTTATAATTAAATATATATTTAATTATTTAATATTTAGATTTAGAATAGCATTATATTTCCATTTTTAGTTACCGAGACTTTCATCAAGCATAATAAATATCCAATCTTACTTTAACTTTATATAAACTTATAGCGAAGTAAATGATTTAGCTTTGACCTTTTGATATGACAAAACTGCCTTCTGTTGCAACGGTATGGAAGTAGGTATTAAATAAAATAAAATAAATATCATGGACATCCTCACACACCGTCATCTGACCCCAAACTAGGCAGAGCCTGTACTATTGGTGTCAGCGACTGATATACATACATAATTATTTTAAATACATACTTAAATAGATAATATTAACATCCAGATACAGAACAAACACAAGTGTTCGTCACATGAATGTTTGTCCTGAGTGGGGGATTCGAACCCACGACCCCTGGCGCAACAGGCAGGGTCACTACCGATTGCGCCAACGGGCCCGTCAAGAATTCTATACTACGAGCAGTTACAGGGAATTTCAAGTTAAAGAAAGAATCAAATAAAATTGCACTCCGGGAGTGCCGGCAGAAGTGAAAACTTGATTATTAACGTTGAGTATGTTTGATATTTTGGAATGGTTAGGGAATAATTTTGCACCAATTGCTTTATCAGTATAAAAGTACTATCATTTATGTGGTAGAATACAATATTCATTTATTGCGCTATCGTACACAAACATGACAATTTATATTACATTAAAAATTTAACACTTTAAAACTATTGCAATTATTTTACATTAAAAAGTTTATCTCTCCGAAAAATCAACTTTCATCCATAATTTCAACGACTTTTTCCTGCCTAAACGAAACAGTAGGCATACATTTTCGCCGCGCCGTAGAGAGGGGATAGCTGTCTACTCTCCATCCGTCTTACGCTTTTTCGATCAGGTCACGTGTCCTGACGCGAGTTTAAGATTTTATACCCATTACAGAAAAAGTGCTCAACGCCGCTAAAGAAGTTTTCACTTCAATAAAATTTCAGTCAGCGTGTCTACATCACCACTTTAAAATGCCACTCGCTAGATGTCTTTTTTCATTTTGTACATCCCAATAGAAATTCCAGCTGTCGTTTTTCAAACGCCGCATCCAGTCAGACCGCAAGATAGATCCGACTGGATTTTATTTAACACCAATATCCGTACGTCGCGTGCGGATTGCGTTTTAGCTGTTCCAAATCATGGAGATAACATTAAATAGAATGTCTATTCTAAATGAATGTCTATTTCAGCAGCGGTGAGAGAATGGACTCGAAGGCATGGTAAGTCTATGGCCTGACCCCTCCCATCCCGAGAACCTAGAACACTGGGACTAAAAAGGTTTGTGGCAGTGGTGGAATATACAGCGGATGGGTAAGAAAAGTCCTCGAGTAGTGACCACGACTTGGTAAACGAAGTATCGGAGGCTTCGATAGCGGACTGATCATACGAGACTTATAACCGCTGGATACAGAAAACATAGTACCTATCGGGAGGAGTGACGTCGATCAAGGCAGGCCTACGTCCATCAGCGGACTTTAAGGTGGAGGGGTCGATGGATACAAATCAACACAACTTAACACAAGTCTGCTGTGTCTGGATGTCAATATTATCTATTTAAGTATAATATATTTAAAAATATAATTGAATGTGTATCAGTCTCTGGCACCCATGTACAGGCTTGCGCCTAGTTTGGGGTCAGATGACCGTGTGCGAGAATGCCCATGATATTTATTTACTGTGCCCGGTCATGGCAACAGGCTCCACACCTGTTATATGAGTTTAGATCTCACTGGTGAAAAGCCATTTCATTATATGACGAACCAATGCCTTTCACTTAACACCTGCGCAGTAAAACTAGATACAAATTTCCCCTGAAAATGGAAGACATTGTTCTGCCAACTGCAGACAGTTAAGTAACCTGAATATGAATGTCCAATTCAAACAAGAGCGAGAAAGCGTACGAGTGAGTGAGTAGACGATATATTAGAGTAATCGTGTAATTTGTCGCACGAGATTGAAACGATTTGTACGAAGGTGAGTTCCACTCATTATACCAATCTGCTGTACGAGCGATTATATACGCTATATGTTTCGGGATAGGGGCGACAGTCGTGTGAACAGAACTGCAGGTACGGTGATGTCTAAGGGAACTCGTAGATGGGACGTTTGGATATGTTAAAGCTTTTAGTGTTTTAAAAATAGTAGCATCTTCATTTACTTACCTGTCTGTTACCGTTTGTTACCGTTTGTTATCGTTTGTTACCGTTTGTTATCGTTTGTTATCGTTTATTACAGTGTCAAACATGCTTTTACATTAGTAAACGTAGAATTGTTTTAGTATAATGCTTGGCTGCGTCCCACTGAACAGAGTAATCCCAGAACATATTCCACCACGTTCCAGTGTGGCTTGCTGGAAGTGTTTGGCCAACTCGATTGTCGGAAATATTTAGGCCACCTAAAATTCTGGGACATAGGTTTTTCGACTGGCATCTTACAATAACAACCGGGACAGACGGCTTAAAACACCTTCGAGGATGCCCTCTAAAATAAGTTTGTCATCGAACTGCGGACTGAGAACGATGTTGCTTAATGGGTGATCGTATCACGAAACGGAGAGACCGTGCAGGAAACTAATGAGTTGCATAGTCATCACGCTACGTCAAGTTGTGCGTTTGAGAAATTTATCGCAATATTTCTTCTCGAAGCTCATAAGGGTATCGGTACCTGAACAAAACCTCTAGTTTGATAAGCCTCACACATTATTTACTGAGTATACGGCATCAAGATTGTTGCTACGCAAGCTAGCTACGTAGCGGATGAGAACTTTGCGAAACTTGTGCAATAAAATTGATGAGAAGCCCCCAAACTGTCTTATTGTCTTAAGCAGCTCTTGTGGTTGGACCAATGTACAGGATGACAGCGATTCAATATAGCATAGAGTTAAAGTAAGTTATGGATGTAAGCGTCTATAGCCCAATGGCTGGCGTCGATTCAATATGATCGAAAGAGTTAGGCAACGACGGGCGCGGTCGGTTTGTGGATGGGTGACCGCTAGTGGCAATATTTCATGGAAGCTACCGTGCTTCGGAGGGTACGTAAAGCAGTCGGTCCCGGTTGTTTTCAATGCTGGAAACAGTCGTTAAGCCTTGTCGAAGACCTTTGGGTGAGTACATTCGACACTCGTCGACGTCATATTATAATGCTGGAAGCTGGAGTCACATTTGACGCAAGTAATTGCAATTGCAACACAAACTGTATTGATACTCGAAAATTAAAGAATTCTAAAGCTCGTTTCCCAAGTCATATTTTCCTTGAGAAAGTTAATCGAAGTTTAGAATTTTAATCGTTTTACGCAAACCCATTCCGACTCCAACGTGTCGCAATAAAGGGGTTCATTATTTCATGGTTAATTTTGTTTGCTCCCGTAAACTTACTTAAACTTAAATTACTCTTAACCCTTGTTTCGGGGCGAATTTCCGATGTCTCTTGTTCTTCTTTTGATATAAGATAAGTATTTGCTAAGAATTCAGTAGACTTTGTCACAGGTTTCTGACGTAAACAATTCACCTGGCGGTCTTATTCAAGATAAAACGTCTTCTTATATTATTGAGGTTGTTTGCTATTGGCCCTAGATCCTGTTCACTATGGCTGACTAAGTCTTCAGGTCACCTCACGTTCACCTTGTCGAAGGAACACGTTAATACATGTTTCTTGGGAAGGATATTCCGGAACAACATTGACATAGTAGTTATTACTTAAATGAAATAATGAACCTATCTTAGTATAAGGCAGGGATACACATGCCAGTAAATCGGGAAAGTAGCTTTCAAGTTACTGGCATGTACAAGTAACCTGCCCACTGCGGATACATTTGCAAGTATTACTATCGCGTATGCTTAGTAGCTTGTGCGTTTGTTCACATAATGTGCCGGTTTTGGAACTTCCCGCGTTTTGGATTTTATAACGTAGGGGAGCACTAAGAAAGGATTTTTGAAAATTCACCCCCTAAGGGGGTAAAACGGGGGTGCAAAGTTAGTATGAGACTTTGCCGTTTTTGAAGTCAAGTGGGCAACCCGAACGCGGGCAGACGTCGTTAATGGGTCTGACTCTACGCGAGCGAAGCTGCGGGCGTCCACTAGTGTTACATACCCAAGTGCGCGCGCACGCTGTAACATAGGTACATCATGGATATCGCATTTGTTTTTATTTCAACAAATTCGTTTTCTTTTTCCCGCCGGCGTCAACGCCTTGAATAATGATGGATGTCGTTGACGTGTGTGGAGATGCATTACTTTAGTGGGTAACAAAAACATACTTTTTACATTACGGTTTAACTCAAGCTTAAGAAGTGATAATTTAAATCTAAATACACAAAACACATCGATGCATTCGTTGGTTTTGCACTATAAAACAATAAAATAAAGTGCTTAAAAATTTAAACCTCCAAGGAAATCTGTAAATATAAAAAAGCCGACATCAAAACTAAAAAGTCAAAAATAATTGTAATTAGTTTGTGGGCACAGGTCCCTCCCACAGTCACGGTTAAAGTAAGACCCACTAACTATCTGACCAACTAATGATCTAATTAACTCTCATAAATTAGCGGATGGGTGGTTTTTGCATGCTCGTTTTCTACCTTCTAGGGATTGTGTTTTTTAAACGTCTTCTTATATCAAGTTGTTTGAGCCTTTTGGGAGCCCAATGGAATCCAAATCAAAGACTCGAACTCAAAAAATAACTGATATATTGATGATATATTCATGCGCGCCTGTAAATATCGTCCGGCAATTGTCCGCTCGCCGTGCTGGGATGCGCATAGGCGCATACACAAGTTCTTTTTATTTTTTAATTAATTAGGGGCATAAGAAATATTCGGTAGTGACTCTGCCTTCTGCGCCAGGGGTTGTGGGTTCGAATCCCGCTCAGGTCAAACATTAGTGTGACGAACACTTGTGTTTGTTCTGTTTCCGGATAATATCTTTCAGTTTGGTTCACCAAGAGTGATGTAGCACGTACGTAAGGTACGTATGGTAGGTAAGGTAGGCTCGACACTAAAGCCTAATGGCGACTGGCAAGAGGTTAATGCAGCTGCCGTGTCTCCCCAGTCGAGTGTGTGCGGGCCTGGAGAGCAGTGCAGCCCTATTCTGGTGTCGAACCAAATTATTTAAAAACAAGTGGACGCCCACAGCTTCGCTCGCGTGGAATCAGACATAACAATAGTTTCGTTTACACCTAGTAATATTATATAGTCTATGTCAATCAGTGACGATGCAGCTTTCTAATGGTGAAGGAATCTTTGAAATCGGTCCAGTAGTTTTTGTGTGAAAACATTACAAACAAATATTTCCTCTTTTTAACGTTTTGTTAAAGGAAACACGCCAGAATAATACTTCAATAGTTTATTCACTCAAAATTATATGATAAAACACTGATTTATACGAATATTCGAGAGAGCTGAAAGCGTGCGCGCGCGGTACTTGAGCAAAGCGACTAGACTGCGTCCATCGGCGGGGCGCGGGGGGATACTTCCCGATTCATTCGCGACGCTTGCGAATATTAGGCGCGATTTCGATTGGTGAAATAATTGTTTCTAAAGGCGCGTTATAGACTCCCCCTTTTGACCGATACCAGTGCCCTCACAGACGGTCAAACCCACCAACGGATGATACGAACATTGACTCTATATGTGAACTTTACGAGGTCGCCCACGCTTCCTCTGTGGAATGACTGGTTCTGGCTGACCACCCTCCCGCGAATGGTAACGGCGCAAATCCGACAAGTGATATTTACCCAACACTTCATCCGGCGTAACGCAATCCCCAATCAGGTAGGTGGTTGGACTTACCCTCTTTACGATGGTGTAAGGTCCATCCCTCCGTGGAGCCAGTTTTGACGTAACGCCCTTTCTAGCGTTACTGAGAACGTGACTACGTAGGAGCACCAGGTCCCCAGGTACATACTCCTCAATTATATCATCCTTGAGCATCTTGTTCAACTGCTCCTTCATTATTTGCTTCTTATAAGGTGTCAACCGATAAGGTGGCAAAGCTATTGGAGCGTGGTCACCTGTGTCAATCCTATGTTCGGCAAAAGGGGTTGGAGGTCCTCCCCCTACACTGAAGACGTCTTCGTACCCCTGTAGCACCTCAGCAAGACGGCTCCTCTCTGGTGCAGACAAGGAAACACCTTCCTCCTCACGTAGCACATCAGCCGCAGCGCATCCCACGTAGTTCCTGCTGCGCTCTGTTTGCAAGGTGTAGGAGACCTGAGGGTGATCAGCCATATACCAGGAGTCCGTACCGAGATCAATAACAATCCGAGCAGCACGTAAGAAGTCTATACCCAAAAGTGTATCATTGTTCATAGCATCCGGTAAAATAATAAATGTAGTAGGTATGAGACGACCTGCTAGTCTGACCTCAAGGTCAGCAAGTTTAACAAGAACATTCCTAACTACACCGTCAGCTAATTTGAGACCCAATGAACATTCCCGAAAAGTATAACTTTGCTTCTGAAGCAACGCGTACAAACTCGAACCCGCTACACTACGTTTCGCAGCTGTATCTATTAAGCCAGTACCACTATAGCCGTTAATCTCTATCCGTAATATCGGTCGACTGACGTTAGCACTATTGGTTGCCACGGAAGACGCGTTCAGCTCTGTTCGCCTCACATTACAAACCTTTGGTACGTTATACATTGTTACATTCGAAACACTATTATCAGAAACATCAGCTGTTAGCTTTACATTGCAAACTTTGGATTCATCGTACATTGCTACATTCGACACTTCAGATACATTAATTCGATTTACATTACCAAATGTGGATTCATCGTACATTGCTGTTTTTAAAATTTCAGAGAAATCCATTTGATGTACATTACCTAATTTGGATTCATCGTACATTGCTACATTCGACACTTCAGATACATCCATTCGATTTACATTACCAAATTCGGATTCATCGTACATTGCCGTGTCAGACACTTTAGATACATCAATTCGATTTACATTTCCAAATTTAAATTCGTCGAGCATTGATGCATTCGACACATCAGAGACATTAACAAAAATATCGTTGCTAAGCAAATCAATAGAATAGAATGTGTCCTTATTACAGTTTTCACACTGTGCACGAATGACACCACTAGCACCACAACCGTAACACTTCACTGGTGCTCTTTTAGGACACTGCGCGCGTGAATGACCACTTTTACGGCAATAAACACAAAAAAGTTTACCTTTATGTCCGTTCCCACTATGTGGCGCGGGAGTCGGTGTACTCACAGACCCAACGCTCGACGACGCCGCCGCGCTGCCGGTCGGTGCGGGGGGCGGGCGACCCGGCGAGGCACGCGCGATGCGCGCGCCGTCGTAGCCGCCGCCGCTGTCCGTTGGATTTGGCGCGAAAACGGGCCGCGCGCTCGCTGCCCGCGAATCGCCCGATGTACTCGTACTTGCATAGACTCGCGCTCGCGCAAGTGACGACGCGCTGCCGTCGTGCGTATGCACGGGCGCGCTCGTGCGCGACTGCACGGCCGCTGCTGAAGTATGAACATCCACCAACGTCTCTTCTAATGCCCTACACTTCTCCGCCAACACATCTAGGGTTTCGCATGTATCCCTTGGGAGACGTTTCCTAATTGTTCGATTTAGGAGACCGTAGGTAATATCAATACAGGCGCGCTCCTCTAACCTGTATGGCAACCAAGCAAGGAGGGCGCGGATGCGCGCGATAAACGTCTCAGCACGCTCGCTCCCTTGCTCTTCGCTGAAAATTTGTCTAAAAATTTTATGAGGGGGCTTCGGCACTCCATACATCGCCCGTAGGCGCACGAGCGCTTCGGTCCAGCTGGTGATGGAATGTTTCACACCACGGAACCACACCGCTGCCTCACCTTCCAGCAGCATAGGTAGACCCTTCAGCGCGTGCTCGTCGCTCACGTATGCGCATTCTTTATATATTACGATCGCGTCGATGAACGCCTCGAGCACGTTAGGATCCTGGACAGCCCCACTGAATCTCACTGTACACTTTGCGAAGTTACCGCCATGCGTCGCCGCCGCCGACACGGGCGCGGGGGACGCTGCTGTCGCCACCGAGGATGGAGAATGGGCACCAGAGCCTGAGTGCGAGGACTGCGCCGCCACGAGGGCCTCCACGAGCTGGCGGTTCGATTCCGCCTGTGCCCGAGCGAACGCTTCCATCCACGTAGACATCTGCGCCTCCATCTTACTCGGTCCACTATCAGCTTCGAAGTCACTTTCGTTGCCGCCACTTTTCCTCAGACGACGAGGCATACTATCGAATATCCGTACACCAACAGTAACACACGAACGAAACACACGGCTAGCACAACACGATTCGAATTTTCAAAAATGGACACGCCCGTTTTTGCCGTTCGCGAACGCGGCACTTCTGAGTCCTTTGGCCCTATAGTTGGGCGTCCAATTTAACGTTTTGTTAAAGGAAACACGCCAGAATAATACTTCAATAGTTTATTCACTCAAAATTATATGATAAAACACTGATTTATACGAATATTCGAGAGAGCTGAAAGCGTGCGCGCGCGGTACTTGAGCAAAGCGACTAGACTGCGTCCATCGGCGGGGCGCGGGGGGATACTTCCCGATTCATTCGCGACGCTTGCGAATATTAGGCGCGATTTCGATTGGTGAAATAATTGTTTCTAAAGGCGCGTTATATCTTTATAATATTAGTATAGACTAACCAAGCTGTCTCTCACGGGTATGCTACGGCTGCAGACCTGTATGCTGCATGTACACACATAACAAGACCAATTACCAATCAGGACCCGAGTAAAATATATATCTGCAAATGCCCCGAAATTAAACTTAACAAATAAACCTCGTTTCTCACATTTCTTTCACGGTAGACCTCAAGTTAAGCTTCAACCCATAGGCGTCCCACTGCTGGGCACGGAGCTCTTCAACAGCCACAACTTCTACTTCGGTCTTAAACTTACGGAAGTCTAGAGCAAGTCCACCACGCTGCTCCAATGTGGATTAGTGGAGTGGTTAGTGGCCAACCCAGTGAAGAATGTTTTCTAGCTATCCGATCTTCGACAAGGTTTATCGAAATTGAATTGACTGTTGAAAACAACCGGGACCGACGTCTTGGAAGCAAGCAAGAACGCTCCCTTGAAATTTAGCCTGTAGCACCCATCTACATGTAGCGTCCATAGCCCAATGGCTCGCGTCGATTCAATGTGATCGAAAGAATTAAGCGACGACGGGCGCGGTCGGTTTGTGGATGGGTGACCGCCAGGGGCAAAATTTCATGGACGCTACCGTGCTTCGGAGGGCACGTAAAGCGGTTGTTTTCAACGCTCGAAACAGTCGCTAAACCTTTTCGAAGACCTTCGGGTGGCTTGAGAACATTCGACACTGGGTTGGCCACTAACCTCTCCACCAATCCGCATTAGAGCAGCGTGGTGGAGTATGCTCCTAGACCTCAAGCAGCAGTGTCTGTGGGGGAGACACGTACCCAGCAGTGGGACGTCAATGGGTCGCAGCGACGAACCGAGTGGAACCGAGCACGATGTTGTAGAACTCAGTTGATCACAATACAATACAATACAAAATAGCTTACGACAAAACGAGCGATAGGGCTAATAGCGCTTCTCGACCTCGAGTTGTGTACTCTAACTGAAGCACACAAGCTGCGTGTTTACAGCCGCAATATCGCCCGAATGTCTAGAATATTCTCCCCAGAAGTGGACAAACGACGAGTGGAATCCATTTGCCTAGTAGATCTGAGAGACTAAATACGCGCATACTATAATGCTTGATGCAAATCTCACCCTGGAGGCGAGAGTTACGGTACGGTGGGTTTTTGGTGAGCAAAGGGGCTGGTAGACCCTGTAACTGAATGTATATTGCTTACCTACTTTGTCTTCGCTGCAACACATTATAGCAGTCTCTTTTTATGGATATCAGATAGCAAACGAGCTTGCAGCACCACCCTGGGATGGTTAGTCCAGTTAGCTGAGAGTTAATTAGAACATTAGTTGGTCAGTTTGTTAGTGGGTGTGAGGACTGGGGACTGTTCGTGATAGTTAGTCCTGTTAGTTGGTGATAGTAATAGTCCAGTTCAATTCCAACACTTGCATTTGTTCTGTGTCTGGTTGTTGTTATATGTTAATTATCAACACTTGCATTTGTTCTGTGTCTGGTTGTTGTTATATGTTAATTATCTATTTAACTATGTCTTAAATTATCTATGTATCAATATGTCACCCATTGTACAGGATCAGAATAGATTGGGGTCAAGGTGGCTGGGTGTGAAAATGTCCATGATATTTTTATATTTTTCAGTGATGCGTGTTCTTTTATTTGAACCCAGACCCTTAGACAGAAGGTCTAAGTCTTAGCCACTGGATTCCCACCGCTGCACTACACAATCAGTGCACTTAAAACTCTTTCGTACCTTAAAGAACTGACGAGTTAGGAAAGTGACAACATACAAGGTGAGTGACGTGATGTGATAGTAGATTCGATTTTTTGCTATTAACAACTTCATCGTCATCACAACCTTTTCTTTTTCCCACTGTTGGGCTCGGGTCTCCTCTCAGAATGGGAGGGACATATCATCTTAATAAGCATCAATATCGAATAAACCAATCTTAATATAGGATAGGCTGTTCCGCAACCATAATATCCGCTACGACAGCGACGCAGGGATCGTAAACCTTCGGTTTACACGCGCGCTGTAAACCGGCCGATGATTTATCGCCCGCGCCCTGAGTGCACTATAAAAATGTTTAGTGACAATTACCTAGATACGGCTTTATTGGGGTACGAAAGGAATAAAATTTAAAATGTTTCGCACTTCTGGTAATGGGCACTGCTATTTACTTGTTTACTTACATTCCTCCTTACATTTTAAGTAGATTTTCTTTTATTCTTTTGTTTCTAAATTAAAAAATTACAACCTTTACAACAAATGTCCAGTGCATGGCTTATAAAAAAGTTATATTAGCAAAAGATTAAATAACAGGACTAACTGACACCAACAGCTCCTAAAGTCCTTATAACTTACTACGAACTGCTGACATCCATCCTTCGCTAACTGGACTGGAATTACAAGGTCCCTATTGAGTGTTGTTCTTACTCTGACAAACAATCACGGGCAGCGGGTTTATGGTGCTACTGGTGCCACATACTCGTTTGCTACCTTATATCCATAAAAAGTGTCCCATGATATATACGCAAGATTTTTTTCCAAAAACGATTCCACGCAACCTGACAGGCATAAGAGTACCTACCGAGTTAACTCACGTCACTCGGTTTAGGTGCGATTTTAACTGGCCGATATTTCACGGCCCGCGCCTTTATAGGGTTTTATTGGGGTGCGATACGAATAAAATGTTTCGCACTCCTGGTAATGACGTTATCGCTGTGCAGTTTTCTGTTAAACTGTGTACCCATAAAGCTTTTTTACTAAATTAAGCACACATCGTTAATGCAAAGAACTCGGCCTAAATCCTATCTATTATTGACGCAATACGTAAAAAAATAAAAATAAGATCAGCATACGAGTTCAGTGCATCACGCCTGCATTTCCCCAAAGGGGTCCGCAGAGATGTGCAATACTTTTTCGCCAGTTATGTTTGTAAAATATGAAGCAATTGTAGGTTTCTTTCACTCCAACCTATTTTAAAACCCACGGAATAAACGAACAATAAAACAAAAGGAAATTCCGGTCGAGGATAAACTGTAGCGATAACAAAAGTTCCAATAATTGCGGAAAGACGAGCGTATAATGTTGCTTGGGAAAAAACTGGGCGCAAACAAGCGATCGGGTTCCCGACCGACACGATATTTACTGTACCAACTCCGACCAACTTGTGCTGCAAGTCTTTCTAATTTAATTTTTTCCTCTGCCTCAGAATGCGTTACTTCGATTGAATCGACGAACGAAACTCACTCAACTTCACATTACATTGCGGTCTTATCAGAGCCGAGTAAAATTTGCGGCGACCCAACCTAGCAACGGACGATCGAATCGACGCTTGTTCGCTGCTGGAAAGTAAAATTAATAGTGACTCAGTCGAAGCACGAAGCGAGAGGATTTGGCTCGCGTCTAGTTTGTATTCAGCATTCACCATCCACTATTTATCTGTTAGACATTCAGGGCACGTAATAAATCCGAGTTATTTAATCTACTGCGAGATATCTATGGTGTGTTCCAGCTATAGTTTCTTTATTATTGCCGGAATGGCCGCTTTATTACGTCGTACTTGTTCAGAGCCCACGCTCGGCTTGCAGGCTGTATTGTTAAAATATAACGGACTATTGATTTTTGAACATCGGTCTCGTAACTCTTGGCACCAAGTGAAACGTTTCTTATCTATGTTTTCTGCCTATTTACTTTTTTTAATTTTATTTACTACATCATGCATTTCAACACCAAGTCAAATTATAGCGCGAGCAGGAATGTGATGACTTGCGGTCATGTCATGTCATGATTTGAATGTTTTAAGCCCTCATGGGTGCAAATATGCATTCCTGGCTTCCTGGTTGGTAAACCAGGCGTAAAACGTATTGCTTATAGGTTGTATAAGCAATACGTTTTGAAAGGAGAGGTTAAAATATGGTATCTATGGCAGCAGGTAATAAAAATAAATAAATAAATAAAATAGGCTCACCACTTATAACAGACCAGTGGACGCCTGCAGCTTCGCTAGCGTGGAATTAGACATAACAATAAATAATGATGTGTTTTGTATGCTTTTTACTATTTACTTTTTACCTTTATTATAGAAGGCAAATAATATTAACTTTGTAAAAAAAATTTTACCTCCCTGTAACAATGCAATAAATGATTATGATTATTATGATTATGTTTACTTACCAATCTATAAGTATTCTGGTATATTATAAAACAAAGCTAAACATAAAAAATAGGAATATTAAAATCGACGAATGAAAGAAAGTGATAACTAAAGGAATCAATTTAATCAATACCGTAAATCACGTCAATGCAGAAATGAATGTTCCCTATAAAATCATGAAAAATACCTGTACAACTAAGAGGAATAAATTACAAATGTTGATCAAACGAATACATTACTCTTATAGAGATAGAGATGAGCAATTCTGCAGCCGACGATATCACTTATTCATGACTATTGATTTTGCTGTTTGTATTTTTTCTCAGCGGTGACAGCCTAGTGGCTATAGAACTCAGCTCTCACTCGGGCGGTCCGGGTTCAAACCCCAGTGGCACGCACCAATGACTTTTCAAAGTTAAGTGCGATTTAAAAAATTAAATGTAACTTGCTATAACGGTGAAGGACATCGTGAGGAAAACTGCATGCCGTAGAGTTCATCATAATGTTCTCGAAGGCATGTGAAGTCTGCCAATCCGCACTTGGGATGTATGTTAATATGTAATCAATATAGTATTGTTAATGCTTCAAAAATAAAATTAAACCGCTTTTTGTGATTATCTGGTTAGCCCAATGGTTGGCATGCATTAATGTTCATATTCAATAAATATAAATAAACAAACTAAAAACTAACGATTGGCACCTAACATACAATATCAATTAATATTCCAGCTCATACAGTCACCGACTGCATCAGAATTCGTACTAATCAAGGATAAGTCTAACAGAATTCCACTAGCCAAACTATTCAACCACAGCCGATGGGAGTGAAAAATTAGATTTACTAGCACCGGACACGACCCGCCATAATCACATCGCTGGCGGGCCGAGGGAGAGGCGGCGGCGGACAAAGGATATTGGTGGAAGGAATTTGGACATGGAATGGACACCCAAAGAGTTATAACGCTTTTACAGACCCTGCTTATTACAGCCTTCTCGGAATCAAAATAGCTGGATATTGGTGGAAGGAATTTGATGGACACCCAAAGAGTTATAACGCTCGCTTTTACAGACCCTGCTTATTACAGCCTTCTCGGAATCAAAATAGCTGGATATTGGTGGAAGGAATTTGATGGACACCTAAAGAGTTATAACGCTTTTACAGACCCTGCTTATTACAGCGTACTCGGAATCAAAATTGCTGCGAATGGGGACACTATGCTGCTGCTTAGTTCATAAGTGATCAGTTCTTTGGTTCGTTCGTTTCTTTTCTTACACAAAAATCAATTTGAATCGAAATTAATTGAAAAGTCCAAAGCAGATGAGCGAAATACTAGTAGGAAAAAATTATATGTCTATACTAATATTAAAAAGTGGAAACATTTGTATGTAATGTTTTCACACAAAACTACTGGATCGATTTCAAAAATTCTTTCACCATTAGAAAGCTGCATCTTCACTGAGTGACATAGGCTATAATATTACTAGATGTAAAAGAAACTATTGTTATGTCATAACGTCATCGAACGCGGTCGGTATGTGGATGGGTGACCGCTAGTGGCAAATTTCGTGAGAGTTTACTTCGAAAAGTCGAAGACCTTTAGATCATTTTTTTACGCATAGTTATGAAAGACGAGCTTGCAGCACCACCCATCCGCTGCCGCCCATGACAACTGACTGACTCTGAACAAGACTGAAATAGGGATTGGGATGGTTAGTCAATGGGTTGGTCAATAGCTCATCATGGCTACACTAGGGCAAAGGATAAGAATATTGTAAATTATTCCTATAGCCGATGACCAGGTAGATAGTCTGTCGTGACTTAGAGCTTAGCTTACTGGTAGGTATTGTGAATTAGCCTTAAGGCAGGTTAGGCGCCTGTGTAGGATTAGTTTTTCATTCAATGATCTATAGCTAATCCTTTGCCTTATATTGATCAGTTTATAATAGCATTATACCATCTCTTTTTTTAAGTAGTTTGTAGTTACCTAGACATTCGTTAAGGTTAAGCGTGTCTAATCACTTCATAGCACATTCATATTATTAATAATAAATTATTTGACTTTGACTTTGACATCCAATCTGTACCGTTACAGGTTCTTTACCGCTCGCCACCTCAACTTGCACCAAACTTTATGGCAACTGGAGCGTTAGTGCTCGGATATTTGTAGGTCTTTCGGCTATGGGCACGAGCGAATATTTAGCCAATAAATCGATTTCACAGGTAACGACGCGTTGCTGGAGAGCGATGGATATTGCAACTTGCTGTAACATGAGCAAATAGCTATTTGACTTCACTTTGTTTACACATAGATAGCAAAGGAGCATCGATATCAAAGGGCATCAAAGGACATCAACTATCGACTGTCCCCTGTGACTCAATGACTACAAAATGAATCAATATTTGATAGTGACGTTTCTGTGATGGATGATCATTTTGATCAACCAAATGATCATCCATCAGAATGGGATGTAACGGTACGTATCTATATTATCTATTTATTTATTTATTCAACTTTATTGACACCTCTAAAGAGATATACAATGGGCGGACTTAATGCCTTGTGGCATTTTCTAATATCATAAAGAGGAATTGTAATGTTTTCACACAAAAACTACTGGACCGATATATAATATTCCTAGGTGTAAACGAAACTATCGTTACGTCTAATTCCACGCGAGCGAAGCTGCGTGCGTCCACTAGTGCCTACTAAAGAACTGACCAGTATGCTCTGCTGCACTTACTAATATCGTCCAAATATTGAAATTGTGTTACAAAAGTGTTACACAAACACATGAGCGTCATATGTCCGGGCAAGTGGTCACGTGCGCGCCGGCGTCGCCACGGAATCAATTTGCGGTCCGCAATCGTATTACCCGCTCGTCAGCCCGAGAAGCTGCTAAAATGTCTTCAAATTCAGCTTCGTTCTCTACGTGGCTCCGGGGAATTCGCTTCGCATTGTCGGTGTTGATCCCAGTGGCTACATTTCGAGCTCTCGTTCGATCGGGTCTGAATTCAAATCTCAGCACAGCAAAGCAATGTGATAACATTTCACCTACTTATAAGGAAAAAGCAGTGGCACAGAATTTATTTTCAATAAAACCGAAGCAGAAAATAATGAACAGTAAATCTATACTAATACTAGCTGACCCCGCAAACGTTATTCTGCCATATTAAATGTCAAAGTGACGTGACACTTTACGTCAATGAACGACGGGTAAAAATAAAAATACTAAAATCGTGTTTAAAAAACATTTTCCAGTGGAGCAATCTTAACCATTTTCGAATTCTAGTGTAATTATAATTTAACAGATTAAAGAACATTGTAAGCATTGGCGTCGCCTCTGGTGCTCTCATGTTTGTTTTTTTGTTTGTTAGTTAGGCAATCATTTATAACAAAAGTCTTCAATTTTAGCATTTTGCTGCGGCTCTATAGAGTTCTGCCATCGAATTGTAGGTGTAGGATCTTTTAGTTCGGCCTTGTTTCGCCAATTCATCTCGAAGTCCCTTTGAACACGTCATGGTGAACGATTGACCTGGATCTTATTTTTGGCGTTTTCCTTAAATAAAGTAAAAATAAATGTAAGGAATTTGCGCGTAGAGGAAAAGAAGTTGAGAGCCTTAAGGTTTCTTTCAATTTACAAAATCCTCTTTAACTATTTACCGTTAATATACCTATGGGATGTGCGTTTGTGCTTCTTTCCATAGAGACTCGGTCGGTTTGAATGAAAAATGTAAAACTACACAACCTATTTGCTTATGCTGTAATCTTACTAAAAGTAACACTATAAGTTTTCCATTTTGCTAAGCAATCTATGTAGAAATTTTCGCTCAAATTGATAATCAAATCGAGATGTCATAATTAAAACTAATCATCGAATACAATTTGATTATTCAATTAAAACTAACGTGCTTCAATAGTAGAAAAAGTCATTGAGCCTTGACGAAGACCTTCGGGTGACTTGAGAACAGGGAGCTACATGGTGTAGTATGCCTTAGACCTCCCACATTGTGTCTTTGGGAGAGACCCGTACCCAGCAGTGGGACATCGATGGGTTGGAGCTTAGCTTTATACGCTGCAGCCTAAAGAGAGGTCTAAGTGAGCAGTGAACTATAAGGCTGAAGACGGAGATAGAAGCAATATTAATGATGATGTTTTTAAATTTCCTTCATGTGCCCTAGTGCTGGTCGTGATACATTCCCGACCAGCACTAGGACCCATGAAATCTAATCCAAAATACTTTCCGAATGTGACACGGTGGAAAGGCCTATCGCTAAATTCAGCGCACGGGCCGCGCTCGTGTTGGCGTAGCGTATGCTAATAGTGTTTGCGCGTCGCTGCGAGGCCTCTGTTTGTCGGGCACGGGATATGAGACGGACTCACTGCAGGTAACGTCAACGGATTCAGGGGTGCTAAGGCCCTCCTGTAATGCCAGGATATGACTAGAAGAACATGTTAATTAATTGTATCAGGCGTTATTTTGCGGAACTCCATTATTACAAACATATTAGATATACAGGGTTATTGGTAATTCGACGTATTCCCGTTAGGAGGTGATAGGGGTGACTATTTGTGATAATTTTAACCCCCATATGCATTATGCAAAAGTGAACCATTTTCGAGTTATCAAGCTTTTCAGCTTTTTTCAAAATAAGTCAGAAATGCAACATCAAAAATTTATTAAAAAAAAAGTATCAATTAAAATCTATTTTTTTCTTCGGATTTATACAAACGATTAAACAATGGTTATTTATCAACATTAAAACTACAATTATCGGTCCAACTTTAAAAATGCGAGACGATTAACGATATTACTTCAATATTTTTTGAGATTTTTGTCCACTAAAATGCCTTAAAAACAAAAAAAACTTATATCAAACTTGGCTTGCAGATTATTTTAAAAACATAACCGTTTTCTTAGCTTTCCAACAAGGCATAACAACTATGAACTTATTTTAAAATAACTG
This sequence comes from Carterocephalus palaemon, assembly GCA_944567765.1. Taxonomy (NCBI): domain Eukaryota; kingdom Metazoa; phylum Arthropoda; class Insecta; order Lepidoptera; family Hesperiidae; genus Carterocephalus; species Carterocephalus palaemon. The sequence continues at coordinate 12,504,320 of OX155653.1, read as the reverse complement.
AGAAAAACCGATCACAAAGGAAGCAGGCGGAAATTTGTATTCGAACTAAGCTTATGATCGTTCTTTAAAATTAAAAAAAAAGTATTTAAAAACAATGCCCAGTGTAAATAAAACAAAAAATATAAATATAAAATTAAATTTAGAACCAGTAAAAGCTTAGTAATAATAACAATTAATAATTAGTAACAATTAAGGCATTTTGTAATTTAGCCTAATTAAAGTTCTTGCTCGAAGGGACTTCCCCTATTGCGTACGCAGTCTCATTCTTTTTTTGAGGTGTAACTTAACTACCGAAGTAGTCAAATTATTCTGACTACTTGTTTTATTTACACTGGGCATTGTTTTTAAATACTTTTTTTTTAATTTTAAAGAACGATCATAAGCTTAGTTCGAATACAAATTTCCGCCTGCTTCCTTTGTGATCGGTTTTTCTCAGTTATTTTAAAATAAGTTCATAGTTGTTATGCCTTGTTGGAAAGCTAAGAAAACGGTTATGTTTTTAAAATAATCTGCAAGCCAAGTTTGATATAAGTTTTTTTTGTTTTTAAGGCATTTTAGTGGACAAAAATCTCAAAAAATATTGAAGTAATATCGTTAATCGTCTCGCATTTTTAAAGTTGGACCGATAATTGTAGTTTTAATGTTGATAAATAACCATTGTTTAATCGTTTGTATAAATCCGAAGAAAAAAATAGATTTTAATTGATACTTTTTTTTTAATAAATTTTTGATGTTGCATTTCTGACTTATTTTGAAAAAAGCTGAAAAGCTTGATAACTCGAAAATGGTTCACTTTTGCATAATGCATATGGGGGTTAAAATTATCACAAATAGTCACCCCTATCACCTCCTAACGGGAATACGTCGAATTACCAATAACCCTGTAGATACAGATACAGATTTCTGAACATTAAACTGACCAGATTCTTAAATCAACAAAATTCGGATAAAATCTGGAAAACGTACATTAACAAAATAACACATTTAAAAATCACAATTGCTACAAATAAAATAGCTTCAGTAAAAACAGGCAAACTGGCAAACAGTTCTCATAATTTTAAAGACAATGCCATTTTGTGAGCCAACCGTTCGATCTCCGTGAAATCAAAGTAAAGTCGAAACTCAGTAATTAACTGAACTCACCTCACTCCTAACTAACGAACTACTATTACTACAGCTAAATCTGACTTTGTTGAACTTCAATTTACTTAGTTTCCGTTCGTTCGATATTCCCAGAAACCTATTTTAGGATACGTAAATTCAGGAAACTTTTCTGCAAGTTAATTTACTAAGAATATTTTGTTGCCCTTCATTTTAAGTTACATATTAAATAAATTTTGGAACAAATGAATCTCAATTTACGCGTATCTTACGTAACAATAAATATAATATAACTTCACGACTGTATTTCCCCAAAGGGGTAGATTGCGGTGTGTTCTAATCCACCCACTTTTCACCAGTTATGTTTGCTTTTGCACCACTACATCAAAGAAACCGTATGGTATTGTAGGTTTTATGCGACTCGTGTACAAGTTCTATCACCTATAAAATTCGCTGCGACCCATAGACGTCCCACTGCTGGGCACGGGTCTCCCCCACAGACACAGCTGCGGGAGGTCTAGAGCATACTCCACCACGCTGCTCTAATGCGGATTGGATAATTAGTGGCCAACCCAGTGTCGAATGTTCTTAAGCCACCCGAAGGTCTTCGACAAAGGTTAACGACTGTTTCCACCATTGAAAACAACAGGGACCGACGGCTTAACGTGTCCCCGAAGCACGGTAGCTTCCTTGAAATTTTGCCACTAGCGGTCACCCATCCACAAACCGACCGCGCCCGTCGTCGCTTAACTATTTCGGTCACATTGAATCGACGCGAGCCATTGGGCTATGGACGCTACATGCCTACAGCCTATAAAATGACTGTGTAATTAGCATAAATAGTTTTCAATGCTGGAAACAGTCGTTAAGGCTTGTCGAAGACCTTCGGGTGGCTTGAGAACATTCGACACCGGGTTGGCCACTAACTAACCAATCCGCATTAGAGCAGCGTGGTGGAGTAGGTATGCTCTAGACCTCCCGCAGCAGTGTCTGAGGGGGAGACCCGTGCCCAGCAGTGGGACGTCTATGGGTCGCAGCGAGCGATGTAATTAGCATAAATAATACAGGTCACAGGTCACGGGTGTAATGAAGGGGTATAAAGCGCGCTCGGGCGCGGGGGCACGCTCCAGAAGCGCAACACTTGATTTATTTCTCGGGTATTGTCCTATTGTGTCGCTTTTGACTCAATCAGGCTTGTATTTTGAACGTTCGATGGAATTATTACTCGTATTTCTATCGAATTGTTCGGATTGTTGTAAGTGTCAGGTCTTGGAAATAACATTTCCTGTTCCGTTAGATGTAATCTTTGAAGATTCTTTGAAGTAATTGGCGCCCAACAACAGCGTCGGTATATTTTGAAATATCTCTAATTGCAATTCAATCAAGATTCAGTTTTAGGCTGAGCTATGCTCTTATTCATACATTCCTTGTCTCAGGTGTTCGATCTAGTTCCTTAAACAACTGTTTTTTTAAGAAAATAGTGTCGCGCTCAACATGAGGTCTCTATGTACATATAAAACAGCTATTTTGAAATCTTAGTTTCGCTCAAGTTTGTGGAAGTGCTAAAGCGTCTACTGTGACATCTAAATATCTTGGATATCTTGGACACATATCTTGGACATTCTCACACACGGCCATCTGACCCCAAACTAGGCGCGAGCCTGTAATATGAGTGTCAGAGACTGATATACATAGATAGATATTTTAAATACATACTTAAATAGATATTAAGATCCAGATACAGAACAAATACAAGTGTTCGTCACACGAATATTTGTCCTGAGTGGGATTCGAACCCACGACCCCTGGCGCAACAGACAGGGACACTACCGATTGCGCCAACGGGCGTGTCATAATAATTTTTTTAAATCCTGTTTATTTACACTAAATTTGTTTCTCTTGATTTTTTATTTGGCACCTAATTGGCGGACGCGGAACCGAATGCGTGAATGTGTTTAATTCACCAATGTCATTATAATAATTAAATTGAAATATAATAACGAAATACGAAGGATTACAAAATACACCCCTCAGGACCCGTCGGTGCCTACTGCCTACACAATTCGTGCCCCGTGATTCATTTATCAAACGGCGGCATATATCAAATATTCAGGTCAATTTCGAATGTGTTTATAAGCAACAAATCTATTTGTTAAATACATCGGTCACACGTTCAAGTTGATAGTTGTGAATAATTACTTGTTTTATTTTGTTATATTTGTTATTGGGAAAAATACAATTGAATTTTATACATTGTAGGTAGCAAAATGATATTGCAGTTCCGTATCGAAATTGGGCAACCTAATATTGTTTTTCATAGTCTATGCTGACACGATGAAAACTTACTATTACTCGTATTTAGATAAAAGACTAGACTTTAAGATTAGACTTTTAAAAATAATTGGAATGGAAATCATATGTTAACAAAATGGATAAAAATGCGACCATGATAATGCGACCACGATAAATGCGACATAATAATACCATTCTATCGTTCGTGACCGACCGAGATAAGCAATATCAGATGCAGTCAGTGTGCAGGTGACCAAATTCGCTTCTGTACCTCTGAGGGCGCGCTAAGCCGTCGGTTTGAGTTGTTTTCAAATGTAAAACAATCGTGACTTTGTCGAAGACCTTCGGATGGCTCGAGAACATTCGACGCTGGATTGGCAACTAATCCCTTCACATATCCACATGGGAGCAGTGGATACCTAGTGGGATTCCTATGATTTGTGGCTTAGATTTAGATGTAGATGATAATATAATTCAAGAAGCACTTATGTTCCCGCAAAACAACCCACAGAATAACTATAGTAAGTATGTAATATATCTCTCGCGCGAAGGATCAGCGAGCTCCGGAGCCGCCACCCGTCCAGCAAAAAGCGAATTAATCGCAGGAATCGGGACCCTCGGGACTCCCATAAATAAGATGCAGAGCTACTCCGCTCGTGTCATTATGTTTAATAACTTTATCCATGATTCTAACACTCGTATGAATATGGTGGTCCGTTTAGTTTTGGCTGACTAATTTTCTGTTTTTTGTTGACCGGCCCGTTAGTGCGATCTAGTGACCCTGCCTGTTGCGCCAGGGGTCGTGGGTTCGAATCCCAATCAGGACAAATATTCGTGTGACGAACATTTGTATTTGTTCTGTGTATGGATGTTAATCCATACTAATATTATAAATGCGAAAGTGGGTTTGTTTGTTTATTTATTTGTTTGTTTGTCCTGCTATCACGTCGCAACGAAGCTATTATATGGTATGGTTTTTGTGTGTCGAGATAGTGAGGAGGGTGGAGAGTGACGTAGGCTACTTTTTACCGCGGTAAAACATCCCCATTGGAAGATATCGATGTTTTGTTATTAGCTAGATATTTAGTTCCGAATGTTGTTAATAGATGGAGTTAGTAAAATTCATTTTCAAGTTCTGAATCACGCTAACAAAATGATACTCGATACTCGATTATGTAATGGAACGAGACTTTGAGACACACAACTTGGACAGAATATAATTAGTACCACCATCTTAACAATAGGTAAAGGTGAAAATGTAATGATCGCACGAATCCCTATAACTCCACAATCTTCACCAGCACACTTCTATTGAAGTTAGCTTAAAGCTCCAGTATGTCAGTGTACGTACACTTTATCTGCGGTCAGCATTTACCTCTGGTTCCTCTAAGTATCTTTTAATCGTGGAACTGTCACTATTCATCCACAACAAATGTGTCATGTATATGATAAACAAGTCATTGTTAATTCCCTTTGACCACGCGGGCGGAGCCGCGGGTAAAAGCTAGTATTATCTATTTAAGTATGTATTTAAAAATATGTATGTATGTATATCAGTCCCTGACACCCATATCACCATACATGCCTGATGAGCATAGGAACAGGATTAAAGAATAAGACCCTCTCCTACCCAACCGATTCGAACCTTCTCAATCCAACGGTTTCCCGCCATCTTCATTCGGTAGTCCAACTTCATCGACAAATACAGCGTTTTCTGACGAATATAATGATACCACGAATTTACCAGAACAGGTAACAACAATCTCTTGAAGGCTATTTAAAACCTAATGACTATAGCAAGTGACATATAATTTATTGTATCGCACGTAACTTAGAAAAGTCATTGGTGCGGGCCGCTGGGGTTTGAACCCGGACCGCTCGAGTGAGAGGCGAGTTCGATAGCCACTGGGCTGTCACCGCTTACTTGTTCAGCCACGTAATATTATTTTACATTTTATTTTATTCCTTTGAAAAACTGTTAACACAGATACCTTGTTTCCCTAATTAACAGCAGGTCTATATCTTCTCTCGACAGCTCTCAAAAGCTACTTTAATGAAGTGGTTAACTTCGCCCATTCATAACGTTCATAATGTCCTCATCATTAGTCTTCAGACTCATCGGCCAATGAATAAGGTCGTATGTATAAAGGAATAATGGTATCCCATTGTCTTATTCGGCAGATGAAATTCAATTAGGTGCGGGTCCTCCGAAGTTTCACTATTACCACTGCTTAGGCTTCATTTGGTTTGCGTCCTTGAAGATAGGGCTGCCAAAAATACCGTTTCATTGTAATATTCGATTTCGTATAAATAGTTACCAATTTACAATTTAATATAAATATTTAATAAACTTTAATTTATGAAACCAAATTTGAGCGAGACTTATGAATCTTATTCACTTGTTATGCGCAACAGGATGGTTGTCACATGACTGTTGAGTGTTGGTGTGTTCTCATATTATCAATCCATCCATCAGCCTGTTTGGGTCCACTGCTGGACATAGGCCTCCCTCAATCGCCACTATCGTTCTCATAGATGACAATTTAAACCAATAATAACTATGATAGACTCAATAGGTATGTATGATAGACATATAGATAGGTCCCTCAGTCAACATGTGATGCAGGTGTAACAAATTACTAACCACCGGCTACAACGATTTCTATCAGGAGAGTATCTACTGCCTACTTCGTCCGTATGCAGACGAAATTAACATGACAATATTATTTTTCGACTCTTAATTTTAGTCGGAGTTGCATGGAACTGCAGAGGTTTGTTATTTTTGTTAATAAACAATAAGTTAGGTTAGTACCGTGTGATCTGTTTTCGCTGTGTCCATGAAAAATACTAGAGCGTCGACAGCCCTAGCAAATCTAATGCTCTGGAATTATTCATTTGGACGCTAGGCTAACATGCCTCACATTGTAGCAGATCCTAAATTGGCGTATATTAGTTAAGTTCCAATGTCTGGATGGGAACTCAATGTAAACGGGGCTTTGGTTAATGAGGACTCAAAGGCGGGCTGTGATATGTTCGCTTACATTGAAGGCGTACATTTAAATTGTTGTCTGATATGATTAATCCTAAATTCGCCTCAGACAAAAGTCTTATATGATTAATCCTAAATGAAAGAAAAGATTTATAAAGCGAACACGAACAATAATTTAGAACACAATAATAAAAATAAATGCAGACCTCTACGACTAGTATTTACTAGACGGTTATCAATTAGTCAGTTCAGTTCTAATTTTAGTGGCGTATAAGTCTCAACTGTACTTTTAACTATTAACGATAATTTATTCAGGGTCATTAGATACTTACCTACTCTAAGATTTAGAAAAACAATTATGCACCCGATGGGGACGTAAACAATTGAAACACAAGCTTTTTGACGTAACGAAATTAAACCGAGATCGTGTGTCCATGTTCATAAACTTCGTACACTTAAATAAATAGTGAGAACTATTGCATAATGGACAGCTCGCATTACTACTTTGATTCGGTTTGCGTGATTCGACGTTCTGATTGTTGTGTGTTGCTGTGGATGCTAGTGAAGCTTTGAATTTAAGATTGATTCTATTTGAACTAACAAGATCTTTTTAGTTGAGTAAAGATCGATATGGTAGTTAATCAACTGGGTAATCTATACGTAATATTATAATGAAACTAACGTATAAATAGTAAACTGAATAATTCTTGAATGTTCATAACTAAAGTGAAGTCATTTTATTATTTATTTACATAACATGAAAACCTGTTGACGGATTTTGATCAACATAATACCTCGGCTTGGGATACGGGATAAAAGTTTGTTTGAATATTTCTTAAATTTTCATAGAATTGCTTCTTATTTCAAACAAATGTTTACAGTTGAATTAATAAAAACATTGGATATGTAGGTAATTTTTAACCTTGTGATTTCACCAGGAATGAATTTCGAAGGACACAATTCGATTGGTATTGTTTTTGAATAGGGTGACAACTAGGTGTAAACGAAACTATTGTTATACTTATAATAATATAATTCCACGTGAGCGAAACTGCAAGCGCCCAGTAGTTGAAAACAAGTGTTCTCACAATGTTTATTAACTTCGCTTTCAACAAACCAAGCGCCCCACACTTCCTCTCGCCTCTTATTCAAACACCGTTGTATATTTTTCCTCGCAGAATTAACATACCTTTAAGCACCGGCGCGCAACTTTACTTTTCCCTTCTAAGCTCATTCGCGAGCTCGTGAAGGCAGATGTTATCGCTCGTAACGTCTCCCAGGGACCGGGAGAGACGATGCTCATTGTGTTTTCGATTGGGAGAATAGCTGCTGTTGCATTACCCGCGAGTAGTGATAAAATATAATAGTGATAATATATATCATCATCATCATCATCAGCCTTTATTGGTAGGACATAGGCCTCTCCTAAGCGACGCCACTCCGACCGGTCCTGTGCCTTCTGAATCCAGCGGTTTCCCGCTGCCTTCTTCAGGTCGTCCGTCCACCTTGTCGAAGGGCGGCCTGTGCTCCTTTTACCAAGTCCGATAAAATTAGCAAAAGTACCGATAAAATATATAACATGTATAAATATATGACGGACCCGTTGGCGCAATCGGTAGTGACCCTGTCTGTTGCGCCACGGGTCGTGGGTTCGAGTCCCACTCAGGACAAATATTCGTCTGACAAACACTTGTATTTGTTCTATGTCTGGATGTTAATATTATCTATTTAAGTATGTATTTAAAAATATCCATGTATGTATAATGTATATGTTCGATTAGTTATTTATCCAATGATCAATAGCTAATCCTGTATAACAACGTTATAGCGATTGTAATTGAAATTTATTATTATTTAATTAAAATTAGTCAATTAGGTAAGGTAGCATTATATCTCCTTTTTTTAGTATTTACCTAGACTTTCGTTAAGCGTACCCAACCACGTCATAGCGAAATAAGTGATTTGACTTTGACTTAATTTGGTGATCCACGCCAGCCATGGGGGAATCCCATCAGGGCATGGGATAGCCCCATGGCTCGTGTCAATCGTTCGTCCTAGCTAAGCAACGTCGGGCGCGGTCATTATGGTGACGGCTATTAACTAAAAAGGGACTATACAAGTATACACTTCCGTAGTTTAAATTTAATTACCATTTATGAAAGCACCTGAGAGGTTGAGTGTACCTAACGCGTGGGCTAGCAAACCGTTCCCACTGCTGGGGTGAGACACTTGAGTAATCAGCGTTTGCACTCTTTTGTATGTTGATTCTCAAGTTCGAACGCTTTCAAGGATGTGATTGTCTGATTCTTTTCACCGGTAATTCTTCGTTTGTCGTCACGATAGCAGAGATTACGTTACACCTGTGTAATGCTGTTTTCTCGGCGCGGTAACCTTTATGTATTCAGATTCAGATTCATTTGTGTTCATTATGTGTGTATTTGTGTGCATCAAGCACGTTCTTACATTTTTTATCAACTGGTGGTTCACAAAGTTGATTCTACCAAGAAGAACACGGCAAGAAACTTATGCTAGACAAAGAACTTTATGCTACTCTTTTTAAAATTTATAATATAATAATTTGATATAAGTATATTATTAATGAACTTAAAGATGAGCTGGAGATACTTCGCACGAAGGGCTATTTCTCAATCTTATTTGATCAGAATAAGCATCAGAATGTCGCGTTGTCTGTGTAAAAAAGAGGTAAGATGGGAAGAGAAAGAGAGGCATTTGATGATTTTTTTTTATTGATATAAGATACCATGCGAGCATCCAGCATCACCCATCTGCTGTCGCCCGTGACTACTCTGACAACTCTGACAGACCTGAACAAAACTAACAGGGACCGGTGGTAGGTAAGTCCAATCTTGTTCAGTTAGCAGAAGGTGTTAATTTAGACATTGATTTGTTAATTCAAACGGTAATTCTGTTCATACGCATTATTGTCTATACTAATATTATAAAGAGGAAACATTTGTTTGTAATGTTTTAACACTAAAACTAGTGGACCGATTTCAAAAATTCTTTTACCATTAGAAAGCTGCATCTTTACTGAGTGACATAAACTATATAATATTACTAGGTGTAAACGAAACTATTGTATTAAAATTGAACTAATTCCACGCGAGCGAAGCTGTGGGCGTCCACTAATCTGGAATACATTTTGTTCTGATACACGTCACTACTGAAGGATATTTCTTGTCCTATACTTATATTATTCATACAAATACTAAATTAAATATGTTCTACTACCTGTAATGGGTGTAATGGGGATATGCTTTATATTTTAAATTGCGGAGTAGTCTCGTTAGTTCCTTTGTCGCAAGGCTTAAATATAGATTTCCGATATCCTTTTATTCCCACTATTCCGGTGCAGTTCAATTTGTACCGACCATTTTATCGGAGCCTTAGAAGTGCTGAGCGCTCTGCTGCAGGCTGTTTAAGTCTAGATGTTTGTCGAATTACTACATACCGAGCTCAGTGGTTCTCAAAGTATAGGGAACCAAATAGATTTTATAAGAAACCTATTTTGTTACTGAACGATTCGTGAGTGTCTATATTCATAGTTGAAGTTACCGGCTTACTCACGTGTGATTTAAGTCGGAAATAGGCCGACTAATTTCGATCAATTACGATGATCATCTTCAGGAGTGAACGCGCTGGCGGCGGGCACCGCGTACGACGTGTACACTTACGACAACTAGAAAAACGAGACAGCGTATACAAGAAAGCATGTTATCGCAAAACTGTAGTCATGTCGAAGGCCCTTGGGTGGCCTAAAATTTTCCCACACTTAATCCTGACCACCCTGTATCTACCTCGCTGCGACCCATAGACGTTTTTCTGCGACATTTAAGTGCCCTCCGAAGCACGGTAGCGTCCATGAAATTTTGCCACTTAACTCTTAACTGCTTAACTCTCTCCATCACATTGAATCGACGCGAGCCATTGGGCTATGGACGCTACGTAGGTATCTACCTAGCATTGGTCATTCCCCTCCACCGATTCTTCCTAGTGCAGCGTGATGGATGTTCAAGAGTAATCTAGACGATCTCACTAGTAAAAAGCGACCCATACTATAATCCTTCTCAACCATCTAATCAAGTTTGAGAACCACTGCAGCTATAGCAACGGGAAGCAAGCGAGGTTTGCTCGGCAAATAATACGCGACGTGTTGTTTGGTTTTCATATGAATTAGTGCCAGATTCCCTGTTCCCTGTTCCCTGTTCCCTGTTCCCTGTTCCCCGCTCCCTGTCCCCCGCTCCGGCACACACCCAGTTACAGCCATGCGTGCTTTAATTTCTTAACTGCGTACATTTGGATTGTCTTGTTTGAGTTGGTAGGATTAATTGGCAGTAAGAGAATTAGTTTTGTATGCTTCGCTTGTAGTTGTGGCAGTGTCGACCAATCACTTTGATAAGTTTATGGTAGGCCAACAGTTGTATTAGCTCAACGAGACAGATTTAATAGTACGATCAATAGTTTATATAAACTTTGTGAATTAGATTTTGAAGTAATTGCTATGATAACTTTAAATTTGAATAGTTAAACTAGGTGACAGTCCAGTGGCTATCGAACTCTCCTCTCACTCGAGCGGTCCGGATTCAAACCCAAGCGGCACACACCAATGACTTGAGTCTGCCTGACGTTTCCTGAGAGTTCATCATAATGTTCTCGAAGGCATGTGAAGTCTGTCTATCCGCACTTGGCCAGCGTGGTGGACTAAGGCCTTATCCCTCCTATTCTGAGAGTAGACTCGCGTCCAACAGTGGGACAAAAAAAGGTTGTAATGATGATGATGATGAGTTAAGCTTTTGTATTAATTATACTAAAAATTGTAAGCAGGTGGCATATGGGGTGATTCTTGGCATACACGATTGGCTGTCTCGTGTCTGTCCTAATCATGTCATGGTCATACTGTACATTTTTCTGTAAAAAATAATTTGAATTTTAAAAGAGTATCGAGAGTTTTTTCTCTCTCGGCCTACACTAGGGCATAGGATAAGAATATTGTAAATTCTTCCTAAAGCCGATGACCATATAGATAGTCTATCGTGACTTAGAGCTTAGCTTAGTGGTAGGTAATTATTGTAAATTTATCCTAAGGCAAGTTAGGTACCTGTGTAGGATTAGCTATTCATTCAATAATCAATAGCTAATCCTTTGCCTTATATAGATCAGTTAGTACTTTAAGTAGTTTTTAGTTAGGTACCTAGACTTTCGTTAAGCGTGTCTAATCACCTCATAGCGAAATAAATTATTTGACTTTGACTTTGACTTTAAACCAGGAGACAATAGTGACATTACATTTTAAATCTATCACTGCTTTACGAATGCAGTGCTTTGTTTAGGTTAAAAAAAAGCTAAACTACAACCCATAGACGTCCCACTGCTGGGCACGGGTATCTCCCACAGCCAGAGCTGCGGGAGATCTAGAGACTGGACCATGTTGATTTAATGCGGATTGGTGGAGGAGTTATCACTTTCACAAAAGCAAAACACCTCAGACAACGACGAACGAGAAGAGCCAGCTTCCTACCTAAAACTAGAACGTCCTATGGTAGAAAGACATACCTGTACACATTAAAAATGAACTCTCATTTAACACATTCTAAACAAAATTAGCAGGATACGTTTTAAAAAATCACACAAATTAGACGATTGTGTTAATTGAGTACACACATATGTACAATGACGAACATAACGAATAAAAATTTTGTTATTCTTTTTTGTGTTCTCACGTAAGTGACTAATGTAAATATTTATGAGAATAAATGTCATTAAACCTATAAGCTACTAACTAGGTAGTAGCTAATCCAGTGTTGATTGGCATGCGCGCTTCATAATCTTTTTACTCACAAAAAAGTATTGTACAGTAAAAGCAGAATCTGGTTTCTAAAAAAGAAAATATCAACCGGAAGTAAGATATCAGGTGGACAAAGCTGTCCGCAGCACAAGCTGTATATCACTCATTTCCGGCCCCGCCGGAAGGCCCTCCCATCTCACCGGGCGCCATCTATTGTGAAAATAAACACCTACATTTTTATTAAACACTCGTGGACGCCCGCAGCTTCTCTCGCGTGGAATTATATATATAACACTTGTTTTGTTTACACCTAGCAGCCACCCTACTCAAAGACACTACCGATCGAGTTCTGTCCTTCGAGCTTCATTCCTGAGGAAATCGCCGGGATAAAAAGTATCTACATATCCTATATTTTTATCCATGTAACTGTAAGCATTTATTGTTACAAATAAGAAGATAATTTAAGAAATATTTCAAACTTCCGTCCAGTACCTATCCCAAGGGACATTCATTGTTTTCCGTGAACGCTTTCAATGTTGACAGAAAAAATTAGTTCTAGGTATGTTGGTTAAAATCCGTCGAAAGGTTTTCATGTTAAGTAAACAAAATTATTACTTCACTTCACAGTTAGAATTTTCCTCTCATTTTTTAACCCTTTCTGGATTGAAACAAAAACTTTGGGGAACATACCTACTCGTACATTGATTTATCAATCGTCCTAAATCCAGTTAAACCATGGTGATCGTGGGTTTATCTAGGTTGGGTAATTTGAGTATACTTGATCCGTCTCAGAGTTGCATTGTATGTTTGTACCATGTTTAATAAAAACGATTCCGTAGTTTTTGAATTCATGGCACACAAAGGAATAGACATAGGTATAGACAGACAATAAATTAAAAAAGAATCCTAATCCCTCACAGAATGACTAATACCACCTAAAACTAGTTGTTCCATAAACCTTAGGCCTTCATTGTTTTTGCCATAAATTGAAACAAACAATATTTATAACAATTTATTCGTCTCTCTATTTGTGTTTGACTACGTAAATAAATGAACATGTTTACTTCAATTCCCATTTCCCAGCCCAAAAGCGCCCAGAGCTTCCCGAATATAAATAAACCGGAATTAAATATATACGATACCGTAAAATATATACTCACTCACAGGCACCTTTTTATTCTTGTTATTTTCACACATCGTCAATGATTGGGCATATAATGCTTTATTTATAAAGGTGTCATTGCTCTCAGGCAAATATTTATAGATTTTTTCTGACAACTTTCTTCTTATCAACCGTTCACTGACGCTGACATTCCTAGCTTCCTCTACAGAAGTGTAAAGAATAGAGACCGTGCAAGGCAAACCGTGCACATCACGTAACCGATTTAGCAACTACGCCAACTACGCCAACGCCAGAATTCACGACATTAGTGTCGATCATGTTTATTCTATACTCAAATATTCACTAATGCGCAATCTATTTGACTTTATCTGAGTTCGAGGCAAGCGTTCGAGCGATGCGACAGCCCTGGCAGTTCTTTGTGCATCCACTTTGTATTTTAATTATGGTAAATTATTAGAAGTTAGTAATTCGAACTAAATAAAATAGTATTTAAAACATCAAATAAAGAAAAACAAGGATAAAAGGCAAATGAATCAGATCGCTAAGAGATACCAATCCTTGCCTGAGAGTATCAAATTCCGACTCAGTAATTCAACATTGAAAACTGAAAAAAGCAAGGGTACCTATGCTTAATTTACTGTCCAAGCACAAGCCAAGCACTCACTTGAAACAATTAATGCATTTCCCTATCGGAAAGAAACGTAGAAACGCATTCCAGAGGTAGGTGGATGTACTATCTATTCTATTGTCCAACAAGTATTTTTAAACAGGCAACACTCGCAAAATAAATTCCCAATAACAGCGTCCCGTTTGAAACCGAAAATCCGGAAAACTTGCAAAGACCCTTGAACTGTTCCAAATCGTTTCCCAGAAGTTGGACGCGTACTGATTATCTATCGGGCTAAATTTATTCCCGGAATCCAGACATACAGGGGCATAAATAAAGCGAAATAGCAAATAAATCACGATATTGAATCCATAAACAGCGGTAATCCGCTTGCTTATGGCGATAAACAGAGATGGGGGCCTAGCGCGAGGCGGTGGGGCGTCACTGGTTCCGTATCAAATGATAATTATCATCATAATTTATGAATATCGCACAGCAACTGGCATGTAGGACTATCGGCTACCACTCATGTCAACTGCCACACACATTTAAGTTATTATATAAATAATTAATTATTAATTAGAACTTATGGTGTAAGATAAATTATGTTATTAGGTTAAGTAACTTTAATTTTTTTTTATGGATAAAATATAGCAAACAAGCTTGCAGCACCACCCATCCGCTGCCGCCCATGACAACTGTGACTGGCTTTGAACAAGACTCAATTAGGGACTGGGATAGTTAGTCCAATTAGTTGAGAGAGTTATAATCTATTTTTCTTTGTTAAGACTTTCGTTAAGCGTGCCTAATCACCTCATAGCCAAATTATTTGACTTTGACATAAGACATTGTGCCACTAAATGCTGACCGAAACTAGGCGGCCAAACATTACCAATCGGTTAATAATAGCTCCAGTCGCGTGATGCGACACAATAGAATATCTCAACGTCTACATAATTACATTCACAGGGCTAAGGTTTCAATGTTAACCTACGGATCCCCAACAACCTCTCAATCGAATATTAACAAATGGCCCCAGGCTTTGTTCGCTGTGCAAGATATTTGTCAAGCTTATTTGATAAATCGATTCGCATTTTGGAAAAGGAAATAAAAAAATTACAATAACATTAGCTTTAGTAATCATCTGCTCAACTTGCAATGCATGTAATTTACCAACATTTGCTTACTTATAGAAATGCAATACATGCAGCGTTCATAACGATGACAGTCCAGTGGCTATTGAACTCGCCTCTCACTCGAGCGGTCCGGGTTCAAACCCCAGCGGCACGAACCAACGTTTTCAACTGCAAAAATAATATTTATGCCTTGTCGAAGATTAACCTATACACCCATCCACATTGAAACAGTGTGGTGTCAATTAGTTTGCAGATTCTTGTACTAGGAGATAGCACCGAATTTCTGCTAATTATCACCTGAATTTAAAATTTGAAGCCTGTTCTTGTTCATCAGCTGATTTGTAAACTAGTTCGGCCTGAGGTCAGCTTCGGTTGGTAACTTAATATTAAGTGACGTAATAACATTATTTTCGCTCATGTTTCATTTATATTTTCCTCGAAGCTCGTTAGGTGACGCCAGTCAGAACCCCAGTTTTTATAACATAGGACAAGTCTAAGGTTACGTTGCTTGCAATCAAATTTAAAAACCCGTACAGCATAATGTCAATGAGTTTCTAATAAACGTTCGTTAAGATCTGCGAGACACAAGACACTCGTGATATTAACGTGTACAAGAATTTTACCCTTGTGGTAGCGGAATTATATAGATGCTGGATTCGGTGCCTGAGTCAAATAAAGTAGATATTATTGGGTTTTTTTAACCTGAAATTTCCAGCGTGAAGCTTGGATTTGTGCCCGATTTATGGTAATAGGCTCACCATCTTTTCGGAAGACGTAAACATAACTGCAAAATTGTTGTACGAAACATCTCTGCCAACTTCTTCGGGAAAATACAGGCGCCATGTCTATGTTATGTTATACTATATGTGACTTGAAAAAGAACTCTAGAGTAGTGAAATGTCCTTAGCAAGAGTAAAAGTAAACTTGGCGGTGTTAAAAGCAAAATAACATTCGTTTTCATTTCGTAAAACTGAGCTAAGGTTCACAGCTCAGCCCAAGGAACCCTGAATCTAAAAGCAAACTACTATAACGGGATGAATACACCGTCAGTTTATATAATGCGACCTCTTGCTATGGTACTTATTTTTGTAGTCAAGGGTCCCTTATTACTTCCGGGAGCGAACGGTTTAAGATAGTGGTTTCTGGAGGAGCTTTGATCAAATATTTAATAAGCAAAACGTTTTATTAAGACGCTGGATTTGTCGCGTGGCAACTCTGGTAAAGTACTGGATACATGTAGCGCAACGTATAAATTCTTCAACGACCTACGGACGAGCTATGAATGAAAAAAAAATTGTTATTTCGTCCTAAAGGTATTAAACGCACTTGCTATAATATTATAATCATAATCATCATCAGCCTTTCGAGATCCACTGTTGGTCGTAGGCCTCTGTTCGACCCCACGCCGACCGGCTGTGCCTTCTGAATCCAGGGATTTCCCCGCCCGAATTCCTCAAAATGCTTTCTATACTAATATTATAAAGAGGAAAGATTTGCTTGCAATGTTTTCACACAAAAACTACTGGACCGATTTCAAAATTTCAAAAATAATCTGGCGTAATGGTTATTGTTATTCTACACTAAAAGACCTTTCCAACGGTGTATCGTACATTTCGATTGGTGCCGGTACCAGGTTCCATACATTTTTGTCCATCGTCCTTATCGACATATTTTCTTAAATTTCACAAACCTTATAAAAGCAACTGCGTCCTTGCAGCAGGCCGCTAATGGTGTGCACCAAAGTTATTTCAATCGCGAGATAAGTAAGTCCCGGCTTACTTACTCCCGATAGAGCAACTTGCCACATGACATATTTAAGCGCAGTTGGAACGCTCGCTCGTGTTTGACTTCAGCCAATTTTAGACTTACTCGTCTGAAGTTTGTCAATTTAGAAAGGCTTAAGCAATTCCCTTGTCTTATGTATATGAGCTAAGCATTATTTTACGACCGCGTGGTTTTTAATGTTTGGTTTTAAAAGTTGTTCTGTTGTTGCTCTGAACTTCTGTGAATTATCAGAACAGCATAATGATATACCTTTACTATCATCCTCTATAGATATTAACAGTAGTATCACTGAGACTTTGCTTACCTTGAGCTACTTTATCGTACACCTTTAAAAAGAATCACAATAATTTAAAAAGAGACTTAAAATCTAGCCCAAAATAAATTGATTCAGTTCAGTCGTATGAGAACAACTGTTAATTCTAAACCAATCACAAATCAATGCCTTGGTGATTACACACTCTGAATGCTTTGGTTTACCGGTTCGAATGCCTGCCAGGAAGTTATTTACTTAGTTTAATTTAGTAAAATGTCACTATTGCAAAGAATACAACTAAGGAAAGTGATATCTTCTTCAACTCTAAGTAGCTCGCGTCTATTCAATGTAATCGACAGTGTTAAGCCACGACGGCGGTCTGGATGGATGACCGCTAGTGCCAAAATATCATGGGCGCTACCGTGCTTCGGAGGGCACGTTAAGCCGTCGATCCCGGTTGTTTTTAATGATGAGAACAATCGTTAAGCCTTGTCGAATACCTTTGAGTGGCTTGAAAATATTCGACACTGAACACACTGGTGGAGTATGCTCTAGACCCCGTAGAGACCCGAGCCCAGCAATGGGACGTCTATGGATTGCAGCTTAGCTTAGCAACTCTAGATTCGCTTAAATTTGTTTTCGTGACATGAGTATAACTTTTGTGCTGTTTTTTGACTGTAAGTATGCGTGACGTCACATGTCTGGGCCAACATTTTAACTGATTTAAAGGCTATATTGGCCATAACGGATTCACTCAAAATGAGTAAATTGCTTAAAATCAAAATGTCAAACAGTTTTTGTTTCATCAATGTTGACAGCTATTATTGTTGCTGTTCAAATAGTTTTATTACTAACATAGCAACAAAACTATTTGAACAACTAATATTAAGTACACAGCTATTCAAAGTTAAGTGAAAACTTTGTCCATTCCCTTACCCTTTGGTTTCGGAGTCAATGGAAGCCTTTGTTCATCGCTACGAGAGGTTAATAGTTTAGTAGAATTCTGTAGACAAACCCTCAAACAGCCAAGGCCAAATTTAACGCATAGCCAAAGCGACTGGCAGACCGTCCGTTGCTGAGATTCAAAGAAGTAGAAGAAGAAGACGCTAGTGGCTAAATTTCTTGGACGCTACCGTGCTTCGGAGGGCACGTAAAGCCGTCGGTCCCGGTTGTTTTCAATGCTGGAAACAGTCGTTATGCCTTGTCGAAGACCTTCGGGTGGCTTGAGAACATTCGACACTGGGTTGGCCACTAACCCCTCCACCAATCCGCATTGGAGCAGCGTAATGGATTATGCTCTAGACCTCCCGCAGCAGTGTCTATGGGGGAGACCCGTGCCCAGCTATGGGTCGAAGCGATACAAGCCTATGACGATGATTCTGTTATTAGGAATAACCAAGAACACTAAACATTTATTCAATTCAAGCGTCTCTGCTACCCCCTAAAGTTCAGGCGTGATGGTATGCCATGTTAGTAGCCGAATGCCCACTAGGCTTCGCCCTGACCTGTTAATACCACAATGTACCCCACGCCGCACGTGCCGACCCCCTGTTCAAAGCGGCCGAATTAATTTAATTATCCAACTTGCCGCGCCAATATCATCCACGGGTCAAGGTTTACGGCTGCTTGTGATGCCAATACTAAATAAAGTTATTTCGGTTATGGCCGAACTTCGCCTTATATTTAGAGTCGAACAAATTATGGCCAATCAGTGGCACGTGGAGGGTTGCTTCTATTGGTGTGAGCGAAGAAACAAAACGTTAACGTAGTTTACGAAGGTGAGCCCGGACACGAAGAGGAGCTAGCACTAGCTAGCTCCTAGCTTACAAAAGCTTTGACATATTTGTGACGTATTTGTAGCTCGTAGCACTGTAGTCCATCACCAATTGCGTCGATTCTATGTGATCGACAGAGTTAAGCAACGACAGAAGCTGTCGGTTTGTGGATGGGTGTACGTTAGTGGCAAAGGTTTTTTGCCACTAATGCATGCTACCGTGATTCAGAGGGCACGTTAAGCGGTCGGTTCCAGTTGTTTTCAATGGTGCTAAGCCTTGACGAAGCCACCTTCGGGTGGCTTGGGAACGTTTGGCATTGGCCAGTAACCCTGGAAGGCAAGCCGCATTGGAACAGCGTGGTGAATTATGCTGTAAGTCTCTTGAATCTGTTTCTGTAAGGGAGACTCATGCCAGACAGTGGGACGTCGTTAATGAAGGATAGCAATAAACATCTAATTTACCTACAAGCTATAGAGGTAGTAAGTAAATTAGATGTTTATTGCTATCCTTCATTTACATAATAAGAAACTTAGAGCGAGTTACATACATATCTATCTATCTATTTTGTAATGTATATGTAATATACGAGAGACGACGAGAATAGACGAGACGAGTTTAACCATAAACTTTGTCATTTTCTTCGATAGAAAATTACATAATTTTAGATGTTTGCCTATCTCAAGAGATAGGTAGCGGGAGGCTTATTTAGATCCTAACAACCGGGACGGGATCTGCAGGTGCCCTGCGAAGGAAGAAAGCGCTCAAATAAATTTTACAGGCAGTCAAAGGTCGCTCCTACAACTGCCAACCGTGACCAATGCTGCTTAACACTATTATTCTGTTGATATTGTCTCCGCCGCGCGAACGAGAGCAAAACCACTGCTCTATTCAAAAAAAGAAATTAATTCCTCGGTACAACATAAACAAACACTGGCACAAAACAAGTGACGCTAATCTCGTTACACAAAACAATTATGAAGTAAAATGAGGGAGGCAGGAAAATCCTTCAAAATGTTACCGGGGAAGAATCATTTTATATTCTTAAACGACGACTTAGTGATGAGGCAGAATACGGCAAGTGAGGCAAGTGAGGCAAACTAAGGCAAATTGAGACGTAACTCGGTGTCCGAGGAACACCTTTATTTTTCCTCGGCAAAGTTTAAAGTAATTAAGCGGACTCGGTAATTCTGGTGCAGGTTGGCTTTTGCTAGCTGGAGCGTTGCGATGTCGGAAGTCAAGAAGCCAGGCGATTAGTACAGTGGCGGGAGGGTCTGGGTTCGGTGACATCAACCAATTATTTGTTAGAAAAGTTTTGAACAATAAAATTTCATTTTCAGTAACGGGAAAGGGTAACATAGTAAGGAAATCTGCAATTCTAAATTTTCTCCATAAAGTTCATGTGAACCCTAGATATATTGATTTATTAAAAATAAATCAGCTCGACCCATAAAATAATTTCAAAGCGAGAGGATCTGAGGTGTCGTTGTTCTAGTAAGAGCAAGCGCGATTACTGGGCAATAAGTCCTAGGTTTGACTGCCGGGTTGGGCAGAGTATTATTGTTTTTCTAAACTTAAAATTGCCAATATTAACAAGGAGTCTGAATTTGTATATGGTGTATGACAATCTGAGAGATGTCAGACATCGAGGGTTTGATCGAATAAGCGGTGACAACCCAGTGGCTATTGAGCTCGCTTCTCACTCGAGCGGTCCGGGTTCAAACCCAAGCGGCACGCACCAATGACTTTTCTAAGTTATGTGCGATTTAAGAAATTAAATGTCACTTGCTATAACGGTGATGGACACATCGTGAGGAAACCTGCATGCCTGAGAGTTCTTCATAATGTTCTCGAAGGCATGTGAAGTTTGCCAATCCGCACTTGGCCAGCGTGGTGGACTAAGGCCTAATCCCTCCCATTCTAAGACGAGACCCGTACTCAACAATGTGACTAAGAAAGGGTTGTGGTGTGTGTATGGTGTTTATGACAATGCTCAACATAAGAACCAGTTGGTAGTTTCAACGTGTATTACACAAATACTCACTGTAATTAAACACTACATAATTGCGGATAACTGAACACCTCGCGAGGTCAAAAAGCCTCCGGAGGCTGTTAACCAGCGCTTAATGACCGCGCTCGTTGAGGGGAGAGGTTTCGGCTATTCTTGGAAATTAACAGTTACAACGCTCTACAGTACCACTAGAGTAAGAGCTCCCCACCCGCCCGTATTGGAAAGAGATCCGGGGGAAACGGTGAAGATGCAGTAGAGTGCGGGGTTCAGGGAACAGTGGTGGAAGGTTTTGCGGAGGAGCCGTAAAGTTTTATGCATTTGAAATAGCTCCGAAATTGCTCATTTGACGATTTTGAAGCACAAAACACTTCGCTTGTATTATAATCTAGACCATAGTGATTAGGGATGAGTCATTGTTATGCTTAATGAGCTTTGGCGAAGGCTTTGGTAATTCTTGTAAAATTCCCAAGCATACCAGAGGGCCAGTGCATTTTTAAAAATGGAATAATGTTTATTTCATGGGTATTAAATAGCAAAGAAACACGCAGCTTCATCTTAACATCTATTGCCGAACACAGATCAGTAATGGACTAGAATAACGATTTTCCTGGAATAAATATCTTGGACATTCTCACACACGGCCACCTGATCCTAAAGTAGGCGCGAGCCTGTAATATGGGTGTTAGAGACTGATACACATACATAGATATTTTTAAATACGTATTTAAATAGATAATATTAACAACCAGACACAGAACAAATACAAGTGTTCGTCAAACGAATATTTGTCCTGGGATTCGACGACCCACAACCCCTGGCGCAACAGCCAGGGTCACTACCGATTGCGCCATTGGGCCCGTCAATACCGGATTAATAGTAAATGTGAAATATGAAATAATCTACCCTCTTTTTATGCTCCCTAGATTGCTACCTACGCCCGAGTGAAATCTCTACAATAAAAATGTAGATTTAAATTATTTTCGCGATGATAACCGTTAATGTTTTCAATAGCTCCAACACCTTTATCACAAACTAAATCTTAAAGCTATTTATCTTAGTAAAGAGGAGCAGTGAATGGAGCCAAATGACCTCGCTAGCGACAACGATGACAAATCGAGAGATGCGCCCGTGGTTACATAAGAAACTAGGTTCTTGGGATTTCAACAGAGGCAAGATTTGATCCTACACCTTTTGCTTACGATAGATTTCTATGAAATAGTAACGCTGGCAAGCGTTCAACTATATCAGTTAATCCGTAGCTGAAATGATTACATTCATAATGTAGACTCAATAGTTCCAGAACTTCCAACAGCAATTGCTACAAATCCTCTTTGAATAATAAGCAATATAATTGCCTTAGAAAAATATAAGGAGCCTCATTCTTCTCACACATACATATTTATAAATTAGCCTTCCACTTTCAATATTTTCCATGCACGTATGTCGTTAATGATGCTGGTGAGCTTGCGAACTCGATGAGCAATGTCGATAACACTCGTCTACGGATTTCATCATAACGAATCCTGTCTCGTAGCGAAACACTGTGCATAGCTCTTTCCATAGCGCGACTTTGAGCTTGCGAATGAGGCCGATGGTAAAAGCCCACGTTTCTGATCCATATGTCGTCACTGGCAAAACTTCGAGAGCAACAATAACTTATAGGTTTGACATGAACATTGGACATAATCTTAGTCTTGTACATGTTAATTTTCAAACCCACCCGTTGTGAGGCACTGTTCAGGTCTCCTAGCATGATGATGGTCGTCCAGAGATTCTGCCAGGATAACTATATCGTTGACAAATCGAAGGTATGTGAGGTGTTCGCCATTGATGTTAATGCCACGTCCTTTCCACTCCATCAGCTTGAAAACATCATCCAATGTAGCTTGAAAAGCTTCGGGGAGATAACATCCTCTTGCCTAACACCTTTCTGCAATGGAATGGTTCTGCTTCTGTTTTGTACTCGGACAGTCATTGCGGCGTACACTTGTGTATGTAATACTAATATCATGATTATAATAAGTCACCATGGTCATTTTGATATAACTTATAACACATGACTTATATATAATTAGTGAACGCCCGCAGTTTCGCTCGCGTGGAATTAGACATTCACTAACTTCAAAAACGTCAAAGTTTCATACTAACTTTGCACCCCCGTTTTACCGGGGGTGAATTTTCAAAAATCCTTTCTTAGTGCTCCCCTACGTTATAAAAGGAACCCCTGTGCAAAATTTCAAGTTCCTAACCCTTATAGTTTAGGCCCTGCGTTGATATGTCAGTCAGTCAGTCAGTCAGCTTCTCCTTTTTTTGTATATATAGATTTTGTACAGAATGGGCCTATCCAGGAACAACGAGAAATGAAATAATAATTGTGATTTACAACGCCGATAGGAATTTGACCGTTGCACCGCCATTGCTCGTCGTAATCTGACGCCGAAGATTTCCCGCAGGAGGGCGGTGTACTGGAATATGGCATTTGAAAAATGGAACGAATTCTGAATTTAAAATGCGACAAATATTGTTGGAGGGACGGAATCGGAGGCGCGGAATTTGGGTTCGAAATGTTATCAGGTTATTGTGTATGCTTTAAAATTTCACACTGAAGCGCTCATTGCTCAGCGAATGCTCATCATAACTGTACAATAAAGACACCACTTCACAAACTTTCTTTAAACTTATTTTATCGAACAAACGAGTAGGTATATCTTAGTAAAGATTTGAACTCAGATCCCAAAGAATGAGAGGTGTATTCCAAGCCACTCTGTTGTTACCGCTGTATTAATAGTAAGATAACACTATGACACGGTATTAAGATATTCTGTTGATGACAGCTGGGTGGCCATCGCATCGGAAGCACTGAAATACCGAAACCGCTACGATAACCCACTTATCTATTCCAGAACGACGCTGCGGTTGCTCGATGCCACAAGGCTGAAAGCGCTTACAGTGTGAGCTGTTACCCATTCATCAAATTGTCAGCAGGAATTGAAAATAACGTTAATAAGGTGTTAGTTGGTGTAAATAATAGTACACCTATTGTTAGTAACAGTCTAAGTCAGTCGCAGATCCATTACTACCCTTGAGGGCTATGATGGTGTGCTTTAGAAATTGTGTAACTGGAAAGTACTGTCTAATCGAAACACAATAATTAGTAGGTACATGTCAGAAATGTAGTTGTCAGGCTGAAAAAGCTAAAGCATGCATACAGGGGGTCTACGCTCCGAATATAATTTTGTTCCATTCGGTATCGAGACCCTTGTTCCGTGGTCCTAGCGCTATAAGGCTGTTTATTGTTAATGTTAAATTGTGTAATGTTTTTGTTGTCCATTTTTCCATTTTATTTTTTATATTAATTTATATCATGAAATGTGTAGCTTATTAAGTATAGGTAGGTACTTACTATAATTTTTATTTTATTTTATTTTTTATTAATGATATACATATATGTACATAAAAATAAAAATAAGAAAACAACTGGCACGAACTTCCCTACGAGGGTCGTCCTGAAAATCAGCGGCTGCTGGCTTGCCACAGCCATTTGCTGAGGGCGTCCTATTTCGGCATTGTTATTAAAATTTAAAATTGTATTGACTAATGTGTTGTATTTATGTCGAAATAAACTTATGTCTATGTCTATGTCTATGCCTATGTTTAAGGAAATTGCAAAAAGGTTAGTCGACATCACAGGAGACCGAAGAGCTGGCAGCTAGCTCGGACAAAGAATAAGTCTAGCAATTCAAAGGGGGAACGCTGCCAGTATCTTCAGAACCTTGCCTAAAGGGAATCCTTTCAATAATAAAAATATTTTTTAAGGTTTTTAGTTTTAGTAAAGCCTTTATTTATGTGTATGCTTGTGTAAATATGTACGAGTATAATGACAATAAAGTTACATATAAACATTAAAAATAACAAATCAAAGTTTTCGGGTTCTACCATCTAATGTACTCCAAAGAAAGACTTGTATTTCGTATCAAATTCCCCTACAGCCTATATGAGAAGACACAGTTCTAACTCACATATTAAACATCCTTACATCGAAGAGCGCCACGTGCGAAAGCTATAAATGCTGAAATATTAATTGTATAAATTCCTCGTGCTAATATAATTTTATCAGACGCCTGGCGCGTATGCCAGAATGTTCGCTGCCGTGGATAATATTTCGACGTTAATTTAAACATTGTCTTTGCTGGGCATATTCAAAATCTTTTCAGAAAAGATTCATTTTCAAGTAGATTAGTGATTGACAAGTGGTGCTAGGAAACTTTTTTTATAATATAGATGGACAAACAGACATACGGGCCACCTGTTGGTAAGTGGTCACCGTCGTGAAACTAACTTATATTTTACAAAAATCCGTAAGATTTCCGAATTCATCAGGACTATAATTGATTCTCAAGAGCAGCAATGCATCTAAGTCCGACTTGGTAGTCACTAACTATCCCCGCTCCTTCCATAGTCCTCAAACATACTATCGAACTATTCACCTAAAGTGCAGGCAGGTCAGTTGACGGGTTACTCTGCATTCCCGTTTGCTATATTATATGTGTTAAATCCTGAAGTGACTTGGTAAATTGCACTTCAAGCCGCCGTAATTCCATGAAGGCATTCCTGCACAGGGATTTTCCTTTTGACGAAAGAGTTTTGTGGTCAGAAAATTGGCTTCGCTATCATCGTTTACACGCTGAACCTTCAAATGAAAAGCTTAAAGGTTTTTATAGCTCAAGCTCGCAAGCATAACTCGAGCGCGGCACAGATATGGCGGAATATCCATATTTCCACTTGGCCGTAAAAACATTTTCTCCCGCCGGGGGAGAGTGCCAGGAAATTGGATCCCAAGCGTTTATCAGCGGAGTGATTGAGTGGCAAGATTGCAAGAGTGGAATAATGCTTCACTTTTAATGTCACGGTCAAGGTCACAAGATATTGTTTTTTTATTTTGTTTTAGCGTTTGAGTGCATGAGTGAATTCGTATGAGCGTAGGCACGTTGTGTGGAGTGAACTCCTAGTTCCTGCGCTTGAGGGAGAATCTAGGATCTCTTAATCCAGTCCTGTGCTGTGCCATCACCTACAAACGTCAAGCCGGGATTCATTTAAACACGTTTTAGAGATTTTTTTGGATGTATACAAATGGATTGTACAAAAATAAGATATTATTATGTTTCAAGCGGTTATAAGTGTACGCAAATCTGACGTTTAACGTTTGAGCGGCACCCTCTTATGGTTTTCTATTCAAATTACTATTCCGCAACATTTTCCTGTTTGGGAATTTTTCATAACGATATCATGTAATGTGTCTCTACCGCGCTCCCCGCAATCTGGACACTCGATCACTGGCCTGCTATTCCTGCTAATAAACGCGCCCGTCCAATTTCCTGACGGCCCCCTCACATCGCTCGCGTTCAGATTGTATTTTTTATGACCAAAAGAAAAATGCGCGGAGAATACAGAAATCTCTTTTTGCACCTCGATCGTAGTTTGGATGTGATTTATCTATCCTGTAAGATTAACCAATCCAATAGATATAGAGACCTTTGTATTGATAGTGACTTTATTTGGATTGGTTGTGAAACAGATTATTGTGTTTAACTTATAGTAGTAGAAAGTATCCCTAGAATTTAGCAAGCCCCTAGAGTTAGGTCTGAGTGGATTTGCGTTAACGAAACTTATACATTACATATTACTTATTAGTGCGAGATATAAGCGTTATAATTGTCTTCATTTTTAACTATACTTATTTAATCCTATCGCAGATTAAAATCTACAATCTATATACATATATAAAAGTAGAAGCTGACTAACTGACTAACTGACTGACTGACTGAATGACTGACTGACATATCAACGCAGGGCCTAAACTATAAGGGTTAGAAACTTGAAATTTTGCACAAGGGTTCCTTTTATAACGTAGGGGAGCACTAAGAAAGGATTTTTGAATTTTCTCCCCCTAAGGTGGTAAAACGGGGGTGCAAAGTTAGTATGAAACTTTGCCGTTTTTGAAGTTCGTGAATGTCTAATTCCACGCGAGCGAAGCTGCGGGCGTCCACTAGTATTATATGTTGCAGATATAATTTTATAAACTATACCAAGTACTCGTAAAACACTGAATATTTTCATACAGTTATATAGTGTCCGTAAACAAGACTTGAAACTTAAATTAGCCACAGATCTAATCGTCATAAATAATAATAAATAATTTGGTTTCATCGAGCTGATTTGTTGACAGACCTTGAATGTACTATGCAACTACTATGCAAGCCCCTAGAGTTAGGTCTGAGTGGATTTGCGTTAACGAAACCTATACATTACATTTACTTATTAGTGCGAGATATAAGCGTTATAATCGTTTTTATTTTTAACTATACTTATTTATTGCTATCGCAGATTAAAATATACAATTAGGTATCTTTGTTGTGCATCAAAATTCATCACTCACACCCAGTATTAACAGAATGTTTCACTTTCAAGCTATCACCGCTTTCTTTAGTTATTTTCCGATGTGTCCAACCATCTGGGAAACCCCAAAATCTGATAACAGTTTCCAATTTCCGGAAACTGTGTTCCGTAGCTCTCGCTCGTCGAGATTATGTTTCTATATGCCTTTGGAAAAATATGGCCGGAATTCCGAAACCTCTGCACCTTACTGGAAGCCGAGGATTTATTCCATTTCAACGGGTCCTGTGAGTTTGGCTGGACGACAGTGTGAAATGTTTTCCGTTACACAAGCGTTTTTGTCACTTGTTCAGAGCGGTCTTTAGGTGGGAACTAGTATGGGTAACTGAAGATAGTTGACGGTATTGGAACCCTGCTGTAGTCCTGTTAGGATTACCAACGCAAGCCTTTCCCTTTGTCTATTGTCCCACTGTTGGGAACGGGTCTCCTGTCGGAATTGGATGAGTTAGCCCCTAGCCTAGTCACTAGGGCCTAGTGCGATTTAACAGACTTCAAATGCTTTGTATAATATTATGGAGAAATCAAAGGGATACAGTTATCTAATAGAAAATTATTATGTGATGGTTGCCTAATACATGTTACATGGTTATGCCAACATTCAATAAAATTTTAGCGTCAATATCTTATTGAAATATTCATTTTAACTATATTTGAGCCTCCTACTACAGGGGAGGCTCTAGCCACTTATATATGTTAAAAATACCATGTGAAGAAAATAAATAAATAATTATTATTATCTTGTATTAGATTGTTATTAAATGAGCTCCAAAAAGCATAAAAATAACTGGTAATGTAACTCTTTATATTGGTGCTTTTCATAGATAATTTGTTTACATATTCTCATTGGTACACACGTAGGTACCATAAAGAAGCTTTGAGTTCAATTGGCTCATTCAGTAAAGTATTAACGCTGCGGGAATTCCATTCTAGCATCAGAACGGACATTTCTTTCCAACGAGTCGCGGCGAATCTCTAGAGGAAAATAAATTTCACAAAGCGTACAATTTCCAATCTCAAGACCAATAATCCGTTGAAAATAGCCCATAATTCGATACAAATACAATATTTTCACTTAGCATCACATCGTAGCCCCACATTGCTTAACATACGTATATATTCGGTAGTGCAGCGGTTGCGAACAACAGCCTTAATCCTGTAGGGTTGGCAGGGATCTATATCGATATCGAAGCGTAAAGGTTTTGTGATATTTAGTCAGGATCTGTAAATATTTAGGAACTAGTGGACGCCCGCAGCTTCGCTCGCGTAGAATTAGACCCATTAACGACGTCTACCCGCCTAACGACTTCAAAAACGGAAAATTTTCATACTAACTTTGCACCCCCGTTTTACCCCCTTAGGGGGTGAATTTTCAAAAATCCTTTCTTAGTGCTCCCCTACGTTATAAAAGGAACCCCTGTGCAAAATTTCAAGTTTCTAGCCCTTATGGTTTAGGCCCTGCGTTGATATGTCAGTCAGTCAGTCAGTCAGTCAGTCAGTCAGTCAGTCAGTCAGTCACCTTCTCCTTTTATATATATAGATATAGAAAATAAGTTTTTGTCTACAATTCATTTACTAATTCTAATGTTATATTTGATGATATACTAATCATTTAACAATTGCACATATCAATATATGTACCAAAAAATTTTTTTGCATTTATTAAACTTGAATTTTGCAGTTTTAAAATATACACAGACTCGCTCACTCGCCTGGAATTAGACATTCACTAACTTCAAAAACGGCAAAGTTTCATGCTAACTTGGCACCCCCGTTTTACCCCCTTAGGGGGTGAATTTTCAACAATCCATTCTTAGTGCTCCCCTACGTTATAAAAGGAACCCCTGTGCAAAATTTCAAGTTTCTAACCCTTATAGCTTACGCCTTGCGTTGATATATCAGTCAGTCAGTCAGCTTCTCCTTTTATATATATGTATAGATAGAAATATCAGTCAGTCAGTCAGCTTCTCCTTTTATATATATGTATAGATAGAAATCAAGTTTTTGTCTGCCATTCATATACCAATTTAAATGTTAAATTTGATGTTTTACTAATAATTTAACAATCTTACACAGATTAAGTAAACACAAAATATTGATAGGGCCGTAAAAATTCTTTAGGTACAAATAGTTGCTGTTGAAATTATCGTGACGTCTCTCATGCGTTATGCTGTCGTGCTTGTCCCACGGGACGTTATAGTTTGGCGTTGGTCCAATATATCTATTTGTCCACTTATACTCTGCAGAAGACTCCAAATACTGACTT
Source organism: Carterocephalus palaemon (assembly GCA_944567765.1). NCBI lineage: Eukaryota > Metazoa > Arthropoda > Insecta > Lepidoptera > Hesperiidae > Carterocephalus > Carterocephalus palaemon. Next base: position 12,474,729 of record OX155653.1, on the reverse strand, counting down.
TTGAAATGGAGAGTTAAGTGGTTCGAATTCATAATGTTCGAATTTAAAGCTACGGATGGACTGGAGCGGATCCAAGTTTGCGTCATGAATAACTAACGATATGTTGATCGAATCGGTTGGTGGATGCTCTGATATCTTGATTGGTGGTTTTAATTGATTGTTTTTCTGCTTGTTTTCTCTGGAATCTAAATCTAAATTACATTACATAACCGCCGTAACTTACAATATATAAGACCGCATAATTTGATATCGATAGGCGATATCAAATTATGCGGTCTTCTGTAAATAAATCTCTAAAATCTTCTGTAAATAAAATTCTGTAAATAAAACTCGAACACAGTAAATAAATCTACAAAATAATTACAGTAAATCTATTGCTGAAAATGAAAACTTTGTCTATACTAATATTATAAAGAGGAAACATTTGTTTGAGACATTTTCACACAAAAACTACTGGACCGATTTCAAAAATTCTTTCACCATTAGGTAGCTGCGTCTTCACTGAGTGACATTGGCTATATCGTATTACTAGGTGTAAACGAAACTATTGTTATGTCTAATTCCACGCGAGCGAAGCTGCGGGCGTCCACTAGTTTCCTATAAATCAAAAAGAGATAAAGTACTTGCAACGATACCCAATCGTCATTGCGACGGCAGCTTCCGCCAGCCAGCACCATTGATCTGCTGGCAGGACAATGACAAACTGCACACATCACTCGCCTTATGAAATATGCATTGTGCTACACAAAGCGTCTCAATCCGTTGTTTTGCTTTGATCACGAACGGATTCTAGCAATCGGAAACGTATTCTATTGAATGACATCGGAGTTGGCTGGACTGTTGCTTTTGTTCGGGCGTAAGTGATTCGAATATCGATATTCTCCTGGGTTCTTCGAGTAGCTGATCTAAGCTTCCTTTCGAAGGATAAGTTATATAGCTTCTCTCATCCACCACAATCCTTTCTTTGTACCACTGTCAGGCTGGTTTCTCTTTCTTTCACGCTGGTCAAGACTTCACAGCCTTTGAGAACATTATCGAGATTTCTCAAGCATGCAGGTTTCCGCAAAATGGTTTTCTTCACCGTTACAGCAGGTGACATTAATTTATTGAATCATAATTATATAGCGTATTGTACCCACTATGTCGTATCGTTATATTGTATCGCGTATTATATATTGCAGATCTACTGGACACCAATTATATCCTCTATACAGGAAACTTTTGCTCGAATGTAGATAACAATTGAAAGAAGCACCTATGGCAAGATGATTAATGACATAACAGATTTATGTGGAGGATTATGGTGGAGATTGTGTTTTATCTGCAATGTACTTGTCTATTGTTGTTGATACATGATTAATAGAGGATTATCAAATGCAAATTGCAATTAAAGAGATGACGAAGTACATATCTGCAATCAAGTACTTTTCAATTTTTGGTTTTCGAATAACACACCGTCAAAGCCGAGCTAAAGCAAGATTGGGTTAAGTTAACAAACTTAACCAAACCAGACTCGAAAACTATAAACTATAATTGGCATCAGAAACTGCCTGCAGTACCGAAACTTATTTAACAGACAGCCAAACCGCTTCTTCATACCTACTCCAAATGCGCACATTTATTAAACGCTTTAATGTTCCGGAACGTACCCAATAAACAGAAACTTTAGGGGACAGGCTGCACCTTAGCCCCGACAAACTGGTACTCTTGCGACACGACCCCCTCCCCCTCTAATTCCCTCCCCTTTAACTAAACAGGATAGTTTAGAGCGCCAGTTCCTCCGTATTTAGGCAGGGTCGACCGCAAACGGGTAGACCTAGTATTTCGCATCTGTGCCCAAACCGACCAATTTATCATGACCTCTCAGCCAGGGAAATAAATGCTCTGTCTTCCTACATCCACAAGCCTCGTCTTAGGACTACGGTAATGGCCAGGATTGCTTTTAGAGTAATGTCGGAGTTTTCGTTATGGCTTATAAGTGTGTCATGTCTGACTGTATTAATGGGAGGGGGAAAAATAACAGGGGGAATATTTCTTTCTATAATAAAATATTATTGAGAGGAAATATGACCGCGCATGGGAAACATATTTTCTAAAATGATTATTATCAATGTTCGTTGTTGCTAGTTACATGGCATATTGTTAAAAACTGATAATGGTTTGCTAGTTAAGTAATGCAATGCTAGATTAGAACAAGTTAGGTTGTTGTGTTCTAAAATAAAATGTAACTCATTAATTTCATTTTATTTTAGAATCTCAGCCTACCTAAAAGCTTAAGGTCACCTTTTTATGTTGTTGACAACACGTTGTCAGCATGTAGAGATGATTCGTGCGAAGTATGTACTTATTTGAGTATTATAATTATATTTTCTATACGGAATCTAAAAATCTAAACAGGCATAAAAGTAATTTCCTAAATTGGCTGTCCTCATATATTTACGAGTATTGTCGGCAAAAAGTAATTTTAGAAACGACCGCGGCGAGACAGTGGCAAATCGTTTCATTGCAAGCCACACAAATCGGAAACACACGTTTGGGAATTATCTCATAAAACGCTTAAAATTTTTGTACATCCATTACTATTTGAAATCATTTTTGAATACATACTCATCTGGTACCTGGTAATTTTTAGGTATCAATGTAATGTCCGACCCATTTAACTATTCTCTCAATTTAATATTTTGCTTAAATTTTGTTAGACAAACGCAGCGTTTGTCAGTGAAATATAGCTCCTTAACATCTTTCACTGTGCCCTCTCTGCTCTCGACATTTCAATGATATTTCGATCGGGCGATATGAAAACAGAGGCTGATTGAATTGTGATTGCGCCGGAACAATTGGGACGGGTCTTTACAATAATTCCGGGGGAATTTTCCATTACCCTCAATTGCCACGGAACAGTGGGCCCGTATTCCGAGTCGCTTGCCATTACAGGTCGTCCTCAATTGTCTTTGCCTTGCTTTAATCGTGCGAGTTTTATGAATGGAGTGTGGATTGATGATTTTTTGCCATTGCGTTTGTTCTCTAGTCTCATTTGTGATCAAAATTTCGAGCTCTAAAATTAATTAACATTTTGCCGAATCGGTACGATCCATAGAAGTCCCACTGCTGGGCACGGGTCTCCTCCACAGACACAGCTGCGGGAGGTCTAGAGCATACTCTACCACGCTGCTATAATGCGGATTGGTGGAGGGGTTAGTGGCCAACCCAGTGTCGAATGTTCTTAAGCCACCCGAAGGTCTTCGATAAGACTTAACGACTATTTCCACCATTGAATATAACCGGAACCGACGGCTTTACGTGCCCTCTGAAGCACGGTAGCGTCCATGAAAATTTTGCCACTAGCGGTCATCCATCCACAAATCGACCGCGCCCGTCGATGTCTCGACTCTTTCGATCACATTGAATCGACACGAGCCATTGAGCTATGGACGCTACGCTACACACCATTTTTGCCGAATACTTGACTCATTTTCATTGGTAGTGATATATTGGAATACCGGTCAGCCAGTAAAGCCACATACTACGTTTGAGCCGTACACACCAAATAGATTTTTTTGTACAGCCTCATCTATCTTGCTCAAATGGGCTCCAAAGAACAATGACATGAGAGTATTAAGAGCCTACAAAACGCTTTCTAGGATATCTATATCGACCGGAAGTACTGTGAGATGCTGGTGATCCTAAACTATATAGCTTAGGATCGAAGTAAACTTTAAACGATCCTGTCAATTACGTCTAGATGTTAACGCGAACACCCGCCCTAATCTCCAATCTGTCCCACTGCCAACGATGTCGTAAAATCTTTTTTATTTATTTACATTAAAGATTTAATTCGGGAAAAAACAGCGAGTAGGTACAGGCGGGTTTGGGCGGTCGTAAAACTTTATTGGCCCGTGTGCTGTGATCATAAAACGTTTTGGGCCCGAAACACACACCTTTCGTTTTTCCTACACGATCGGATGAAATTATGTGTCATTGTTCATTGTCATTTTACTTTTGTGACTTTTTCCTCAGGCAGACGGTAAAATGATTTAGCACATTTTAGGTTGGTGGGGATTTTTGTGTGAGAATAATATTGATATACGTGTACGTACCTCAACTTTGAATAATACTTGGCATTACGTTTATATTTAAAGATTCAGATTCAGATTCATTTATTTTTCATTATATGGTATTTTGTATACGCTTAATGAACGTCATAACATTTTTTAATCTACTAAAATCTTTTCTATACCTACCTACTAATATTATAAAGGGGAAAGATTTGTTTGTAATGTTTTCACACAAAAACTACTGGACCGATTTCGAAAATTCATTCACCATTAGAAAGCTGCATCTTCACTGATAGACATAGGCTATATAATATTACTAGGTGTGAACGAAACTATTGTTATGTCTAATTCCACGCGAGCGAAGCTGCGGGCGTACACTAGTATTAAATAAGCCAAGTACGTTGGTAAGTCTGATGTGAGGTTTCTTGACTTCCACATAGTTGTAAAAATAAGGGTGATATCAACACTACACCTAAAATGCACTCAATTATATTACTTTGAATAAAAGATATCCTGACTTCAGATACAGATTGCAGTGTTATGACTTATCTCATTGCGACATAAGTCATAACACTGCAATCTGTAGCTCAAATGTGCAATGTATAAAGTTAACATGAACATAAAAAGACCTTCATAATCCTTTCCGTCCATTTTCTCTAGTTCTTCAGACGTCAAGATTAATACAGATTTCTAGCATTTCTAACGTCTAATCTCAAGAGTAGGTACTAGGATAACATCCACACTGAAAGGCCAAAGGATCATTATTCCCGTAAGACCTTCCCTTTAGCTTGACGTCCAAATAAAACAGTTATCTGCTCTTTGCAACCTCTGATCTCAAGATGTAGGTACTAGGATAACATGAGCACTAGAATGCTTTAATCATCATTTCTACAAGTCTGACCCACATTCTCTGCAGGCTTTGCTATCGGATAATTTAATGTTAATTTATTAGCGGGACGTCTGACCGCAGTCCGAGTATCGCTGTATCGGATCTTCGCGCGTCATTACACCGCTTCCAAGCATATTCATTGTGTTTATCTGCGCATAGAGAACGCTGCTTTACAGATGTTCCAAGGGAATATAAAGTATTTGAATTTAGTCAAGGATAAAGATTCGTTGTTTTTGTAACAATATTTTTTAAGGATATTGATTAGAGTCGGCCCAAAGTCGGTCCCATGAGCTGCTTCCTTGAGGAAAAAGATCTCTCAAGGGAAGTTTAGCCGTAAAAGTGTGTTAAAATAAATAAGACTTCAATACATACCCACAACTCGCCCACATTTTGACAACCTGAAAAAGAGAGAGAAAACTAGATGAATGTACGTGGGGCATAACTAACTACCTACTGAAAGTTTCTGAAACTGGCCACTTACAATAAAAACCACAAAATAATTCGAAAATGGAACTTTTTGGGAACATGTTACTCAATTTCCAGACTTTCATTTATTATGATTGTGGCGTTCTTTAGAAAATTGGGTGTCGCTATAACAATTAATTTAACACGTCAAAATCGGTCAATGAATATTTATGTCAGTCAGTCAGTCACTCAGTCAGTCAGTCAGCTTCTCCTTTTATATATATAGATAAAGGGGAAAGACGTGAGCAAAGTAAAGATTGACAGACTTCAGAATCTCCCAGGCTCGAGAGTTCCAAACGTTTTTACCTACTAGCATCACTGCCCCTGCCTCTGTGGCCAGTGTCCCGTGCCCTGCGGTCCACAATGGGTCTTTTATTAGGAGAGATTAATGACACGATTCAGCGGACCGAAGCCGTCCGCTCGATAAGCCATCTATGGGTTTGCGGAGTCTTTTTGCAGTCGCGCCATTTGCGACTATTGCTTTCAGAAGAGTGGTTTAGTTCGGTGTATCACAGAATACGTTTGTAATGTGTGTTCATAATAGGAGTACAGGAAACAGGATAGGAAAACCGAGAGAAATAGATTCGTCTGCATTTGTGTGTAACAGTAGGTACCGATAACATACCTAATATACTGCAACATCACCCACTAAATAAAACTAACTGAAGCTACTGAGTATCACTAACTAACAATGAAACTGAAATTATTTTACGAGTATAATAGATCCATATCCATATTATGATTATTTCAAATTCTTAATGATTTTTTTAATTTTTTCAATAATTTATTTTATCCATCTCCATAAATGTAATTTTATTTTTTTCCTTTTTTTATGGATATGTGGTATGGTATTGATATGGTTTGTTCATTGTATGATATGGATTGTTCAAAGTCGGTCACAATTGTCATGGGCGGCAGCGGATGGGTGGTAATGCAAGCTCGTTTGCTATCTTTTATCCATAAGAGTAAAACTTGGAAACTAAGAAATACTCATGTAATATTGCCCTTACACATACAAATCCTGTCCCGAAGTAGATCAAATTGTCGATCGGTTAAGATTGACACGAGCCCTGAATAAGGCTTAACTACCGTTATCTCACAACAACAGACGCTGATGAATTGATTATACCTTCGGATCACAAGTTTCTAATCTCACTCAATTGATTCACCCGTTTGCCGACAAATTGAACCGGCTTTATACCATGGTATAATGATATACATTTCCTAAACACTGTATAGATGGTATGATGTGGTGGAGTATGCTCTAGACCTCCCGCAGCAGTGTCTGTGGGGGAGACCCGTGCCCAGCAGTGGGACGTCTATGGGTCGCAGCGAGGTATAGATACCTAAGAAAAGCAGTGACAGCCGGTGGCTATCTAACTCACATCTCGTTATAGGGGGTTGGAGTCAAATCCAAGCGACAGGACTTTTCTGAGTTATTTGCGATCTTAGATATTAAATGTCACTTTATTGGTGAAGGAAACATTGTGAGGCATTTTAAGATTACATTCATCATCATCATCACAACCCTTTCCTTGGCCCACTGTTGGGCTCGGGTCTCCTCCCAGAATGGGAGGGATTAGGCCTTAGTCCACCACGCTGGCCAAGTGCGGATTGGCAGACTTCACATACCTACGAGAACGTTATGATGAACTCTCAGGCATGCAGGTTTCCTTCGATGTGTCCTTCACCGTTATAGCAAGTGACATTTAAATCATAAATCGCACATAGAAAAGTCATTGGTGCGTGCCACTGGGGTTTGAACCCGGACCACTCGAGTGAGAGGCTAGTTCGATAGCCACTGGGCTGTCACCGCTTCAGATTACATTAACATTTCAATAATAAATCATTAACTAATACTTCTTTCAAATTCCATAAGAGAATAACCCTGTTTAAAGATCGAAGTAACTAAAGACCTTTTAATACCAATTTAGCGCGTAGGAGGTAATAGCTATTTTGAATTTTGAAGGCACAGGTTCTAGACGAGTGGCGGCGTTTGTGGGAGGCCTAATGTCCAACAGTGGACTTAAAAATCCTTACTAATATTATAAATGCGAAAGTGTGTTTGTTTGTTTGTCCGGCTTTCACGTCGCAACGAAGCTATTATATGGTATGGTTTTTGTGTGTGGAGATAGTGAGGAGGGTGGTCAAAGTCAAAGTCAAAGTCAAATAATTTATTTCGCTATGAGGTGATTAGACACGCTTAACGAAAGTCTAGGTACCTAACTAAAAACTACTTAAACTACTAACTGATCTATATAAGGCAAAGGATTAGCTATTGATTATTGAATGAATAGCTAATCCTACACAGGTGTCTAACTTGCCTTAAGATAAATTTACAATAATTACCTACCACTAAGCTAAGCTCTAAGTCACGATAGACTATCTATATGGTCATCGGCTTTAGGAAGAATTTACAATATTCTTATCCTATGCCCTAGTGTAGGCCGAGAGAGAAAAAAGCCGGAGGAAAAAACTCTCGGTACTCTTTTAAAATTCAAATTAATTTTTACAGAAAAATGTACAGTATGACCATGACATGATTAAGTCAGACACGAGACAGCCAATCGTGTATGCCAAGAATCACCCCATATGCCACCTGCTTACAATTTTTAGTATAATTAATACAGAAGCATAGTGATAGCCTGTCAGAGTTTAATTCAGTCCCATGCCTTTATATCATCCAAATACTCCTGAATATTATAATAAGCTTTTCGACATAATGTTTGTTTGATGGTTTTTTTAAACCTTTGTAAAGGCAGAGACTGAACCGCAGCCGGGACTTTATTGAATACTAGTGGACGCCCGCAGCTTCGCTCGCGTGAAATTAGACGTAACAAAACCTAAATACAAAATTTCATTGAAATAATGTAGGTATATACGAAAAACTTTTATACCTACTAACTTTACACCCCCCCTTTGACCCCCCTTAAGAGATGATTTTCCAAACACAAAAAAAAACATTCATAGGTACTGAATTTCATTCGAATAACATCAAAAACGGCAAAGTTTCATACTAACTTTGCACCCCCGTTTTACCCCCTTAGGGGGTGAATTTTCAAAAATCCTTTCTTAGTGCTCCCCTACGTTATAAAGGGAACCCCTGTGCAAAATTTCAAGATTCTAGCCCTTATAGTTTAGGCCCTGCGTTGATATGTCAGTCAGTCAGTCAGTCAGTCAGTCAGTCAGTCAGTCAGTCAGTCAGTCAGTCAGTCAGTCACCTTCTCCTTTTATATATATAGATTAGAATAGACATTCCTATGAAGGAACGACTTTTCTTACTAAGCCGGCATTTAGGAAACGCTAATTTGTGGCCGTTCCTTAGTGTTACATTGCGTAAGGCATTTAGGTCACTACGACTTACAAACTGATGCCTATTTTTACGAATATACATAATATTCTCATAGATGTACTGCGATGCAAGGGTTAGGATGTTTATTTCCTTAAATTTTTCTCTAAGGGAGTCTCTACTTTTCATTTTGTATATATAACGGATAGCCCTCTTCTGCAAAATAAAAATAATATTAGTATCAGCTGCATTACCCCAGAGTAAAATGCCATAGGACATTACACTGTGAAAGTAACTAAAATATACCAATCTAGCGGTATCGACATCCGCCAAACAGCGTATCCTTTTAACCGCGTAAGCTGCAGAACTTAGTCTATCCGCCAGTCGACAGATATGGGGTCCCCACTGCAACTTCGCATCAATGGTGATTCCAAGGAAAACAGTCGAGCTAACTAAGTTCAGTTTTTCACCATTTAGTTCCGGTTGCTTATCTACTTGTTTCACATTAGGTGCTGAAAATTTTATGCAATTGGTTTTATTGCTATTTAAGAGTAGGTTATTTACGCTAAACCAATGCACTACTTCAGAGAGAGCATTGTTTACATCGTCATAGTTAGTTTGTTGCCTGTTTAATTTGAAAATTAATGAGGTGTCATCTGCAAACAATACAATCTCGTTATTATTCTCTACCATATAAGGTAGATCGTTAATATATATTAAAAACAGGAACGGACCCAGAATCGATCCTTGTGGGACCCCCATCTGTACTAAAGACCCAGACGATCTTGTACCGCTTACTTCGACTTTCTGAGTTCTTTCGCTGAGATAAGAAATCAGAAGATTCAGTGCGGTATTTTTAATGCCATAGTGATTGAGTTTCCTGATTAAGGTTTCATGCTGTACACAATCAAATGCCTTGGACAAATCACAGAATATGCCCAGAGCATCCAATGAATTCTCCCAAGCATTGATAATATCAGTAAATAATTCAACTCCCGCATCAGTTGTTGAACGGCCTTTTGTGAAGCCAAACTGTTTGTTATGTAGGAGTTTATTACTTGTAAAGTAGCTAAGAAGTTGCTGGAGAATTATTTTCTAGGTGGAGAGTGACGTAGGCTACTTTTTACCGCGGTAAAGCATCCCCATGGGAAGATATCGATGTTTTGTTATTTGCTAGATATTTAATTCCGAATGTTGTTAATAGATGGCGTTAGTAAAATTCATTTTCAAGTTCTGAATCACGCTAACAAAATGATACTCGATACTCGATTATGTAATGGAACGAGACTTCGAGTCACACAACTTGGATAGAATATAATTAGTACCTTAGTACCACCATCTTAACCTTAAGTAAGGGTGAAAATGTAATGATCGCACGAATCCCTATAATTCCACAATCTTCACCAGCACACTTCTATTGAAGTTAGCTTAAAGCTCCAGTATGTCAATGTACGTACACTTTATCTGCGGTCAGCATTACGTCTGGTTCCTCTAAGTATCTTTTAATCGTGGAACTGTCACTATTCATCCACCACAACTGTGTCATGTATATGATAAACAAGTCATTGTTAATTCCCTTTGACCACGCGGGCGGAGCCGCAGGTAAAAGCTAGTACATAATATGTGGATGGCTTGTGTGAAAGCTGCCTCATTTTGTAAATCTATATCTATACTAATATTATAAAGAGGAAAGATTTGTTTGTAATGTTTTCACACAAAAACTACTGATTACAAAGCTGCATCTTCACTGAGTGACATAGGCTGTATAATATTACTAGGTGTAAAGGAAACTATTGTTATGTCTAATTCCACGCGAGCGAAGCTGCGGGCGTCCACTAGTACCTACTTACATTAATAAATAACTTATAGCAATCTGGCAATTATTATGTTAGTTCAGAGTAATGTTTAGTTAGCGCAGAGTGCGGTGAGGTGATCGATGGGCCGCGAGGAAATTACTTTAAATCACTAGAAGTGGACAGCGCGGGGTAGTTAGTACAATTTAGTGATTTTAGTATTCCACTGAGTCACGTTTCACAGCGCTTCCCTGTGAGAATGTTCATCACGATTCATTGTTGGCTGAAAAGCTATTTTTTTTTACATTTAATATGAATTTCCCCTTTTTATTTTTTGCTGCCACCTTATGTCCAAATCACTACGTAGGTATCACTGTTTACACAACGCTGTACAATCACAAACAGCGTCGTCTTTCCCGGGGTCACATGATGGATTATTCGAGCTCCCACTCTCTCCGCCCGCAACCCCAGAAGTCCACTTTTAGTCGTCTTTTTTACGACAGGCAGGGGCTACCGTAGCACTATTCTAGTCCAGAGCTACACTAGTGTGAGTTACCTATGTTACACAATTGCGTGCTCTGAATTGAACTCGGGTCTTCTCTAGTAAAAGCTGAAATTCCTTGCCACTGGGCTAAATATTCAACCTTCTCGTAGTAGGCAAGTAGTAATGGGTATTCAACCCAGTCATAAATCTTGGACGAATCAATTTCACCAAAAAACGAAGTCAAACCCCTTGAAAAGTGAGTGACATTCTTGGAATATTTCCAGACTTTAATAATTATTCCGAACTTGTCCCTTCTTAACCCCCCGACCCAACATTAGCAGTGAAGGGTTACAAATTTGCGCTCAATGTCTACAATTACACCTTCTGTAATATTCGAGAAATTTCTCTGATCCGCGTAACTAAGTTTTTTAAGTGCCTCCGGCGATGTCGGGATCGCTCGTTTTACAGTTCAGATATTAGATGAAGCGGGGAAATTGTATGTTCGTTATTTTCAACGATTAATGGTATGATCGGTTTGCTTAGCTTTGATATTTATGCAGTGAAGAAATTGTATTTTGATTAGGAGGCTAACATTTATTCTTCGAATTCATCTAGAGCCAACCTTAGTCCTCAATGGTAGCAACGCAACGACTTTGACTTTGAACGAGTCTCTCGTGAGTCTTGTTTAATGTATGTCGCAGTCATGGGTAGCGTAATCGTTTGCTATCTCATATCCACAATAAAAATGTAATGTAACCGCGTTTTCCTACAAAAAATATCCTAGCGTACAGAGGTATGCGGCCATCAAACACAATAAGTTTGCGCTTACCTCTGGGTAACAACTTTTATAAGCACACAATTTTCTAACGATAGCTGTTAAAAATGTCTTTACAATGTTGCAAGCAACAGTGCTGTGCCTTAAGTTTAAGTTAATTAATTGTATCAGGCGTTATTTTGCGGAACTCCATTATTACAAACCAAGCATTAATGTCATTATGTATGTATGTATACCTTTATGGTGATGCCATGAAGGTACATACACCATCATACATTTTTGTTCGACTGTTGCAAAGTAGATTAATGCTTGGTTTGTTAATAAGTGTAGCAACTTAACCTAAGAAACCCTCTCTCTATTCAACAAACATCAAAACCGCAAACTATACCTATTGTATTCCCCTCTCAGGAGCACCTGCAAAAACCGACAGTGCTCCTAACATAACAATCAACCTTACTAAAGTTCATCATTTCCCGCTCTCCGCATTCCCATCACGCGCCGCCGGGCCTTCCCGCCTTCCCAGCAAACTTCCCGCCCTTTTTCCACAGACGCAAAAACTCGCGATAAACAAACGCCCGGCGTAATGTCCTTTTTGTGGAGCTCTTTTTGCTGGCCGCTAAAAAACTTGAGGATTCCGAGGGCTACATTAAGAGATGGGGTATCAAAGGGCTTGCGCAAACGCTATTTCCCTTTGTTATCTTTTTCGTGTTATATTCAAAATTGGAGCCGATTTTATATTAGGCATATCGATTGGAGAAGCGAGAAGAGAAAGAAAGTACATACAGTTAGAGTGAGCAGAAGTGGAAATTCAGGTAACGTCTTATGCAGGGCGCCAGTCGTATTATGTCCGCATTGATACTCCATGCCCAGCAGATTACTGGGGTATACACTATTATACAATTAGTCTTGTTAGTAATTCAATTAGGGACTGGGATGGTTAGTCCAATTAGTTGAGAAAGTTAATTAGAACATTAGTTGGTCAGTTCGTTAGTAGGTATGAGGACTAGGGACTGTTAGTGATAGTTAGTCCTGTTAGTTGGTGTTAGTAATAGTCCAGTTAGTACTTGTTAGTAGGAGTCTCGTTCTAAGTCAGTCACAGATGTGTTGCTACCCTTGAGGACTAAGATGGTCGCCTCTAAAGAAGTGTAACCGGAATCCACACCTTTCCAACCGGACCACAATTGCTTTAAAAACAATTATTACACGGCAGAAATGGTACTTACTAGGTACCGTGGCGGGCGGTGGTACTGCCTCGGGCGAACTCTATATGGAACCAATAAGCTTTCATATAAAACCTATTTGGTTCCCTATAGGCTCTACCACCTACCAATTATTAGCAAGATTCTCATTCTACGACTCATTTGCTTACAAAGAGTTAATACTAGTATAGACAGGACTAAGATGGTTGTTTTAATAAACGTGTGATCAGATAAATCCTCAGATTTCCTGGACTTGCGATTATGCCGCCCTGGTTATGACATATTGAGTACCCACATAACAAGAATTTGAGTTACAACATCCATTATCTATATACATAAGTATATAACTTATAAAGTTTTTTAGCATCGGCAGACGATGAATCAGCCAAAATGGTATACAGTACTCAACCACACATACATTTTTCTTATTATTTACATTACGGTTACAATCCACTAAGATATGGTACACATCATCGACAACATTGCATGACAGACATAAGGGAGTAGAAGCATTACCCATAAGGTGTGAGAATTTGTTACATGGTATGTGTCCAGATCTAAGTCTCATCTAAAATAAAAATAAAATTATACCGTTAAAAATTTAGTTTTTAAAAAAAAAAGCTTTTTATAACTATTTTTTTTTCGTGCATTTTCATCGGAACCAAATATGTGTGCCAAATTTTAGCTCGATAGCTTCCGTGGAAGTGGGTAAAATATTGATTGCAAGATTCCAGGACATACATACAAGTTAAGTTAAATAAAAGCTTATAAAAAGGTTTTTAAGACCTAGACGAATGAACAGATAGTCTAAAACTGTGCACGATCAGTCATGTGTCCTTTCCCGTCATCACATTAGTGTACCGTTAGGGCGGGTCGAGGGTGTCTCGAGCGTAATGTGTTTTACGAGAGACATAACGTACTCGGAGGCCCACGGGGACCGCGTTTATCATTACAATGACATTGTGTATTTACCGTGCAATATAGAAATGTTTTATGTTAAGCCCGACCTGTTTCACCGCGTGTAGGTATTGAAAACCAAGTACATGCGGCGGCCTAGCCGGCTCGGCTATTCCATAGAAGTTGTCAGAAAAGGTAAGCGTTACGAGATAGAAAGAGACGCATTTGTAGGTGAATATAGCAGTAGGTTATTAAGGGCTGTGCGATCTGAACTGCACTTTGAATGCGGGAGGTCTAGAGCATACTCCACCACGCTGCTTCAATGCGGATTGGTGGAAGGGTTAGTGGCCGACCCAGTGTCGAATGTTCTCAAGCCACCCGAAGGTCTTTGACAAGGCTTAACGACTGTTTCCAGCATTGAAACAACCGGGACCGACGGCTTTACGTGCCCTCCGAAGCACGGTAGCGTCCATGAAATTTTGCCACGAGTGGTCTCCCTTCCGCAAACCGACCGCGCCCGTCGTTGCTTAACTCTTTCGATCACATTGAATCGACGCGAGCCATTGGGCTATGGACGCTACAATATGAAACCTTATATCACAGTATTTTAATATACTCTGCTTATATGAAACTTTTCACACCTCGCTCATTTAGCACCTAAAGTATCAAATACCATTCCTGCCTGTCAGCTGTACAAGATATTTTTACTCTAGAGGCTCACAAACTACCAAATCGAACTATAATCACTTACAGTGATGACTTATGTTATTCATAATTCGTGCTCTATAGAGGCCTTCAATGGAGAGCCGTGGAAGGCACAAACAAAACAAGTGAACCGCGAAACAGAGACAGACAGCGATGCAAGTGTGCGGAGAAATCATTAGCGAAGGATCCCGCGTATAAATCATTATGTATTATCATAAATAAATATTCAGAAGAGTATTAAATTTTATCCCTAACTGTGGTGTGCTTGGGAACTTGGCTGCTATCCAAAGGCCACGATTGCTTAGTACACGGAGTTAGAGACGTACAAGTTTTGATTCATCCTAACTTATTTCATTATTATAAACCAAAGATTAATCTACTTTTACTACTACTTGTATACCCTCATGCACGCATTATACATACACTACTATACATTTTTGTTCGCGTATTGTTGCAAATTAGATTAATCTTTTGTTTGTAATAATGGGAACTCCGTTATGACAAGCAAAGTAACGTCTGATACAATTAATTAATTCATTATTAAAACCTCATATTCGTCCTTTCGTTCTGTGATCTGAGATTAACACTATTTTCCTTTAGGACTAGTTACACATTATCCAAATACTATAACTACTGAACAATGGACTCAGGTTAAATCTCTGGCCTAAGCCAATAGAAAAGGAATAGAATTAGGTATACTGTTTAAAAATATTTTTTTTAAAAGCTTTTTATAACTTTTTTTTTATTTTCGTTTATTATGTGTGCCACATTTCAGCTCGATAGCTTCAGTGGAAGTGGGTGAAATATTGATTGCAAGATTCCAGGACATACATACATACGAGTGAAGTTAAATAAAAGCTTTTAAAATAGACACTTTGTTTGGGAGATAGATACTATTACAACTACAGACAGTAATTAAATCGCGGGCAAAAGCTAATAAAACGGAAATCCCAGAATCCTCATGAGCCACCGAGATTTTAGATGGTAGCAATCCCACATATTTGTCACCCAAGTCACGCCAAGGTTTCACCCTTATAAAACAAAAGTTGGATGTACTACGTCCAATCGCTTTCCAAGCCACATCTAGTTCTCATAGATCCACTCGGCTGACTATGCAAAATTCGCTCCAATGTTTTCCCGCGCTCCACACTATCCATTTTCTATCCATTAAGGATCCTTGATTCCTCCACCAATTGTTTGTCAGTCGCTTCGCTTCCCGTTTTTAAGTGAAACCAGAACTTTTATAGCGAGGTGATTTTATCTGTGAGTTGTGCGAGTTCTATCTTTTCAGACTTTGATATTTTCTTTAGTGGAATAGCGCGTGATTGAAATTCAACATGGTGTATTATAATACTGTTACGTGTTAGGGTTCGAAGGATTTGGAGAGAAAGACCTGCTGACTCAATGAAGACTTTATTCACTAGCACTAACACAAAGCACTAGGTTCAAACACTAAACACTAGGTCCAACACAAAACACTAGGTCCAACACAAAGCACTAGGTCCAAACACTAAGCACTAACGATGTCCTAGGTCGTAAGCCAAGTCGTAGGTTTCACTTGTATCACTCCGGTATCACTAGTTTTCACTTCGAAGTCGCCTCGAAAGCTCAAACTGAACTAAACTCACGGTCCTCCCCGCGACTATTTATACGTGCCGTCGCGAGTACTAGACGATTCTGGAAAGATACCGCGTGTTCCCGAACACGCGAGAATACAGGCCCACTAACGCCATCTAGTATCGAGTCGGGATATCACGTTGTCTATGCGTTCACTGAGTGGTTCCACCAGCGGCGCTAGATGGCGCTAGCTTCCCTGTGCCTTCGTAACACCACTCCCCTCTTAGCGATGCTCGTCCCGAGCATCGTTGTTACTGCCATGGTAACGCGCCAGACGGTCTATGTGTACCACTTTGAATGCCCCTCTTGGTTGCTTTTGAATCCTATAAGTCACATCATTCAGTCGGGTAACCACTTTGTATGGACCGTCCCACTTGGTCTGCAACTTTGGAGATTTTCCTTTCCGGCGAGTTGGGTTATGCAGCCACACCAGTGACCCTTCCTCGAAGCCGCTCGTGTTCGATTTCCGGTCGTATCTGGTTTTCATGCCCTCACTTGACCGTAACCCATTTTCCCGTACCAAGGCGTGTATATAGCGCATTTTTTCCCTTAAATTGCAGACATAGTCTTGAACGGTCTCTGGTCCCTCCGGTGACCCTCCTGTCAATAGATCTACTGGTATTCGTAGTTCTCTACCGTAATTGACATACGCCGGGGTAGCTTTTATGCTCTCATGCTCGGCGGTTCGATACGACAGAAGGAAGAGTGGTATATACTTGTCCCAATCCTTTTGTTTGTCGTCTACCACTTTCGCCAAATGCCTCTCCAGAGTCTGGTTAAACCTCTCAACCATTCCATCAGACTGTGGATGGTATGCGGTGGTCCTCGTCTTATGAATGCCCAAAATTTTGCACACTTCCTGGAATACTTGCGATTCGAAGTTCCTGCCCTGATCAGAATGGATTTCTAGAGGCACACCAAAGCGACATACCACTTCTTCGACTAACTTAGAAGCGACTGTTGTAGCTTCTTGGTTTGGTATGGCGAACACTTCGGGCCATTTGGTGAAGTAGTCCATGACGACCATAAAATACTTGTTTCCCGATTCCGTTACAGGAAATGGCCCAGCTACGTCAACTGCTATTCGTTCCCACGGTGCACCGACGTTATACAACCGCAGGTTCCCACGGCTCCTGGTCTGTGGTCCTTTTACAGCAGCGCAGGTAGTACATTTGCGGCACCAATCCTGTACATCATCTCGACAATGCAACCAGTAGAATCGTTCTCGCACTTTTGTTAACGTCCTCTTGACACCTAGATGACCTCCTGATACGCCATCATGTATTTCACGGAGCACATCTGGTACTCTCGTTCTTGGGACAATGATCTGAAGATGAAACTCTCTGCCGTTAGTCTTCTCCCATTTCCGGTAGAGTATTCCGTTTTGCAGTATCAGACTGTCCCATTGCGCCCAGTACGCTTTAGTGACAGCGCCAGTGGGTGCAACCTCGCTCCAGATTGGTTTTACGTCACCCCGTTTCTTCCATGTGATGATGTGCCGAAGGTCGTCATCTCTTTCTTGAGCCTCCCTCATAGCATCATTCTCCCAGAGACCCAAAGGACTTGTTCTCGTTAGCTTTAATGTTATTTCGTTAGATTCCTGCTTAACACAATGTTTGCAGTCTTCCGAACACGGCCTTCGTGAGAGTGCATCGGCATTCCCATGTGTTTTTCCGCTGCGGTGTTCCGTCTCGAAGTCATACTCCTGGAGCTGTTCAATCCATCGAGCTACTTGACCTTCTGGGTTCTTGAATTGCAGTAGCCACTTCAAGGCTGCGTGATCAGTTCGCAGTAAAAACGGTCTGCCGATGAGATATTTGTTGAAGTGTTGTAGCGTCTTTACAACAGCCAAGAGTTCTCTTCTAGTCACACAGTAATTTCTCTCTGGCCTGGATAAAGATTTGCTGAAATATGCAATAACAACTTCTCTTTCACCCTGTTTTTGAGATAACACCCCTCCAATGGCCGTGTTGCTTGCATCCGTGTCGACTATAAACCGACCTTCAGTTTGTGGATACCCCAGGATTGGTGTTTCACACAGATGTTTCTTCAGTTTCTGAAAAGAATCTTCACAAGTCCCATCCCAACTAAATTGTCGTTTATCTTCTGTCAGCCGATGTAATGGCTTGGCTATCTCCGAGAATCCCTGAACAAAACGCCTGTAGTATGAGCATAGGCCGAGGAATGCCCGCACTTCGGTTTTGTCCTTAGGGGTAGGCCATTTTTGAACTGCTTCCAGTTTCTCCGGGTCCGTCTGGATTCCATTACTGGAGATAACATGGCCGAGATAATTGACCTTACTCCTGAATAAACGACACTTTTTCGGGTTCAACTTTAATTTGGCTCCCTCTATTTTGGCGAAAACTCGCTCCAAGTTTCGCAAATGGTCCTCGAAGTCACGGCCGACAATGATGACGTCATCTAAGTAGACTAAGCAGGCCTCTCCAACTAGGCCTGCCAGTACACACTCCATGAGTCGCTCAAATGTGGCAGGTGCGTTGCACAATCCGAAGGGCATGACGTTAAATTGCCATAAACCTTTTCCGGTCGAGAAAGCTGTCTTCTCCTTGTCTTTTGGATGAATTTCCACCTGCCAGTATCCAGATTTCAGGTCTAGAGTCGAGAACCATTTCATGCCACTCAAGGTATCTAAAGTGTCGTCGATTCGAGGTAACGGGTAACTGTCCTTCTTGGTGACATCATTGAGACGCCTATAGTCCACACAAAATCTCGTGCTACCATCTTTCTTCTTCACTAATACAACCACCACGGTGAGCACCACGGACTTGATGACGGTTCAATGATCTTATTCCTTCTCATGTCCTCCAAAAGGCCTTCAACTTCCTTTTCCTTTGCGATTGGTATCCGTCTTGCTCGTTGACGAATTGGTCTCTCGATTCCGGTATCTATCCTGTGCTGAACCATCGACGTTCTTCCAAGGTCCCCTTCTTGACTGGAGAAGATATTCGCGTAGCGCTGTAAAAGCTTCTTAGCTTTCATGCTCTGCGAATAAGTCAGATTACTCTTGCAGTCATCGAGTAGGTCAGTCACTAATCCATAGTTGTTGCTGTTTGCCGAGTCTGCGCCTGTCATCGAACTACACTTTTTCATCCAGACACCTTTCTCGCACTTCCCAATAACGTCACCTTTGTTCAAGCAGATCTCGCGATCACCAAGGTTCAAAACCTTGTCCACAGCGTTACTGCTTCCACTAAACACGGTTCTCGCCGTCATCCGTTTTTGCGCCGATGTCTTGGTAGGTGTGTCTTCGATCAACACGCATCTGTTTGACTTTTTCTTTCCCTGATCCCGCGCAGGGGATGAAGCCCCTTGCTTCTTCAGCTCCTCTATTTGCTTCTCCATCCTTTTCATCCTTGCCATCTGGGTCTCCTTCTGCGGGCAGTTGAGCTGAAGATGGCCCCTCTCACCACACTTGTAGCACATGACTCCATATCTTTTCTTCGTAGGGGCCTTAACCTCCTTGACTTCCTCAGAGACCTCGCGGATCTTATGGGTCTGCCGTATGTCATGGCGAACAGCCTCGACCTCCAAAGCATGCGCCAATGCTTCCTTTAGTGAGGTATGGTGACGAAGCCTCACTGCAGCTCTGACCTCCAGGTCTTTGATTCCGTCGACAAATGCTTGAACAATATTCGTGTTTACCATCTTGGTGTCGGCTCCTGGGTGTGCCTTCCTGACGAGTTTTTCAATTTCCAACGCCCATTGCTGTAGTCCTTCTCCTGAGCGTTGGACTCTGTCACGCAGTTGGGCACGGAACACGTGCTCCAGGTGTCGCTCCCCGTATCTGGATTCAAGTGCCTCCATCAGGTCTTGGAACCCATTTCCTGTATGTGGCAGTGCTTCTAGGACCGACAAAGCTTGCCCTCTGAGCGCAACAGTGAGAGCGGTCAGGCATTGTTCTTCCGTCCATCCGTTGGCAGTAGCAACAATCTGGAACTGCCTACGATAAGCGTACCAAGAAGTAGTGCCGTCGTATGGTGGCACTTTTACTCTTGGTCCTTGCACCACTCCGGTAGTTCCACTAGACATCGCAACTCCCATGGTTTCAAGCCGCACTACTTTCTTTTGTAGTTCAGCGAGGCCGGTTTTCACATTTTCAACATCCAATCCCAACCCAGTAACTCGTTCTTCCACTACGTCGAAATCTTTTCGAAGCTTAATCACCATGTTGCTAACATCATTTATAGCCCCAAGCACTTTTCCCTGGAGGTCTTTTTGTTGCTCTTGTAAAACGCCCAACTTGCGTTCCTGTGACTCTTGCATAGCACCGAGCTTGCGCTCTTGTGACTCTTGCAAAGCATGCAAAGCACCGAGCTTGCGTTCTTGTAACTCTTGCAAAGCACCGAGCTTGCGTTCTTGTGATTCCTTCATTTCCTGAATTAATTCAAATAAACTTCCTAATTGAAGAGCCACTTGAGGGGCTGTAGAAGCTACGGTGCCGCTGGTGGGCGTGGCCTGTCTGGTAGGCGTGGCAAGGTGGGCGGGGCCAGTGGGCGTGGCCATTGTGGACGGGGCTTGGCCCACAGTGGGCGGAGCTTGGTCCCCAGTTGTGGCCTCCGCAGCTCGTTGTGCCCTTGTCCTGACGCCCTCCTGTAAGTCCTCTCTCGGAGTCAATGGCATCTCCAAATCCCACTTCTGACACCAGTTGTTACGTGTTAGGGTTCGAAGGATTTGGAGAGAAAGACCTGCTGACTCAATGAAGACTTTATTCACTAGCACTAACACAAAGCACTAGGTTCAAACACTAAACACTAGGTCCAACACAAAACACTAGGTCCAACACAAAGCACTAGGTCCAAACACTAAGCACTAACGATGTCCTAGGTCGTAAGCCAAGTCGTAGGTTTCACTTGTATCACTCCGGTATCACTAGTTTTCACTTCGAAGTCGCCTCGAAAGCTCAAACTGAACTAAACTCACGGTCCTCCCCGCGACTATTTATACGTGCCGTCGCGAGTACTAGACGATTCTGGAAAGATACCGCGTGTTCCCGAACACGCGAGAATACAGGCCCACTAACGCCATCTAGTATCGAGTCGGGATATCACGTTGTCTATGCGTTCACTGAGTGGTTCCACCAGCGGCGCTAGATGGCGCTAGCTTCCCTGTGCCTTCGTAACAATACTATCTACCTATTGCGGCAATTTTGGCATGACCGCGATATGTATATGCCGTATCTAGCTGGCTAAGTTACAAATAAATAAATATCTTGGACATTCTCACACACGGCCATCTGACCCCAAAGTAGGCGCACGCCTGTACTATGGGTGTCAGAGACTGATATACATACATAGTTATATTTAAATACATACTTAAATAGATAATATTAGCATCCAGACACAGAACAAACACAAGTGGTCGTCACACGAATATTTGTCCTGAGTGGGATTCGAACAATTGAAGAAGAAGAAGAAAGAAAATTATTTTATTTTCATAAGCAATTAGGTACACTAAAATACACAGATACAAGTAGGTAATAGATTTAAAAGGATGAAAATTTGGACGCCCTCAGCAAATGGCCGTGGCAAACCAACAACCGCTGATTTTCAGGGCGACCTGCTTGCAATAGGTAGGTACTTCGGGCAAGTTGATGTACAAGTATAATTAATTATATTTACTAGTAACTATGTATTACATATTTGATTTCTTTGCTTCTTAACATTTCGATTTAAAACTAATACAAATATTTGAAATAGGTGCGTGCCATGCTTGTGCCTGTGTAGAGGATTTTGTGTGTGTGTATATAATATGTTGAGTTTATTATATAGTCTGCTGTAAAGTCAAAAGTCAAAATTGGTCGCGGGTCCCCACAGCCAAAGCTGACACCGTCACTGGGTTGGCCTAACCCCTCCACCAATCCGCATTGGAGTAGCATTCTAGGACTCTCGCAACTGTATTTATGTAGGAGTTCCATGCCCAACAGAGACGGCTGAGTTTTTAACTAATGAGACACAGAAGTGAAAATATAACACAGATATAACACTGTCATCTATTTCACAGAGAAATAACCTCATTACCCGTACGAGAAGAGAACAAATCGGCTAATTTATGAAGGAGGAGCTGAACGTAATCTTGGATAGGATAAAACAACGTGATATAATAACTCGTCTAATAACGTCGTGTCGCAATTAAGGGAATAATTTCCCTCGTCAAGCTGCGAATGGGACCCGAACCTGGGACAGGGCGGAGCCGTCTAGAGCGGGCCATTTATTACGAGTAAAGCCGGCTGTTCACAGCGTGGAATTAAAATTAATATAGGTTTAGTATACAATTCGCTCGGGGCGGTAACTACCATCTATCTATATACAGGGTGTTTTTTAATTCATAGAAAATCCTTGGCTCGATTGCTCTATGCGTAATTCTGAAGACCACCACGAATGTAGTTTATTTTTAAATGCATTAATTCAAGAGAAATAATAATTTATAATAATAATTTAATGTTTTCCGAAGAAAACTTGAAAAACGAGTTATAATACCCCTGTATATCTACTATAGTATAGTACTACTAGTACTAGTACTATAGTAAGGTAATAGTACTATAAGTACTATACAGTAGTGTGGTATCTGTTTACTCTCTTTTAGAGGTGATCTTGTGCTGCACAGTCATTTTCTGCCTAATATGTTTGAAAATGTTATCTCTAAGAGTATCAATAATATGTTTAAAGTACCTACACTACCTACTACTATTCTAAACTGCGTCAAAACTGGTTTTCAGTGCGACCACTGAAAACCAGTAGCCCCTTACCGCCAATTTGAGTTCAGTCCCTTTTCGTCAATAAGTAATGTAATGATACCTACATTTTAAATATTCGTTACTTGAATAAATAATTATGTTTTTTTTTCTTCATTTCGCAATGCTCTATCTATATTATTGCAGATTCTCAAAATCCGTGAACAAAAATCGTTTCATGAATGGGCGGCCTTATGAATCGCCCAGTTAATTATAATGAGTCGCACAGTCGCGCACCGGTTAATCGCAGACGTGACGCTTTGTCTGAACTGACAGAACAATGTGCGGGCGCCCATTCACGGACAGTCTTTTGTAAAGTCGGCTAATTTATGGCACCTTTAGTTCAGGGGTACAGAAGTTTCGTTTGACTTTGTGAAATACGCTCTCGGTATTCCGTCTCGCACGGTTCAATATAGTTGGTCGGTTTCACACTCGCGCTTGTGTCTTCAAAAAATTCACAATAAAAGTCTATTTCTCGTTCGACAATACACTCAATTTTAATTCGAATTTCGACCATAATTATAATTTTTCAGATTTTAAGTTTGAACGTTTTATAGATTTTATTTGTGCTTTAATAATAGACTTAATCCAAACCAATGTTTAGAGATGCATGTGATAAATAACACCATCGTATCCAGGTAACCAAATATTAAATTTATTGTGTGTCAAACCAATGTTAGTGTGTGTAAAAAGGGTACAAAGTTTTTTCTTCACGTATTAGAAGTTGTTATAAAATACACTTTATTTAGATTAGGCACTTTTTCTGAGCCCTTATTAAACACTTGCAATCACACACAATTTTTCCTGACTTCACTGACGAAGCAACATTTAAAAATTTCCAGAATCTACTCGTGAAACAATTTTGCTAAGTTGAAAAAGCAAAAGGCGTTAATATTTTTGTAGTCTAAATCGCTCGTCACATTATAAATCTACAAAAACTAAATTGAATTGGGTGTACGTTCGAAATAAAAAAATAAAAAAGCAAAAACTGGTATTGCCAGTTTTTGCAACGTAAAATGAATTCGCGCGGTGTAATTATTAGGGCCGCAACATGGCAACATCGACGTAATTGAATCAATTTGCACGCTCCGCTAGAGGGCGGTAGTTTACGTCGGCGGTCTACGGTCATGCGAGGTTTAATGATAGCTCGTTATTGTATCGTAGTGGAGTTATTTTTTTAGTTTTTGTCCAGTTGTGTAATTCAACCTTCAATTGTCTTAGAAACGTAAGTCCTTGTATATTCAGCGTCTGTTGTAGTAGTAGAGAGTGCACTGAAATGTTTGAGGATTCCAGGAGATTCATTATTTTAAGAAAATATAATTGGGTTTAACTTGAAATTACCAACTTAGAGTCAAGATTAGTGCCCGATATATGCCTACAGGCCCACCTTTAAGAAACCTATGCGGCAAAGAACGTTTGCTTATTACTTCGGGAAAATACAGACCAAGTCCAAGTCAAAGTAAAAAAAAAAGTAAGACAGACAGACTGACAGACTGACTTTCGCATTTATAATATTAGTATGGAAGTATGGATATGGATAGCTCAATTGTCTATCTCTCTTATTTACGTGAAATTCTTCTTTTATGTCCCCGCCCCAGTTCGAACCCACAAAAGAACTGACCAGCTAATGTTCTTACTAACTGCTAACGGGACTAACTGCCCTAGTCCCTATTTGACATTTATTGAATGTCAGTCACACAGTTGTTTCTTTATTGCTTTTATTTTGTGTTTGTGTTTATTAATTTTGTTTTATTCTGTATGTACCTATGTGTGAATAAATATTTCTTTCTTTCTTCTTTCTTTTGTGCGGACATATTGGTAAAATTATTTATTTCATAAATCAAACAACTTAATTTGCTATAATAACTTTTCCATTAATCTAATTAATCACTGATTTAATGAATCATATGAAAACAATAATCATGCGATTACTTATTCCTTGTAATCTAATTACCAGCAGAGGGATTACACTGAAATATTTAGCCGCGAGTGTAATTTGCTAAGAGCTGGCTCCGAGCGCATTAAATATGGAACAGCCTCCACTGGCGGTCTATCCAGGTTTAACTTAACTGCTTTATTTTTAACCGGAACCTTAAAAATACTAGTGTTATTGTTCTTAGCGTCTGTTCTGTATCGCTGCGGCTATAGACGTCCCACTGCTGGACACGGGTCTCCCCCATAGACTGCTGCGGGAGGTCTAGAGCATACTCCACTAGGCTGCTCCAATGCGGATTGGTGGAGGGGTTAGTAGCCAACCCAGTGTCGAATGTTCTCAAGCCACCGGAAGGTCTTCGACAAGGCTTAACGACTGTTTCCACCATTGAAAACAACGGGGACCGACAGCTTTACGTGCCCTCCGAAGCACTGTAACGTCCATGAAATTGTGCCACTAGCGGTCACCCATCCACAAACCGACCGCGCCCGTCGTTGCTTAACTCTTTAGATCACATTGAATCGACGCGAGCCATTGGGCTATGGGCGCTACATTAGCGTCTGTCCTGAATGAAATCTGTTAATCCTAAGCCACGATTGCACTACATTCGAGTTGGAACGGCCGTGGAACTCCAGGGTCTATCGAATAATACCTCTTACACGAGGGGGTCAATCCCAAGCGGCAAGCCGAAGACTTTTCAAAGTAACGTGCGATTTAAGAAATAAAATATCACCTACTGCGAAAGAAAACGTCGTGACGAAACCTATCTGCATGTCTGAGTTCTCCATTCTCGAATGGCTATGTGAAGTCTTCCAATCCGTACTGGCCCAGCGTGGACTATGGCCTAATCCCTTCCGTTCCAAGAGGAGATCCAAGCCCAACAGGGGGACAAAGAAAGGGTGATTCGAATTTAAGTGACAGCCCGTGTACTTACAGTACGAAACGATATCGTATTTATAATGTTCACGCATAAATAATAATAATAGTATATACCTAGTTAATGATTATAAATTAGTATTAAGCGTTAAAGCGTGGAGATAATATAACTTAATTATACTAATAGCTCTAACTCTCGCCATCATTAAAAATACCTTTCAAGCCTTCCATTCCTATAAATAAACGCTCAAAGGGGCCTTTGGGAAAAGATTAATTCGAATCGCCAGAACAACTTTGATCCCGTGGCAATAGGGTATAACTTTATTTTTTGTGTTTTTTTTTTATCAAGTTCTTTTGATGCTCTTCCGTACCTTTTTTTATTGCGTTCATTTAATTATGTGTAACATGACCAGAAACGTCCGTATTCACGACTTCGCTGAGTCTAAAACTTTTCGGTATTGAACAGCTATGAAGTTCGCCTCTCACTCGAGAGTTCACAAATTCAAACGGCATACATCAATGACTCTGTTATGTATGTTATATATTAAGAAATTAAATGGCTCTTAATATAACGACGTAGAAAAAGGTCGTAAGTAAACCTGCGTGCCTGAGAGTTCTCGTAAACATGTATAGTCTGCCAACTATAGGTTGACCAGAATGGTGGAATATGGAGGATTTAGGCCTAAGGTCCCATATAGACCTTAGGCTAATCCCTCCCATTCCAAGCAGAGACCCGAGCCTAATAGTGTTGTTGTGAAAGGATTTATTCAGGAAACTGAAAATATTACACATAACTCATCCCTTTCCCACTACATCTTCGATGATTAATCGTAAAATATTTATTTTTATTCAGGTTTTTTTTTTAATTTTTTTCGTGCATTGTCATCGTAACCAAATATGTGTGCCAAATTTCAGCTCGATAGCTTGTTGTTTCAGCAGTGGAAGTGGGTGAAATATTGATTGCAAGATTCCAGGACATACATACATAGATACGAGTTAAATTAAAGCTTTTAAAAAGATACGAGCTCGTGTCGCATTGCTCCACCGATCAAAAGTGTGAATCCCCGCCCCCAGCCGGTTAGATAGATGAACGCTATGGCTAAATTTCTAGAGTAGATACTTCCGCTTCGCAGGCCAAATACCGTCGGTTCCCCAACCACACGATAACCGTCGCTAAGACACTTCTGATGGCTGGGTCCTAATACTTCCGCCAGTAACTCTTCCGCTGATCCACACTGGAGCAGCGTGGTGGAGTACACTCTAGGCCTTCTCAGTCGTGACAGACTCAGACCCAGCATTGGGCACCTAATGTGTTGCAGCCAATACAAAAACTTCCATGTCACATAGATACATCAGTGTAAAATCCAAAATGTTAACCACATTTGAGGCACGAAACATTTCGCCTACCCAGTGATTTTATACACAATAATACCGACGAAATACTTCGGCGTAGCGTTAAGAACGCTTTGCCTTCATTACCATACGAAATGACCGGCAGCCAGTCTTCTCTCATAATGACGCGGATATCCGGATAAGACGGCTTTTACACGGTTGCTTAGGAAATATGCGATTTTTTGGGTTACAACATTTTTTCCACTATGTCTAATATTGATACATTGAAAATTCAAGTTATTTCAATCACTTAATCTTGCTTTGGTTAAATTTCCATAATTTAAACGTGTTGGGCTTGAAAACGAAATTAATCTTTGTTTCGATAATGATAATTTACTTGAAAACCAAAGTGGACGCAGTTGTTTGGGCTTCTGATAATCTTCTATCTCGCCTCTACAAGACTGGTGAGACACATTGAATATTATTGAGGTATCGATTACCTTACCGTCAATACCGCTCTCTCGGGACGTCAATGCACATCCATACATATTACATGTACGATAGCTCAGTTGGTATTTTAAAAGTTGTTTGGGCTCACTCACCGTTGCCTTTGGAGGATACTTCTTCGTTTGAGATGCGTCAGGATTATAACCACATCAACACAATACACTTAGTCAGTACAGTTTTCACTTTAATTTGGTATAATTATTAATATTTAGCGGAGCGCGCGCGCATGGCATGTTAGTTCGAGGTTGGGAACTTGCACACTGGCGCCACAGCGGGCGGTGGCGCTTTTTGGTATTAGCGCGTTGAGGGTCGACGGGAGTTTGAGGAGCCCAAAATCCTACATTTTCCCCCCACCAAATCCGCTAGGATTTCACCAATTACGATACCAATATTTGAAAATATTTGAATAAAATACTAGCACGTAATACATCAATTTGTTGATATGAGAGTGGACTGTATTATGAAATAGAATATAATAAAATTAAATAAAATACTTATCTTTAAACTAATATATGTATATGTAAATCGAGCATGCAGTAAGATAAGTATAAATGAAACATACAAATGTTATTGTATGGCTTCCTCGTCCATTGGAAGTGGACTTAACTTGACCACTGGACGGGTAAATTCAGAGGTGGCAGTTCGTACGCTGACGACGCGGACGATGCCGTCTGGCCCCGGGTGTAGGTCTGTGACCCGAGCACGACTCCATTGCAAGGGAGGAGCATCCGAATGTATCAGAACAAGATCACCTACTTTTAAATTTGGACATTTGTTGACCCATTTTTGACGTTGTTGCAACAAATGTAAGTAATCTTGCTTCCATTTATTCCAAAAGGTTTGAGACACTTGTTGGACAAGTTGCCAACGATTTAATCGATTTGAAGAAATATTAGTAATATCATACTCCGGTACTGATAGTAAGCTACGCCCTACTAGGAAGTGCGACGGAGTTAACACTTCAAACTCGCTAGGATCGCTTGATAATGCACACAATGGCCTTGAATTAAGCACCGCTTCAACGCGAGAAAAAATAGTAGAAAGTTCTTCAAACGTCAGAGCTTTAGTACCGATGGTCCGTTTTAGATGTAACTTTGCCATTTTGATAGCTGATTCAAAAATACCTCCGAAGTGACTACCAGTAGGTGGATTACGTTTCCACTCAATATTGCGTGAAATGAAGCCGCTTGATAAATCGTTTGAATTTGAATCAAGGAATTCTGAAACCTCTGCAATATGTTTACCAGCTGAAACGAAATTAGTTGCGTTATCTGATATTATAGAATGACAAAGACCTCTTCTTGCTGTGAAACGATCGAAGCTAGCAAGAAAGCATTCTGTTGTCAAGGATGATATCACTTCTAAATGCACCGCACGGGTTGCACAGCATACAAAGAGACATAAATATGCCTTAGAAATACGAGCATTTTTGCGTATCGACTCTTTGATATAGAATGGGCCGCCTATGTCAATGCCGACCGTATGAAAGGCATGAATATTCTCTAATCGAAATTTAGGTAGTTCACCCATAAACGGTTGCTTAGTAGAAGGTGAAACTTTAAAGCATGAGATGCATTTAAGAGTACGCGACCGTATGGTTGAACGAGCAGAAATTATCCAATATCTTTGACTTAAAATACTTTGAAGGGTACGAGGACCGACATGTACATAAATTTTATGAACATGATCAATTAGTACATTTGTGAAGTTACACTTTTTAGGCAGGAGTAGAGGGTGTTTTCTATTGAAAGTCAAATCTGACAGCGAAAGTCTACCCCCCACCCTGAGGAAACCGTTTGAATCAATGAATGGGTTGAGTTTACGCAGAGATACATTACATTGTTCACCCTTTGACAACAATGAAATATCTTGAGAAAAGTGTTGTCGCTGGACACTTTTAACTATGATATCGTGAGCCTTACGAATATCGTTTATCGATAACGATCTCCACCTGGATGGCTGCTTACGATATTTAAAATTAGAAATAAATAGATAACATCTAGCTACTGTATTAAGTAACATATTAAAACTTGAAAATTTATTAGACAATTCGTAAATGAAATCTATGTTTGAAGACTGTAACACGACTAGTGTATTACAATGACTACTAGGTTTCAGTTCAGGAACATTCATCATTAAATTCTTCGATGGACTTCACCGGCCATGCTGACATGTCTGCGTATAACCACTCTGGTCCGTTGAGCCACTCAGGAACCTTAAGCAAAGCAGAAGGTAAGGCACCTCGGGAACATATGTCAGATGGATTGCACGCGCCAGAGACGTGGTTCCAACATGAAACGGGTAAAGCATCTAGAATTTTGGCCACACGATTACCAATGAATGTTTTTAATGTATAGCTTGGCGTGTTAAGCCAATTTAAGACGACAGAGGAGTCAGTAAATAGAAATGTATCGTTTATTTTAAATGTGTTGAAAAATATAGAATGAACATACTTGACTAATTTTGATAAAAGATGAGCTGCCATAAGCTCTAATCTAGGTATGGTTACTGCTTTCAAGGGAGCTACCTTAGATTTTGCAATTAATAAACTAACCTTTACGGTGTTATGTTTATTCTTAGAACGTAAGTAAACTGCAGCCGCGTATCCTTTCGATGATGCGTCGCAAAAACCTACAATTTCACAGCTAGCGTGTTGCTTAATAACAACATGTCGATCATGTTTAAGCTGTGATAATAAATGTAACTCACTAGCATATGATTGCCATTCCGCCTCGAGATCTGCAGGCAAGCTCTCATCCCAACCCATGTTCTGAGACCAAAGCTTCTGCATCAAGCACTTAGCATAAAACACGCAAGGAGCTACAAATCCTAAAGGATCGAATTGACGACCTATTTGAGATAAAATTGTCCTTTTTGTTACTACTGGATTAGAAGGCAGAGTAGAAAAAGAAAATGAATCTGTAGTCGGAGACCACTGGAGTCCTAAAACATTGACAGATAAGCTCTTATCATCATCAAACGTGAGTGGTATTTCTCTATGGTCATCTGGAACGTTCTCGAGTACTTGTGAAGAGTTACTTGACCACTTGCGAAGTAGAAACCCACCACATTGTAATAGTGCCACAAGATCGTCTTGTAGTTTAATAGCTTCGTCTACCGTCTCTACTGACCACAGAAGATTGTCAACAAAAAATCCTGACTTTAATATTTGCGCTGCATATGGAAACTTCTGTACCTCATCGTCAGCTAGTGTCTGCAACACTTTAATTGCTAAATATGGACTACTAGCAACGCCATACGTTACAGTTCCTAGTTCGAAGACTTGGACGTCATCAGTCACAGAATAACGCCACAAAATATGTTGGTACGGTCGTTGATCTTTCTCTAAGACAATTTGTCGAAACATTTTGCATATGTCAGCAGAAAGGCAGATTTCACGCAGACGAAAATTAATGATAAGTTGATTGAGATCAGCTTGAAGTTTAGGACCAGGTAAAACTACAGAATTAAGAGAATTACCGTTAGAGGTTTTGCATGAAGCATCGAACACAACACGATATTGAGTAGTGCTGCTTGAAGGCTTGACAACACAAAAATGCGGGATGATATATTTCGAATCCACGTTTTGTATTGAACCTAGACAAGACATGTGTCCGAGTGATTCGTACTCACGCATGAACTTGTGATATTCACCTTTTAGATGCTGTTCGCGCTCGAGTCTAGCTTCTAAGTTGAGAAAGCGACGTATAGCAATTTGACGTGAGTCACCGAGTGTAACTGATGGTCGCATCGGGTATTTGACTATGTACCTACCGCTAGCATCTCTTTTATGCTCGTTTGCAAACAATCTCTCAGCCAAGATATCATCAGGATCTTGCAAAACATCTGTAGGTATGTTTTCTAAAATACCACAATAGGTATTCATGTTTTTAATTCGATCTTCTGGTTGAATGATTGAAGGCGCAGACTGATTCGAATGTTGAGTTAGCACAGTCTGTCCCACAATTACATAACCGAAAATCGAACTTAAGGCGACTGGCATACCACTTGAACGCGGTAGAATTTTGTTGCCATCGTAAATATAGGGGAATAGATCACCCGCTATAAGAATGTCGATTGGACCCGGTTTATAGAATTTAGGGTCGGCTAGACTAATATTTTGAAAGTTATTTATGACTTCTTTCGATAAAGTCATAGTAGGCAAGTCGCCTGTGATTTTCGATACAATCACTGTGTCAGTCGACAAGGTTGGACTGTCGCAGTGTTTCGGTTTGAGTGTGCAAGTGGTTAAACCGAAATCCTGCACTACGTTACCACCTAACCCTATAGGTTGAAAATGGCACTTGCGCCGCGCTAACCCTAAACGCAATGCACAGTCTTGAGTAATATAGCCTGTCATAGCCCCACTGTCGATACAAGCGCGCACTGAGTGGTACTGGCCCCAACGATCAGCAACGTGTATAATAGCCGTGCCGAGTATGACCGTTGACACAGCTGAGCATGTCAACGACACTGCATTATTGGATAAACTTGAATCGAGATGAAGTGTGTGGTGATGAGTTTTCTTGCAAATGGCACATCGAATTTTAGAAGTGCATTCACTAACAGAATGACTGTCCCTTAAGCAGTTCTCACACAACTTAAGTTTGGCTATAGCATCGATACGCTGCGACGGTGAAAGGTCCATGTACTCAGGACACCTATAAATTGTGTGTAATTTTTTACAATAAAGACAATCTCGATTAGATTTGATATTGTCATATTTATTTCTCGAAACTTGAATATCGACAGGAGAAGATAAACTAAATTTATGCGTATTAAACTTATTCGAAGATGTTTGTTTAGAATACGCAGGCCCTTGAGTGGACTTGATAGGCGTTTGTTTAATGTAAGTCGATTTCAGAGCTGACCTACTGTCGGACATCTCAAGCACTCGGACGTGATTTTCGATAAATAAAATTAAATCATTAAATGTAGGTATATTATTATTTTGTTGAACAGACTGCTCGAATTCTCTCCTAGTAGTGGAGTCTAAGTTACGCAATGCTATATAGAATAATATAAATCCCGATAGGTCATTTATATTTAACATATGAAGTGCCCTAACACTATCTTGAAATGTTTGTAAAAATGTATTGAGACCGGAAAAGGTTTCATTCTGCAAAGGTTTGAAGTTAAATAATTTATCTAAGTAGGCTGTGGCTAGCGCACGTTTATTCTCGTAACGCTTAAATAATGCACTCCACACTATAGAATAGTTATCCGCTGTAACTGGCATAGACTTCACTATAGTTAACGCTGGGCCGCTTACTGAAGACAGTAAGTAATAATACTTCTCGATGTTTGCTATGTCCGAGTTATTATGTATCAAGCTGGTAAACGTATCACGAAACGTAGGCCAGTTCTCGAGCGAACTATCAAAATGAAAGATTTCAATTTTAGGTAGCCTAGGTTTAGCACTAACGTTAGTATTTACGTCAGTATTTGATTGACTATTACTTGAACAAGGTAATTTTGATGCCACAGATTGAATTGAATAATAAAGCGTATCAAAACTATCGATCTCACTGTAAGACGGAATATAGGTAGGTTCATCTTGTTTACGTAGTGTAATGTACTCATGAACAGTTGTTTCGTATGAATCACGCCAAGAATCTATGTCCTTTAACCGACAACAGAAACTATCGATAAGTTTAGTATCACTTAAAACCTTTTGAGATAAATCGAACAATGCTTGAATACGCGTGAAATACATTTCCTTTTTAGTAATTAATGATTGTAATGCTGGATTCATGTCTTGATCAGCTAATTTACCGGCTTTAGGCATTTCGTAAAAATATGATTGAACAAGTAGGTAGATTCAACTTAACCGCTTCGATACGTGTGCCGCTCGCTCGCAATGGAGAAAAATGGCTGACCGGCCGATACAATAACTTATGAGAAATAAGTTTATGTTGTAGTACTTTGAATATATAGATAGGTAAATAGATTTGTTTAAGGGTTATTTTATTGAATAAATGCTTGAAATATGTATATGAAAACTGTAGACCGATACTTAAGTTAATTGATTGATAGGTTATTGTTAGTACTTGAGATAATAATATAATTTACATAAGTAGAATATAGAATACGACTTGAATATAATAACTACTTATATAAAGTTATATTTATTGATTTCGTAACTGGTGGATCCCCGTGGAAAGGCCACAATGAGGATTCCAAGATGTGGAATCCGGCTCGAAGGACCAAAATGTACGATAGCTCAGTTGGTATTTTAAAAGTTGTTTGGGCTCACTCACCGTTGCCTTTGGAGGATACTTCTTCGTTTGAGATGCGTCAGGATTATAACCACATCAACACAATACACTTAGTCAGTACAGTTTTCACTTTAATTTGGTATAATTATTAATATTTAGCGGAGCGCGCGCGCATGGCATGTTAGTTCGAGGTTGGGAACTTGCACACTGGCGCCACAGCGGGCGGTGGCGCTTTTTGGTATTAGCGCGTTGAGGGTCGACGGGAGTTTGAGGAGCCCAAAATCCTACATTACAGTTGAAGCTGGTGTAATGTGTTAGGAATTTAAAACTGATATTTTATACCTATTTAACGACCAATAATAGTTATGAAAAATATTGGTTTATCCAGAACACCTAAAAATCTTAACATTGATA
Source organism: Carterocephalus palaemon (assembly GCA_944567765.1). Taxonomy (NCBI): domain Eukaryota; kingdom Metazoa; phylum Arthropoda; class Insecta; order Lepidoptera; family Hesperiidae; genus Carterocephalus; species Carterocephalus palaemon. Next base: position 12,440,530 of record OX155653.1, on the reverse strand, counting down.
TATGATACATATTACTACAGTGAAAATAATTTCTGGTGATAATAGCCTAGTGAGTCTAGTCCATATTTGTTACTAGTGGACGCCCGCAGCTTCGCTCACGTGGAATTAGGCATAACAATAGTTTCGTTTACACCTAGTAATATTATATAGCCAATGTCACTCAGTGAAGATGCAGGTTTTTAATGGCGAAAGAATTTTGAAATCGGTCGAATATTACAAACAAATGTTTCCTCTATATAATATTAGTATAGATTAAGCTCATCACTTATCTGATTCTACTCGATTCTCTGCAAGTACCGAACAAGTTCCGAACCCCGGTATGTCTAGACATGTTCAATGGCCGATCGTAGGAAAGAATATCTACATATTACGCTGTGGTACAACAGAGGAATGGTATTACTTGTTTTCAGAGACAACGTTAGCAGTCGTAGTTAGGTACAAGTCGCGAGTCGACGTCCTTATTCCGTGGCCGTTCTTACGAATCTTCGCGATTTGAAATTTAAAGCAAGCAAACCGATTTAATGTCCACGAGGTATTATTCTGGCGGTCGGTTTCGGACGGCATTTGAATAATATTCAGATGGAGAGCGCTGCTGTTGGTGTTTTGGTAGCGCGATAGCGCTCGATAGTCGTTGAAAACATATTAACTTGAAAATCGTTCTTTTTGAAGTGAAAACTTCTTTTTAACTTTTTTTTAAACTTGGCTTTTTTATGTGGGAATAATGTTAACCCGTCACTGCTGCTTTAAATATTAGTAGCTACTAGTGAACGCCCGCAGCTTCGCTCGCGTGGAATTAGACATAACAATAGTTTCGTTTACATCTAGTTGCCACCCTACTCAAAGTCAAAGTCAATTCATTTCGCTATGAGATGATTCGGGACGCTTAACAAAATTCTAGGTAACTACAAACTACTGAAAGAAAAGGAGATGTATGAATGCTATTCTAAATTGACTAATATAAAGTAGCTAATAATTTATTTACATATAAACTCTAACGTTAAATTTTATTTAGGATATTACTTAATTAGAACTTTCTACCCATTTTTTACCACTTTGTGGATTGAATATATAATAGGAAAGGATTTTTATCGATTATACTTATAATCTACTGATTTATTTAATGTACAGAAGCGGTTGCAACACATCACAATGGTTCGTTTAGCCCTAGCGAACAATCAGTTCTGAAAAGGCACACAAATCCAGGCATTTTCACTAACCAAAAAAAAATCTAAAACATCCCCCTTTCAAATCCATCATTACGAATTCTCTTTACTCAAAACTTTCCACGGTCGTAAAGACCGTTAAAATAAATAAAACACCTTAACACTTTGGCCGGCTGAATAGAAAGGGGTCAGTGAGACCTTTAAGTGGATTTTCTTCGTTTGAAGCGGCTCTGCGCCAGCAGCGGACGGGTTACACGGCGGGTTTCTCAAACATGAGGAGACGAGTAAACTCAATTTGGTTTAGGGATCCTGTATTTACTTTTAAGGAATCTTACGTACACCTGCAGCATACTACGTGGCAACGAAAAGATTTTTGAACACCGAGCAAATATAATTTAGTAGAATGTAATTTATTTATTGTAACTGCAACAACATACGAAACATCATTCTATACTAATACTAGCTGACCCCGCAAACGTTGTTCTGCCAAACGCGACGCTTAATGTAAATGATAATTTATACAAAAATACTAAAATAATGTTTAAAAAACATTTTCCAGTGGATCAAATTGTGAATCTACTAAACCATTCTCGAATCCCCTTGAACACACACAAAAAAATTCATATTATTCATAATAGACCGATTTAAAAAATTCTTTCACCATTAGAAAGCTGCATCTTTACTGAGTGACATAGGATATATAATATTACTAGGTTTAAACGAAACTATTGTTATGTCTAATTCCATGCGAGCGAAGCTGCGGGCGTCTACTAGACAATTAATAAAGTTTATAATATCAATGCACGTAGGTACATACTCGTAGTTATATTGTTACGATTTCGCCAAAGTATAAGCAAAGTATGCAATATTCTTTGGAAATGTCTCTATGCTCAAAGTGTTCTCTGGAATTTTGCGTTCCAAATTCAAAAGTGGAGTTTCAGTTCGAGAATGTTCTAAATGAAATCGCGGTCAGGTAGAGGACAGTAAAGTAATCTCGAGCAAACTAAAGTGATACCAAAGAAGAAAGTGAAGTGTGAAACAATGGTGATTAGTAGTACAGGAAGTGTCAAGTGCAGTTAAGTAGTGGTTCAACAGTGACCGTCTTATGCCCGTGTACAGTCTAAGGATACAATAAAGAGAAAAAAAACTGGTATTTTATTACGTACCCAACGTATTAATGTCTAGTAACCTTACGCGTGGTTTCGCGTTTAATCGATAGTTAAAATTTTATAAAAAATTACAGCGTTTTGTCCATTTCACGGGGACCACACATTGTATCGGGATAGAAAGTAGCCTATGTCACACTGACTGGGAGGACTTGCATGCATCACGGTTTAGTATTAATGTTAGTATGAAAGTTTCTAACTATACTACTACGACTACCTATGCCCGTTTCATTACAGAGAATAAAAGACAGAATACCGCAATTCGGGTAACACAGAATACTGTAACGTAAAACAAACATCAAATATATTTGCATGGTAATCATCTGTCATGTCCAATTAACCTAAATGTAAGTTTTGCGTACATAAAAGTAAAACAAAAACAAAAGGAAATTCTTAAGATTCATGCAAATCTAAACAACTTCCGAGCTCATGTCAATAATGCTTCGGGTGTACCGAGAACTCATTTACAATTCAATATAAGAGATTCTCGTTATCTCTGACATAATAGGCACAGCCCTAATTATTAGGGTTGTGCCCTATGTTAATCAACGCACCGTAAAGGGGTCTGTACACCTTCATTGTTCCGGTGTAATTGTGCCGCAAATGATTGCCTTCATCATTTATGGTGGGAAAACCAGTACGGGGATTTCCGCTTGCCTACCTGTTTTTTCAGCATACAAAATGGCTACCTTTTACCCTTTTATGTACATATAACCGACAATGGGTGTCGATCCGCATCTCTGCAGGAATTGAAAGCGGGAGATGTCTCCCCAGACGCTAGTTCTGTTGGTTGGTTACGGACGCAGTACAATATTATAGAGAAAAATCCCAACTTTTATAGACCTTACACAAAAGGACTTCGCCAACTAAGGTTTCTTCAGAACTCGCTCGCTGCAACCCATAGATGTCCCACTGCTGGGCACGGGTCTCCTCTCCTCCACAGACACAGCTGCGGGAAGTCTAGAGCATACTCCACCACGCTGCTCCAATGCGGATTGGTGGAGGGGTTAGTGGCCAACCCAGTGTCGAATGTTCTCAAGCCACCTGAAGGTCTTCGACAAGGCTTAACGTCTGTTTCTAGCATTGAAAACAACCGGAACCGACGGCTTTACGTGCCCTCCGAAGCACGGTTGCGTCCATGAAATTTTTGCCACTAGCGGTCACCCATCCACAAACCGACCGCGCCCTTCGTTGCTTTACACTTTCGATCACATGGAATCTATTTTTTGTCTGTCTGTCTAATTTCATGTCTAATTTGTCGCGATGTGTCTGTCTAATTTCACGCGAGCGAAGCTGCAGGCGTCCACTAACTAGTACATAGATACCTACGTATACCTATCGATATTATATTAAAATCCCGACACAGAACAAACACCAGTTGTCACACGAATGTTTCCTTGATTCGAACTCACGATCACTATGGCAAAGGGCATTGACACTACTGATTGCGCCAACTTGCCAATCATACATCGCGTCGTGGAAAATAATAACCTTCTTTACATAGGTACATACATACCTATATTCTATTATTTTCTAAATGTTGCGGTTCGGCAAACATGGCGCCCGCGGTACATGAGCCCTAAGTTCTTAATAAAATTCACGATCACCCCCAGTCTCTGAATCCTGTTCGACTTATCACAGGTGTTACGACAAAGGGTTGTTACTTTCTGTTAACTGTTAAAAACATCACTAACCGTGACTATTTTTGTCATCATACCTACAAAAAAACTGAACTCATGCTGCTATTACAACCTTTATTAATTGCACTAACTTACCAATTCTATTTGTCGCAGTTGTCATGAGCAGCCGTAGATAGTGAAGCACGGTCGTTTGCATCTCAGTACGTTAATAAAACCACATTTACAAATGACATCACAAAAATAAAACTGCATCTATGGCTAATAAACTATTTAGTTTGTTGTAATAAACTATTAAAATTCATTTCTTCAAAAAACAAACACAAATCACTGATAATATATAACTTTAATTACACTTTAACATTACACATTACACACACAACACATCACATTACTGTACTGTCTTATACTTTAACGCAAGCTTTACTTATAATTTCTCTTTTTCATAAATTAACTTTTCGTCCCAAACAGCTTGACAATGACCTTGGAACACACTACCTCAACCGAACCGACGCGGCAACGCGACGCCATAGATTTTATGTTTTTTTTTGGTTGTCATACTCAGCCAGTATTAAAAATTATCAGCTTTAACCTTTTAAATGACACAATCAAATTAAAATAACAACATCAAGTACTACTTTTGAGTGATTTTTGGGAATATTTGACCACAATTATTTTAAAAGCTTTTATTTAACTTCATTTACCTACATCTGCAGACATTTCCGACAGTCGTGTTAGCAAAGCATCGTAAAGAGTGCGCTGTAGCGCTGTTCCCGCAAATCATTTCCGCCGAAATCCGCTCAACAAGGTACTTCACAAATTGCCCTCTGATTTATCTACCACTCTTCGAACTTTGGCGGGAGTTGTGAACGATTTTATTTAGAGGTCATGTACGCTTTCATTGCTTCATTAATCTGTACCTAAGATTGTTTTTAACTTAATATTATTTTTTACTGTAGGTACGAATTATGTAGAATTAACTATTATTTATGTAGTGGTAATAGCGCAGCGGTTAGAAGCTCTAACTCTCACTCAAGAACCAGGTTCACATCGGGCAGTCAAAAACGAATGAATGTTCTATAATAATAATAAAAACTAATACAGATGTTGGTAAAAGGCGCGTCGAAAAAACCTTTCCTCCTCTTTCGCGGCGCTGTGAGCACTCCTGCGTGAGGGAATTCGGATGTAAGGATAGTCCTTCTATCCGGGCAATTGCTCCAGGGATGAACCCCGTGGGTGACATCCCCACTAAAAAAAAAAGAGCCTCCCCCTAGAGCCCCTGGTCGCGGCGCGGCTCGGTAGACGATGCACGAGCTATCGCTTGTCGGTTTATCGACACAGATCAAAAGCGCGCGCGCGCGATCGTGGCGCGGCTTGTGTATTCTGTGGCGCGTCTCGTGTTAGGGACTTAGTTCAATTATATGAGGAGGAAATTGTTAGGTATGTTGAAGTTGCGCGCCGCACGTGCCGTTTTTGCCGCTCTTATACACTCCCGCAGTTGACATAACATTGTGTTATGTCACAACACAATGTGACATAACACAATGTTATGTCAACACAATTCAACGTCCATGACTAAGTTATTAATCTGGTAAATAGATATCTGCCGCGCCACGGAATCTTCATCCACGCTGTATTAAACTTTGTAAAGTGGTAGTTGTACACTTCTACCCATTGACGACATTAAATTTAACTGCATGTACCTATCCATCTCCCAAGTCTCCAGACAAATTTTCAATCAAAAAACCTTTAATACTTTAGGCACAGGAATTTTTTTCTTCATTTTTGAAATATTCTACACGCTGTATCTATTATCAGTCTATCATAAAAGTTCAATGAACCCAGACGAAAAAAACTACAACGTCGCAAATTTATTAAATTAAATAAATGCATATTGAACCTTATAACATTGCGTGTGAAAATTTTAACGAAATGTATGTGCGAAAGAGACAAAACCAGGAAGCTCTAGCACACCCACGCTTAGTGCTGCACTAAATCTAGTTGTAATATTTATCGATATTACACTTGTTTCCGTTTCGATAAAAAAATTTATCACAATTATTTCGTAATTTTTAGTTTTAAGTAAAAGCTAAAATTTTGGCCATTTTAATTTTTTTACATGCATGCGTAGTATTAAACCAAGCTTATGAGATGTTTTTCTTTTGACTTCCGTACCTCGTATCAATAAGTTAAGGCCATTACTTTAATAGTATTAGTTCACATCATAAATCCAAACAAGATTACATTAAATAAAAAGGTGATCTACTTGTTAAATTTACTTCTTTTTTGTTGCGTACTAAGTACGATAAAATGTTTCGATATCGACTCCTGGTGTAGTGCCACCTCACTACTGTTAACTTTCTTTTTGCGTCCTTCGACTCCTGCGGAATTAGGTATTTAGGTCAGTCGGCCGCAGGCTACGATCGTCGATCGATTTCGTGTGCTTGCGATCGATCTCGTGTGCGTGCGATCTCGCGCTTACGCCTTTGAAGAGCGCCGGACCGGAACTTCGATATAATAAGTGTAAATAATTGTGTTATTGGACGCCTATTTTAACAGTGACAGGACACATAAACCTTTTTTAAGTGATTACGCGAAATTAGACACGCATATTTATTGTTAGTAGTGTGGTGTGGTGGTAGGTACTTAGTGCGTGCGAATTAGAATTAGGAACGATGCCTCGTTTTAATTACACAGCTTCTGAGTACCTACGCTGATATGATTTTGATTTATGCTGAACCAGACCTCACACCCATGGACTTTTTTCTGTGGGGTTACATTAAAAATGACGTGTACGCCACGGATGTTGTGTCGGTAGATGATTTGAAAAGTAGAATCGTCATCATTTGAAAAATTAAAGAATTTGGCAGCTAACAGCGATCTCCTTACACGAGTGAGAAACAATACCATGAGACGTTATGATTTGTTCATTCGGGATAGTTGTGGACATATTGAAAATTTGAAAATTTAATAGTTGTTGTGGTTACTGAATTAGTGACTAGGTATTTACGAATTCAGCATTGATGGCGGCAACAGAATCACGTGACGAAACTGCGCTGTTGCCGCTCTTATCAAAGGTGAGTAAACCAATGTTTATACATGATGTTATATTTTTTACCCTATTTTCTGCTATTTAGTTTGTTTGATAATATTTTTTTTTTAAATTTGATGTTAAGTGTTTTTTAATTGATGCAACATGTTCCAAGGAAGGAGTAGGGCTTGTGTTTTCATTTATTGTCGTAAGCTCGTATCCACCCCGTATGCTTCTACCTACCCCTTCGCGGAAATACAGGCGTCATGTTATGTAATGTTATGTTAAGATGGTAGAGCTTATACGGAACGTTTATAAGGTTAAACATGGAACCTATAGATACTAAACTATCACCTTTTTAGTGATAAGACCGCCATTTGTACTACCACTCTAATATTTTATTATTTTTGTATGTACTTGTTGACTGTTGTATCTTTATCCTTTTGGTGTACAATAAAGGAACTTGTCTGTCTGTCTGTCTGCTAAGTCGGTCACTTCTCAGCCGACGGGCCGTGACACCACAGTGATGGGGTCGAAATGATCAAGTTATAGCAGTTTTATATCGAACCAAATCACCACTAAAACACCAAACGCAATCAAATCCAAATGCGAAATCTAGAGGGGCCATAAATAAAATCTCGCCATAAAATTTATGCCGAAACGTCAGCGTAAGGCTAAAACCGTTAATCAATACATTTTCCATGATCAGACCAATCCTGATTATTTTTGATATTTATGTAAATAATACATAATAAAAACGTATGTGTGAATGTGACATCGATATTAAGCTGACTCTATTGTTAATAAAGAATATGAATCTGTCCCGGATGCTGTAAAGTCAAAGTCAAAGTCAAATAATTTATTTCGCTATGAGGCTATGATTAGACACGCTTATCGAAAGTCTAGGTAACTAAAAACTACATAAAGAAAAAAAAATGTTATTCTAAACTAATCAAACTAATCAGTAATAAAGTCGAAGATATTTAGGTGGCTCGAGATTATTCGGTACTGCTATGCGTTGTCAACTACCCACTCCTCCTATCGGCATTGGAGCAACGCGGTTGAGTATGCTCTAGAGCAGGGGTCGGCAACTGAATTGGTTTCCGACCCCTGCAGGCTGCTGCCGACCCCTGCTCTATAGTACTCTAGAACCTCCAGCTGTGGCTGTGGAAGAGACACGTGCTCTTCCTTTCCAAGTCTTTCCGCCAGAGAGGGAGAGCCTATGCCTATTGGTTGTGCATATCAGCGTACATTTGATGTGCACAGAATGTGAGAGTAAGTAATCAGATATAAATTTAAGAATCTAATCAATAATATTAGATAAGTAAACTAATAATATTAAGTCAAACATAAACTAAATAAAACTATCAGCCTTGTACATATCATAGTTCAAGAATTTTAAAGCAGTATTCTACTTCTAGTAATCCATCTTCAGCTAAGTCACTACAATGGATGGCATTCTGAACCTTAGTTTTTCCAAATTTCGCCCTTAAAATATATGATCTTAAAAGTCTTGCGATCTCAGGGTCGGAAGGTCCAACCAATTTCCAGGTTGTGGCCTAGCATGTGGTATGGTAATCATTCAAGTGGTACTTCCAAAATGTGAACGACTCAGTTATAACCAGTCTGCGATGAGATGTGGGTCCATAATTATAAAGTTACAACGAAAGGACCGCGTCGGCGTCACCTGCGTTTTATGCCCGGAACACCCGCGTCTGACGAAGGCTTCGTATACTGAAGATATTCAGCAAACTTGCTTGGGAATGTACTCGTATCTATTGCATAAAGTCATCATTGTCAAATTATAGTTTCACGAAATCATCACGAACACAGGTTTAAAGAGTTTATTCTCATAAAGAACGTTCCATTTAAAATGAGATACAAAAAAAACGTAATAGTAAGTGTTCTATTAAGTGTTATTCGAGATCTATTGAACAAGATAGCAACCGATCGGCGTAAAAACACTACCTAAAATGCAACGCTACCTCCCGGACCATTTGCCTCTAATGCCTTTAACATAAAATGTTTACAATGCACTTCTCTAATTTCTTAACATAGTCACTACATGTTGTTGAACACATCATATTTCATATTTAATTTCAAATGAATTTCATCTAACATTACGAAATTTTAAACCTATCGCGTTAGTGTTGCAATACAACATGAATACATACACAAAACATGAATCAGATTAAAAAATGGGTGAACACAAAATATATTGGCAAGAACTCTGTTCGCGCTACTCATCCCACAGAATACATAATAGTACCATAGTATAAAGAAGTCGCTCCGCTCTATAGTACAACGAGTACAGCGACGTACTTAGCCGAGTCTGCTCGGCTTCAGCTTGGCCGACGGCCGACTCCCTAGTGCCCCAGCGCCCTTAAATTTTAAGCCTAACCTGAACCTAACCTAATTTAATACGTCGGTCTGTCACAGATGTCGACGGAACCCCGCTTCGCGGGGTCCCTTCTTTGCGTCAATAAACATAGCAAACCTGAACCTAACCCAACAAACTCGGAATTGATTGTGTCGTATTTTTTTGGTGGGGGACTTCGCCCTTCGCTTCTCACATTTTGAAAGTAATAATATCCTAGTAATTATTGCTATATACATTACAGAATAATATTATCAAATCCCTAAATAAGGCTGATCAAATGAGTTTCAGAATCGTATAAAGAAATCCAATTTTTTCCAGTAACGTAAAAAGAACTCGCTCCGTGTAAACACGCCCGAACCGTCGAAAGTTAAGCCAAGTTTATACCAAACCATTTATTACCTTTCTCATGGCACGAACTCCTCATGCTTTAAAGGATTTGTAAAGTTCTCACATAACGAAGCGTGGAACATACCGGAGTTCGATAGATCGATCTTTGTTACGAGTTAGCGAGAAATCGACTGACACTGAGTTTTTACAACACGTTGAACAAACTTGACTGGGTATTTGCTTATAAATGTTTGTAAAGACATGTTAGAACTTTTTAATGGTCTGAAAATCTTACACTCTTTACTTTACATTCGCTTATTGATTTCTGTTTTATTTTTCTTTTCTGGAAAATCTATATATGTATATATACATATAAGGAGAAGCTGACTGACTGACTGACTGACTGAAGGGTTAGAAACTTGAAATTTTGCACAGGGGTTCCTTTTAAAACGCAGGGGAGCACTAAGAAAGGATTTTTGAAAATTAATTCCCTAAGGGGGTAAAACGGGGGTGCAAAGTAAGTATGAAACTTTGCCGTTTTTGAAGTTAAGTGGGCAACCCGAACGCGGACAGACGTCGTTAATGGGTCTAATTCTACGCGAGCGAAGCTGCGGGCGTCCACTAGTGATTTAATAAAGTAAAATTATTATATAAATTATAAAATGAATCATTACTCTTCTCACAATATCACAATATCCGGTAAGGTTCCCGTAGGATAGAGACTCCAATAGTAAGTAACAGTTCCGCTGTGGTGTCGCGCTGAAAACTGACCCTTTCAGTTATAAATTAACTGTAAAACAATAACACAGGAATAACAAGCGAAACTCAAACAGATGTGCCTACTCGAATTAATATCGAAATGTCGCTCTTTCGCTTTGCAATTTAAAAACGCATTCGTCACCCCGCCGGTTGATTGATATTGAAATATACTTGTAATACGTCAATGTTGACGGCAACCCCGCTGATTGACAATTAGTCGCGGTGCGGGGGTGGGGGCGCGCTGACTAATGACGAAAATGTTTCAGTCAAGTACGCAGTAAAGTACTTCAACGTCTCGATTATGAGCTCGAGTCGCTGGCTTTATTGCGAAATGTTGTGCGGTGATATGATATTATATTGCTTATGAATTGTTTCTTCGCTTTAGTCAATTCATATTTGATTTATTACAGTCAAATAAAAGAAATTAAAAGAATGTTACTGTTTAAATTAAACAACTATTAGTTATTGTAACAAATTTTTAGCCATTTGATTTGCTTACACCATGACACATTACATTAAGACCATAAAAAATTTGGTTAAGTAAATTGATTAGAATGAAACCAAATCACTGACTATTAGTTGTTACGAAACCGTCCATTCATAAACCAACGAGATAAAAAATGCTTGACTAAATTGCCATTTCCTATGACCCAATGAAAAATTGGTACTCTATTTAAAAAATCGTGTCAATATAGGCGATAATACGAGTGATTGTCAATTAGTCGCGGCGCGGTCTCCGGGGCGCGGGGTAGTTCGGATCAGTGACTAATGGGAGGAATATTTCATTGGCACTGGGTCGTCATAAGTGCTTGTCTTATTGCAAGGGAGCAGCGACAAATTTTATAAGTTACTTATACAGGAAATAATTTGTACACCATGTTACCGCAAGACTGTAAACCTAAAATTCTAGGTAGGTAAAAATATTTTAAAAAATATGTCGTTTATTAGTCGCGGTGTCATCTGCATAGTTACGCTAGTGCGGGGAACTTTGACTAATGCAGGAACACGTATGCCATTTGCCATTCACCGTCAGGAGGAGTCACATTCGCAAATATTTTTTTATGAGGTTGAGGTTGCCCTTTTTTATCTCTGGGAAATGCATTTACGCATGCGGTCGCCTGCGAAGACTCAGGATATGTAAGGACTCCCCAAAGTCAGAATACACTTTGACTTGACTTTGACTTAAGATATGAAACATCATTGTGGTATGTCCTATTATTTGATTCATAGCGAATTAATGTAGATAATGTAACATATTCCCAGGAGCGTCATTTTTTTCGTTTCACTATCTCGAATTCCGACCGGTTCCAGGCGGAGCTTCGTCGGCGGAATTACGAGAAATTTAATATAAAACTATGGTACAGAGTTTGTAGGGATGTTAGGGAACTCTGCGGGCGACGTCGAAACTGCCATATCCGTAAAACGTTAGGTACCGGTATTTAAAACTGTAACCGTACCTATCTTGTAATTTTTTTCATAATTGCAATCTAATTTATTATATTGCAATCTAATTTATTATTTGTGATTATTGATTAGATACAATTATATAATAGATAGAATTATAGATGGAATTTGCAAAAAACACATTTTTATCTTGCGAAGTTCACATGGGCGGACACCATCTCAGATTCTGCTTGCTACGCGGACCCGCCTAAATTCTACAGCTATACGAGTCCAAAAAGAAAATTATTATATTATTATTATTAATAATTAATGTGTTATTTATTTACTAAAAATAATTTTAATAAATCTCAGATTTTTTTTTACAGTTACACACACAGGTGAACTGTATAAGTATATTGGCGATTATTTACAACTATAAAGTAGATCGAACCTTCATACTCATATCCGAAATCCCACACACGTTACAACCCTACCAAAGAGTCGCCATATTTCAAGCAAAGGCTGCGGGACGCATCTGTGACGAACTTCTGCTAAGTTATATTTTTTAAAACGGAAAGTTTTCCCCAAACTCATTTCGACGGAGTTGGCGGAAAAATTGGAATTAACAGTGAAATATTACTATCGGCGTTTGACAGCGAAATTGTGAACTATTAATCTCGTTTACTATAGACTATAGACGGATAGAGTGAGTTATTTTGAGTTCATCTACTTGGTAGGTTATTTTCTTTCATGGATATTAGATAGCAAACTGGCATGCAGCACCACCTGGGGAGAGGGGGGTACCTATTTGTTGTTAGAAGTTCCTAGGGATATTTTGAGTTAGTAGGTAATTTTAAGATAACCAACAAGCATGCAGCACCACATGGGGACTGGGGGAACATATTCGCTGCGACCCATAGACGTTTATGGGTCGCAGTTTTATAATTTAACTAGTGGACGCCCGCAGCTTCGCTCGCGTAGAATTAGACCCATTAACGACGTCAGCCCGCGTTCGGGTGGCCCACTTGACTTCAAAAACGGCAAAGTTTCATACTAACTTTGCACCCCCGTTTTACTCCCTTAGGGGGTGAATTTTCAAAAATACTTTTTTAGTGCTCCCCTACGTTATAAAAGGAACCCCTGTGCAAAATTTCAAGTTTCTAGCCCTTATAGTTTAGGCCCTGCGTTGATATGTCAGTCAGTCAGTCAGTCAGCTTCTCCTTTTATATATATAGATAGAGTTTTATTTTTAAATTTTTCCTCTTTATAATATTAGTATAGATGGTGAATCCGATATCAGAGCGTCTGCGTCCTGAGCCGTCAGTGCGAGCACTTAGCGTGAGCTGCGAGTAGCCCCGCTCAGCAGGCGCCTTCATATTGATGAGGCTAAGTGCCGGGCCCCTAGTCCTGCGCTGGATAGCATGCCGTGCATACATCATTGGATAGGGTTCGTGTTCGGGCTATATTTCCTGGTCCTAGTTCGAATCTCTTGCATCTTTAAGTGACTGTTAATTTCGAGTAGCGTAGCGTCCATAGCCCAATGGCTTGCGTCGATTCAATGTGATCGAAAGAGTTAAGCAACGACGGGCGCGGTCGGTTGGTGGATTGGTGACCGCTAGTGGCAAAATTTCATGGACGCTAACGTGCTTTAGAGGGCACGTAAAGCTGTCGGTCCCGGTTGTTTTCAATGGTGGAAACAGTCGTTAAGCCTTGTCGAAGACCTTCGGGTGGCTTGAGAACATTCGACACTGGGTTAGTCAAAGTCAAAGTCAAAGTCAAATAATTTATTTCGCTATGAGGTGATTAGACACGCTTAACGAAAGTCTAGGTACCTAACTAAAAACTACTTAAACTACTAACTGATCTATATAAGGCAAAGGATTAGCTATTGATTATTGAATGAATAGCTAATCCTACACAGGTGTCTAACTTGCCTTAAGATAAATTTACAATAATTACCTACCACTAAGCTAAGCTCTAAGTCACGATAGACTATCTATATGGTCAGCGGCTTTAGGAAGAATTTACAATATTCTTATCCTATGCCCTAGTGTAGGCCGAGAGAGAAAAAAGCCGGAGGAAAAAACTCTCGGTACTCTTTTAAAATTCAAATTAATTTTTACAGAAAAATGCACAGTATGACCATGACATGATTAAGTCAGACACGAGACAGCCAATCGTGTATGCCAAGAATCACCCCATATGCCACCTGCTTACAATTTTTAGTATAATTAATACAGAAGCATAGTGATGATAGAGTTTAATACAGTCCCATGCCTTTATATCATCCAAATACTCCTGAATATTATAATAAGCTTTTCGACATAATGTTTGTTTGATGGTTTTTTTAAACCTTTGTAAAGGCAGAGACTGAACCGCAGCCGGGACTTTATTGAATATTAGAATAGACATTCCTATGAAGGAACGACTTTTCTTACTAAGCCGGCATTTAGGAAACGCTAATTTGTGGCCGTTCCTTAGTGTTACATTGCGTAAGGCATTTAGGTCACTACGACTTACAAACTAATGCCTATTTTTACGAATATACATAATATTCTCATAGATGTACTGCGATGCAAGGGTTAGGATGTTTATTTCCTTAAATTTTTCTCTAAGGGAGTCTCTACTTTTCATTTTGTATATATAACGGATAGCCCTCTTCTGCAAAATAAAAATAATATCAGCATCAGCTGCATTACCCCAGAGTAAAATGCCATAGGACATTACACTGTGAAAGTAACTAAAATATACCAATCTAGCGGTATCGACATCCGCCAAACAGCGTATCCTTTTAACCGCGTAAGCTGCAGAACTTAGTCTATCCACTAACTCCTGCACCAATCCGCATTGGAGCAGCGTGGTGGAGTATGCTCTAGACCTCCGAGGTAAGCTCTGCTTAGCACTAATTGATGTATGAATATCCAATGCCAGGTGCATCGCCAATCGCCGATCTAATCCATCAAACGGCAACGACTGAATCTTCGGTAATATCTAATCGATTCCTCCGTTAATACTCAAATTCATTACTCGTATGAATAATTCATTCATCAGTCCGTACAATCAATCACTCGTTCGGTCACCGGCTCATGAAATTATTAAATTCGTTTCTAATTCATCGCACATTTCAATTTCGAGTAGTATGAGTTCACCTGCCCGCTGCGATCTATTGGAGTCCGGAAATAGTGGCAATCGCAATATTCTACTAGCTTTTACCCGCGGCTCCGCCCGCGTGGTCAAAGGGAATTAACAATGAGTTGTTTATCATACATGACAACGCCATCTATTAACAACATCCGGAACTAAACATCTAGCAAATAAGAAAACATCGATATCTTCCCATGAGGATGTTTTACCGCGGTAAAAAGTAGCCTACGTCACTCTCCATCCTCCTCACAATCTCCACACAAAAATCATACCATATAACAGCTTCGTTGCGACGTGAAAGCCGGACAAACAAACAAACAAACACACTTTCACATTTATGATATTAGTATGGATTCTACTGTAGTAAGGTCAGCTTTGTCCTTCCAAACCATTGTCTTACTATAACTATGGGGGTCTCCGATAAAAATTTCTACTTTGATCAACTGTCCAAATGAGCTACAAAACGCAAAAAGAGCTACAATTCCGCGTTAGTCAGTTGGTGTTAGTAAGAGTCTCGTTCCAAGTCAGTCACAGATGCGTCTACCCTTGAGGATTAAGATGGTCGCCTCTAAAGAAGTGTAACCGGAAACCACACCTTTCCAACCGGACCGCAATTGCTTTAAAAACATTTACTACACGGTAGAAATGGTACTAGGTACCGTGACGGGCGGTGGTACTCGTGGTACTGCTGCGGGCGAACTTTTTATGGAACAAAATAGGTTTCATATAAAGCCTATTTGGTTCTCGATAGGTTCCTATAGATTAAAAAAAATGCCATTATTTATTTCCTCAAAAGCACACATTGCGTTTAGAATAGTTCTCAGACACAGACTGCACATAAGTAATTAATTTTTAAATGTAATTATATTATTCTTATAGATTACCCTTACTAATTTAAATGAGAAAGTATGTTTGTTGGTGTGTCTTTCTGCTCCTACTCAACATATTATTATGTTAGAGGTAATTCTGCACACCACTATTTGAGGCGGGCGCTACCCTATATTCTACTCAAACGTCGCTTGTGCCAACCTCCTTGTGTCCTCAAAATTCATACGTCGCACTTACGAGTATGTATAATCCATAGCCGATAGAGCGGAGTGGCTATTAATATAAATGAGCTATCTCAGACCGCGCTAATGACTAACTCTCGGCATAATGTCGGCCATCTCGCTAACGAAAAACATTCCGCGAACGATCTTGGCTGTTCCACTTGGGACTTATTGTTTGGAGGTAATGAACTGACATTTGGGAAAGGCCAGAGACCTGCACAATAGTTTTTTTCATACATAAACGTCCCACTGTTGGGCGGTCTTTCCCACCGGCAGCATGAGATTGAGAGCATACTTTATACCGTGAAGGGTTAGTGACCAAGCCAGTGAGTGTTGAATGTAGTAGTTCTTAAGCCAAGGGTAAAGGTTTGGGACCAAGCTTAACGTTTGTTTAACAATTGAAAACTGGGACCGAAGGGTTAACGTACCGGACGTACGTGAAGCCGTCCGTTAACCGTAACGTGGAAGGTTGAGCAGCGTGGTATATGTTCTAGACCTCCCACCGTCCGAGACCCGTGCCCAACAGTGGGACATCTATGTCACGACAGGCCCATTGGCGCAATCGGTAGTGACCATGTCTGTTGCGCCAGGGGTCATGGGTCGAATCCCACTCAGGACAAATATTCGTGTGACGAACACTTGTTTTTGTTCTGTAGTATCCAAAGGATCCATGAAGTCACCTTAAAATCTATGAAAAAAAATACATAGGTAGATAAGTTTTAAAATTCAACTAGCATATTCGGCATAAGGCTTCACTGAAAACCAGCGCTGCAGCTTATCACTGCAGTATTATGCTGAGTGAATGCCTTTTTGGGCAGATAATGCAGCATTAGAAATGTTTCGATTAAGTCATTCATTTGAGACTGTTTTCATATTTATTTATTGCTTAAAGTTTTATTTTAAGACAAAAAATGCTGTAATATTTCTGTTCCAATAAAAGTGTTGTTCTATTCTATTCTATTCTATTCGTCGGGCCTCAAAAGCAAATGCGGACAGCGACATTCCGGTTCAACTCCACTCCTCTGACCTCCCTGCCTATTTGTACCGATTGGTAATATCGAAAATATAAACCGTCCTTTTGTCTTCCAGTGGCTGGACTCTTGTATTGCAGGATTGTCTCGTGATTGGAAATTTAGGAGCGTCTCTCGCGAAATTGGACCTTTATGTTGAAGTATCGTGTTCGCGGCCAGACTTGAAGTTTTATTTCGGTGCTACAAGATTTGTTCGAGAATTGAAATAAGTAGAATGTACTACATATTTATTTTTATGTATATACTAGCTGACCCCGTAAACGTTGTTCTGCCATATGAAATATCAGCGACGCGACACTTTATGTAAATGACTTCACGTCAATAAACGACGGTTATTTGGATATTGTTCATGATACATTTCATGTTAGAAAAACCCAATAGTTGCTAGCATCACAGTTGCGCTTGGGACCACTATATTTCATAACTATTAGGTAGATAAGTTATGTTAAATAAGAAGAAATTAACTATAGTTAGAATAAAAGGTTCACCAAAACATGAGTGGGAAAACAAAAACATTAAATCAAGGAACCAAACCCGGAACAACTCTCGTCTTAAGCTACACTACAATACCGCTGGACTGGGTCAAAATGATTTTTCTATCAACGTTTTAAGAGACAGATTTCATGGAGGTTATTATTTGATAAGATTAAGAGAATTTTACTGGAAGAAAAAGGAAGATGGAGTGACAAAATTAAAAATTGTATAAATGTAATAATTGAGGGGATTCTATCACTAGCCATGCAGTATATAGTGGATCAGCCTTGTTGTAACTTCATAAAGCAATTATGGACTACAACAGCCAATGCATCTCTTTGAATATCCTTCAGTGGAATGCTCAAAGCATTCAACCAAAGAAGGCTGAATTTGAAGCCTTGTTAAAACAGGAGAAGATCCATATTGCTATCATTAGCGAGACTTGGCTGGAAACAGACCACTATTTCAGTATCAGCGAATATAACACATTTCGATCGGATCGTGCAGATGGATATGGTGGTGTGGCCATCATAACACATAGATCAATTAAATGCCTGAAAGGTAATTTGGTCCCTATAAATCCACAAATTGAACTTCTCCACGTAAAAATATCTAATTGCGATTACTTAGAAAATGTGTTCTCTGTGTACTGTCCGCCATCAATTAGAACAACAACAAGAGACTGGGATCAAATACTTTCATTAGCAGACAGAAAAACTTTAATTGCTGGGGATTTTAATGGCCACCACACAAATTGGTCGAATAAAATAGATGCCCGTGGAAATCAAATATTTGACTCGATTTTGGACCATAATTACGCTTCTCTAAATAATGGTACCCATACTCGTATAAAACTGGTTAACAACTCGCTGCAAAAATCTTCTCCTGATCTATCACTAGCTTCCATAGATATCGCATTGAAATTTGATTGGAAGGTATTAAATGAAAATCTCGGAAGTGATCACTTGATGATTAAAATGAAAACAAATTTGATGATGGCGTGTAATAACAAAAGAAGGCGAAATTATAAAAAGGCTGACTGGCTCAAATATAGAACAGTTATAGAGAGTGAACTTGTGGACTTTGTAATAGACGAGGATAATCAAGCGGCGTATGACAGGCTCTTTAACTTAATAAATAGGGCAGCGGACGAAGCAATCCCCTATATTAAAGTTTGCGAGAACCCACTTCGAGAAAGTAAATTCACACCAAGACCATACTGGAGCCCATACATATCAAAGGCCGTAGCACAAAGACGTCGTGCGCTTGCGAAATTTCGAAGGAATCCTACCCCAGATAACTTAGAGGTTTTTTTCGGAAAGCTTAAGAACGCCCAGGCGGCGATCCGTGATGGAAAATCCAGGTCGTGGCAAGCCTTTTGTGATGATATCGATAGTGTGGCATCTTCTAGAGAAATGTGGGTCAAAATGAGGTGGCTCAAAGGATACAAACCGCATTACCTTGGTTTAAGTGTTGAGTCAGCTGAAGCACTTTTATGTAGCCTAGCACCGGATTTTGTGGCTCCGTCAGCTCCAGTATTTCTTCGGAATAATATGCATCTTTCTACAGCCATTACAGTTCAGGAACTAGACAATTCTATCAAAAAGTCTGATACAGCTCCTGGGTTGGACAACATTTCATACTCTATGATTGAGAACCTACCACCCGCGGCAAAGAATACCCTGGTGGCCTTATATAATAGATTTTTAGCAGCGAGCTTTGTTCCAGCCCAATGGAGAGAGGTTAGAATCGTCCCTATACCGAAACCGGGGGCTAACAACGCCGGCTCAGTATCAAGTTTTAGACCCATTGCATTGTTATCATGTCCATGTAAGATCCTTCATACAATTATTACAAATAGATTAGAATGGTACCTGGAAAGTAACTCTTACTTTTCGGAAGAAACAGTCGGGTTTAGAAAATCACAGTCATGTTTGGATAATCTCACTAGAATAGTATCAAGAATTCAGAATAACTTTGGTAAGGGAAATTTGACAGTGGCTTGTTTTATAGATCTTGATAGCGCCTATACTAATGTAGATCTTATTTCACTTTTGAAGACGTTGGACAATCTCGGAGTAGGCGCGACGATATGTAATTATCTGTGGCAATACCTTAGTTCGCGAAATTTAGAAATCGACATAAAGGGTACAGTGTCAAGGAGTCGAAATTCTGGAATGGGCTTGGCACAAGGAGACCCCCTCTCTCCCTTATTGTTTAACGTAGCTACACTCAAAATTTGTAAGAGTATATCTGGAGTATACGTCTCACAATACGCAGATGATTTTGTACTGTATGCTAGCCACTCAAATATTGTAGATGCAGCTACTTTGGTACAGGATGCATTAAATTCATTTAATTCTATGGTGGCGGCAATTGGTCTAAGTATTTCACATAGAAAAACAAAGGTGTGTGTCTTCGCGAGAGGCCTGACCAGAAATACAGATAGGTACAAGATTAATTTAAAGATTAGTAATCAAAATATTGAGCAGGTTCGAAACGTCAAATACTTGGGAATGTGGCTTGATAGCAGTCTAAAGTGGGCTAAACACATTAACGAGATACAGGGAAAGACAAATAGGTTTTTGAATGTCTTTAAAGTGTTGGCAGGCTCTCAGTGGGGCATCCACCCCAAGCATCTAAGGCATCTGTATATCGCAATTGTGCGAAGTCGATTGGATTACGCTAGCTTTCTAATAGATAATAGTGTAAAAACTCAATTATACAAACTAGATAAAGTGCAGAATCAGGCTATGAGGGTAATCGGTAGTTTTGTGAAAAGCACTCCCATACATGTCATGGAGAGCGAACTATGCCTTCAACCTCTGTACATACGTAGAAATTATCTGGCTTCAAAATTTTGGTTAAGGACCCGATCACTTAATAGTAATAGCACTATACAGGCTCTAGAGGAACTAAATCAAGCATGTCAGGCGGGGTATTGGATCAGAAAGAAATTGCCATTATTGGTTTTAATATACAGAAATTATTTTAATTTACAAATACACTCACACTCAAAATTACCAATGTTTACTCTTAAAAAGTGGATTACCTACTATGACATAACTGAAAACATCAGGACAGAGATTGAAGGTATAGAGGTTGCGAAGAGACATGTAGGTGCGAGCAATCTTCGTTTAGTGTATAATAAACTCATTAGTGATAGGAATGTATTTTACAAGCTTTTCACGGATGGGTCTAAGGATGAAGTCGGATGTGGGGCTGCTTTTTATGATCCACAGACCAACCTATGTGTCAGACTGAAAATAAGCTCAAAGGTGTCCATCATGCATGCCGAGCTTATCGCGATATTGGAAGCATTATCCTATGCAGCATCCGTAGAAAGCGATAAGGTGCTCGTTCTTTCTGACTCCAAAAGTGCATTATTTCATTTGGCTCGGCTTTCCTCGAATAGTCGAGGATATCCGATAGCCTATAGTATCCTAGAAGTTATTTGCAGACTTCGTGGTTTAAAAAAGGAGGTAATAGTGCAGTGGATACCCTCACATGTTGGAATCATGGGAAACGAAGAGGCTGACAGAGCAGCGAGACTAGCTATAAGCGACGGTATACCATATAACTGTGCTCCTTTACAAAGCGAGTTGCTAGGTGACGCCAGAGTAAGATGCAGGCAGTTGTGGTGCGAGTACTTCGACGAGCGATCCCGTACCAAAGGTATATGGTACAAGACCATCCAATGCCAGCCTCTTCGGTTCCCATGGTTTGACCGACAACATTTAAGTAGGAAGGACATTGTATCGCTGCTGAGGCTTCGCTCGGGGCACATTCCATCAAACAAGTTCAAAAACTTGATGGGTATAGCACACTCCCCTAATTGCCCCCAGTGTAATACTATTGAAGACGTACAGCATGTTTTGATGGAATGTGCGCGGAACGAGGTCTTACGGCCAGATAGGTTTAAGGGCAGATATGATGTGGGTTTCTGTAACAGTCTTTTGGCTAACCCTTTATGTGGGGAGGTCAAAAGGCTGACCCAGTTGTATAACTACGTGGTAATGTGAAGTTGGTGAGTTTTGCCTGTACGGGGGTGACATAGTCATTCAATGACAAAACCCCTTTAAAAAAATAAAGATTAAAAAAAAAAAAAAAAATCAACTTCTCTCATAAACAACTTAACTCTTTCGATCACAAAGAATCGACGCGAGCCATGGGGCTATGGACGCTACTTTTTTTAGTTACTTGACATTAAGATACAACTTTGGATTTCGCCAATTCCATAGCATCGTTACAAGCATAATTATATTTAATGAGAGTTCAATAAACACGATATAACTAATTACTTTAGATTAAATTAAGGCATATTAATTAACGTACTCCACATTCCACCAGCCGGGCTGACCACAGAGCAATGAATAACAGTAGTTACACAATTAGGTAGGTATATTAAAGCTCAGAGACATTGAGAATTGAGCTAATGGAGTTTCCAGAATCGACAGTGGAATATTGTAGAGATTGAAGATTCAGTCACAGTTGTCATGCCTGACAGCAGATGGGGGTTGGACGATCTCTTAAAACCATAAAAAAACCCTCCTAGTTAAAGTGGATTACTGTGAGTCATAGCATAGATGCTACACGTAACATTTGCATACTACAGGCTATAACAGCTTTGACGTGAAATATACATCTATACTAATATATGTATATATTACAAAGAGGAAACATGACTAATATTTTCACACAAAAACTACTGGACCGATTTCAAATATTCTTTCAGCATTAAAAAGCTGCATTGACATAGGCTATAAAATATTACTAGGTGTAAACGAAACTATTTTGTCTAAATCCACGCGAGCGAAGCTGCGGGCGTCCACTAGTACTAAATATGTTACAAAATGGCAGAACATAACAAATCTAGTATATAAAACGATACAAGCAAGGGCTAGTCGTTAATAGCTCTCTTAAAAAAATTTGTTATAGTTATGTACTCCATCAAACTATTGACTTCAAATTAAACAAACATAGGTACTCGATTTTTTTTAAATTAAAGGCCTTTATTCCAAGAGAAAGCCAAAAATTTAAGGGATACTTGCGAACTCCTAATATGTATAATCTGTAGATTTTATCACGGGTAACAGCAAAATGTATAGCGTCCATGGCTCGGGTCGATTCAATGTGATCGTAAGAGTTAAGCAACGACGGGCGCGGTCGGTTTGTGGATGGGTGACCGCTAGTGGCAAAATTTCATGAACGCTACCGTGCTTCGGAGGGCACGTAAAGCCGTCGGTCCCGGTTGTTTTCAATGTTGGAAACAGTCGTTAAGCCTTGTCGAAGACCTTCGGGTGGCTTGAGAAAACCATCCCAGTCCCTAATTGAGTCTTGTTCAAAGTCAGTCACAGTTGTCATGGGCGGCAGCGGATGGGTGGTGCTGCAAGCTCGTTTGCTATCCTGTATCCATAAAAAAAAAAGAGAACATTCGACACTGGGTTGGCCACTAACCCCTCCACCAATCCGCATTGGAGCAACGTGGTGGAGTATGCTCTAGACCTCCCGCAGCTGCGTCTGTGGGGGAGACCCGTGCCCAGCAGTGGGACGTCTATGGGTAGCAGCGAACAGCAAAATACAAGAGAAAACGTATGAACCTCTATCAAGTAGATGTACGTCGTTCCTCAATGATGAACAAAGCGCCTATCAAACTTGATTCCGAGTTATAATTACTTACGACGGCCGCCCGGATTACCGACACCCATTTCAAACAGACTACTCACAGATTCGGTGATGTTTTGTTTGAAAACTTTGATGGTTACCTACATCTGCACAACAATAGCACAAACAAGATTCAAGTTTTCAATTTACAACGGGATTAAGCCCGCGAGTTTGCCATCCCGCGGGTCGAGAGGATTCTTTTTGAAATCGAGCAAACGAGTACGCAGCACAACTGACGCCCATGACAGCTATGACAGACATCGATGCAGACTCAAATAGGGATACTTATCATCATCATCACAATCCTTTCTATGTCCCACTGTTGGGCACGGGTCTCCTCTCAGAACGGGAGGGATTAGGCCTTAGTCCACCACGCCGGCCAAGTGCGGATTGGCAGACTTTACATGCCTTTGAGAACATTAGAAGAACTCACAGGCATGCAGGTTTCCTCGCGATGTGTCCTTCACCGTTATAGCAAGTGACATCTAATTTTATAAATCGCACATACTCGTAACTTAGAAAAGTCATTGTATGCCGCTGGGGTTTGAACCCGGACCGCTCGAGTGAGAGGCGAGTTCGATAGCCACTGGGCTGTCACCACTGTAGTACTCTCCATTCACGCAATGACACATAGTTCATGGTAGTACGGCTATGCCTATGTCTTGCGGTGCGGTATGCTGTTCATGTTGATGCCGGATGCTCTCTCCTGCTCAATTCGCGGTAACGACCCACTCAGTGGTCAGGCAAGCAAGTGATCAACGAAGTTTTCTCTAAACAGAGCTTCACTCACGGTACGGGGATACGTAGCAGATAATTCGTTAGTAAGTATTTATGAATGTACAGCATCTAATCTTTTATACCTGTCGACTTCATTTTCAAGACATTATCATTTTCAAGACATCATCATTTTCAAGACATCATCATTTTTAAGACATCATCATTTTCAAGACATCATCATTTTCAAGACATCATTATTTCGTGTATCCGATGATAGTGCTTTCAGCTCACGATAACCTAAGTCAAAGCAGTTGTTGAATGAAGTTGCGGTCCAACTTGATTCAAGTTATATCAGTTAAGACAACACTTTGTTAATGTTTCTAAATTACTCGAATAATAGAATTCCAACTCCCATCCAGTTCCAAGATTTGCTCAATGAAGACAACAAGTTGACTAACTCGTGGTTGCTTTGCGAGAAAGTACAAAATGTTTGTAGGAACGGTTACTTATCTGTATTAAATAGTAGTACCTTTTTTGAAGTTTTGAAAGAAAGAAAGAAAGTTTATTTGTTGTTGGTACAGCTAAAATATCTAAAACAGTGCACACATTTCTATTAAAAATACCAGAAATAAAAAAAGGAAACTATTTGATAATGTTGCAGTATACATGAACAAAATGGGTCCGCACTCAGCATAATTGTCATGGATCAGAATAAAACGCTGATTTTCAGTGCGGCCCGTGGAGGTAGGGAGGGTAGGAGGTAAGGTAGGCAATTTGAGCATGTCATGTTTTAATATAATTGTCTCCCTACTGATGTTGATGTTTAAAAAGGCATTCAGAATACCATTGGCCTTGTCCAAAATCACCACTAACCAATGATTTTACAGATATTACTCCTTAATGGATTGAAAAATTATTAAAATTGAAAAAATACTCCTAACTAGACGTAACGGATGTCAGTTTATATTGATATCTAGTTTCAATAGAAACGTAGCAATCACAGAGGTTTAAGTGTAGTTTTTCAGTGAATGATGATTATCCAGAACAAGAAATATTGCCAATGTTGATAAATAAGTATTGTTTCAAGCGGCTACACATGTGCGACGACGAGGCTCTTTCGTGGTTTAGATTGATTAAAAGTTACAAGTGTCGATGGAATAACCTTCTAGAAGTAAACAAGAAAGAGTCACTATCCGATTCTGTTTTAAACTTACTAGATTATGTAGCTCTTACTCGTTTATATTCTGTTGCTAACAATAAACTTTATCCACTTGCCGAGGGAGTTCTAAGAAATATTTCTGCTCCCAGAATTTTGGGGCAATCTCTCGCACGCCCCAAATCCTAAAAGCCGTTGT
This sequence comes from Carterocephalus palaemon, assembly GCA_944567765.1. Lineage (NCBI taxonomy): Eukaryota > Metazoa > Arthropoda > Insecta > Lepidoptera > Hesperiidae > Carterocephalus > Carterocephalus palaemon. The sequence continues at coordinate 12,415,250 of OX155653.1, read as the reverse complement.
TTTAAATAAGCCTTAGTCGGAGCAAAGACGAGCAAGAACGATCCCACAATATGTCAGATTTTTCGCTTATAAGACGATTGAGCGTCATCCGGACTCAATACGGCTTCCCTCGGTATGCCGAGTAAAATATAAATTGTCGACAGATGGGAATACAGGCTTTTTTCCATTCGCCCTTTGGTTGTTTGGCTGAGTGGCTGGTGCCATAGTGAACTAGCAGCGACCAGCTAGACAAACCCAATGTCGGGCACAGGTTTCTCCCACGGATACATCTGGGGCAGATCTAGCTTGATGGTGTATGATACACAACACGCTGCTGTGATTCGGATTTGTGAAGGGGTTAATGGTCAACCCAGTGTCGAATTTTAACTACCCGAAGGTATTTGACAAGGCTTATCGCTTATTTCATTACAATTAAAAACACCAGGTGCCTACGGAACAACGTGCTCTCTGAAGCACGTAATCGCCCTTGAAATTTGCCACTAGCGGCCACCAGTCTTCATACCGACCGCGCCCTACGTCGATCACGTAACGAAACGTAATAAAATAAACGGTTCCTGGTTTACGGCCACACGCAAAACACACAGAGTCCGGTCAAAGTGTGTGTTTAAAAAAACTCAAGTCATCTTAGCGTCACGCTTACTAATCAGCAGTTAAAATTTGTTTGTGCACCCTACCGTTTTATCTTATACTTGTATCCTTTGCCAGGCTGTCTGGAAGAAATTGCTCAAAGCACTAAGACAGCCTTTTGCAAAACTTCTTTTTCTTTATTGTTTTTTTCTGTTCTTTTTCTGGTGCAATAAATTATATTGTATTGTATTGTATTGTAAAATAAAACAAAACTGAATCCAATGTGTTCAGCTCTCCATCCCATCGCGTCGAGTAAGGCACGAGCCCGTGGGTTTTGTTGACTTCCCGGATTGAAATGCTAATTCACTCGCGCGGCCCTAAGCCCCGGATAGAATGAATATGACATCGTCGCTCGCCGACGCGTCGGGAACAGTTGGTACTGCATGTAAACACGACGCTTGTTTGTCTTGTTTGCATACGAGCAGGGTTGTTTTATAATTTTCTACTGTCTTTTTTCTAAACCCATTGAAATTCCGTTTTACTCAATACATCTTTTGTTATATTCTTATGTCTTCTTCCTCTGCCGAATAGACTTCAAAATATAATTTCTTGATGCTATGTTATAAGTTGACTAAAATGACTATATTTGTCTTATGTTATTTTAATTGTTACAGTAGTTACTCCTTATTTAATAGAAATTATTAAACATAATTATGTATAAAGAACACAAATTATTCTGTAGCTAAAATAGGTTTATTATTATGATGGATGATATGGAGATTAGTAATTATTTGCTTGCTTTATAATTTTGCTATCTACCTAATTCATTATGTTTGGGATACGCTTACAAACAATGAAATCTTTATCTTTATCTAACAGAAACACAATAAAAACAAACTCGACGTAAATTAATTTTCCAGGTTTATTTAAAACACTGACTGCTAAACGCTCCTATACCATTGAAAGGGTAAAATGGATACCTAAAAAAATATCAAAAGTTTTTTAGGAGATTCGAATGGAGGGTAGAAACGGAAAGGCTTTGAAAGGGTGAAGCCTCTATCAATTGCGTTGTCGTCCTCCGCATAATTGGCTCCGAATGAACCGGGCCGTGATTCAATTACTCCGCCGTTATTATTGTTCAACGGATCAATGAGTATTTTGGTAACAAAGGATTTCCATATCATTTTGCGGTGAATTTAAGGAAAAAATAATCCCGTACCCATCCTTTTGTTTCTACTTAATGCCCGTTTTCTTTTGTGAGCAAAAGGAGCTTTACGCAAATTTGTTCAGGAAATTTGTTGTGAGAAAGTGTTTCATTATTTCGCGGTGTTTTATAAGCCCGCTTAGATCCTGGCGGTAATTTTGTCCACATGAAGGGTTATCCTGCCCAGTGTCTGTCGAAGTCGCGTCTCGCTCTAGGGGTGTGGGTTCAAATCGGCACGCACCAATTACTTTACTAAGTCATATGCCAATGACGGGCCCGTTGGCGCTATCGGTGGTGACCCTGCCTGTTGCGCCAGGGGTGGGTTCGAATTCCACTCAGGACAAATATTCGTGTGACGGTGTGACGAACACTTGTATTTGTTCTGTGTCTGTATGCTATTTAAGTATGTGTTTAAGAATATCTATGTATGTATATCAGTCTCTGACACCCATAGTACAGGCTCGCACCTAGTTTGGGGTCGGATGGCCGTGTGTGAGAATGTCCTAGATATTTATTATTATTATTAAAAATTTCATGGACGCTACCGTGCCTCGGAGGGCACGTAAAGCCGTCGGTCCCGGTTGTTTTCAATGCAGGAAACAGTCGCTAAGCCTTGTCGAAGACCTTCGGGTGGCTTGAGAACATTCGACACTGGGTTGGCCACTAACCCCTCCAGCAATCCGCATTGGAGCAGCGTGGTGGAGTATGCTCTAGACCTCCCGCAGCTGTCTGTGGGGGAGACCCGTGCCGTGCAGTGGGACGTCTATGGGTTGCAGCGAGCGATACAAACCTCTGCCATCCCTTCCGGTAAATACAGGCGTGATGTTATGTAAGATTGAAGTCTTTGAAATTCCTTTCATTGAGGGGTTCAAGAATGATTGTATAATACTCATCTTGGTTGCCATCTTTATTTACAAACTCAATCCTTGTTTAAGTTGAGGCTAATTTCTCGGAAAGTAGGTTACCGCCTTTACATTTAACACTATTATTCTAATTTTATATTCGCGCCTAATGAGCGGAAAAATCTCTGCTAGTATCCGAGAGCTCGCTAATTGCGTAAATAAACACGACGGAAATTCGGAATGTACTCCAGATAAGGCTGCATCCACACCGAATATGACGTGTTTTGCTGCAAGTGCAAACTCTAAAATGGGCGCGTTCTTTTTATAGGTGAGCGACCCATAGACGTCCCACTGATGGGCACGGGTCTCCCCCACCGACACAGCTGCTCGGTCTAGAGCATACTCCACCACGCTGCTCCAATATGGATTGGTGAAGGGGTTAGTGGCCAACCCAGTGTCGAATGTTCTCAAGCCACCCGAAGGTCTTCGACAAGGCTTAACAACTATTTCCACCATTGAAAACAGCCGGGACCTTTAGCTTTACGTGCCCTCCGTAGCACTCTACCGTGCTACGGAGGGCACGTATGACATTTGACCATGACATTTTACCCACTAGCGGTCACCCATCCACAAACCGACCTCTCCCGTCGATCACATTGAATCGACGCGAGCCATTGGGCTATGGACATGTCATGTAAATTATATTATTAAACTAGTGGACGCCCGCAGCTTCGCTCGCGTTACACATTCACTAACTTCAAAAACGGCAAAGCTTCATACTAACTTTGCGCCCCCGTTTTACCCCCTTAGGGGATGAATTTTCAAATTTTTCTCGCCGTAAAAACCATCCTTGAACTTCAACGAACATTTAAAAAAAAGAATTGGCCAAATTGGTCCAGGCGTTGTTGAGTTATGCGCTTACCAACACATTTTGCGATTCATTTTTATAATATAGATTATTTATATACCTTAATTTAATTTGTACGAATGTAACATACCTACCAATTCTTTTTTGGTGTACAAATAAAGAGTATTTGTACCTATTGTACTGTAATGTATTGTACTGTATTAAGAGTGTTTGTATTGTAACGTGAATGTAAGTGCAACCGGCGCCGTCAACTGTGAGGTTTTTTAAACAGTTGCAATTATAAACACTATTTAGATTGATTTGAAGAGCGTAAACTCGCTTATGTTCTGACCTGTCTGATATGCATTTGTTATAATTTTCTGGGAATGCATTCCCTGCGTTGAAACCCCCTAAAGCCATCAAAAATTCCCGCAGTATTCGAAGCTAAAACTAAACAAAGGGTATCGAGAGCTGTTCAGCGGCGCGCGGCGCTCTAAGCCCCGCGTCAACATAAATCGGCAGTGCCGGCGCTTTTTCATCTATATTAGTGTTTTACGTACATTTTTGATTTTTCATCTTTTCATCTGATCGTATGAACAGGTTTGTTTTTGACGTTATAACGTCTTATAAAACGATGAACGCCGGCTGCACGCACGAAAAAGCGTGACTCTTACTCACGTTCCGCCTGAGCCGAGCGTGCAAGCGAGAGCGCGGAACAAGCGATAGAGAGGCACTATCTGCATTCGGCTTATGATGCATCCATTTCCACTCCATCGGCCGATGCGGCCGAGTAGAATAGAGACAGAGGCAGCACACAACCTACACGTGAACCGTTTTAAAGTGAAGTGAAAAGATGTTTTCTTATCACGTAAAATTATCGTCTGTATACAACCATTATTTTCTATAATATAGAAGGACAAATAGACATACGGGCCACATGATGGTGAGTGGTCATTGTCGCCCATGGACACATGCGACACCAGGAGTATCGCAGGTGCGTTGCCTGCCTTGAAGGAAGTGTTTCACACTCTTTTTGAAGCGCTCCATGTCGTAGCTCGAAGGAAAACCTCAGTCGGAAGCTCATTCCACAAAAGACCAGTTCGCTGTAATAAAGACCGCGAGAAACGTACGAACGTCGATTCGGTGTGGATGAAACTTCAGACCTCGGCATGTAGTGCGACAGTTGAATGAGGTTGGTGGAATTAAGCTGTGAAGTTCCTGAGCACTCACCATGGTATGAATGGTCAATATGGTAGAGGACACAGAGAGAGTCTATGTTTTCTCTGAATTATTCATATGTCGCGTTAATAGCCCAATGGTTCGCCTCGATTGTATTTGATCGACCGAGTTGAGCAACGACGGGTGCGTTCAGTTCGATGGAAGGGCTTGTACCACATAAATATAAGAGGAACCAGTATTAAAAAATTCAAAAAAAGAATGAAAAAAGTCAGTTTGGATGTAAAAAAGTGGTGATTTCTGTTTGAGATTTAAAGCTCAAGTCAATACAAATTCCCAGTGATACATAAGTAACTAAATTCCTCTAAAACCTTTCATATTTTTTTATTTATACAGGGTTATTGGTAATTTGACGTATTCCCGTTAGGAGGTGATAGGGGTGACTATTTGTGATAATTTTAACCCCCATATGCATGATGCAAAAGTGAACCATTTTCGAGTTATCAAGCTTTTCAGCTTTTTTCAAAATAGGTCAGAAATGCAACATCAAAAATTTATTTAAAAAAAAGTATCAATTAAAATCTATTTTTTTCTTCTGATTTATAAAAACGATTAAACAATGGTTATTTATCAACATTAAAACTACAATTATCGGTCTAACTTTAAAGATGCGAGACGATTAACGATATTACTTCAATATTTTTAGAGATTTTTGTCCACTAAAATGCCTTAAAAACAAAAAAAACTTATATCAAACTTGGTTTGCAGATTACTTTAAAAACATAACCGTTTTCTTAGCTTTCCAACAAGGCATAACAACTATGAATTTATTTTAAAAAAACTGAGAAAAACCGATCACAAAGGAAGCAGGCGGAAATTTGTATTCGAACTAAACTTATGGTCGTTCTTTATAATTTCAAAAAAAGTAGTTAAAAACAATGCCCAGTGTAAATAAAACAAAAAATATAAATATAAAATTAAATTTAGAATCAGTAAAAGTTTAGTAATAATAACAATTAGTTATGCCTTGTTGGAAAGCTAAGAAAACGGTTATGTTTTTAAAGTAATCTGCAAACCAAGTTTGATATAAGTTTTTTTTGTTTTTAAGGCATTTTAGTGGACAAAAATCTCAAAAAATATTGCAGTAATATCGTTAATCGTCTCGCATTTTTAAAGTTGGACCGATAATTGTAGTTTTAATGATGATAAATAACCATTGTTTAATCGGTTTTATAAATCAAAAGATAAAAATTGATTTCAATTGATACTTTTTTTTAAATAAATTTTTGATGTTGCATTTTTGACTTATTTTGAAAAACGCTGAAAAGCTTGATAACTCGAAAATGGTTCACTTTTGCATAATGCATATGGGGGTTAAAATTATCACAAATAGTCACCCCTATCACCTCCTAACGGGAATACGTCGAATTACCAATAACCCTGTATATAGACCTGAATCAAGACTCCGTACATAGGAAATCTGAGTTTAAATATCGAACAGTTAAAATTTTATTTTTATCAAACAAAGTGTCTATGATTGAGTTGAAAGGCTGAGAAGACAATAATTCAACTCACATAAATCGCCGGCCCGTACACTCGCGCGGCGATTACATTGAAGCGCTATAGGCGCTATAGGCGGCGCATATTTCATCTTAACCGGCCGTCGATAGCCGGGTGAAATATGACCGGGCCGCCGGCGGCGCTTCACCCGGGTGAGAATTCTGAATTGTGTTGAAGGAGTTTGGTTTTCATTTGAATTTGGACGGGTTTATGCAGAATCTCAACAGTTTTTACTAAAGGAATGTTTATTGAACAGTTACTTTAGCAGTAACAACGGCAAGCCCAGTCGCCTCATTCTTGACGGTCTGGGTTCAAATCCAAGCGTTCGCACCATTTACTTTTGTAAGTTCTGTTATGTGCGATTTTATCAATTAAATATCATCGATGAAAGAAGACCTCTTAAGGAAATCTGCATGCCTTGGTTCTTCACAATATTCTCGAATGCATGCGAAGTCGGCCAATGTAGCATTCATAACCAAATGGCTCGTGTCGTTTTTAACTGCGGGAATTCTAGAGCATACTCCACCACGCTGCTCCAATGCGGATTGGTGGAGGGGTTAGTGGACAACCCAGTGTCGAATGTTCTCAAGCCACCCGAAGGTCTTCGACAAGGCTTCAGACTGTTTCCAGCATTGAAAACAACGGGGACCGACTGCTTTACGTGCCCTCCGAAGCACGGTAGCGTCCATGAAATTTTGCCGCTAGCGGTCACCCATCCACAAACCTACCGAGCCCGTCGTTGCTTAACTCTGTCGATCACATTGAAACGACGCGAGCCATTGGGCTATGGACGCTACATGTATGGACGTCAGTAGTAAATCACTATGCTGACCCAGAAACTCTAAATTAAATGAATTCCTTCAAAAGAAGCAGTTTTATTATGATTGAGCTTCACGTGCCCGAAGGTAAGTCTGCTGGACCATCGAATATTCATTTTACCATTCATTCAGTTTCAAGTTAATAATGAAGTTAGATCGAATAAATTGATCCTCGACCCCTCCGCTAGGGTTGCCTTATCGGAATAATAAATATTCCTAACAAAGCTTACAAAAATGCGTAACAATATATTTAATTACAAAGTCGCTACTCCTATAGTCTTTATACCTATTAATGAACCAACTAACCAATATTCCTATATTTTTTTTATGTTCATGTTAGTTGCGATGGGTAGCAGATGTAGTGCTGCTGCATGCTCATTTGCTACTCTGCTACAAAAAATGATATGTACTAAATAGAAGAGTAGTTAGCGTTTAGTGGTCAAGCGCATCAAGTAGCGTCCATAGCCCAATGGCTCGCGTCGATTCAATGTGATCGAAAGAGTTAAGCAACGACGGGCGCGGTCGGCTTGTGGATGGGTGACCGCTAGTGGCAAAATATCATGGACTACCGTGCTTCGGAGGGCACGTAAAGCCGTCGGTCCCGGTTGTTTTCAATGGTGGAAACAGTCGTTAAGCCTTGTCGAGGACCTTCGGGTGGCTTGAGAACATTCAACACTGGGTTGGCCACTAATCCCTCCGCCAATCCTCATTGGAGCAGTGTGGTGGATAATGCTCCAGACTTCCCGTAGCAGTGTCTGTGGGGGAGACCTGTGCCCAGCAGTGGGACGTCTATGGGTCGCAGCGAGCGGTCAAGCGCGACTGGTGAGCTGGAGCTGGGTTTGATCCGGGTCAGGTAAAGTTTGAATATTCCCAGTATGGATTTGTGCTCGGTGTACTGTAATAGGCTCACCTCCTAGGACTCACCACCAAATGGGGTACCTTTGGGGAAATACAGAATTGATGTTATGTAGTAACATTTATGTCTGTTCATGTTTTTGTGTATCAAAGTACTGTATTAATTCACAACAAAGCTAAAAAATATTTTAAAACATGTCTTGCGTGGCAGCCCTACGCGCGATGTCATCAATACGCCATTCCCACCTCCGGAGCCCGTCCACGCTGGACTAGATTGGACGGAACCCATTGCGCATGACACTTCCAAATTTAAATGTTTTGTCTTTTTCTTTTGACAAAATCATTTACTGTTCATTCAATCCTAGATTGATTTGACACATAGATTGAGAATAGAAATTGATTTTCGTGTCTGCTTCGCATGGATACAGTGATCGGAAAAATGCTTTGCTGTTTACATAGCTTATTAAACGGTTAAAGTTTCAAAGCAAATGGTAAGACTTTGTGATTTTATTTAGCAGTCGGGACCAATAGACCTACGAGGTAGTTACAAGTAGCTAACTACAAGATACGAGTTAGTAAATATACTACGAAAATCCCAACTGTTATATAATACTAGCTGACCCCGCAAACGTTGTTCTGCCATATGAAATGTCAAAGTGACGCTTCGCGTCAGTGAACGACGGGTAAAAATAAAAATACTAAAATAGTGTATAAAAAACATTTTTCAGTGGAGCAAATTGTGAATCTAAACCATTCTCGAATCCCCTTGAACACACACAAAAAATTTCAACAACATCAATGCAGTCGTTTAGGAGGAGTTCAGTGACATACACACGTACACAAGAAATATATATATATAAAGAGATGTAGGTACAAATCCTTGGCCGTTACAGAAATAAAACGCATACCAAGGGCACGGAGGCTTCTCAACGGTTATGTTAATTATCCTAAGAAAACATTTAAACGAAACTCCAGCTTACTTAATACTGAACGCCCGGAAAACATTGGATTAAAGCCACCGCCTTCGGGACTTTAGCATAACTTTATGAGTAACAAACCTCTGATTGCTAAAGTATAATAAACAGAAGTGGTCTAAGGGGCTGCGCAGACGACGGACTTGACATAAGCTTAGGTGCTCGCGACGCGAACATATTTCGTATACCTATAAAATCTTTTTCATCTATACTAATACTGTAAAGGAACATTAACAAAGGAAACATTTGTTTGTAATGTTTTCACAAAAACTACTGGACCGATTTCAAAAATTCTTTCACCATTAGAAAGGAGTGACATAGGCTATATAATATTACTAGATGTAAACGAAACTATTAAAAGCTTTTATTTAACTTCACTCGTATGTATCCTATGTCCTGGAATCTTGCGATAAATATTTCACCCACTTCCACTGAAGCTATCGAGCTGAAATTTGGCACACATATTTGGTTCCGATGACAATGCACGAAAAAAAAAATGTAAAAGCTTTTTAAAAAAAAAAATTTTATAGTATAATTTTTGTTATGTCTAATTCCACGCGAGCAAAGCTGCGGGCGTCCACTATGCGGGCCAAAAAAGTACACTAAGTGAGTCGTGTGCGCACGCCTTAAACCCGGGCGGGAGATAAGTTAGCACATGGCCATTAAACTCCTGTTTAAAGTACCTACAGTAAATTCGAGTGCGCGGCTTATATTTTATTTTCGGCCTATAAATTTGTGGAACTGCACGCAATAAAACGTTTATTGGTGGCAATTGGCTTGCCAAGTCCCTCCCGCCCGCTACCCTCCCCCTTTTGGACACTTCGGCATCACATCGTCTTGCTATTGATCGCCCGGGGCAGTACCACCGCCCCACGGTACCTAGTACCATTTCTGCCGTGTAATAATTGTTTTTAAAGCAATCATGGTCCGGTTGGAAAGGCGTGGTTTCCGGTTACACTTCTTTAGATGCGACCATCTTAGTCCTCAAGGGTAGCAACACATCGTGACTGACTTAGAACGAGACTCCTACTAACAAGTACTAACTGGACTATCACTAACACCAACTAATAGGACTAACAATCACTAACAGTCCCCAGTCCTCATACCTACTAAGTACTAACGAACTGACCAACTAATGTTCTAATTAACTCTCTCAACTAATTATACTAACCATCCCAGGCCCTAATTGAGTCTTGTTCAAAGTCAGTCACAGTTGTCATGGGCGGCAGCGGATGGGTGGTGCTGCAAGCTCGTTTGCTATCTTGTATCCATAAAAAAAATCTGTGGACATTATTGTGGTGTGGGCCTTAAAGTCCACAAGTCACTGTGCCCTAGGCAGATCTATTGTAGCTTTCTATGTCTATTTCTATCATTTCCATGGTATTTCATTAGTTCCTTAAACAACTGTGTTCAGGTTTGAATTGAAGGCTATATTGGATTTATTATAAGGGAAAATCCACGTTTCTAATGTTGTAGGTATACTTCTCGATGCAAATGCATTTAATTTCAAATATCTGAACAAATAAAAAAGTATCTGGGATTTGAAAGTGAAACTCTTGATAGACAAAATTTTATAAGTAGTTCTACTAGGTATATTATTATACTGTAGTCGCTCGCTGCGACCCATAGAAGTCCCACTGCTGGGCACGGGTCTCCCCCACAGACACTGCTGCGGGAGGTCTAGAGCATACTCCACCACGCTGCTCCAATTATAATACACTTCTCATCAGAAAAATCGAAACACCTTGCAAGTTTATGTTTTGTAAGGATTATCAGAAAAATGTGTGTATTTTGGAATATATGTCAAATGTCGTTTAATAGTGCATGTTATGAGATTTTCAAATCCTAATGTTAATGTTCTAAATTCAAATTAAATTTTCATAGGTTTCATATTTTGTTTAACAAGTAATTTTTACCCTGTATGGAGTATGAAGGAAATTGATAAAACAACACACGTAAATGAAAAAAAAGCTAAGAAATGTTTATTTAATAACGTGTATTCCCTCCCCGAGCTCTTATTACTGCTTCCATACGGTTCTTCATCGATCGGATGAGAGTCACAATCAAATGTTGTGGCATTCCATTCCTTTCCTCTTGGATTGCATCTTGCAGCTGGCTAAGTGTTTCTGGGGCAGGATCTCTTGCACGAATTCGTCTCTTTAATTCATCCCACAGATGTTCAATCGGATTCATGTCCGGGCTTCTTGCTGGCCATTCCATAATGGAGATACCGACTTCGGTAGCAAAATCTCGTACGATGCTCGCGGTGTGAGCCCTAGCATTGTCGTGCATGAATATGAAACCGTTGCCAATAAAATGTGCATAGGGCATCACGTGAGGCTCAAGACACTGTTCGATGTACCGATGACTGTTTAGTGCAGGCAGACGTGGCCCAGACACAAAGACAAGCTCTGTCTTACCGTCGGCGCTGATTCCTCCCCAAACCGTCCACGAACCGCCACCATAGCTGACCTTCTCTTCAATGCAGCATTGTGCTAAGCGTTCTCCATCTCTTCTGTAGACCTTGTTCCTTCCGTCGTTACCATACAGCATAATTTTACACTCATCAGAAAAGAGGACTTTGTTCTACTGGAGATATGACCAATTTAGGTGCTCACGTGCAAAGTTAAGGCGCGCTCTTCGATGGTCTGCAGTTAATTTCGGCCCATTTGCTGGCTTATGCGGTACCAGTCCACGTTCCTTTAACCTTCTTCTAATTGTAGAGTCACTTACAGCCACCCTACGTACAACATGAAGATGCTGCTGCATTTGAAAAGCATTAAGGCGTCGATTTCGTAAAGAAGTTGTTACAATAAATCGATCATCTCGCTCAGAAGTGACCCGATTCCTGCCAGATCCTGAACGGCGTGTGAACAAACCAGTCTCCCGATAGCGTTTGTAGACTCTATGAACAGACGACAGGCTTAGATGCAATCTTTCAGCCACAACACGCTGGCTAAGTCCAGAATCCAGCAATGCCACCACTTGGGCGGCTTCTGCGGGCGAAGTATCCATATGTTTTAGGACAAAAACTTTTCAGACGTCCCAAAGTCAAGTACACACACAGTATACAGAACACAGAACAAAAATTTTTAAGATAAGTGCTAATTTTTAGTTGTTAAATGCACTCCAACTCTAAACACACGCTTGTCTCAAAACTGAATCATTTCATTTATAAGACAAATTAAATTCTAATTTTGAATTTAGAATTTTCGCTAATCACTGTAATGGCTAAACTTCCAGCTATACAATCATGTGATTTTTTTCATGGAATGAAAACTCTTTTGTGTTAAATTAGGACAGAAACCATGAAAAGAGAAGTGTTTCGATTTTTCTGATGAGAAGTGTATATCCGATATGAAATCCTATACTCTAGTTCTAGGGTCAAAAACCACATTATCATTATGATTATGATTATATGGTCTCGTCCCTGTAGCTCTGGCGGGATAGTCCTCAAATTACTGATAAACTGACCAACTAATGTTACATAATAACATTAACAATTTTATTACCTCTCCCAGTCCAGCTCTTGTACAAGGTCAAACAGATTCTACGTTAACAAAAATATAACTAAGTAAGAATATTCATAAAATATTACAGATTTCTTCAAAGCTCTCATAGCCGGCTTTACGTCGTCGGCGATCTAGATAAAACACGTTTGCTTGAAAAACGTTTTTTAATGTTCCCCGTAAGTCTATACTTATACCGCGGCTTGCGCTCCACCCGAGGTCGGCACGATGGCCTCTCGAACTACCCGCAATCTGCAACTATATCTATCGAGGGCCAATTATGTGTTTATGTGTTACACTCTTACATAAGTACCGTTGCTGACAGTGTGATACAGATAAAACTTTTCTCGTCAAATAGAATATTATAGAACGAAAGAATAACTAGTGGACGCCCACAGCTTCGCTCGCGTGGAATTAGACATAACAATAGTTTCGTTTACACCTAGTAATATTATATAGCCTATGTCACTCAGTGGATATGAAGCTTTATAATGGTGAAAGTATTTTTGAAATCGGTCCAGTAGTTTTTGTGTGAAAACATTACAAACAAATGCTTCCTCTTTATAATATTAGTATATATTAATTTGTAACAGAACAACTGCGGGTTCTAATTAAACGGGTTTTTTATTGCGGGTTCTAATTAAACGGGTAATTAAACGGGTTTTTCTAATTATACATGCTTATTGTATAAATATTAAACACATCCTAGTCAAGTAAAATTTACGGCAGTGCTGCATGTTTGATTGCTATGTTTGATTCATAAAGAACTGGACTATTACTAACTAGAACTAGCTACAAGTACGTGTAAGAGATTCTGAGAGGAGACCCGCGCCCAACAGTAGGACAAAGAAAGTGTTGTGATGATGATGATGATGATGACGGGTAAGAGTTATCCTGAGTTTACAAGTAAGAGTTTATCTTGCCTTTGAAGAGCTTCAAATTTTAATAACCGATCAAATTGATAAGCTTACACAAGCCCGTAGCGTCCATAGCCCAATGGCTCACGTCGGTTCAATGTGATCGAAAGAGTTAAGCAACGACGGGCGCGGTCGGTTTGTGGATGGGTGACCGCTAATGGCAAAATTTCATGGACGCTACCGTGCTTCGGAGGGCACGTAAAGCCGTCGGTCCCGGTTGTTTTCAGTGGTGGTAACAGTCGTTAAGTCTTGTCGAAGACCTTCGGGTGGCTTGAAAACATTCGACACTGGGTTGGCCACTAACCCCTCCACCAATCCGCATTGGAGTAGCGTGGTGGAGTATGCTCTAGACCTCCCGCAGAAGTGTCTGTAGGGGAGACCCGTGCCCAACAGTGTAACAAAGAAAGGGTTGTGATTATGATGATGATGACGGGTAAGAGTAATCCTGAGTTTACAAGTAAGAGTTTATCTTGCCTTTGGAGCTTCAAATTTTAATAACCGATCAAATTGATAAGCTTACACAAGCCCTTACGATTTAAATGATAATCCGGATTACTTGAGACTTTGTGTAACCTAATTAGACCGTGGACATTAAGCCAATAGACTCAACGTCCAGCGTAGATTAATCTTGAGCCCAAACTTTTACTTTTTGTTCGGGCAGGCTTAATAAATGTTTTAACGTTTCCACAAGATGATGAATCCCAGCCTCCGGGCCCCGGGGCTCAGGGAGAGTGTGCTAAAAATTTTTCAATTAAAACTTTTAATCATTTAATGTTCAAAACTGCAGCATTACAAATGCGCGTCAATGGAGTTTGGGAATTCCGTTGAAGTTTACCTGGTATCGGTAATGGACGTATATAGTCTAGTCAACAAGTGCCTTTTAGGTCAAAATTTTTGCGCCTTCTCCGAAAATTATGATTGAGGTGTCATTCGATTCGGAATGGCATGTAGATAGTTTTTGAGAAAATTCGAAGCCCGCTCGCAAAAATTGCAATAGTTATAAACAATTAAGTGAAATAAAAAAAGGGGGTTTGGTATTTCGTTAATATCTCAAAAACTATTTGAGAAAATTTAAATTTGAAAAAAGATTCAAAAAGAGGAAGAAATTTCCTAAAAAAAGTTTCGACTCCCAAAATTGTCGGACTAATGTTTATAATGTTCCCAGAGGGTTGAAAATACGCTCGAAAACGGGTACTCCGGCTTGCGTAAGCCACGGCCCCATCGGACCTGTAATGAATAAATATTATTTAAACTTATTAAATATGAAAATTAAAAATTGAAAAAATTCAGGCGCCTGTAGGATAGATCAATGAACAATAATCCGTAATCAAAAAATTTTTATCGCGATTTTTCAAAAAGTTATCCATTAATTAATTAACAATTTTTTGTAGCATGAACATTAACATTGCAAGTGCGATAATTGTTAAACTAATAATCTGAGATTTTTTTCCTTTCGTGGAGCTATTTTTCAAAGGTCTTAGAATAGATTCCCGTTGGAAAAATTCAAAAATTGTTAATTTTCGTTTTGTTATTAACAATTTACTGAGGGAAAAAATTATAAAGCTTAATTAAACATTGAAAAAAATTCTTTTTTTGTAATATTATTATTGGTCCATTTTCTTATGATCAGAAGCTACTTAAAAATGATTTTTAATAATTTTTATCTCCTATTGTTTAAAAAATTGTTATAAACAAATGCGTTGTTTATGAGATAATTAAATTTTTTTTTTGATATCATAATCATTGATGATAATTATGATTTTTTAAAAAAAAATCATTTCTCTAAAAAAATTTTTTATTGCTTAAAAACGCATTTATTGAATAACAATTTTTTTTTTACCACTTATTATGAAAATTAAGGAACCATTTTTTAAAAACAAATCATTGTTTATCTTGATCTTTGATAGTAAAAAAAAAAAATCGATTATTATTTAAATTTTCATTGTTTATTTAATACACAATTTGTTATTAACAAATGAATTATTTCTTTGTATTTTTTTTCTTTTTTTACTTAAAAAAACAAAAACAACCATGTATTATTTTTTGAAAAAAAAAATTGTTTATATTTTTTATTGAACGAAATATAAATAATTGCTTTTTTTCCAAAAAATAATACATGGTTGTTTTTGTTTTTTTAAGTAGAAAAATAAAAAAAATACAAAGAAATAATTAATTTGTTAATAACAAATTGTGTATTAAATAAACAATGAAAATTTAAATAATAATCGATTTTTTTTTTTACTATCAAAGATCAAGATAAACAATGATTTTTAAAAAAAAAAAGGTTCCTTAATTTTCATAATAAGTGGTAAAAAAAAATTGTTATTCAACAAATGCGTTTTTAAGCAATAAAAAATTTTTTTAGAGAAACTATTTTTTAAAAAAAATCATAATTATCATCAAAGATTATGATATCATAAAAAAAAATTAATTATCTCATAAACAACGCATTTGTTTATAACAATTTTTTAAACAATAGGAGATAAAAATTATTAAAAATCATTTTTAAGTAGCTTCTGATCATAAGAAAATGGACCAATAATAATATTACAAAAAAAGAATTTTTTTCAATGTTTAATTAAGCTTTATAATTTTTTCCCTCAGTAAATTGTTAATAACAAAACGAAAATTAACAATTTTTGAATTTTTCCAACGGGAATCTATTCTAAGACCTTTGAAAAATAGCTCCACGAAAGGAAAAAAATCTCAGATTATTAGTTTAACAATTATCGCACTTGCAATGTTAATGTTCATGCTACAAAAAATTGTTAATTAATTAATGGATAACTTTTTGAAAAATCGCGATAAAAATTTTTTGATTACGGATTATTGTTCATTGATCTATCCTACAGGCGCCTGAATTTTTTTAATTTTTAATTTTCATATTTAATAAGTTTAAATAATATTTATTCATTACAGGTCCGATGGGGCCGTGGCTTACGCAAGCCGGAGTACCCGTTTTCGAGCGTATTTTCAACCCTCTGGGAACATTATAAACATTAGTCCGACAATTTTGGGAGTCGAGACTTTTATTAGGAAATTTCTTCCTCTTTTTGAATCTTTTTTCAAATTTAAATTTTCTCAAATAGTTTTTGAGATATTAACGAAATACCAAACCCCCTTTTTTTATTTCACTTAATTGTTTATAACTATTGCAATTTTTGCGAGCGGGCTTCGAATTTTCTCAAAAACTATCTACATGCCATTCCGAATCGAATGACACCTCAATCATAATTTTCGGAGAAGGCGCAAAAATTTTGACCTAAAAGGCACTTGTTGACTAGACTAATAGAGGCAAAAGTTTTGCTAAATCAACCCTATGTTATGTGTTTAGGAAATTAAAATGTCACGTTTTGAAATAGTGAAGGAAAATATGAGTCGGCTGCATGCCAGGGTGATCTGCGTTAGACCTATGACCAAGAGAAATATAAAAATATTAATTGACTTGACTTTAACCCTCGAATTACGAGAGACCCGTGCTCTCAACTCGTCACTATTACCACTATTGGGCACGAGTTTCTTCATGTAAAGTAGTTGTCCCTTTGAAATAATTGTTAGAACTCAACATATTTCACTGTGACCCACATATATTTCCTATTTAGCATACATAGCATGTTGTCTTATAACAGTAAAAATAACCAAAAACGTGATAGTGCCTCGCAAGCGAGCTCGCTGAGACTAGATAATCTGATGTTACTTGCAAAGAAATAAATAATGCATTACATTTGTTCGTACTTTCGAACTAGGGAATACGCTGTTCGGGAGTAGCGTTGGGATGGGAAAGACTCGGAGACAATTTTTGAGAGTCGCTTAGCGTGGAACTGTATAGAGGCACTTAACTATTGAGTGAAGAGGAGATATACAGATACTATTTTAATAAGCTTTTTTGCAGTTAAAAAGTAGAGGGGTCTGATGGTGAATGATCACTGTCAGCTTTGAACAGGAGCACCTGAGGGGTCCTCCAATGCGCTGGTCCTGAAGGAGAGCTCAATAAAAGCTTTTTAAAGAACACCATGTGTTGTATTAACTTGGTATCAACATTTTTAAGGTTTCTCCATACCGCAGACTTAGAACTAATCTTGGAAAAATCGTGCCTGAGTTTTAGATAGACAGACAGACAAGTTCTTTTATTGTACATCAAGAGAATATAGATACAACATACAGTCGGAAAAATTTTTAATTGGAGTTTGAAACCTCTTTGAAACCCTTTGGCAAAGTACCGTTTAATTTACTGACATGACTGATAACTTTACATCTGTTACAATCACAATTTAATTACAATTATTAAGAGTTGGACATTAGTCACTGCGCTTGGCCAATGCGTATTGGTGACGTACCTACTAAGACAGACTGCTGCATATCTCCTGGAATTTGTTATTTTTGGCACAGATTGCCTTCAAGGTGGTCGATAACCTGAAGAGTATGGCGGGAAAACGCTGGATTCCGAAAGCACCAGTTTCCAAATTCCATTGAGAATTGTGTCGTTTAGGCCTGTGTCTCACAGTAGAACTCAAAAGCATTTTGCCTACGTCACGTTCATTTTAGTTTCAAAAATAAAATGTGACGATTACTGCATTAAACTTCACCATGTCCAAAAAGCTTTGTCACGAAAAAAACGCTATAAATTCGGAGCTAAACTAATTCCGTTCGGTGGACAAAAAAATGTGCCAAAGCGCCCATGAAATTTTGCCACTCGCGTTCTTCACCCATCCACAAACTGACTGCGCCCGTCGTTGCTTAACTCGGTACATCTTAAACAATTAACGGGTCTGTTAATTGTTAATTTCGTGTAATCAGACATGAGTGATGACTTAGAACTCGGTTCACTTTTAACTGATTACCATATAATATGATTGCAGTCAAAAGTGCTTTCAAAAGTTATGAGATTTTGGCTGAAACAAAACCAATATAATTCTTTAATCGTACGGAACCATTGACTCCGCGAGTTTCCACCGGCCAGCCTTTCAGCACAGAACGAAGCGCACTTCCCAGTATTTAGGTCAAAAGAGGTTTTAAACAGGCTTTCATTGAATGAGATGCGTTTTTGTGTATTTTGGCCCCAAATGGCTAAATGGGTGAATGGAAAGTGGGCCACACGAAAGCCCGCGGTGCCTGTAATGGCTTGAAGGCTTTGACGGGCGCTCGAGCCGAATGTAGGCCGAGGGTATAGCGCGGTAGCCCAGCGGTTAGCTAAGATTTCGTAGTCGGGGGTTCGAATTTCAGCCAATTTTTTATCGATGCAATAAACCCTAGCGCTGCCGTGACATGACAACTGTGACACTATGGACAAGACTTATTGGGATTGGGCTGGTAAGTCCAGTTAGCAGAGGGTGATACCTAATCTATACTAATATTTTATAGAGGAAACATTTGTTTGTAATGTTTTCACACAAAAACTACTAGACCGATTTCAAAAATTCTTTCACCATTAGAAAGCTGCATCTTCACTGGGTGACATAGGCTATATAATATTACTAGATGTAAACGAAACTATTGTTATCTCTTATTCCACGCGAGCGAAGCTGCAGGCGTCCACTAGTATGAACATAATTTGGTAAGTTCGTTAGTAGGAATAAGGATTCTCATATTTCTGGGCCCCATCTTTAGATGTTCGTATGCGAAACATTTTCGTATGCAAATTTCATAACGAGCTAGGCTAGGCTTACCTACGAAAAGTAAAAATGAAACTTAAACACTGCGAATGAAATCTTTTACACGCATTTTATCGCCGGGCGAATTTAGAATTCTAGTGGTATGGAGCACTCGTTAGATAAGTCGCACGAGTGCATTTCAAAAATAGAGACAACATGATATTAGTAGACGTTTTGGCGATTTTCGTATGCGAGTGAGATTCAATAATACTATTATTTTGAAATGCACACGTGCGACTTATCTAACGAGTGCTGCGTACCACTACAATTCTAATTTTGCCCGGCTATAAATGCGTGTAATATATTTCATTTGCAGTGTTTAAGTTTCATTTTTACTTTTCGTAGGCAAACCTGCAATTAGCTCGCTAAGAAATTTGCATACGAAAATGTTACGGCCCCAGATTGACGAGTCGTGGCATGGTATACTGCATCTCTAGGACTAAGATTCGGATCCAGCTGATATAATATTCGCAGATAAACTATGCTGATCGGAGCACACGGTCGTGTGTCAACGCCAAGTTCTGGGGACGACGGCAGTGTGCATCTTTGCAAATGCGTTACGAATCATTTTAATATCACAGTATTAGCTAGTGGCACTGAAATAACTGTATCTTTTGGTTTCTTAATAAATCATTTTTCTTTTTTTTTTTTTCATTTTTAAAGTATTTATGATGTTTTCTGTGCGCCCGCCGCAATTCTGGGTGTCAGCACTAGAAATGTTAGTGAGGAATTACTAAACCCCCCTCCGCCTATCCCAGCCCCCCACTGCGTTTAATTAGAACATAGTTATTTACCGGATCCAGCTATCGGATTACCGCCCTATCGAAATTATATTTGAACGGCAAATTAATTTGGACAATGCTTTGTTCGACGCTGGCCGCATCCGGATTGTAAGGTCTGCGTCGCACCGCCTGAACCGAGCGATGAAAGCCGAAACAAATATATTCATACTAATATTATAAATGCGAAAGTAACTCTGTCTGTCTCTCTGTGTCGTTTTCACGCCAAAACTACTGAACCGATTTAAATGAAATTTGGTACACAGATATTCACATAGGCTACTTTTTAAGGAGGAAGGACATAGGCTACTTTTTAATCTATTATTATGTCTAATTCCACGCGAGCGAAGCTACGGGCGTCCACTAGTATTATATATACATATACATACTACTATACTATTACTAGCTTATTATACTTTACTTTTACACGTGACCGCTAAGAAATGTTTCACTAGAAGTTAGAAATTTTAAGCATAGAACAAAGTTTTTGAATTTTAAAAATATGGATTTTTTTTATCTATACTAAGTTATATTATAAAGAGGAAACATTTGATTGCAATGTTTTCACACAAAAACTACTGGACCAATTTCGAAAATTCTTTCAACATAAAAAAAGCTGCATCTTCACTGAGTAACATAGGCTATATAATATTACTAGGTGGAAACGAAACTATTGTTATGTCTAATTCCACGCGAGCGAAGATGTAGGCAGTCCACTAGTTCTCGATAAAATTTGTAAATTGTTATACAACATTCTGTCGAGTTTCCAAAGACAGAGCTTTCCACTTAGTAAACATCGAGTAAAGCTCGCTCTTTTGCGATGTATCTAGTAATAAAATTTCATAAAACAAGAATTGATTTTTAATTTTTGAATTTTAAATTTTGATATTTGAATATTTCTTTAAAAGCCTATCGTTGATCTCCAACTTTGAAGCCGAGACCCACGCCACATCCGACGCTAATGTCGACAGCATATTATGTTGATTGATTCGATTTATGAATGTACACTGCCAACCACAAATCAGTAACGCGATTCTAAGCATGTTATTTTATGTTTCAAACGCGTTATTACAACAGGTTGGTTAGAATAATACAACAAGCTAGTAAAGCTCTTATTACGATGCCGTGACAACTTGAAAAAATTCAGTAAGACTTTTAAGGTCCACAGCTGCACAAAAGCCAGTTAGGCTTATGTGTATTTCAATGACTTTTCCCGTTCCTTTCCCGTCTAAAGCTCCTACTACCCTACTAACGAACCAACCAACTAATTTAACACCCTCTGCAAGCTGGACTAACCATTACAGTCCCTATATGATTCCTAATCTGAGTAGCCATAAGAGCACTCTTGTCCTGAGCTCCGACGACAAGAAAATTATCGAAGATAATAAAACACTGTTCCCAATCCTATTGATTTGAAACACCTTTTTTTTTTGTTTTTTGTTTTTTTTTTGTTATTTTTTTTTTGTTATTTTTTTCTTATATGTTTTACTTCCTGTCATAATCTGTACTTTTGTGCATATTACTTGTACAAAATAATTTCGATGTTTCACATCTGCCAGGCGTCCCTTGACGGCTCACAATTTTTTTCCTTAGAGAAGCATCCTTGTTCGGCAATATATTCCGACAGCGTGATGAGCTTGTCGAATACATTCAAAGTAATTCAGCGTCGGCGTTGTGTTAAAATGACAGTTGATATCGATACGCGCTGTCGATTGAGTGAGACGAGATTACAATTTGTTAGACGGGAAATTCGGAAGAGCAATACTGTCAGCAGTCAGTGAGCAGTCTTGCTTGCAGAAGATGATGAATCAATGTGTGTACTTCAATACAAATTCAGCGATTTTATTAAAAGCTTTTATTTAACTTCACTCGTATGTATCTATGTATGTCCTGGAATCTTGCAATCAATATTTCACCCACTTCCACTGAAGCTATCGAGCTGAAATTTGGCACACATATTTGGTTCCGATGACAATGCACGAAAATAAAAAAAAAGTTTTAAAAAAACGTTTTAAAACCAAGCTTTTTAAGAAAAAAAAATTCCAACGCTATAATTTTGTATGTTCAATCCACAAAGGGTTACAAAATTAAAGGATATTTCTAACTAAAACGAAGTCAAGTATTTATTTATTTACTTAACATCCACCTTTTGGTGGATTTTGACCAACTTAATAATTATATTTGGCAGGTGGTACAACATTGAAGGTGTTCCCGGAAAATAATGAGGGTCCCTTGGGATACGGGATGGAAATTTGTTTGAATATATCTTAAATTTCAAAAGACTTCTTATTTGGAGCAAATGTTTACAGGTAAGCGATTAATAATATAGTAGGTACGTACTTTTTATCCTGTTGATTTCCCCAGGAATGATTTTTCGGGTACCATTTAGTAGGACTGATCTTCTGCAGTATTCCATGCTTTTCAGAATTTGTTCAGACTACAACCATGTTAGCTCTAATATTGAAACAGTGGATATATTCCACGACTAGGAAAACAGAGAAGTTTCCGCCTTCCGCCGAGGTAGATCAATGACCTGAAGAAGCGAGCCTATGTCCAGCAGTGGACTCTAAAAGGTCGGGTAATATTTTAAGCCTGCTAACTGCTACTACTTTTTATTAAAAGCTTTTATTTAACTTAACTCGTATGTATGTAAGTATGTATGTCCTGGAATCTTGCAATCAATATTTCACCCACTTCCACTGAAGCTATCGAGCTGAAATTTGGCACACATATTAGGTTTCGATGACAATGCATGAAAATAAAAAAATAAAGTTATAAAAGCTTTTTAAAAAAAATTTTTTTAGAATATAATTATTGTTCTGTGTTACTAGAAAATGTATAGAGCAATATCAGATGTGGAACATAAGTTAACTGTGCGTCAGTTAAATAGGTTATTAAGGAGCTCCCCACGTTCCGTACGCGCACATTACACACCTTATCATAATTCTAGACAGGCCTTAACACCGTGCCTTAACGGTACAAACGGCCTACAAAATAAATTTAGTGTGGGTGTGAAATGAAAATGAAGGGATTTCTTTTTTATATCTTTAGCTAGAACTAGGATTAAAAAACATCATTTAAGATATCGGAAGAGCTTGCAACACCGGCCCGAGACCCGTGTCCAGCAGTGGGACGTCTATGGGTCGCAGCGAACAATTAACTCTAAAGGGCGCACTTTTTATATCTGGCTAAGGTAAACAGGATTAATAAACCGTTTCAGATAACAATGCGATTCGGTAAGGATATTCACGGCCTAGAAAGCGGAAAGTTTACGCGGATTAATTCCCGCCGACGCGTCGTGAGGCCCCAAGGGCTGGCCCTCGATCTCATTACAATGTCTTAGCGCTGGCTGGCTTTGTTATTCGGGTCAGAATCGATTTGGGAATGTATTCGCACAAGGCCCAGCCGGTTTAATTATTCAAGGCCTGCTATCAAAATAAGGAGTTCGTATCTGCTGTATTTTATCACATTCTTGTACATAGCTTCCTACTGACCTTTCAAATATTGTAATATTTTTACACAAGCGCTCTTGTGTTCCAATACAGATTGGAAGCATTAATGGCCAAAGCAATATCGAATCATCTGAAACTTCGTGAAGACTGGCAATAGTTTTTCAACTAATTAGTCTCGATGAGACCGACGACATAATATGCCATGGTCAAGACTTATTTATTTATTTTATTTATTTATCTTTATTGAACCACATACAAAATTACAGGGTGCAAATGGCGAGCTTAATGCATAAAGCATTCTAAGTGCAATGAAAGGCTCTAGCGTTCACCCACCCACATTCCACATACCAATACAGACAGACAGACAGACAAGTTCCTATATTGTACACCAAAACAACATACAATATACAATAAGTACATAGAAAAATAATAAAAGATTAGAGTGGTAGTGCAAATGGCGGTCTTATCACTAAAAAGTAATCTCTTCCAGACAACCATTGGATGCTTGTTGCTTTTGAATAAATAAATGAATGCAAGCATTTGGTCTATCACGTACGATCGTGGTACCACGAAGCTGTGAGCGCTTCGGTATTCCTAGCTAGGCTGCGGCAAGTGTTCGACGAAGTTCCGGACAAGTACAAAAGATTAGCCGATAACCCTCGCGGGAGGCAACACAAACACGCCGGCACGAGCCTGGCCGTGTTTGCTGCGCGCATTAGGAGGGCACAACCGAGTTATCGTGTTTGAGGCGAAGGATTAACTGCTGCCTCGTCGGTCTAGTAGTAACCTGCTACGCTAGAGCTCCTGGGTTTGATCCCCGGCTAAGTATTATTGGGTTTATTTATCTAACTTTGCTTTGTTTATAGTCTTCTTAGCTCTGAGACGTACAGGTTTTATCATGATTATTGACACATGAAAATCCAAAATGTTTCAGTTTTTGCTTTGAACCTGGACCTCGCCACTGAAAGGCCCAAGTATTTGAAACTGTTTTATCTTATACCTGTCTGTAAATAATACCACTAAATTTTTCGTTAATATTCCTAATTAATGTAAGAATAAATACCAACTAAACAAACCTCATTGGCCCTGTAGATATGTGAAAAATCCCATTCATAAAAACTGTTTTACAAATGACATCAGCCGGTACCGGCCGCAATTGGAAAATACGATGAAAAAGTATTCACCGAAGTCGAACGTTGTTTGTGAATACCGGTTCAGGCCGGAATAAACCGGAACAGACCGCCCGAAGGCGCTTAGTGAATAGAATCTACATTGCATGATGTGTTGAAGGATTCGATGGGAATATGTATTCGAATTTTACAATTTTAATTTTACTTTTAGCATTGTAACTTTTATATGTGACTGAAATAGCTAAAATAACATTAGATAACATAGCTGCCCATGACAACTGCGACAAATTTTATCAAGACTTAGAAAGAGACTGTGAGTTAGTGCGCTTAAGACGGCCTGTGAGTTTGGCTGGACGATAGTGTGAAATTTTTTCGGGTTATTAAACAGTAGCATATACGACACGAACAAGTGATATAAACGCTTGTGAGACAAGCGTTTTATATCACTTGTTCAGTGCGGTCTTTAGTCTTTAGATGACTGTAAGTAGTAGACCACAGAACAGACCTCCTTTATCTGTTCTGTGTAGTAGACGGTATCGGGACCCTGTTTTAGTCCTGTTAGGATTACCAACGCAAGCCTTTCCCTTTGTCCCACTGCTGGGTCTCCTATCAGAATGGGATAAGTTAGGCTGTGTTCGTTGCTTACATTTATTACACGCATGGAATAGACAGAAGGATAATCACGATAAATACTCTTTTAATTCATGTTTTGATGTAAATATGTACAGTAAAATGCGTTGTTATGAAAACGCGAGCCGATATTATACACCAAAACGTTTACACGTTAGTAGAGTAGGGGTCTATTATATACTTCCATGGCACCTTACCCATTGTATTATTAATTCCATTGTACATTTAATTCCATGACATTTCTTTTGGCAGTATACTAGCCTTATAATCCTACAGTTCAACACGTTTAGACTGGCATTTTACTAGGACGTTAAACATACTAAGTGCAAAATAAAATTTTAAAACATAGTTACTTAAGTATAGGTAACCATTGTTTTATGTTTATGTGTTGCAGAAACTGTTATGCGAAATAAATAAACTATTCAATATTCACGAGATCTACTTCACCAGAATATAGTCCGTGATAAGATTAACATAATGTTCAGTCAGTTAAAATGTTAAAATTTATTTATATCTCAACTATTATTCTCTATTTAACATCAGTGTTAGCCGTGCAACATAAAACCACGTCCTGACTAAATAACGGCATTCATAATTTGGAAGGGAATCCGTGTCTGGCTGCTGCCCAACTGGCAGGGGCGAGGAATAATATTCAATGGACACGAGTGAGCACGGGGACAACCGAACTATACGACGTGGTTAGCCAGGACTAACGCTGTGCGGATTCGAATCCTATAGAAACTTCTAAAGAAATTCAATATTTCCTTAACCAACAGTACCTACCTACTTAGTCCATAGCGAAATTTCTTGCAGTAGACCAACAGCTGGGTTTTACATCGAAAATTGAAACAGAAATAAAAGTAAATATCAAATGTTAATAAGGTTGTATTTCTAAAATTGTAAGAACGAGAGAATATTTTTCTGAAACATTACACCGAAGCCTTGGAAAATAATGAATTTAGATGTGAAATGAGAACAATAAGTGATGGTGTTTGTACCAAGTTTTATATGCTGCTGCGACCCATAGACGTCGCCCTGCTGATCTCCCCCACAGACACAACTGCGGGATGTCTAGAGCATACTCCACCACGCTGCTCCAATGCGGATTGGTGGAGGGGTTAGTGGCCAACCCAGTGCCGAATGTTATCAAGCCACCCGAAGGTCTTCGACAAGGCTTAACGACTGTTTCCATCATTGAAAACAACCGGGACCGACGGCTTTACGTGGCCTCCGAAGCACGGTAGCGTCCATGAAATTTTGCCACTAGCGATCACCCATCCACAAACCGACCGCGCCCGTCGTTGCTTAATTCTTTCGATCACATTGAATCGACGCAAGCCATTGGGCTATGGACGCTACAGTTTTATATAATTGCGTTATATTATGGCTAACAACAGGTTCCCGGCTGGTAAAATAAGGAAATACATTTTTCCAACTTTAATATCTCAATTCTGATGAGAAAATTTATTTTTATCAGGAGCTTAAATAAAAGCAACGTAGCCTTTCAGTTAAATAAGTGAATAAGGTACCTATATCATATTTGCAACGCCTCAATTATCACCACAACAAATTGCGAGCGAGAAGCGATATGCGATTAAAATTATTCCCGTAAAATATACACAACATGACGTAACATCACGCATATCGCAATTCACCGAGCATAATTACAAACTCTTAGCTACTGGGCATTTTAAGCTAGAAATCCATCAACATCTAATCCAACCCGAGAATCAAACCCAGGACCTAACCTTAGCAGTCACGCTTGCAATCACTGAATCAACGAAGCAGCAAAATATACAAAGGGGTCCCAAAAATAGTCGACCTGACATATAGATAGCAATTCTGCCTGATATTTTTTATTTTAAAATTCGAAACTAATTGCGTGCTAATTTGAAAAAAAATCCATAAATTAGTATTGGAAGACCGTATAGGTACTAAAAGCGTCCATAACCCAATGGCTCGCGTCTATTCAATGTGATCGAAAGAGTTAAGCAATGACGGGCGCGGTCGGCTCGTGGATGGGTGATCACTAGTGGCAACATTTCATGGGCGCTACCGTGCTTCGGAGGGCACGTTAAGCCGTCGGTCTCGGTGGTTTTCAATGCTGAAAATAATGTATTGACTTGTTGTTTCTCACAACAAGACAAGACATTGTTTTCTCCACCAATCCGCATTGGAGCAGCGTGGAGTATGCTATAGACCTCCGGCAGAAGTGTCAGTGGGGGAGACCCGTGCCCAGCAGTGGGACGTATAGACGATGTAATAGTTGCTGCATCTTGACAGAATTAGAAGAAGAAGAAGAACACATTTATTTCAAAAGTAGACAATACAAAATAACACAACACAATTTATAAACGATAAAAAAATAAAATTGAATTGGCTACTTGATGATAGGGCCGCACTCAGCGTTGGCCGCAGCTGTAGCAGACCACGACCGCTGGTTTTCAGTGCGACCCAGTTCGGACTAGTAGTAAACTTAATTTAATTCCTTGATGCTAGCTTTCAAACCCATCGCCGACAGTGGAACCGCTGTGGTCCTCGCGAGCAACTGAAGGGGCGTCTTAATGAAATAATTAAAATTTTTTTAGTAAGAGCCGTCATTTTCGCGAACAGAATGTTTAATTTTAACAACAAGTTATTAATTGCGCTCGACTACAGTACAGCAGCCTAATTCACGTAATTTAAGACGCATCGATTAAGTTGCAGTGCAGTTGCAGTTAAGTTGACGCTTAGCGTCTAAACCGTATTCTTGTAATTTTTGAACTGCGCGTAAACTGCACGTCTACTGCGCGTCAACTTCACTGCTCCTGCACGTAAGCTGCACGCCAGCCAAACATTTCTACTGCTATTTAGTACTCTGTGTCAGTGTTGTGATATGAGAGAACAAATAAACATAATAAATAATCAAATACAATTGATTCTTTTTCCATTAAAAAACGTGAAAGAATATTTTCTTAATATCCCAATAATGATTTTAATGATATTTCTTATAATAGAAAATAATGATTTGTGATTCATTTCACAAAAAACGTCATATGTTTCTCCAATTTGGCAGAATGAAGGTATTTTCTTTGCCTCGTAATGCAATTAGTAATAAAAGTGCCAAAACAAGAAGAGCGTCACTAATGTCACTATTGAAAAATTCAAACTTCAAGGGGACTGCGAATGGTACCTACTTATTTTAAAGTATTGGATTTTTGGGAACTTATCATTTACGTTATTTAAGGTAACTAGTGGACGCCCGCAGCTTCGCTCGCGTAGTATTAGACCCATTAACGACGTCTGCCCACGTTCGGGTTGCCCACTTGACTTCAAAAACGGCAAAGTTTCATACTAACTTTGCACCCCCGTTTTACCCCCTTAAGTGGTGAATTTTCAAAAATCCTTCTTTAGGGGAGCACCACCTACGTTATAAAAGGAACCCCTGTGCAAAATTTCAATTTTCTAACCCTTATAGTTTAGGCCCTGCGTTGATATGTCAGTCAGTCAGTTTCTCCTTTAAAGATTGATTATTGATTTCTATTGTGGGAACATATTTAACCTATTACCACTAAGTACCTTGGTGATATCGCATGTAGTGCATTACCTAAATTTATTTTTCTGACTATAGAATGTCTTCGACACCCAGAAAATGTGTTTCTATGAGACAGATGGAGCTAATTAGTAGGTACCTATAAGTAAATTAAATATCAAGGAAATAAAACACATTTTTACTTAACAATCTTAAAACCATATAATAAATTTATTACAGTGAACAAGAGGTTACACCAGCCATACAGCGAAATCCCCATCGCCTTCGTTCGTCGCATTCCTTCTCAATGGCTAGCCACTGTCACCTAGAACATTGAAACATTTATGGATGGTTTTATTGTAAATTACTATTAATGTATACTATTTTAAGAGTTGATAGTAAAATTTATTTACCCCACAAAAATATCTTTAGTATCAAATTCCCAGAATTATTACCCTACAATATATATAAATACATATTTGATTTTAAAAAGATACATACAACCATCACATTCAGAGAGTGATAGCCTTTACGAATGTAATATCTCTCATGTTGGCTGGGTCTTATTATGGCAACATGGATCCCATCAATACAGCCAATTACCCCGGATAGCTTAAAATTCCTATAAAAACTGAAAAACAAAAACTGAATTGGTAACTCTTTAATATATTATGATAAGTATGTAAAAAAAAGAAATAAGTACCATCTTTTTATTTCATCACGGGCTTCCCTTGTCATCGGGAACGTGACATTCAGTGAATATGCTCCTCATGCTCCGATAAGGCTGAGGATTCGCCGCTAGCCGCTAGCCTGCGTGTTCGCGCTGTAGCCTGGCGATCGCGTTCATCAATTTCGTTAGCTAAGGCTAACATCCTCCATCCAAGGCGCAAACTCATTTTCACTAGATATAAATCAAATTAATTAGGTTAGATCTTCTATCGTTATCTATATAAAATAATACATAGAAGTTTGACAGAAAAGTATCGACATTGATGGTTGACAATAATATGACAATAAAATACGAAAGTGGATATAAACTTTTTCTTGACTAAGGAGTTTACATCAGTTAGGTATTTATTGTATTCAAAAACAACGATAATTAACAATTAAAAATGATAAACGTCTATTAAATAATTAATCTTTTACTTACGAAATACAATTTTACTTAAACTTACTTCAAATATCCACAATTATCACACGTTTAATCGACAAAAGGCACCAATGGGTAACTTCTAGAAAGCGTCAACAAAACTGCAGAAAAACTCGTACCGAGATGACATTTAAAAGTCAAATGCTTAGGAGAATACCGATTTTTCTGCGATCGGGAACGCGCTTTCTTGACGCGCAACAGTAGAATACCATTTTGCCGTCAAACAGCCGTCGAACACGGTGCTTGACGGCGCTCGCAAGAGCTAAGAGAATACGGAATGTCTTGTTTTGATCGAAACTGCACTGCAACTGCACTGCAATCGAACTTGTTAAGTTACGTGAATTAGGCGGCTGGACGGTTGAGTGTTTGCTACAACCGTTTACATATTTACCTTGTAACTTTTTTACGATTTTACTTTTTTCCGGTATTGAGCTCATCGTAAAGCATCTATAATACTGGATATTGATTTAAAAAGTAAATAATTAAACCGGCCATATGCGAGTCGGACTCGCGCACGATGAGTTTCGTACCTATATCTATAAAAACGGCAAAATATCATATCTGTTGTAATGGAGCCCCCCTTAAATTTTACTTTTTTCTGATTTTTAGTGTTTTTTGTTATAGCGGCAACAGAAATACATTATCTGTGAACACCAACTGTCTAACTATCACGGTTCATGAGACAAAGCCTGGTGACAGACGGACAAACGGACAGCAGAGCCTTAGTTAGCATAGCAATTGGTAGTATAGTACAATGTATTCTATTGAATGTCGTTTATAACTAAGTCTACAATATATTTCGGATAAAACCTTAGTCGTAGAACTAGATACAATAAAGCGAAGCCTTCTAAATGTTTAAATTCTCCTAAACATCGCATCACCTGCAAGAGCACTGCATCTCTCAGCGAGACAAATGCCCAACCTCGTCACCTTGTCGACTTCGGCAACCTCCTGCGGTATTTAAATTCATCTTGTACGCTTGAATTTAAATTTACGAGGATTTAGCCTTCGTGAACCTGAACGAAAACCAACGAACAACAAAATCCTCAAGCCTTAAAATATTCAGGCAGCCTTTTACAAGTAAAGCAACATTATAAAAGGGTATAAAACTACTAAATTGTTTGGTTTCGTCCTCAAAAATCCTTTGAGGCGAGAATATTGAAT
The DNA here is from genome assembly GCA_944567765.1 of Carterocephalus palaemon. Lineage (NCBI taxonomy): Eukaryota > Metazoa > Arthropoda > Insecta > Lepidoptera > Hesperiidae > Carterocephalus > Carterocephalus palaemon. Next base: position 12,384,514 of record OX155653.1, on the reverse strand, counting down.
ATTCATGATATTCTAATATCCAAAAACAGCTCGCTCCATAAAAAGTTAATTGAATTTTACCGATGAATTTCAGCCTGTTTAGGAATTAAGTGCTTCGGCTGATACAAGACCGCATTTTAACAAGAGAATAATAATGGATGGGGTTCTTTGATTGAAAAAGGAGCCTTATTACCAGGGTACAATGTCAATTTTGTTTCGAAAGTTGCTTGTTATTAAGACGTTTATATTCGTGAAGCGGATTACAAGCCGTGGCGTCGCAAGAACGCCGAATCACCACTGAATCAAATGTTACAAAAAGGGTTGTTCTAACTTTAGTGTCGTGTTTCTTGGTCGACGTCAAGTCTTGCTTGTCTTTGTTGCCGCTACTGTACATTTCATTGTACTTTGACATTTTTCTTTCGAGCATCTTTTTAAATGCTCAAATTTCAATGGTTTCTCAATGTTCTCAAACAAAAGGAATACATAAAATTCATTCACTTTCTCGTTGTAATTCTTTCAGTACCTACCTGGTATTTCAGCTTTATTTACATGTTAAATAGTTATGTCCCCAGGGATATTATAATGATATCGACACAAATTTGACATCTGATAACAAGGTCAGGCCTCTAAGGGAACCAAATAGGTTTTATATGAAACCGATTTGTTCCGTATAGTGTTCACCCGGGGCAGTACCACGAGTACCACCGCCTGATGGGCGGTACCATTTATACCGTGTAGTAATTATTTCTAAAGAAATTGTGGTCCGGTTGGAAAGGTGTGGTTTCTGGTTACACTACTTTAGAGGCGACCATCTTAGTCCTCAAGGGTAGCAACACATTTGTGTCTTAAAACGATACTCCTACTAACAATTACTCACTGGACCATTACTAACGTCAAATAATAGGATTAATTATCACTTACTGTCTCCAGTTCTCATACCCACTAATTGACCAACGTTATAATTAACTCTCTCTACTAACTGGAATAACCATCCCAGTTCCTATTTGAGTCTCGTTGAAAGTCATTCACAGTTGTCATGGGCGTTGTAGATGGGTGGTGCTGCAAGCTCCTTTGCTATCTTATATCCATAAAAAACAAGTTTTCCTTATAAGCTACGAACCCATACAAACTCCAATAGGACAAAATCTTATCAATACTTATCGCTTCAAAGTCAAAGTCAAAGTCAAAGTAAAATAATTTATTTCGCTATGAGGTGATTGGATTGGTCACGCTTAACGAAAGTCTAGGTAACTACAAACTACATAAAAGAAAATAGATATAAGTAATGCTACTTTAAACTGATCAATATAAGGCAAAGGATTAGCTATAGATCATGGAATGAATAACTAATCCTACCACGGGTGCCTAACCTGCCTTAAGGCTAATTTACAAAATTTCATCCTGATAACTGATATTCTGACACTAAAAAAACCATATCTTGCCTGCTTAAAATAAGTTTCTATTTAGCTTTAAATATTTTGTGCTTAAAATAATAAGATATCCGATTTTTTTCCGAAATCCGCTCAGGTATAAAATCTCTTCCGACCAGTTCTATATCCCCGCACTGATATTACGCGCGCCATATTGGATTTTCTAAGCTGCGTCGCTTCAAGCGCTCTACAGCTTGAGGACTTGTCTTATCGAACGATACAAGATCAGATTGATAAAAGTTCTAAAGTTAGAAAACCTGCATGACTCATAGACTTTTATCTATACCACGGACTACAGTATAATATTTTATTTATTTAATTTATTTATTTATCTTTATTGAACCACATACAAATGTACAAGGTACAAATGGCGAGCTTAATGCGTAAAGCATTCTCTACCAGCCAACCATTGGGCTAACCAGATAGTCACGAACAGCGGTTTTAATTTTAATATTTTAAACACAAAAAAAAAAGAGATTGATGAAATATTAACATACATACAAAATCATACACAATAATACATATATAGTACATACAAACATACTAACATATATACATACTTAAATATATATATAAATACATGCATAATATATACATAAATATATATAGTAAATAAATATACACTATATATTTATATATTAACTTAAAGTCTGAGAAACAAAATATTAAGCACGTTGGCTGGAGAAGTGCAACTGCAGCTTTTTCCTGAAAGTGCCTTTTGAAGCTGGTACTCTGATATTAGCTGGAAGAGCATTCCACAAGCGGACTGCCTGAACTGAAAAAGAGTTTGATAAGAATCCGGAACTATGCATGGGGATAGAGAGTAGAAAAGATTCTGAAGAGCGTAAGTGTAAATTGTGGGAGGCAGACAAAAAATTAAATTCAGTTTTTAAGTAGTCAGGAGCCAAAGGGTCAAAGAGAATAGAAGAAAGAAGAGAGAGTATTCTGATTTGCCGACGTTGACGGATTGGAGGCCATTTAAGCTTTGAACGATAGAAAGAAATGTGGTCGAACTTCCGAAGACAGAAAATAAAACGAGCAGCGTTATTAAGGAGTCGATCCAGCTTGTCCAGCTGAGCGGCACTCAGATCCAGACTACACACGTCACCATAATCAATGATTGGAAAAATGAGTGCCTGCGCCAGATAGATCTTCGTCTCTATAGGAAGGAAGTTCAAAGTCAAAGTCAAAGTCAAATAATTTATTTCGCTATGAGGTGATTAGACACGCTTAACGAAAGTCTAGGTACCTAACTAAAAACTACTTAAACTACTAACTGATCTATATAAGGCAAAGGATTAGCTATTGATTATTGAATGAATAGCTAATCCTACACAGGTGTCTAACTTGCCTTAAGATAAATTTACAATAATTACCTACCACTAAGCTAAGCTCTAAGTCACGATAGTTCCTCATACGGTTCAGCACAATTAGTGTTGACGTGACTGCACGACTGACTTCACTTACCTGCCGAGACCAGCTCAGGGTGTTGTCAATGTATACACCCAGATTTTTGACACATTGGTCAAAAATCTACAGTATAATATTATAAAGAGGAAAGATGTTTTTGTAATGTTTTCACACATAAACTACTGGACCGATTTCAAAAATTCTTTCACCATTAGAAAGCTGCATGTTCACTAAGTGACATAGGCTACATAATATTACTAGGTGTAAACGAAACTATTGTTATGCCTAATTCTACGCAAGCGAAGCGGGCGTCCACTAGTAATAAATATTTTGAAACAACGTTTTCCGACGTCGCCGTGGTGTGAGCGTGTGTTGTGTTTGTGTGTGACCGCCACCCGTAACGCAAGCTATGTGTGTGTGTGAACTGTGTGTGTGTGTTGATTAATTTTATGTATTTATCTATTACCAGTTCGGTGATGGTACCGAGAAGAAGACAGCAAAAACTTCGTAGTTACTCTTTTCAAAATTTAAATTTTATCATTTAGTAAATGTATAATATATTATGTACATTAGCATCCATAGCCCAATGCGTAGCATCCATAGCCCAATGGCTCGCGTTGATTCAATGTGATCGAAAGAGTTAAGCAACTAGGGCGCGGTCGGTATGCGTGACCGCTAGAGGCAAAATTTCATTTTGCTTCCGTGATTAACGGGTACGTTAAGTCATCAGTCCCAGTTGTTTTCAACTGTAAAACAATCGTTAACCTTCGGTTGGGTTTGAGGCGCATTTAATATACCGCTCGCGCCCGGTGTGCCACGTGCCTACTGAGCAAAGAAAATTCTCCTTTCATTTGCTGAAATCGAATATGCATAAATTACCGTGTGCGGGAACGAAATGTTATGGTTTTTTGTACTTTTAGTAATTAAAACTCAGTTTTATCCGTAATGCAAACAACGTTTAGATACGTCTACCTGGTTTTATAATAAAATAATACCTAAATGGACCCTATTGGACGCCCGCAACTTCGCTTTCGTGGATTAAATATAACCAAAGATTCGTTTATAGTTCCTGTTCTTCTCAAGGAAATATACGGAAAATGTCCCATTGAAGTTCAAATAGAAGAGGTATTAACGGGTTAAACGTCCATCCATCCGTCCATCTAATCCAAGGTTAGCATACAAACACGCTTTTATCGATACCACTTTTATAGATACCACCACCCACACCGCATTATTTTCTTTACATTGACATTTTTAAATTCGGTATATCTTTTGAATGGAATGTCCGATTTTAATAATTTAAGATGTATTTTACAGGCATTGAAACGGTCTTTCATAAAATATCATTTAGTGGGATACGGATTAATAAGGAGGTATGAATAATATGGTTTGATTATTGTCGGCACTTTTATCAACCTTTAAAATGTAAAAAAGTAGTTATAGTGGCAGTACAGTAGGTATCGCGGTCTTTTTTGTAGATATTGATACGTTTTATAATACCTTTATAATACCTTGATACGTTTTATAATAGAAGGACGGTGGAGGCGATTCGGCCCGTCCTAGAAAGGTGGGTCGATCGCCGACACGGGGCCCTCACCTTCCGCACTGTGCAGGTCCTGACGGGGCACGGTTGCTTCGGCAGGTACCTGTGCAGCGTGGCGGGTCGGGAGCCGACCGGCGTGTGCCACGCCTGTGGGTGTCCAGAGGACACAGCGGAGCACACGCTGGCCGAATGCCCCGAGTGGGCGGAGCCGCGGGCGACGCTCGCGGCGGTGATAGGGGGCGACCTGTCGCTGCCGGGTGTCGTGAGAGCCATGGTCGGCAGCGACAGAGCGTGGAAGGCGGTGCTCCGATTTTGCGAGGTGGTTATGGCGCAGAAGGAGGCGGCGGAGCGGGTGAGGGAAGACGACCCTCTGTCCAACCCAATCCGCCGTAAAAGAGTGGGTCGGAGGCGCCTGGCGCATGAGCGCCGCCTTCCCCCATAAGGTGGGTCTCCGGGCGGTGGAACCGGGGGGTACCATCGCCCAGTTGGAGGAGACCCCCGAGACGGCTGGCGTGTCCCGTGTTCCGGCACGCCAGGTTGAATGGTGAGTGGCGCCACAAGATGTGCGCCCCACAAGATGGGCCCCGAGTCCCGGGCAACCGTCGGCGGAGCAGCGGAAGTGTGCGAAAGCGTTCCCGCAGCTCCGCCGGAAGACGGCGAGGAGGAACACCGCTGGTTTTTAGCCGGTAAGAGTCCGGCATAACCCGACAGCGCCCCCCCGCGCCTGTCGGGTATCCATGAGGATTTTCCAGCGAAAAAAAAAAAAAAAAAAAAAAAAAAAAAAAAAAAAAAAAGGTATCGCGGTCTTTTTTGTAGATATTGATACGTTTTATAATACCTACTGTAGAACGTTTTTTTGTTCTAAGTATCATCAATAATTTCCGCAGCGCACGCGATGACAGATTTTTTATGACAAAATTTTCAAATCTTAGGTTATATAATTGCATTTTTACTAGCGATCCTTATTTTTTTTTAAATGTTATATAGCATATGTCACTCAGTGAAGATGCAGCTATTAGAAAGCTGCATCTTTGATCATGAAATAATTGAAATTGGTCCAGTCGTTTTTGTGTGAAAACATTACAAACATACATACAAAAACACAAATGTTTCCTCTATATAGTTTAGTTTAGTATAGATATATATAATAAAGCGCTCGCGGTCATGTGGCACCAGACTTAATCAAACGTTAGTGTAGATAGCTGAAAGTTGCCCTATCCAACTAACGCTCTTGACGCCTTTGAAAATCCTAAAAAAAAACTTCCGACAAAGCCATGTTGTAGGCTTTCCGACGTCTTAAAACTTACGACAATCGGGTTGGCCAGTAACCCCTTGAACAGCGTGGGCCTTCTCAGTTGTAAGGACACCCCTGCAGTGGCACGCTAATGTTGCAGTCATATAAAATTATATTTCCAAGGCCATGTAGGTAATATCAGAACAATAAATTTTTCACGAGTTAGCGATGTAGCGGATGTACCTACTATTTCCGTGCCATTCCAGCGAATTCCGGGGAATCCCCCGGGACGGGACGTGGAGACGACCCGTGTTTTTCCTTTTTACATTCCCGGAAACAGTTCTAATGTGATGGCACTCGTACGAGTATGAATAAAATCAAAACAGAAATATAGGGCATATTATTTGAAAAACATCGTGATAGAACACTGCCTTCTGCCACTTCTTTTAGTTGAAACTTAATGTAGGTACCTACTCGTAGATATGAGGAAAAATTAATGATTAAACGAACATGCCTGTACGTGAAGTTCTATCATAATTATACGACGGCTTTGTCCGAAGAATGTTGTCAAGCCACCCGAAGGTGGCTTGACAACATTCGACACCAATTGATTCACAGCTTCCACCATTGAAAACAACCGGGACCGACGGCTTTACGTGCCCTCCGAAGCACGGTAGCGTCCATGAAATTTAGCCACTAGCGGTCACCCATCCACAAACCGACCGCGCCCGTCGTTGCTTAACTCTTTCAATTACATTGAATCGACGCGAGCCATTGGGCTATGGACGCTAGGCAGTGTCTATCGTAGCAGTGTTTTGTTCTGGAGTATGGCCTATTCCCCTTATTCCGAGACACGTGCCTAACAATGGGACATTGAAAGACTTGTGATGGTGGTGTGAATAAAAAAAAATTCTGCTTCTTCTAGCTAGTTATCACTATCTCCAACATTAATAATAATAACAATAGCCTTTATTTAGAGTTTCATTTACAATTTCATTTTTTTTAGTATTTACACTACATCTGTTTGCCCTTTGGCAAAGGCATCTCTCAACTATCTCCACAGAATCCTTTGTCCCGCTGTCCTCCAACATTGCTTTTTTTAAATTAAATTATTTTAATTCAAAATCATTAAGCAGTCATTACCGATCTCATTGGTACCGGTGCCGTATCCCTTAATGGATCGGAGAGATCGGAGGAATCCGAAGGGCGATTAACGGTTATCTCGGTTTAATCTTGGATAAGTCATGTACATTGAGTTGTTTTACGTCAGGGATGATACGGAGGTGTGTAAACCTATATCAACCTCACAATGTCTAACTGTTGGTGGCTTCATCTCAGAATGGCAGGCTTTGGTCTATCACGATAAACCACGCCTTAGATCACTCAATAGGTGGAGTAGTAATGCGTCCCGCGCACGTCCGAACTTGCTCACAGCTAGCGCGTGACTGTCCGGCCGCTGCCCGGACTCACATACACTACAGGCAGATTCCTCTATTAAAATATTATGAAGATTTCTCACTATAAGCAGCTCTCGACATGCAGTTCCTTCACAATTATTTATTTTATCGTTACGTGACATTTAATTTCTTGAATCGCACATAACTAAGAATAGTCATTAGTGCGTGCCGTTGGCAAATGAATTTCAAATGTTAACTATAACCATCGATAACAATACTGATAGTCCAAGATCCAGGGCCCCCCAGACGTTACTTATTTTCTCATAAACAATTTATATGGGATAAGCTAGTGTTAGTACATACTTTGATCGTGTGCATACTCGCTAGTTTGGGTCGACATCCAATTCATTGGTATCAGATGCTGAAGATCGATAGTTACAGTACCTACTTTTCTTAAGGTCTCATGGCTGATTTTCACATATGTTTTAGATTATTTTGTTACAAATTAATAATAGCTAATGCCAGACACTTTCTGTCGGCGCTTACCCTTACCAGACGCTTTAAAGATCCAGAAAAAATAAGAGAATAATGAGAAGCAATGTACGTAATTTTAAGTTTTTTTAAAATAGAAATATAGAATAGAAATCGCAAAATATAAAATAAAAATATAAAAATAGAAATATAGAATAGAATAGAAATAGAATAGAGATCACTGTCTGCTCTATTGGTTCATGTACTCAATGTTGCCGTGTAACTTGGCCGCCCTAGTTTTTGCACGCTTTCTATCAATGTCTGACTTGGATTACTTTTTCACGGCATCTTCGGCCACGAAATGGTAAAAGTGGTGATTAGAAATTGCTTTTACCAGTGCTGGAATCTTTATAGGTTTAGTGATTCGTGCTTAGCGCCATAAAAAGTTCAGAATCAGTAATCATTCAATGATTCTTCGGGATATTCGAGTGTGTCCATTTTCGAAATTTTCAATTGGAATGAAAAGCCTTGGTTTGGCAAAAAGATAGTAAATAACTTTACAAATATATAACTCAAACAAACAAACAGACAGTAAACACAAAAACTCGCTTAGTAATTCTATTTGTAAAATAAATTAGAGCATTATTAATTCCGGTGTAAGGTCGAGTTTGTTCGACCCTCGACCCAATTCCGCCGTGACAGCCCGTCAGAAACCGTCGTCATTCAGCCATCAGTATAACTTCTGTCACTAAGTACGATGCTTCTGTCCTGAACACTGATATTTTTTATACTCGTAGATGCTTGATACCAACTGACGGACACAGTTTCCTATGGACACGACCAGATGAGTCGCGAATGCGTCGGCTTGGCCCTGAATGAGAGCTTTATTTAATCCTCTTTAAAAGGTACTATCCATTAGTATACCATCTATACTAATATTATAAAGAGGAAATATTTGTTTGTAATGTTTTCACACAAAAACTACTGGACCGATTTCAAAAATTCTTTCACCATTAGAAAGCTGCATCTTCACTGAGTGACATAGGCTGCGGGCGTCCACTGTAATTTACATAGTCAACAAATTATACAAATAATTAATTGTATCAGGCGTTACTTGTGTGTGTATGTTGGTGTGTGTATTCATTTATCGCATGTGCATGTTTTCCTGTGTGGGAGGGAGGGAGGTGCTGCGTGCATGAAAGTACACATACATCACCATACGTTTTTGTTCGCGGATTGTTGCAAAGTAGATTAATTCTTAGTTTGAAATTATACAAGGATAATATTTAATTATCGATTACAAATTGGGCAAACCATATTCCCAGTAGCTAGGAGTGGGGTTTTGTGCCCGGTATATGGCAACAAACTCACCACCTATTACATGGGACTTGACATATCTGGTGAATTGTGTTTTACAAAACATTGCCTGCTTCTTGGAGGGATAGGAGTAAAGTTCTCATGTTGTACATCACTTACACGTTAGAACTAAACTATTGAACTAAAGTTTTGAAAGCAATCTGTGTTCCGTTTATATTTTTTCCTGACTAAAATCATGATATCGATATTCTCTAGCTGTGGTGGCAGTTAGTTTAACTCTTGATAATTCTCTGTTTCGTATCGTGTCAAAACTTTTCCCTTCTCCAAAAGAGACATTACAGACCAAGTAAAGTTACTTGCTGACAAAAAGTTAGCTGTTGTTTTGGTTAAACCGTTGTAAGATGATGTAACTACATATTTGATGTTTTGCCCTATTTACTCGTATAATTATCTTCTAAGTATAGTTATCTTCTAACTATAAATATACAAGTATACATATACTCAGAGATACGCAAGAGATAGAGAAAGAAAGACAAAGTAAGCAGAAGATATTTTGATGTTAAATATGTTCACGGTACAGGGGGCCTAGACAAGTGGCAAAACGCTTGTAGAATAGAAATAGAATAGATTAACAAATGTATGGGATTGACATTAGCTCACGACTAATTAGTCGATACCGTTACGTTGTGATAACCATAAACAATATGTTAAATATACTCTGGTAACTGTTCAATTGGGATGTTATTAAATTAGCTCATTAAATAAATATAAAAAATGGACAATGTAATGTGTAATTTATTTTATTTTATTTTATTAACTGCTCCATAGCCCAATGGCTCGCGTCGATTCAATGTGATCGACAGCATACAATAGGGCTCGTAGTCGCGCTGTTCGAGATACTCGTATTATTTGAAATCGTGCGCTAAGCGGCACCGAATAAGGTCTTCAGTTGGATGTGTGACCGCCAATCTTCTTCTTCTTCAGAGTTCTTCCGTGCTTCGGAGGGCACGTGACTTAAATGATGAGTGTTTTCTGTGTTTACCCACCAGAAGAAATCAGTTTTCACGGAGGGAGAACTTTGTACAGCGGAGCGACTCTTTATTCTATGGTAGTACGGTGTATCGGTCAAGTCTGGAGCATTTATTAGTTTCATTACGCCAATATTTCTCCGAATAGGTAGGCACCACAGTAGGTAAATCATTTTCATTATACTTGTGATACTACACCCAATTTTAATAGGTTGTGTATAGATCCCGGTGACAGCTCAGTGGCTATCGAACTCGCCTCTCACTCGAACGGTCCGGGTTCAAACCCAAGCGACACGCACCAATGACAGATAAGTGCGATTTAAGAAATTAAATGTCACTTGCTATAACGTGAAGAACACATCGTGAGGAAGCCTACATGTTGAGAGTTCTTCATAATGTTCTCGAAGGCATGTGAAGTCTGCCAATCTGCACTTGGCCAGCGTGGTGGACTAAGGCCATAACCCTCCCATTAAGCGTGAAATATCCCAAAAGACTGCAAGTAATTCATCCGATTCGATGCGATCCGACCTCAATGGACATAAAATCGTTATGAGAGGATAATCAAACATAATTTAACTCCATAATAGAGTTCTGATTCCGCCAGACGAGTCGACTGATTTACACAGATTGTTCATTATTTCGCAATTTTCTCGTATTTACGGGCGGAGGCGTCCGCTCGCGGCGACCATTTTGATTTTCGCCTCCACTGTAATGGGTACTGTACGTGATGATTCTTGCACAGATTTTTATAATTCACTGCAATCCAACCGCAGATAATTACTGTCTATTCGATTTAAGCCGCCCCTCAGCTTGCAAATTGATGGATAACCACTTTTTTTAGCTGACCGAAACACGTTAGGTTGCATGAAATTTTGCCACTTGCCATCCACAAACGTTGTTGCTTAACTCTGTCGGTCACATTGAATGGAGTCGAACAATTGGGCTGTGGATGACCACTTTTTTTAGCTGACCGAAACACGTCAGGTTCCATGAAGTTTTGCCACTTGCCATTCACAAACGTTGTACATTGAATAGAGTCGAGCAATTGGGCTATGGATGACCACTTTTTTAGCTGACCGAAACACGTTAGGTCGCATGAAATTTTGCCACTTGCCATCCACAAACGTTGTTGTTTAACTCTGTCGGTCACATCGAATAGAGTCGAGCAATTGGGCTATGGATGACCACTTTTTTTAGGTGACCGAAACACGTCAGGTTCCATGACATTTTGCCAGTTGCCATCCACAAACGTTGTTGCTTAACTCTGTCGGTCACATTGAATAGAGTCGAGCAATTGAACGCTACTCTTTTTTTTTGTCTGCCTTTTTTTAACGTGGGGGGAAATCTCCGAGATATTCCCGACCGCGGGGGGAGGCCGGGGTAAACCCCCTGGATAGCCTACCAGCGCATGTAGTGAGGCTCCGGGATATCCTAGGGAACGGTGCCGAATTCTCCGGACCTTGACGGCTGTAAGAAGAGACAAGTACCGTGAAGTAGGACGCTAGTGGTTTCATACCTTCCCGCCTCACGTTACCTATAGTAGGACAATATTAGTGGTGACTAAAATTGCTTCATTTAAATGGTAACAGTGAAAAATTCAGTTTACCTACTATAAAATTTACTGACACGTCCGGAAATTCAGCGGAACAGTCGTATTCACAAATGAGCGCAAAGAATTATCTCGTATGATTAATCATGGGTAGAAAACGTACACAATACTCACGCTGAAGCCTCGCTCGTCGCAGAGGAACCTGACTCTTATCCTGTTCGAACAAGGTTGTGATTCCCTTGCAAAAAATTGCCAAACGTCATATTTCATTTTACAGCACTTAGCACTGATGTACGGTGAGCAATCTGAGTGGTATTCGTGCTACAATTAGTCCAAGGGAAATTGGGACTTATACATACAGTGTAAGGTGTAAATTTAAACGAGGTTTTTGTCGAATACGACTGGGCTTGCGAGTAGGGTGGCTACTTAAATCTTAGCAGGAATTTTTGCATAAGTGTCGCCGTTTATTCAAGCAACATTGGAGGACATAATTTCGCATTGAAGATGTAAATTCCCGGAACTTTTGAAGAGTGCTTAAAGTTACTCCGAGCAGTTTTGGACCGTGAGTGCAAAAATTATAAGTTTTAATATACTATGTGCTATCTCACCTCTCAAACGGGGGACTTCAATCCAAGCGGCACACACCAATTACTTTTAAAATTAGGTACGTTAATAACAAATTAAGAAAGAAAGAAGAAAGAAAGAAATCTTTATTCAGACACACATGAACATAGACATACAGAATAAAAAATAAAAAAGCAAAATAAGCATATTAAAAGCGAAAAAAAAGATACAAACAAAAATTAACAATAACAAAATACAGTTGAAAAGTTGCTTATAACTAATTTAGTACTTAATAATAACGTTCTGTGCCGCAGTTGGCAACAAATTAGGTGTTTTTAAATACTGTTACAGAGGAGGAAAACATCATTACAAAACCTGCACCTTAGAATTCTCTACAGTGTAAGCAAGTGGAGTGCGGAAGAGTGTAGGAAGGTTAGTAGTAGTACATTAAGAACGTAAGAATACGAATACCATAGTCATCTGGTTGGTTATTCCTGCATGATATGCCCGGTAGAAGCTCGGAGTCTGGAGTCTGGACTTCTTTTTATGGATACAAGATAGCAAACGAGCTTGCAGCACAACCCATCCGCTGCCACCCATGACAACTGTTACTGACTTTGAACAAGACTCAATTAGGGACTGGGATGGTTAGTCCAATTATTTGAGGGATTAGTTAACTGATGAAAAGTGGCTATATACACACTTCTGCCTGCCCGCTCGGGGAAATACAGGCGTAGTATTTTATTATGTTATAGGTATTAAATTCATTCCTAATACAATTTATGAACATTTTAAGAGAGAGTTATATTAGCTAGGAAACAAAATTATTTCTTAGTAGGTAAATATAAATCACAGCTTCAATAAGGCGCATTAATTAAAGCTCATTTCACACAAATCTCATTTCTGAGAGCCATTAAATTGAGATGAGTTATTAGATTTTCCATTCAAGGAAAATCTCTCCTTACTGTATGAATCCGCCCTTTTCATTAGTGTTCGTCCGAATGCGAGCTTTTGAAAAGCTCGTTCTACTAAACGATGTTTATAGATTGTTGAAATGATTGGTGTACTACCACAACCTTTTCTTCGTCCCACTGTTGGGCACGGGTCATTGACAGACTTCAGCCTTCGCGAACATTATGAAAAACTCTCAGTCATGCAAGTTTCCTAGCGATGTGTCCTTCACCGTTTGAGTAAGTGACATATAATATCTTTAATCGCACATAACTTAGAAAAGTCATTGGTGCGCGCCGCTTGGGTTTGAACCCGGACCGCTCGAGTGAGAGGCGAGTTCGATAGCCTGGGCTGTTACCGGCAAGAGAAATACGGGAATATCCTGTCAGCAATTAAATCGTCAGCGGGAAAAACATCGTTAGGGAAGCAGGCATCGCCGATAGCCATTTCCTGCTTTAGAATAATAAATATGGCGCAGTTGTTTTCCGCGCAAATAAAAAAGCCTCGTACAATATATCGGCATAGGAAGTCAGCTAGTGTTAGTTAGTGTAGACTGTAGACGAACAAAATTTTATTTAATTTTTATTTCTTTTGTAATACTTGGCATTCCTAGTACATAATTACTAGGGGTTGTCATGGCATGACAGATCACTTCGAGTGGAGATAGCGACTTAGAAAACGGAGAATTAGCTGCTTTCCAACCTGAAGAACACAGCGGCACACTGGATTCCAAGGACCAGGAGTAGAGGCGTCGACTAAGACCTAATAAGTACATTTTATGCTCTCCTGTGTCACTTGATATTTTTTTTTTTTAATATAGACGGTCAAACAGACATACGGGCCACCTGATGGTAATTGGTCACCGTCGTCTATGGACACGTGCGACACCAGGGGTATCACAGCTGCGTTGCCTGCCTTGAAGGAAGCGTTTCACACTCTTTCTGAAGCGCTCCATGTCGTAGCTCGAAAGGAAAACCTCAGTCGGAAGCTCATTCCACAGAAGACCAGTTTGCATTGTTTTTAAATACTGCCATTATGGCTTAGCGCTTTCTCGTATTCGTGCAAGTATCAATATTACTTCGTGATAACACAACACGCAACGCTGTTGGAAGGCTTAGGACGAGTGTCTAATCGTTAACTTAACAAAAAAATGTAACTGGAAACCACTTATTTCTAGCCGGACGTTTATGACGGAGGACGGTTATGTTTAACAAAGGTTACCTACACAATTATAAAGAGTTCTATGTTGCAGTGACAACTCAGCAAATAGGTCTACACTCAGCATAGCTGCAGTTGCTCAACCTGCAACTGATTGTCAGTGCAGATAATGCTAGTATACATATAGTCAAGGTTTTCGAGATTCATCCGGTATGCAAAGCATGTCGCCACGTCCCCAATATCAATCCCCGGCGGAGGGCTGGGCAATAAGCGCCACGCCAGCGGCCACGTCCGAACGGGATCCGTCACTGTTCCCACTCGGCCCTGGGAATTGGCGTTAATAAAATAAACTGTTAATCTCGGGCGCACGCGACGAGAACGGCCTGGAGTGATAGCCGGCTGAGATTTATTGCGATTTAGTCGATCAGGTAATAAAAGTCACAGCCCATAGACGTCCCACTGCTGGGCATGGGTCTCTCCCACAGACAGCGGGAGGTGTAGAGTCTAGTCTAGAGCATACTTCACCACTTCTAATGTGGATTAGGAGAGATTGGTACGATCAGGTAATATTGGCTCCTTAAAGCCTATTGGACAGCGTGGTGGAATAAGGCCTAATCCCCCAAAATTGTAAGGGATCCCCATACAAGTAACCTGAAAAAATCCTCGGTGGTAGGAACCTTAACACCCAGTCCGACTCACACTTGACCGGGTTTAATCTATTCTACAATATGCTAACTTATCCTTGACCGAAAGCTTACAATGGATAACACTTTTGTTTGAACTACACTGTTTATCTTACGGTTTTAGATACCTCCTTTAGGTTTTAGATCCTGAGTTAGCGGTCCCTCGCTTTTCTTTTTTCCGTCGCGAAAAATATGCCATAGTTATTTATTATTCAACAGCAGGAAATGGCTACGGGCAACATCCTCTTCCTTAACGATGTTTGTATCTCGTTGGTAATTTAATTGCTGAGGAAATTCCCGTTACTATGGCCCGAGAGGCAGGCGCCACTGCAGGAATTACACCTACTTCAGTGGACCACCGTCTTCGAAGTATCGAAAAGTGCTGTCACATTTATCAAATTTTATAAATAAATAAATATCTTGGACATTCTCACACACGGCCATCTGACCCAAAAGTGTAAGGCGCGAGCCTGTAATATGGGTGTCAGAGACTGATATACATACATAGTTATTTTTAAATACATACTTAAATTATCTATTTAAGTATGTATTTAAAACTAACATTTATTAAATTAACATCCAGACACAGAACAAACACAAGTGTTCGTCACACGAATATTTGTCCTCAGTGGGGTTCGAACCCAAAACCCCTGGCGCAACAGGTATAGTCACTACCGATTGCGCCAACGGGCCCGTCAATTTCATTTTTCAGGTCTGTTTGACATTTGTTAGTAAAATGCGTGACTCAAATGTTCCCTGCTAGTAACGAACGAGTGTTATGAAGTTACCAAGGACGTCAACACATCTACAACGCTGTGCACACACAACGTCTTTCCCGGGCTCACTGGATGGACGGTTCGAGCTCCCACTCCTGCAGCCCGTGAACCCAGAAGGCCTGTAGCTACACACTGGGCACAACTCCAGACGTCGAGCTGCTACCGGGAATCTATATTATAAAAATGAATCGCAAAATGTGTTGCGCACTCAACAACGCCTGGACCAATTTGGCCAATTCTTTTTTTAAATGTTCGTTGAAGTTCAAGGATGGTTTTTACGGCGAGAAAAATTTGAAAATTCATCCCCTAAGGGGGTAAAACGGGGGTGCAAAGTTGGTATGAAGCTTTGCCGTTTTTGAAGTTAGTGAATGTGTAACGCGAGCGAAGCTGCGGGCACGTCCACTAGTTTTAAATAAAACCCAAAGACAAATTATTTTGCAAGAAAACGTTTATTAGACTCGGGGTACGAATTTCACTGAGAGCGGTTCCTCCGCGGACACGAATAGCGCGTTGCGGTCCATTTTGATGTTCCGGGGGAGTGGGGTACCAGGGACGGGACGGACTTCGTAGGCCAGGACCACGGCTGTCAGAGCGTGTCGCACGCTCGAGAGGCCTAGGCGCTGACCTGGAATGAAAAATAATGTTAATCATTAGAGCCAGTAGCAGGTTGGAAGGATGGGTCGGGATAAGGTTGTCCACCCCAACCCTTTCTGTTGGGATCCGGCCTCCACTCGGAATGGGAGGGTAGGCCTCAGTCACCACGCTGGCCAAGTGCGGATAGGTAGACTTCACATGCCTTTGGCATTTGAAGAAGAAGATTTTGGTTTTCTCCGATGTTTTCTTCATCATTACAATAGGTGACATGTGACAATTTCTTAAATCTATACTTCTATAGGTACTAATATTATAAAGAGGAAATATGTGTTTGTAATGTTTTCACACAAAAACTACTGGACCGATTTCAAAAATTCTTTCACCAATAGAAAGCTGCATTTAGACTGAGTGACATAGGCTATATAATATAGTAATATTAGTAATAATAGTTTCGTTTACACCTAGTTAGGTGTAAACGAAACTATTGTTATGTCTAATTCCACGCGAGCAAAGATGCGGGCGGTCCACTAGTTGTCAGTAAGAGCTCCGTTCTAAGTCACATAAGCGTTGCTACCTTTTGGTGATGTTAATCACTCACCAATGCATTTCCGAGGGCCTTCTCCGAACGGCAAATACGAGCACGGTTTCCGGTCGACCTCATTGTCCGGCAGAAACCGGTCCGGGTTGAACCGGTCCGGCTCAGGGAAGACTTCCGGGTCGAAGTGCATCCCATAGGCGTTGACTAGAACTGGGGTACCAGCGGGGATGGTGAGGCGGTCGTCCACCGCGTAGTCGGTGCCGGCGATGCGGTCCAGCCACGGCATGATGGGGTACTTGCGAAGGGCCTCTGGGAAGAAACACAGGGAGAACTTTTATGAACTTAGAACTTTCTTTTATGGGGAACTGTGTTCGCTTCTACAATAAAATACCCGGAAATATTACTTGTCTCTCAGATAATAAATTTAAATCTTACATTAAACAAAACCTCCTTAATAAAGCTTTCTATAAAATTAATGACTACTTGAACGATAGAAATGCTTGGTGCGATGTATCTCCAGCTCCACTTGTTCAATAATAATGTAATATTATTGTAATTAATTTTGAAAAGAGTAACTACCGAGTTTCTTGCCGTGTTCTTCTCGGTAGCATCAACTTTGTGAACCGGCGGTAGATAAAAAAATGTTATGACGTTCATTAAGCGTATACAAAATACCATATAATGAAAAAAATAAATGAATCTGAATCTGAACTGGAATGACATATTTTCCTTCAAGGCAGGCAACGCACCTATACCCCTGGTGTCGCACGTGTCCATAGACGACGGTGACCACTTACCATCAGGTGACCCGTATGTCTGTTTGTCCGTCTATATTATAAAAAAAATATATATATTACAAAAAATTACAAAAGTGGTGCTGGTGTCTTTAATGAAAATGTGAATAAAAAGTACTTCTGGGTTTGCGGGCTGAAGACTGGGTGCTCAAACCTTCCATCCATATTTCAAAACCTCCGTGCATACTATCGGCGAGTTCTAAGACATATTCTGCAGCACTCAGCCACCCCGTGGACGTTGCTCCTACTCCTTAATAGCAAGTCAATGAAAGATTGAAAACTTCAGCTAAAGGCACACTTGGTATCTGGTCCAAAGCGGTAATTGTGAGTGTTACCATTGATCACGCAGTTGAGGTATGTCAGCTTCGATAAGGTGTTGGCGTCCAGTAGATTGTCTGCATATTGTTCCTCCGCCTCTTTTAATTCTCTGAATAGTTTCTCCTGAAAAAGAGAAGTTTTGTTCAGCCTCATCAAGGATTGACTTAACTTCTTGTCCCACTGTTGGGCACAGGTCTCCTCTCAGAATGGGAGGGATTAGGCCTTAGTCCACCACGCTGGTCAAGTTCGGTTTGGCACACTTCACATACCTTCTGCATGACAAAGACAGGCTTGTGAGGCATGCCTTCGAGAACATTATGAATAACTCTCATGCAGATTTTCTCACGATTGTCTACTGCACCGTTGCAGCAGGTGACATTGAGTTATTCATAATGAAGGCATGTGAAGTCTGCCAATTTGATTTCGGTCAGCTTGGTGGACTATGGCTTAATCCCTCCCATTCCAGGAGATCCGAGCCTAATTATGGGACAAGGAAAGGTTGGTGTTCATGCTTACCTGAACGTCAGGATCGAAGGCCATCTCGTAGATGCAGAAGGAGACGGTGGAGGCCGAGGTGTCGAACCCCCCCTGCAGGAACACGGCAGCCTGGGCCAGCATCATGTTCTCCGTCATGTCAAACTCTGGTTATATTATAAATCCATAAATACTAATGGGCGCTGAGTGGTCAACATGTGACAAAAACAAACAGAAAAATTAAAAAATTAAAGGGGACTCCCATACAACAGACATGATTTTTTTGCCGTTTTTATAGAAAATAGTACGGAACCCTTCGTGTGCTTCCAACTTGCACTTGGCCGGTAATTTTTGTGGATATAAGATAGCAAACGACCTTGCAGCATCACCCATCCGCTACCGCCAATGACAACTGTGATTGACTTTGAACCAGACTCAAACAGGGACTGGGATAACCATCCCAGTCCAGTTAGCTGAGAGACGCCCGGTTTCTGAAAGGCTGATCAACAGAAAAATTTACTAATCGGCTGTCAAATCTCTTGTTAGGTATCATTTGGGTTGCTAGAAGCTTATTCATAGATTTGATTTGATCGGATTGTCAGTTGACAAGTCAGTCAAATCATGCGCTAGGTCAACCGCAATTTTGAGTTTCTGAAACAATGATGAGTTTTCTTGTTACGCGATAAAAGACAATGTCAAATCAAATTAATCGTAGATTAGTAAATTTTACTCTGATTAACGTATCAGAAACCGAAATTGATATGACAGCTCTGTTAAGTTAACAGAGCTGTTAGTTGATTTGAATTTTGATCAGCCTTTCAGAAACCGGGCAAGAGTTAATTAAAAATTGATTGATAGAATTATCGATTTAAATCGGACGATCATTTCAATGTCTTGCCTATTTCAAAGGATTCGAGGAATTTTCCCGGATCAAAAGTATCCTATGACACTCTCCATATATGCAAAAAATCACGTCAATCTATCATTCTGTTGAGGCAGAGAAGGTCAAAGCAACAAACCAACAGAGTGTTGCCACAAACCAACAGAGCCTCTGTTGGTTTGTTGCTTTGTCCTTCTCTGCTGTTGGTTGTTGTTTGTGTTTTTCTTTTTTACTTCTAACTTTAGTTTAAAAAATAAATGTTTACCTTTATTCTCCTGTTGAATCTTAATCAGGATGTCGAGGAGGTCCTTCGGTTCTGTGACTCTGTTCTCCAGCCCCCCGCGCTTAGCGATCATCTGTCTCATCATCTTTCTCATGTATTCCGTACTTTCTGAAGGAAACACCTTAAACCTGTGTTTATAAAATTTGTTTAGTAGCTACCGCTAACAGCTATTGTTTAATTCTTAGGTTCCTTTGCTCTAAAGCTTAATTGATTGAAGCGATTACAGCCCTACGTTCGTTTCGAATTTTTGTTTTGTAGTTTTGCTTTAAAGTTGCTGTTCACTCTATTAGCCTATATTACTATATTAGTGGACGCCCACAGCTTCGCTCGCGTGGAATTACAATAGTTTCGTTTACACCTAATAATATAATATAGCCTAAGTCACTCAGTGAAGATGCAGCTTTCTAATGGGGAAAGAATTTTTGAAATCAGTCCAGTAGTGTTTGTGTGAAAACATTACAAACAAATCTTTCCTCTTTATAATATTAGTATAGAAGTATAGATGTACGGAACTCATATTTGTTGAGTTGGGGGCTTGAGCGTAACAGCTCAAGCACGTCGACAATGACTGGTCGTTAGTGCCCAGCCCATACGGAACCGAATCCGACTCGTACTTGGCTGGTCAATTTCCTCGACGTAGGAAATTATAACCTGAAAAGGTTGACCAGCTCCGGGAAGAAGAAGGCGGCACACCACGACATGCCGCGCACGACGCCGAACTTCATGAACTCCCTCGTGACCGTCCGTATGGGGCTCTCGCCGGTCAGGGTCGCGTCGCACACCACCCCGAACGACGTGCTGCCGATCACGTCGGTCGTGTAGTCTGTTATCAGCATCTTGACACACAAAAAAAATAAGTACTAAATTATTAAAAAAAATATTTATAACTTTATTTTTATTTTCGTGCATTGTCATCGGAACCAAATATGTGTGCCAAATTTCTGCTCGAATGCTTCAGTGGAAGAGGGTGAAATATTGATTGCAGGATTCCAGGACATACATACATACATACGTAGATACATACGAGTGAAGTTAAATAAAAGAAATACTTTTAAAAATAATAGAAATTATAACGCATAATATTTTTGAATCGCTCGCGTGACTTTATCGCTCGACTACGACTTATTATCTAGTGTCTCACCTTTAAGTCTACCGGAGTGTTTGCCAGTCGATCCTTCTCAATCCGCTGGACCAGCTCCTTGGATTTCTGTGTCATCAGCACCTGGAGGCCTCTCAGCTTGGATCCCGTGAACAGCACCGTCAGGCACTTCCTGATTGATGACCATAGAGGATCCTGAAATATCCCAAGTTCACAGTTTTGTAATGATATGGGAAGTGAGGCAACTGCATATGTTATTTTCTCTGTGTGTAACCGCCACTCACAACTCCGCAAGACAGGCTATGCCTACCGCTGGGGTATGGATGTATAGAGTTTATTTTAGTTATTAATTCTTCTTTAGGTAAATATTTTATAACCCTGAGAATAGCTTTAGTCACACTCAAAATCATTAAGTAAAAACGATAGATTGAATCGCGAAGCGAATTGATTGATGTTACACAACGCTAGCAATACATTGAGGTGATGAGGACTACTATATGCTTCAATTCAGTTGGTATCAGGTACTGGTACTATTTCAGGATTCCACTAGCTAAGGGACTTCTAGACTGTGCTTTTAGTTAGGAGAGATGGATCTGAAAAGTTTGCATGATTTTGCCCTGCCTGACGCCCTGAAAAGTTTGCATGATTTTTCCCTGCCTGACGCCCTGAAAAGTTTGCATGATTTTGCCCTGCCTGACGCCCTGAAAAGTTTGCATGATTTTGCAATATCAGTGATGTTTTCTTGTTCTTCCAGCCCGCTTCCAGCTACTATGGAGGAGACATGGGTTACACTATCACATTCGTAGTGGAATTGTTCAGGTTAATCGTCTTGCGCGTAGTCCTGATTGAAATGTTATCCAGTACACTACCTGCTTACATTGAGCGTGAAGATATTGAGCTTGCCCACGGGGTCGGTGGTCCCGGAGCTGGCGAGCCGGTTGCGGAAGACGGCCTGGTCCCGGATGAGCACGTTCCTCGCCAGCTCGGGCGAGTTGATCAACAACCCGGGCCGCCAGAACACCCAGATGCCCGCGTACGGCTCGGGCAGCTGCTCGCGCATGCGCCGCAGCCACACCGACTGGAAATTGCTAGTACATCAATGATTCAGATTCAGATTCATTTATTTTTCATTATATGGTATTTTGTATACGCTTAATGAACGTCATAACATTTTTTTATCGACCGCCGGTTCACAAAGTTGATACTACCGAGAAAAACACGGCAAGAAACTCGGTAGTTACTCTTTTCAAAACTTACAATTTTTATAATTTGATCAAGGTACATTATTATTGAACAATTGTGTGGTTTTATGAATCCACGGTAAAAGTGAAACATTTTTCACATTATAGACATTTAACTAAAAAATTTTGGAATCCATACTAATATTATAAATGTGAAAGTGTGTTTGTTTGTTTGTCCGGCTTTCACGTCGCAACGAAGCTATTAAATGGTATGGTTTTTGTGTGTGGAGATAGTGAGGAGGGTTAAGAGTGACGTAGGCTACTTTTTACCGCGGTAAAACATCCCCATGGGACGATATCGATGTTTTGTTATTTGCTAGATATTTAGTTCCGGATGTTGTTAATAGATGGCGTTAGTAAAATTCATTTGCAAGTTCTGAATTTCGCTAACAAATTATACATTATACAAATGTGTCATGTATGATAAACAACTCATTGTTAATACCCTTTGACCACGCGGGCGGAGCCGCGGGTAAAAGCTAGTAATAGATATTCCATCAAGGGTATTAAAATCGCTATAACAATCTTAATTTTATACTTGGAAAATTGGAATGATAATGGGAAATAATAAAAGTAGACTTAAGTCTCCAACTAATATTTTTAAATATTTTTATTGAACTCTGTGTCTTGTAGAGTACGACATACATAATACTTAACAATTATTTAGATTATATACACATATTAAAATAGCGTGGAGCACTGGCACAAATGAGTAATAGTCTATACACTACACGGTCAGCTGCTGCCTTGGCTGCTCTGACGAGCGCCTTTCATTTATCCCTACTCCGCGGCCGAATGTAATGCGACATGCAACACACATACCAAAAAGTTTGAGATGATGTAATAAAAGTTTCACTTTAAAAAAGCTGATAAGGTACTCACGGTGTTCTCCCGCAGCAGAAAGGTCATGCTGCCCAGCAGTGGGTGCGGGGGCCGGTGGGGCACCCCCCGCGCGGCCCAGTACCGCCGCACTTGCACCCAGCGGAGGTAGACGCAGGCCACCGCGAACACCAGGAACGTTGCCAGGAATGAGACCAACATCTTGGGCTTCTGTTATCATATGGGGCCAAATCTTAGTTTCTTATTTATTTATTTATTTATTCAACTTCATTGACACCTCTAAAGAGATATACAATGGGCGGACTTAATGCCTTATGGCATTTTCTACCATTCAAACCCTGGTTGAGTGGGGAAGAGTTGCGGTAGGTGGAAAAAGAATAAAAGAAAACTTAATTAGGACGAAAACATATTACAAATAATTAAATTGCATACATACGTTGTTACACTCGCTGTTACGGCGAAGGAAAATATCGTGAGGAAACCTGCATGCCTGAGATTTCTCTATAATTTTCTCGAATGCATTAGAAGACTGCCGGGACAGTGCCCAATCGTGGGAAGAAAAAAGGAGTGTTGGTTGAAGGTAGTGTAGGGAATCGTAGCAATCATATAGGTGGTAAATCCTGTATAAGGTTTACTTTCGGTACCAGCTCCACTCTCATCTGACTTTCTCACTCTAGAAAATCCCAATAAAGGTTTGGACGCCCGGCCGGTCGAACCCAAGACCTCTCACCTAGCAATCGCTCACGGTTAGACCACCGAGACAGTCATTGACGTACAATTTATTAAATTTATAATGTTTATTTGTATTCAGATTCATTTATTTCTTCATTATATGGGATTTTTTATACGCTTAATAAACGTCATAACATTTTTTATCTACCGCCGGTTCACAAAGTTGATGCTACCGAGAAGAACACGGCAAGAAACTCGGTAGGTACTCTTTTTAAAATTTACAATTTTTATTGGAGCTGGAGATACAGCGCACCAAGCATTTCTATCGTTCAAGTAGTCATTAATTTTATAGAAAGCTTAAGCTTTTATAGAAAGTTTACTGTAAGATTTAAATTTATTCTCTGAGAGACGAGTAATATTTCCGGGTAATTTATTGTAGAATTGTTTAATTATTATTGTATTGTTTAAGTACCTACCTACTAATCTTAGCGATGTTACTATTATGTATTCTGTACCAATGTGTTACGACTTGTTCATTTGAACGACGTGACAACATTCAAGGTCTTGAGACGCTAAAAATACACAGGTATTGAGTTCCATCCGCATACCACGTTTTTATGCAAAGTTTTTACTACATAAAATAAGTCCCGTTGGCGCAATCGGTAGCGACCCTGTCTGTTGGGCCAGGGGTCGTGGGTTCGAATCCCACTCAGGACATATATTCGTGTGACGAACACTTGTATTTGTTCTGTGTCTGGATGCATATTACCTATTTAAGTATTAATTTAAAAATATCTATGTATGTATATCAGTCTCTGACACCCATAGTACCGGCTCGCGCCTAACTTTTGCTTTTTTTTTTTAAATTTAACGATTTAACTATCAATACAAACGCTCTTGCTTCCTCCTAGGATAATAAAGCTACCTACCTTGGATTTGAATCCCACAGTCCTCAAGAATCTTCAAGCACTACCACTGCACCTTAGGTACACATTTAAATCAAAATACTTTGTACCTAGGTTACAGTTTTATTGTTATGTAATTATCGATAACGAATGTTAAGATATGAAGTGCGCTTCACAAAGATAAGAAAAGTAGATACCTAATCTCGTGGCTTCTTGTTATGATAAAACTGTTAAGATTTATTTGACCAAATTAAATAATCACAGAAGATAGTAGGTACAACTAACTTGGGCAGTGACACTTGAACTTGGGAGTATTTTGTCGAGCGCGAACAATATATTCGTATTTATCTGAAAAAACTGGCCAAGTGCGGGTCGGACTTGCGAAAGAAGGGTTCCGTACCAGTATCGATTAAAAAAAAGGCAAAAGAAATCATGTCTTTTGTATGGTAGCCCCTCTTAAATTTTTATATTTTCTGTTATTTAGTATTTGTTGTTACAGCGGCAACAGAAATACATCACCCGTGAAAATTTCAACTGTCTGACTATCACCGTTCATATTAATAAGATACAGCCTGGTGGTAGACGGACAGACGGAGAGCGGAGCCTTAGTAATAGGGTTCCGTTTTACCTTTTGGGTACGGAACACTAAAAATGAAACTAATATTAACTATTATTAAACTATAACTAATAAAAGTTTTACGACTTTCATTTTTGGCTACGAATAAGATGTCTATGGTGGTTGAGGTATTTTTAATAACAACTAAAACAAATCATAACAACATAACAGTCTTAAAAATACTAGTAGACATCCGCAGCTTCGCTTGTGTGGATTAGATACAGGTAACGAAAAATTCCTTTATAGTTCCTGTGCTTGTCAAGGAAATATCCGGAAAAACTCGAACCATTGAAGTTCAAACAGAAGAGGTATTGACGGGATAAAAGTCCATTCATCCGTCCAAATAATCTAAGATTAGTATATAAGTAGGTACTAAGCTTTGTATATAATAATGTATATAATTATATACATCTATGCATATTATATACTCTATAACAACATCGTTTAAAAAAAAACACGCTTTTGTAGATAACCTTGTATAGATAATGTAAGATAAAATTGTAATAACTAATTGTAGATTTTTTAAAAATATTGCATTGTTATCGGTTCTTGATAAGTGTGCAAAGTTTCAGATTAATTCGACGTTTTGAAGTGGGCGAAAATCACGTTCAAACATTCACTTACATATACGTACATGTATGTACATACATAAACTTACTAGTAAACCTACCGACCATAAACTTATTTTGTAAACCTTTAAGAGACCAATTAATTATTAAAATAAATACTGCCTCCTTGGTCTTGGAATCCAGTGGTCGCGAGGGTGATTGGTAAGCTATAGGTCCTGGCTCCAATCCCCGAGTTGGGTAACACAGTAGGTGGTAGAGCCCACAGAACAGATAAAGGATCTGTTCTGTGGTAGAGCCTATAGGGAACCAAATAGGTTTTATATGAAACCTAGTTGGTTCCATGTAGAGTTCGCCCGGGGCAGTACACCCGCCCGCCACGGTACCTAGAACCATTTCTGCCGTGTAATAATTGTTTTTAAACCAACTATGGTCCGCTTGGAAAGGTGTGGATTCCGGTTACACTTCTTTAGAGGCGACCATCTTAGTCCTCAAGGGTAGCGAAACATCTGTGACTGACTTAGAACGAGACTCCTACTTACAATTACTAACTGGACTATTACTAACATCAACTAACAGGACTAACTATCACTAACAGTCCTCAGTCCTCATACCTACTAATGAACTGATCAACTAATGTTCTAATGAACTCTCTCAACTAATTGGACTAACCATCCCAGTCCCTAATTGAGTCAAAAAAGTGAAGACTAATTCTAGATAGTCTATACTATTCCTCATAAATGTTGCTATCTAGTTCCAGAAAAATTTTATTCGGTCAGGTACTCGTACTTTCAGAGATTGGCGCGTTTAAACAAACAAACAAAAAACTCTCCCGCTTTATTAGTATAGATTTTGCTACGACCCATAGATGTCCCACTGCTGGGCACGGGTCTCCCCCACAGACGCAGCTGCGGGAGGTCTAGAGCATACTCCACTACGCTGCTCAAATGCGGATTGGTGGAGGATAAATAGATTAGTATAGATTTACTTTATGGATAAACTGTAAAGGGTAGGTTATGACTTATAATCTTTGCCGGCATCAAAACAAAATTAAAAAAGACAATAAAGTAAGGAAACAAAAAAAATATTTAAATAATGCCTTCTTTCCGCTTCATCGCTTGTTTAAAGCGAAATCCGAAAAGAGATGAATACGCGCTGGAAAGTACAGGAAACGACAAGTCGCACATCCCGTAGCGTACGTTATTTGGAACCACCGCAGGGCATTGTTAAGCCGCTCGCTCTTTGTTAAGTTCAAAGCAAAGGCCAAAACCCCAAAAAGTGCTTAGTATTTCACTGAGTACAAAATGTTCTTTCTTATTTTAGTAATTTTTATGCTGAAAAATCCTGTCTCTTATATTTTGTTTGTTGACTAAATTCTGTGTGAATGTTATCTGTCCTATATCTATACTAATATTATAAAAAGGAAACATTTGTTTATAATGTTTTCACTCAAAACCTACTGGACCGATTTCAAGAATTCTTTCACCATTGGAAAGCTGCATCTTCACTGAGTTCGCTGCGACCCATAGACGTCCCACTGCTGGGCACGGGTCTCCCCCACAGACACTGCTGCGGGAGGTCTAGAGCATACTCCACCACGCTGCTCCAATGCTGATTGATGAAGATCTTCACTGAGTGCCATAGGCTATATAATATTACTAGGTGTAAATGAAACTATTGTTATGTCTAATACTACGCGAGTGAAGCTGCGGGCGGCCACTAGTATAATATAAATCTCTTTGTCCTTATTGATTGACTGTCCTATCAATGCCTAGCAACGACGGCTAAAGCTAGAAATTTGAAATTTTGACCATTTAGATCTATTAGAGGCTATTAGAAAATTCTATCCCCAAAGGGGTTAAAAAAGGCTAAAAGTTTGTGTGAAACTTTGTCAGTTCTCAAGCTACATGCATGAAGAAAGATATTTGAGCTATTAGTACTTGTACTATTATTCTGTGCTATTAGTTAAAAATAAAGTTATCCACTTTGTATACTAACCATCCCTAAATGGCGTTAAAAATGGGGGTTAGTTTGTATGAAACATCGTCAGTTCTCAAAGTACAATATATTTTATGAAAATTTATATTTGACCTTTTAGTTACAAATAAAGAAACAAGTACATATTTCAAATTTTTCTAATCCCACTCATTAAATATCTACAAATTAAATTAAGTAGGTATTGCACTCACGCGACTTCTGTTTTTGAATAGATTTCGTTGTTATTCTTCGAACAATTTTTTTTGTAAGTTATGTATAAACGAACTTATCTCTCCGGTGGCAATGATCGATATTTATTATTATTTAACGTAAACAACAAAGTTACACGCGTTACATTTCGCGCGTGTCTGTGGCCAGACGATTACTACTCTGTGGTCACGGGCAGGCTGCCTCACACAACCTGTTTCATCATTGCATACCAATTAGCTATTTAAATATATAAATACAGCTAGGGTTGCCATCTCCTAAAATAAGAAAGCCGGTCTCGGTGCTGTTAAAAGCCGGACATTTGGCCCTTAAAGACGAATTTACTTTTTTAATAGCCAAACATACCTTTTATAATGCCGCACGTACATTTTTTAAATTGACAAACTACAATAATTAAAATCTATGTTAAATATTTGAAGTTCAATAAATCATTAACCAGCAGGGTTCGATGATATGTATCATCATCATTCAGTTATGCCTAGAAAGTTGATATACTCGTATATTTAAGGTACAAAAACAAAAAAGAATGAACATTTTTGTTAATTAAGATCGAAAGAAAAAAAATTTGAAAAAAAATTCGAAAAAGTTTTTACGTTAAAATTTTTATAATAATTTATAAGTTGAAATTAGATAAATTTCAAATATTATTTGTGTAAAATTTGAAATATTATCAGTGTACGCCGTGCCCGCCGCGAGCGTGTTCACTCCTGAAGATGATCTTCGTAATAGATCGAAACTAGTCGGCCTATTACCGACTTAAATCACACGTGAGTAAGCCGGTTACATCATCATTAAATATTATTTGGCCGATTATATCAAATACGTGATCATAAGGGGACGATTGTTCAGTTTTCTGCATTATCATCATCATCATCATCACTACCCTTTCTTTGTCTTACTGCTAGGCACGGGTCTCCTCTCAGAATCCTCTGCATATAAGAAAGCTGAATTGAAAATGGTTTAATTGATATATGTATATCATTAATCATCAATATCAATATCATAATAATCTAAAAAATATTGGATAACCGCGTAACCCAAAAGGCCTTATAGCCGGACAGGTGGCAACCCTATCCACCTCAGAGGCTTCCTACGAGACTGGTACACTTTAAATACAATAAGTCACGAATATACGCGGCTTATTATGTCACTACTGTTATTATTATGTTATCATTATGGCTGTTCTGTTATTATGTTGGCTGTTAACTTCGATAATAACCGTACGGGTGATGTCGACACAATCTTCATTCATTAAATATCGATCCCAGTTGTTTGTTTGTCTCTAATTTATTCCGTTTTTATTATACTTCACACTTAATCGGTGTAAATAAATATCATTACGCCATTCGGAGGGCAGGTTAAGCGGTCGGTCCCAGTTGTTCTCAATGGTGGAAACAGTCGTTAGAGAGGCTTGAGAATATTCGGGACTGGGGTGGCCACTAACCCCTCCACCAATCATACCACCATGTGTATTTAAATGCCACTGTAAATGTATTTGTCTGTCTGAGCCATTAATTAATCTATGTAAGGATTCCTTGATTCGAAGAAACCCTGAAGTAAATAAATAAAAACCCAAACACATTTAAACGTTTAATCGATTTGTAAAAAACAAAAAGTCAGGAAGCAAATGAGATACAGATTCGGACTGGATCTCTATTCTGATATTGGGTATTTAACGATAGATTTCACGTTATAAATAATAATGAAGACAATAATAGACTAGTGATGTCAGTATTGCAATTTAATAACAACACAAGGTTACAGCATTACGATGCTGCTCAGTAGAATAACAGATATGCAGCACACCACACACAATAACCCATTCTATGTCCCACTGTTGGGCTCGGGTTGGGTCTCTTCTCGGAATGGGAGATCCACCACGCAGGCGATTGGCAGACATATCGACCTTGACATATGCAGGGTTCCTCATGCTGTTTTCCTTCACCGTTACAACATGTGACATTTCTTAAATCACGCATAGTCACATAATAGCGCGATTTGAACCCACATCAAACATCCGTCCGTATGAGAGGTGAGTTTGAAAAACACTGAGCTGTCACCGCTGCAATAATTGCCAAATGTGCAATTCCACCAGCAATCCACATTGCGGCAGCGTGGTCTTTCAGAGGCTGCGGGAGACTCGTGGGACACAGTGGGACGCCTGCTAGCTTAACTTTTTATGCAAATAATAATATAATGTCAGTTTCGCTTCAAATTCAGAATCCATTGCGCCGTCACCCATGGTCAGTTTGATATTCTAAAGTCAGTTGCGTGGCACAAAGTCGACGTGAAGAGGTACTCCCGGCATCAGGAACATGGAATTCTTCTCGATGGGCAAGTCTGACGGCCTGGGCGTGCCGGGCAGCGCGCGCACCTCGTAGTGGAGCAGTAAAGAGCTCAGCGCCGTTCGAAGGGACTGCATCCCGAAGCGTTGGCCTGGCAAGGTGTAGAAAAGATGATATTAAATAAACCACCTCGTTAGTCAACATCATTACAACCCTTTCTTTGTCCCGCTGTTGGGTTAGTCATACTTAGCTAGGGCTGCCATCCGTCCGGGTTTCCCCGGATTTGTCATAGTTTGGAAGACGTCCGGGGAGCGTCCGGGCGGGGTTTTAATTGTAGTCCGGGTGAAACCCGGACTACAATAAAAGTCCGGGTTTTCGATCAGATCCCGTTCCCATAATTTATGTAAATAAAACTACACCACTTTGTTTTTACACCACACCACACCACATTTTAATGTTATTGCTTATAGAATTACAAAATAATTAAAAACTATAAGTAGTTTTCTTTTTAATTTAAATTAGTTATACAGTTCTATGAGTGTTGTCGCACACGTCCGTAGGTAGCTAACCCAAGGCACTTTTTACTTTAGTAAGCAAAGTTTTATTAAGTTTTAGTTCTGATTATAGTCTATTTTAAAATTTGAGGACATTTTGATGTTATTAAAAATACTGAATACATTGTGTAAGTGTATGAAAAAAGTATTGAAATGTCCGGGGTGAAAGGTCCAAAATCCGGGGAACTTACGCTTCTGGTCCGGGGGGCAGGTTTTAGAGATGGCAGCCCTATACTTAGCACATAATTTATCTAATATTAAACAAAGAAATATTTAAAAATAATTAATCACAAAATAAATATGTCTTTATGGCATTGTACCCAGAACACTTGCAGCATTGCCCCGCTGTAGAGCGAGGCAAATTTTTGAAGCGAAAAAGCTGCGAGCCCTTCGGTCACCTGAGACGTAAAATGAGTCTGGTGGACAAGACTTCCATGAAAGTCTTCTTATCAGCCGACCAAGGACCTAAAGTTTCTACTGCAAGCGCCGCAAAATCATAATTATCTAAAATATTACCACTCCATCCGCCTTGTGCCCTTTGAATCCAGTGATTTTCCGCTGTCTTCTTCAGGTCATGCCCATGTGGATGACCTTACTTAATAACAAGAGCTGGTAATTCACCGGGATTTAATCTTTGTAATAAGTACTTGTTCCTAGTAACTAGACTTACCTATGCAACTTCTGGGTCCATCTCCAAATGGCAAGAAGGTGAACTTCTTGATGTTGCCTTCATTCTCCGGCAGGAATCTATCAGGGTTGAACGTTGAGGGTTCAGGGAAGTACTGGGGATCGTATTGCATCCCGACAGCGTTGACGTAGACGGGCATTCCCGCGGGAATGGTCAGCTTGTCGTCTATGACGTAGTCTTCGGCGGGCATACGGTCTAACCAGCCCATCGGAGGGTACTTCCGTATTGTTTCTGGGAAAGTCAATGGGATTATTTTTAGAAAAAAAGGAAATTAATGCGTTTGTGATCTTGGCTTGGATGTGGCTGATCCATGGTGCAGTGGTTTGAACCTTCCGGATTTAAGTTTCCAAACAACCATGCACCAACTGGTCTTGACTTGCTTACTTATGTAGCGTCCATAGCCCAATGGCTCGTGTCGATTGAATGTGATCGACAGAATTGAGTAACGACGGGTGCGTGCGGTTTGTGGATGGGTGACCGCAAGTGGCAAAATTTCATGGGCGGTACCGTGCTTCGGAAAGCACGTCAAGCTATCAGTCCCGAATGTTTTCAATGGTAAAATCAATTTTTGAATTGAATGGTAAAATCAATCATGTTTTGTGTTGTCGAATACCTTCGGGTGGCTTGAGATGGTTCAGCATTGGAGCAGCGTGGTATGCTCCAGACCTCTTGTAGCTATGTCTGTGGCAACGCCGCTTGCACAACAAAGGGACGCTTATGGGTTGTAGCTTATGGTACTTATTGGTTTCCTGACTCGATATTCCAAATAGTAGCAACTCTGTATTTGTGTCCGATATCCATCCATCCATCCATCAGCCTTTTTGGGTCCACTGCTGGACATAGGCCTCTCTCAATCGACGCACTCCTCCCGATCCTGCGCCCTCTGAATCCAACGGTTTCCCGCTGTGTTCTTCAGGTCGTCAGTCCACCTCGTCGGGGGGCGGCCAATACTTCGTTTTCCGAGACGCGGTCTCCACTTGAGGACTTTTCGTACCCAACGGATATCAGTCCGTCGAGCGACGTGGCCTGCCCATTGCCACTTCAGTTCGCTGATCCTGCGAGCTATGTCGGTAACCTTCGTTCGTTTACGGATTTCATCGTTGCGAATCCGGTCCCGTAGAGAAATACCGAGAATACTCTCCCCATAGTGCGCTGAGCGACTATGAGCTTGCGGATCAGACCGACGGTAAATGACCACGTCTCTTTTTCGATATATGGCAATAAAAAGATCAGCTATTACCATCCACAGCAGTCAGGAAAGACTATCAGACACGTTTTTACTTGGACCTCTGCCTAGCTCTTCAGGACACTACACGTTTGGTGTTGAGTCGCGTAATCTACCCACCTTTGATGACACAATTGAGGTAGGTCAGTCTGCCCATAGTGCTCTCATCGAAGTCAGTTCCCCCGATCGCCTCCTTTGCCTCTTTCAATTCCTGGTATAGTTTTTCCTGCAAAACATTATGTACTGTTAGTAATAAGCTGATAGCAGCGTCCATAGCCCAATGTCTCGCGTCGATTCTATGTGATCGACTAGAGCAGCGAATTTAAAATAGAATTAAAGTTTTTAGGAAGGTCCTGTTCGCGACGCCATTGTTTTTGCAATGCGTATTTTTTGTACTTCCTTTTAAGGGAGATAAAGCTTAAATATGTGATAAGTGATTCGTAGGTAATTTTTTATTTGCTGCATGCTTGTTTGCTATCTTAAAGCCATAAAAAAGTATCTGTATACTCACTTGGATCTCGGGATGGTAGGCCAATTCGTATATCGTATAACTAAGTATCGTTCCGGTCGTGTCAAATCCCCCTTGCATGAATACAGCTCCTTGAGCTACTATGACTTCATCGGATAACTCTAAAATAAATAAGTAGAATATTAATAATAAATAACGGTCTCCTTCGTCTAGTAGTCGTAGTGTCACTCGAGTAATCCGGGTTCAAAGCCGAGCGGCACGCAACAATGTATTTTCAAAGTTACGTGCGATTTAAGAGATTAAAATGTCACCTGCTTTAACGATGACGCGAGGAAACCTGCTTGGTTGAGAGTTCTCCATAATTTTCTCGAAGGCAAGTCTGCCGATTCGCACTTGGCCAGCGAGGTAGACGGCCTCCCCCCATTCCCAGAACCCGCGTCTAAAAGAGGGTCAAAGAAAGAGCTGTGGTGGTGGTGGACCCCGCGCCCTACAGTGGGCTAATGGGCTCCAGATTTTCTGTTGTTTACTATCCAGGAGTTTCCTACCTTCTCCCTCAGCAATGCTGTTCTCCTTCATCTTAATCAGTGCGTCGAGTAGGTCCCGCGCCTCCCCGGTCTCCCCCTCCCCCTTGCGCCGCTCCGATATGATGCGGAAGATCTTCCGGAAGTAATCCGTCGCGGTCTTCGGGAACATTCTAAATCTGGAATGGATAACGTAACATAAAAAATCCTACTAACATTATAAATGAATGTTTGCAAGTTTGCATGTTTGTAACTCAATCACGCAAAAGCTACAAAATAATTAATTTCTGATCAATATAATTAATTTCTGAACAGTGACATAACAATGACTACTCTTTCTAACAATTACCTAACTGTATTATTACTAACATGACAAAGTTTGTCACAGTTGTCATAAGCGACTGCTAATGGCATACTGGTACACCCATCCATCAGCCTTTCGAGGTCAACACATAGCCCTCTCTTAACCGACACTCCGACCACACCACTCCAACCGATCCTGTGCATTCTGAATCTAACGGTTTCCCGTCGTCCTCTTCAGGTCGTCTGTCCGCCAAGACAAAGAGTGACCCTTGCTCCATTTCCGAGCCGTGGTCTGGCTAGTGAAATAAAAAGAATTCGCTTAGGTACCTACCTAAAAATGCTCACGAACTCCGGAAAGAAGAATATGGAGCTCCAAGCCATTCCCCGCATGAAGGTGTACTTCTCAAAATCCTTGGTGACGGTCCTCAGGGGGCTCTCTCCCGTGAGGGTGGCTTCACTCTTCACTCCAAACGACGCGATGCCGATGACATCGGTCGTGTAGTCGTTGAACACCGACTGCGAGGGAGAATGTCGGTTACACCAGTGAGTTGAATGGCGATGGAATTTTGTTATCATTCAGCAAATAACTTGTTGACGCTGCTTAACTTGGTCGATTACATACGATCGACGCGAGTCATCGGGCTATGAGCGTTTCGCATTCATTTCCCAAAACCACACCGAATGATACGTACTTTGAACAAGTTAGATGAAGCTTCCGATGTGAGTCAAACCATAACTCCATCACTACGCCCCCATTACATAAAACATGCTTGTTCGAATATGTCTTGTCCGTGATTTTAAACGGGGACCCGAGGTTCGACAGTGACCCTGATTGCCGAACCTCGGGTCCCCGACCACACCGAAATACAACCACGACACGTCAAGTAGGTAACTCGAAGAAATTATACTTACCGTGGTCAGGAACTAAGCAGGCTTGCCAAGTACTTCTTGATAACAAACTAATGCTCAATTAAATCAAAATTTATGTTGTCTTCTCTTTTTCCACTGCTGGTCGTGGACGCCACTGAGCCCAGTCATCTGCAATGTGTCCAGAGATCATAAGATTGACTCACCCTCAGCCCGAACCTCCCCTTTTTGGACTCGATGGCGACTCGCTGAACCAGCTCCTTGGACTTGACCGTCATTAGCTGCTGAAGGGAGCGCAGGCGAGCGCTGGTGAACACGGGGGTCAGGCGACGCCGCACGGATGACCAGAGGGGATCCTGGCCGGAGAAAGTAGGAGTAAGTAATCTTGAAACGCTCACAAACCTACGACTCCATCGATACGTGATAGATCAGCGACGTGGAGTAGGTATGCTCTAGGCCTTACTCAGCTGTGGCTGAACTCGGGACAGAACTCTCAAGATCGCTTGAGTCGTATGTCCGAATTTATACACATACCGATGAATTCTAGAGTTACATGCGTTCTAGTTAGAAATAACATCGCGAACAAACCTGAATCTGAATCTAGGTAGGTAAATCAATTAATATTTAGTTCAGCTACATTAACAGTGCAAATATTTATATATATATATGTATATATAGTAGGCCAATGCCTACTACCACCGTGCGTTTCTCGCGGTCTTTTTTACGGCGAACTGGTCTCCTGTGGAATGAACATCCGACTGAGGTTTTCCCTTCGAGCTACGATATGGAGCGCTTTCAAAAAGTGTGAAACGTTTCCTTCAAAGCAGGCAACGCACCTGTCATACCCCAGAGACGACGGTGACCACTTACCATCAGGTAAGTATGTCTATTTGTCCGTCTATATTATAACAACAATAACACAACACAAAAAACTGACACGCACCCCCGTGTGTTGTTTTTCATGAACCGAGTAAAAATATTTATCTGCAGATTAATATCTGACCATGACGGGATTTGATCCTGAGACACCCGATTCAGCAGTCCTCAATCGCCACATCGCAAGAATCGTCAAGGAAAGTGATGCAAAAACGTACATTAGTGGTGAATATGTTCAGAGAGCCAATACTGTCGTGCGGAGCTGAGCTGAGGTAGTGGTTCCTGAAGATTCCAGAATCCTTGACGAGGATGTTGCGCGCGATCTCCGGGCAGTTCACGATGAGCGCGGGCCGCCACAGCCACCACGCTCCCACGTAGGGAGACTGGAACTGGTCGTAGATTTGCCGCATCCATATTGCCTGGAATGGATACATGTTATAGGCTGATTGAAAGCCGAAGCCGATCAGGCTGTGGTTCCATTTACCATTAATTATAAAAAAAATTAGATTCTGATGATTATTTTTTTCTTTGATAGGCCTTATCAAAAAGTAGATACTTTATAAATGTGTTATTAATCCTATGTTTATTTTACACCTTTACAAACTTTGAATGCCATATTTGTTTATATCTAATCTACAGCCTAAAATATAAATTTTATGCTTCTAGTTCTGAAAATGACAATTCCCCCTTTTCAATCCTTTAGAACACGTCTTTTTCTACAACAACACAAGGCTCTAGACTATCTGTGTACCAAATTTCATTTAAATCGGTTCATTAGTTTTGGCGTGAAAGCAAGACAGACAGAGTTACTTTAGCATTTATAATATTAGTATCGATTGTATTAACCCGTTAAGGTTCTGTAAATGTTCTAACATAAACGCCAAGGAAGGATACCAAGAGGCCTTGATCGAGCAAGAGCTCTCACCGGGTTGATCTGCTGCAGGAAGGTCAGGCTGCCGAGGATCGGGTGCGGGGGCAGGGAGGGCACGCCGCGGTCCGCCCAGTACCGCTTGGTGGCGCGCCAGCAGCTGAGCAGCCAGCAAGCCAGGCAGACAAGGACGGCTGCTAGGATTAACGCGAGCATGCTGAAAAGAAGAACATTCGATTCAAATTTGATTCATCATCATCACAACCCTTTCTTTGTCCCACTGTTGGGCACGGGTCTCCCCTGAGAGGAGGGATTAGGCCTTAGTCCACCACGCTGGCCAAGTGCGGATTGGCAGACTTCACATGCCTTCGAGAACATTAGAAGAACTCTCAGGCATGCAGGTTTCCTCAAGATGTGTCTTTCACCGTTACAGCAAGTGACATTTAATTTCATAAATCGCACATAACAAAAGTCATTGGTGCGTGCCGCTGAGGTTTGAACCCGAACCGCTCGAGTGAGAGGCGAGTTCGATAGCCACTGGGCTGTCACCGCTGTTTTTGTTTTGCAAACTTAATTATTAGCATGAATAAAATAGAAAATAGAATAAACATATATTTTGCTTTGCACAAACAAACAAAAAATACAGAACGTTCACATTGTCATTTATGTAGGTATTACAAAGCAAAATAGGACTGCACTCAGCATTTGCCATGATCCTAATGAATCATGACGCTGATTTTCAGTGCGGCCCTGTTTTGAGTTAGTTTGATCGGTAAGCCTATCCATTTTATTTTTATATAACAGGTAAATATGACATGACAGGACAGTTTTCCGTTTTCTCCGGTGCATTTTTGCAAATGAAATTAACTGAATGAAATGAAGTAGCGTCCATAGCCCAATGGCTCGCGTCGATTCAATGTGATCGAAAGAGTTAAGCGTTTATGGCATAGAAGCAATGATATTATATACAAGACATTGCATGGAAGGTACCTACATATTTAATTTTAAATAATTCCTTTCTTAAACATCGGACAGAAATGTCTCAATTATAATACGAGGAAATATATTATATAAAATTTATATAATAATAAAAAATACTATAAAATTTTATCGAAAGTCTTTGCACAAAATGGATTAAATAAACTAGCCAAAACTTCACTTAATATGTAATAAAAAACTAAACTTAAAAATACAGACATACCTGATTTAAAATTACTGCAGTTGTAAAATATCACTAGCTCTGCGCACGCGCATATTTGTACTAAAGTAATCGCGCACCGCCGCCATGATACTCTATACACTTCGAGTCATCAGTTGACCTCATGATTAAGTTATCTCTTATCATTTTTATAAAAACATGATTTGCTAATAACGGTAAATAATAGGTGTCATTCTGATGTTGCTTTAGTTTACTGGATTCTTTGTCTTCAAGAGACATGATTAGTAGGTACATGCGGGTTTTGTTTATTTTACAGTCTCACTGGACATGGGGTGCATCGGCGGTGCTCATCATGTTCATTTGCTAACTTATGTCCGTAAACATTTTCTGAAATGTGTATAATAAATATCTCTCACTAAAATTTTGTTAGTTCTATAACTAAGTTAGGACTCTATAGTCCTAACACTGTCTCTATCCCATCTACTTTGGATCCACATAGTATGTATAGGGACGATGGAAAGAGACCTGACGGAGCGTCTCTAGTGCCGTGACGTTTGGGTCGTGCTCTGGTGTGGGATGTTACATGCGTAGACAGTTTGGTTCCATCCTACATACATGAAACATCTAAAAAGGTTGGGGCTGCAGCCGACCAGGCTCAGTTCCTCAAGCGTCGCAAATATAGTAAAATTTTAGATAATTATGAATTTGCGGCGCTTGCAGTAGAAACATTAGGTCCTTGGTCGGCTGATATGAAGACATTCATGGAAGTCTTGTCCAGCAGACTCATTTCCGTCTCAGGTGGCAAAAAATGCAATGCTGCCAGCGTTCTGGGTACAATACCTCAAGTTATGTTTCTGGACGACATATTTATTTTGTGATTAAGTACTTTTTTTTAAATATTTCTTTGGTTAGTTTTAGTTTTATTAGATTATTTATTAATGTTAATGATGACTTGTTTTTTTTATGAACTTATGTCGAAATTTACTTCTAAAAAAAAGTCCTGACTTAATTGTTCAATTCTCTATGGCTATTTTGACCAATTTATAAAGTGATGTAATCGCGTGTAGGTACCTACTGGCTTTCATAATATTTACTTGACATTGAAGCATTAATCAGAAACTTGTTTGATTAACATGTGAGTTTGACACATTTCCGTAATAAATTATTTTATTCAAACACCACGATGTACTGCCATAGTGTCCCACTGCTGCACTGTAGGGATTTATCGGGTCGGTATCATTACTGGCAGGCCAGAGCGTACTTAACAACGCTGCTCCAGTGCGTATTGGCAAGCCTTAGAGGATTGTCTTTCGTCAGCCCATTAAACGTACAAATATGTATAATTTATTTTCACTAAATAATAGGTCATATAATGATTTATTTTCTTGTGTGTCCTATGCTAACGTGGTAATCATGTACCTACACAAATTTTGTTATCTGTATTGTAATATTTGTATTGTATTAATAGTATAAATAGTAAACAAATGAAGTCGTTATTAAGTAATTTACATCTATACTAATATTACAAAGAGGAAACATTTGTTTGTAATGTTTTCACACAAAAACTACTGAACCGATTTCAAAAATTCTTTCACCATTAGAAAGCTGCATCTTCACTGAGTGACATAGACTATATAATATTACCAGATGTAAACGAAACTATTGTTGTTTTCTAATTCCACGCGAGCGTAGCTGCTGGGCGTCCACTAGTAGTTTATATTGGTACGCACCCTTTATCTGTGCTGTGGTACGCACTATTTGGTAGCAAGAAGCAATTATCACCTACTTTAATTACCTAATAATTTTATTAATATAATATTGACTGTGTGTTAATGAACACATTATTATTAATCATTCATTTATTTATAGACTAATATTCATTATTTTAATTGTTCAATTATTTTTAGATGATCGTTGATGAGACTTTGTATTGACTCAGATTTTCCCGCGCATTATATTATAAGAAACGAAGTAGGTATGATTCTCAAAAATTTGTCAAATATTTTGCTGTTAGATAACTCTGATTTCAAATCACGTGAATCCTCACAAAAAAATCCATCAGAACCAAGCACCCAGTCCAATTCCTAAACACATTAGTCCTATCGCGTTAAATATTCCATTACGGTATTCCCGATTCCAATTCGCTCCCGTCCGCCCTATTTCCCTCACGTATCCACATTCGCCATAATGAGTAGTTATTTCGGCGAAACAAACAACAGACGATATGGGCTCTCGCTCGGCCCGAAAAGTTAATAGACTATTAATCTACGAACGGTCCTCTGTTTAAATTAGAGAGAGAAAAGCAAACAGCTCAGAGACCTAGGGAAAGATCGATACGAATGTTTCGCAAGTGGATTCAGCTTGCATACCACACAAATATTACCTAATAGTGGACGCCCGCAGCTTCGCTCGCGTGGAATTAGACATAACAATAGTTTCGTTTACACCTAGTAATATTATATAGCCTATGTGGCCCAGTGAAGATGCAGCTTTCTAATGGTGAAAGAATATTTGAAATCGGTCCAGTAGTTTTTGTGTGAAAACATAACAAACAAATGTTTCCTCTTTATAATGTTAGTATAGATTGTTGATCTACGAATTCGAAGTTTAAGGCTGAGTTCGACCCCCAGTTCACGCAAAATAGGCTATTTACTTTAAGGTTTTCTACTTTAAATTACAAGAGTAGCTCTGTTTATATGTATGTATGATAGTAGCCTTGTCTGGCATTGTGCCCAGTGATGGCCAATAAACTCACCACATAAATTACTCGTAAGTAGTACAGCCCAGTGGCTATCGAACTCGCCTCTCGCTAGAGCGGTCCGGGTTCAAAACCCAGTGGCACGCACCAATGACTTTTCTAAGTTATGTGCGATTTAAGAAATTAAATGTCACTTGCTATAACGGTGAAGGACACATCGTGAGGAAACCTTTAAGTATGCCTGAGAGTTCATCATAATGTTCTTGAAGGCATGTGAAGTCTGCCAATCCACACTTAGCCAGGGTGGTGGACTAAGGCCTAACCCCTCCCATTCTGAGAGGAGACCAGCGCCCAACAGTGGGACAAAGAAAGGGTTGTGATGATGATGATAATATTCGATGATGACATATATCGTATGGCTTTGAACGATCTACTGAATCATTACGAAAAAAAGTTTTAAACGCTATCTATTGAAAAACACAAGCATCGTTATAGGTACCCAAGAAGATTGTATCTACCGCGCAATGTATTGAAGTCAATAGATTCGAGAAGATAGATTGTAGATGTTCGTGGTGCGGGATTCCATTTTCACTCAAACCACCGAGAGAAGCGTGGTGATTGTAAACTAAATAAATTCCGAAGCGTCGAGTTAATACTGTTTGTCTACTTCACGATTCAAGCTTATTAGGATTGTATAAGGTCAACGCCGCCATCTAATTGGCGAAGGGCTTTTTATTTACGTTGCCTTCAGGGCTGAGAGGGTATAGAATCCAAATACCACTTACTTTAAACGAAATCTCTATTGCTGTAAATCCGTAAAATTATGTTCTTGTGTATTCACGGTGGCGTCTGAGTGCTTGCAGAA
Organism: Carterocephalus palaemon; assembly: GCA_944567765.1. Lineage (NCBI taxonomy): Eukaryota > Metazoa > Arthropoda > Insecta > Lepidoptera > Hesperiidae > Carterocephalus > Carterocephalus palaemon. Next base: position 12,343,621 of record OX155653.1, on the reverse strand, counting down.
AGGGGTTGTTCCAAATTCAATTCTCAACGCATTCGCGTATAGAAGTGTGTATATTTATTGAATTTGTTATTTTTTTTTGGTCTAGTGGTCGCTAGTGCCACTGCTAAACTACTCGTAGAAGTCCTGGGTTCGATCCGGGTAAAGTTTTCTTTCAGGAAAAGTATTATTGTGCTTTTAATACTTGAAATTCCCAGTTCTAGTCTGGAGTATAGATTTGTGACCGATGTATGGCAATAGGCTCTCCGCCTAGAACGTGGGACCTAAACGAAACTGGTGAAGAGGGTGTACTGATGAAGAGGATGTACTGGTGAAGAGGGTGTACTGGTGAAGAGGGTGTATTGGTGAAGAGGGTGTACTGGTGAAGAGGGTGTACTGGTGAAGAGGATGTACTGGTGAAGAGGGTGTACTGGTGAAGAATGTACTGCTCTGCTTATTATTTGGGGAAAAAGAGACGCGATGTTATATTTAATTCTACCTTTTTTACTTCAGGTAGAAATTCTTTTTACAAGTACTTTTATCAATGAGGTAGGTAAGATAAATTACCTTAACACGACGGAGTTATTCTGAAGTTATTAATTGAATTTCATCGGATCCCGGATATTAGGAAAATTTGCATCCGCTCTGCAACCAGCCCTGTTCTTGCGTTCGCCCCTGAATCCGGATTTGCGAGTTAAATATCTTTCATAATGAACGACGTATATTAAGATGTGCTCCGATAAAGTTGGTGCCACTGGGAAATAGACGAAGTCTCGGGAAAACGACGCGCCGGTATAGGGACTTGTAATTATAACAGTAAAAAATATTGGTATTAATTTTTTTTATCTCCTTTGTTTAATCCTGTAATTATTATAATTATTTCTGTGTATGCTTTACGTAAGTGTTAAAGTAAAAAATTTATGATTTTTATCAATGATGGTAGATAGGTAGAAGATATTGCAAGCAAAATGAACATGTAATTTGGCCGAAAACGCCGATTTTGTAAATACCTCGGAAAATGGTGCCAATTCTGGAACCCCTCGGAATTAGGTAACTTTACCTTATTTTTATTTTTTGTTTATTAATTTTTTTGTAAAACCCTTAGGAGGGCACACATAATATGAGATTTTCTTCCAGTTAGCCCCGGGTGTTGGTGAGGATGCTATGGCAGGTAAACAGAAAAAATAATAAATAAAACATTAAAAATAATTTAAAAAAAGAAAAAAAAATCGCGTAGGTACATAACATACATAATACAGTAGATAAAATCTGATACATATATGAGTATAAATTTAAGTAAGTAAATATTTATACTTAGATTGTATGAAATATCTTTAATTTTAAGCACATACAAAAATACACACCTAAATACATTTTATTTTACGTTTGTGTAAATGAAAGGAAATAAGGATGCAATACGTATGGAGGGTATACACAATATATACCTCGATACACGAAATCGAGGTCCTTTAAGATGAAAAGTAACTATAATAGTTCAGTAAGTAAGTGTTCATTACAACTTGCAAAAAAAAGGTGTTACATTATCTTGCAATCATATTATTATCTTACTTATCTAATTTATAAAAAAACAAAGGTAACAGGAACTAAAAATTGATATGTCTTATCTAAATGTAATTTAATATAAAATTAGAGTAATGACTAATAGCCTACCAAGAAACTGTAGGCTATATTGGTTATGGTGTGTGGTTATGGTGTGTTACCAATACCTATCTCTTACGGTATTGGTAGGTAAATAGACTACATGAACTAGTACATATACTAAACAAGTGTCATTCTTTGTCCCACTGTTGATAGCGAGATGCTATCTAGAACCGGGCTTCACTTCCCAGCTTGCCCTAAAAATATTATTTGTTAAGCAACCCGGCAGGGCAAGCGTTCCAAAAAATCGTTAAACCGCGTCTTACTGTTCTGTTATGTTTATTACAATACCAGTGGACGCCTGCAGCTTCGCTCGCGTGAAATTAGACAACAATAGCTTCGTTTACACCTAGTAATATTATAATATAGCCTAAGTCACTCAGTGCAGATGCAGCTTTCTAATTGTGAAACAATTTTTGAAATCGGTCCAGTAGTTTTTGTGTGAAAACATTACGAACAAATCTTTCCTCTCTAAAATATTAGTATAGAAGTATAGATTACTACAAAAATATAGATCTTAACTCAATCTAAATAAAATTCCGCGATGAGTAACTCTTATACATAAACCACAATAAGGTATTTCAGTATACACATATACAGTGATACAAACAGAAAATATAAAAATCTCTCCCAATTTATAATAATAAGCATAGGTTAGTGCGTTAATTAAATTTCTGTGTTTCAAGACGACGCGGAATGACTTGAATAAAATTTATATTCGAGATGTCCAATAATAACTCGCCGGAGAAATGTTATCATGTGCGACAAGCGACATAGCATGACTCGCGTTTTACAATACCTATATGTATCCTACTAGTGGACGCCCGCAGCTTCGCTCGCGTAGAATTACGTCTGCCCGCGTTCGGGTTGCCCACTTGACTTCAAAAACAGTCGTTACGCCTTGTCGAAGATCTTCGGGTGGCTTGAGAACATTCGACACTGGATTGGCCACTAACCCTTCACCAATCCGCATTGGAGCAGCGTGGTGGAGTATGCTCTAGACCTCCAGCAGTTGTGTCTGTGGGGGAGACCCGTGCCCAGCAGTGGGTCGTCTATGGGTCGCACCAGCGAAACTTTAGGAACTTTTAAGAAGACTAAGGAATGAATTTATATTTCTAACGATCTTTTAATTTCTAAAAATCCCCACCACCTCTCGTACATAAATAACCCACGCTTGACGGTTTTTAAATTAAATGTAAAGCGCGCCAAAAATATTACACCACGTGACAGCTGTTTTTGCTGCCCGAAATAATTTATATACATACTAGCGACCGCCCGCGGCTTAGCTTACATCTAAATAAGAAATTCCGGCATTTTCGTTTAAAATGTTACTCACGAACTGTGCCCATTTAATAATGACAAGTGGACGCCCGCAGCATCGCTCGCGTGGAATTAGACAACAATAGTTTCGTTTACACCTAGTAATATTATATAGCCTATGACACTCATTGAAGATGCAGTTTTCTAATGGTGAAAGAAGATTTGAAATCGGTCCAGTAGTTTTTATGTGAAAACAATACAAACAAATGTTTCCTCTTTATAATATTGATATAGATAACGACTAGCGGGCATTATTTTTCATCGCTTTTTGCTTTGTTGCATTATAAAAACACGGAGGGAGTAATATGCATAGATATTACTTACTAGGAGTTGTAGGATGGAGGAGATCAGTTAGCTCTAAGGTATACATAGAGCAAGGTCCCAGGTTTGTTTCCCTGCGGACATTTAGGTTTCCAAAAGTCTAGATCGATGGATGAACATACACTATACAGATAAAACTCGCCGCGAGCGAAGCTGCGGGCGTCCACTTGTCGTTAATCCATACTAATATTATAAATTTGAAAGTGTGTTTGTGTGTTTGTTTGTCCGGCTGTCACGTCGCAACGAAGCTATTATATGGCATGGTTTTTGTGTGTGGAGATAGTGAGGAGGGTGGAGAGTTTTACCGCGGTAAAACATCCCCATGGGTAGATATCGATGTTTTGTTATTTGCTAGATATTTAGTTCCGGATGTTGTTAATAGATGGCGTACCTTACGTACCCGTTATCTGCGGCCAGCATTACTTCTGGTTCCTCTAAGTATCTTTTAATCGTGGAACTGTCATTATTTATCCACCACAAATATGATAAACAACTCATTATTAATAAAATAGCGGGTAAAAGCTAGTAAAGAATATTTTCAATGAGAACACAGACCCAAATTCGTTACATCTACAAAGAATTTTCTGCGTAACTCAATGTCCACCTTTCAACAATTTATCCTTCAGGATACGATATCGATATACAGCCTATCTTGAACGTGCCTTTACCGACTCGCCTATCCGTTTTATGTCGTTGCCTATTCGACGACTTGCCTTTCACGTTTTACGGTCGTTCGGAGTGAGCCGATGGTTTATAAGCCTTATATCTGGTCTTATATCTGGCCTTATATCTGTAGGTTATCGGACCTCTGTTGCTGGGGTGCTAAGCGAGCGGTCAAGTTGCTTTTAGTACCTGCGAATCAACGATACGCTTTTTATTTGGACAACGTACGGTTTAAAGGGTGTGAGGTCATGGTTGAAGATTAAATTGGAGTTGACAAAATTTAAGAGATACAATTATAGACAGAACATTTTTGTAATTCTTCATTTGAAGCCACTATGTCTTCCACCAAAGCTTAGCCTAAGAATAACCTCTGTTTTGTTGACTAAAAAACCCACAAAATTAATTTTAGAGCTCATAGTTCACTCACTCAGATATCTTGCAGTATATTGCAAGATTGCGGCACGGAGTAGGTATACGCAAAGTTCACCGTTCTATCTTGATTTACTTATATGGGTTCACCGCTGGCCATACTACCAAGTACCTCATGTAGTGTTTAGTTAGTTAAGTAGTTCGTTAGCTTCTATGACCTTGAACCCAATTAAGGGGTGTTCCGTCTCGCTCGTCGGCGAGGCTGTATTCGTCGAGCAATATAAGCACTGAACGCGTGAAGCCTCACGCTATCAATCTGGAGGGATTTACGCGAAATGCATTACATGGACTATTTATTAAGACGAGGCCACGAAAACCGCGGTTATTATAAACTAGTGGACGCCCGCCCGCCCGCAGCTTGGACTTTAACAAAAGTTGACTTTGACTAAAGTAGCCCGGAGACGTTATGTCCCTGATGACGGAATTAATATTTCAAAGAGTGGTCCTGTGTAGTTTACCGTGTACTTACACCTTTGTAAGTCTGTTATTATATATCGAAATATTATATAGGTACACAACACAATAGATGTGTACCTACACAAAATGACGCATCTAACGGGCCTGACGGACCCGTTCGCGCAATCGGTGACCCTGCCTGTTACGCCAGGGGTCGTGGGTTCGAATCCCACTCGGGACAAACATTCGTGTGACGATCACTTGTTTGTTCTGTATGGATGTTAATATTATCTATTTAAATATGTATTTAAAAATATAATTAATTATATGTATGTACATCAGTCTCTGACACCCATAATACAGGCTCGCGCCTAATTTGGTGTCAGATGGCCGTGTGTGAGAATGTCCATAATATTTATTTAAAAAAAAAGAACTCGTAAAGAAATAGCGCTACAGAAGCTATTTTACGTATATATCTGACGCCATACGATTACGGTTATCGGATATGGGCTGTATCTTCGGATACTACATCGCACCGTGTAATGTGAGAATGGAAAGGGAACGGTCTGTTTCGTATATTCGACCTTCGAACCCTCATCAAGGGGTCATTCAGTCTGGCTGGATCTAGATCCACTAGACTGGACCCTTTTAACGTTCGGTTTTGTAACAGCCTAACTATTTTGGCTACTTTATTAACTAGTGGACGCTTGATTCGCTCGCGTGGAATTAGACATAATGATAGATTTTTCTTAACGCGTTAACTTTAGCTCCACATATTTATAATGAATCCGTAAATGTGTTATCCCCTATGTTTATTTCATACCCATAAGGGTAACATTTTTACAAACTTTGAATGCTAAAATATAAATTTTATGCTTCTAGTTCTGAAAATGACAATACTTTCATACAACCTTTCATCCCCCTTTTCAACCCTTTACAACACTTTTTTCCTATGTCCTAAAAATCAGCCTATGTCCTTTCTCAGGCTCTAGAGTCTAGACTATCTGTATACTAAATTTCATTTAAATTGGTTCAGTAGTTTTGGCGTGAAAGCGAGACAGACATACAGATAGTTAGACAGAGTTACTTTCGCATTTATAATATTAGTATGATTTTTACATCTACTTCCTTCATCAGGCGTCACTTATTTTCCTCACAGGCCATAATCGAAGGTCAACAAATGAAAGAGACCGGAAAAGATAGTTACGACTAAAACGGTTCCTTAGTAATGTATGAGATCGTATTTTATAACTCGCCACGCCCTTTGTTGAACAAACAAATAGGTGCTTCAAAAGATAAATTGCCTTTTCCCACTCGTAAGAGAGGTAGCTACTAGCTACTCGGTATTATAGCTTGGGATCTAGTATTCTAGTAAAATAATATAGTTTTAATAATGTAGCGTCCATAGTCCAATGGATTGCTTCGTTTCAATGTGATCGAAAGAGTTAAGCAACGACGGGCGCGGTCGGTTTGTTTCGGTGACCGCTAGTGGCAAATTTTCATGGACGCTACCGTGCTTCGGAGGGCACGTAAAGCCGTCGGTCCCGGTTGTTTTCAATGCTGGAAACAGTCGTTAAGCCTTGTCAAAGACCGTCGGGTGGCTTGAGAACATTCGACACTTTGTTGGCCACTAACCCCTCCACCAATCCGCATTGGAGCAGCGTGGAGTATGCTCTAGAACTCCCGCAGCTGTGTATGTGGGGGAGAACCGTGCACAGCAGTGGGACGTCTATGGGTCGTAGCGAATATAGTTTTAATATATAAATTGAGCGGCAAATTACAGCACGCACCAATGACTTTTTTGAGTCATGTGCGATCTATGAAATTAAATGTCACTTGCTGTAACGGTGAAGAACACATGAGGAAACCTGCATGCTTGAGAGTTCTTCTAATGTTCTCGAAGGCATGTGAAGTCCGCCAATCCGCTGGCCAGCGTGGCGGACTAAGTCCTAATCCCTCCCATTCTGAGAGGATATTATTTATTTATTTAGTTATCATGCCTGTCTTCACAAAAATATATTTTATTCTCGCTGAGGTACAGATATATCGTAAAATACAAAGGCAGGTCAATTTGTTCCACCAATAACTGGTTGCCGCGTCAATTTGCTTTGAAGCGCTGTTCTGCCTTTCCCCGACGTCTTCTGTTACTGAGGAAACGTGAGCGTTGTTAACCGTGAGTCCTGTCTACGAGAATCATATTCATCTCCACATTTACCTATGCTGAATAGGATTTAGGTGCAGTTGTCAAGCGCGTAAAAAGTCAGCAGATAAAAAGCTCCGGTGGAATGATAATGATTTAAATGATTAAATATCGAATAACCGACAAAACATAGCGTAGCGTAGTGTAGCGTAGCGTCCATAGCCCAATGATTATGACTTAAATGATTAAATATCTAATAACCGACAAAACATAGCGTAGCGTAGTGTAGCGTAGCGTCCATAGCCCAGTGGCTCGCATCGATTCAATGTGATCGAAAGAGTTAAGCAACGACGGGCGCGGTCGGTTTGTGTCGGTGACCGCTAGTGGTAAAATTTCATGGACGCTACCGTGCTTCGGAGGGCACGTTAAGCTGTCCGTCCCGGTTGTTTTCAATGTTGCAAACAGTCGCTAAGCCTTGTCGAAGACCTTCGGGTGGCTTGAGAACATTCGACACTGGGTTACCACTAACCCCTCCACCAATCTGCATAGGAGCAGCGTAGCGGACTGGCTTTACGTGCCCACCGAAGCACGGTAGCGTCCATGAAATTTTGCCACTAGCGGTCACCCATCCACAAACCGACCGCGCCCGTCGTTGCTTAACTCTTTCGATCACATTGAATCGACCCGATCCACAGGGCTATGGACGCAACACTCAGGACGCAACATTAACGGTTTTTATCTGCAAAAAACCGTTAATTGTTATCAATCTTAATAGATTCTGTTTCTTCGCAATTTTAAGCCTGTATTTTTATGGCTATCCATTTTATCCGACTTTCTACGTCCTCCTAAACCGCTGACATCGTCGGGATAGGGCTGGTTAGGTGTATTTCGGGGAAAGTAAATATATTTACGGCGATGTTTCCCGTCGGGGATAATACTGTGGCCTGCCTACATACACACCATCTCTCGTCGCGCGCGGCTGCATTTCGATTCGCGGGGTTGTATAAAACGATAAATAAACCTATTCTATTATCACAGTTCATACCCTCAGGGCCAAGGGGCCTTCGGGTCTGAGTGAGGAGCATGATAGGTACTGTCCAGGCTCATGTTTATCATAAATTTATAGTAAAGTTAAATCTATATATGGAGAAGGTGACTGACTGACTGACTGACATATCAACGCAGGGCCTAAACTATAAGGGTTAGAAACTTGAAATTTTGCACAGGGGTTCCTTTTATAACGTAGGGGAGCACTAAGAAAGGATTTTTGAAAATTCATCCCCTAAGGGGGTAAAACGGGGGTTCAAAGTTAGTATGAAACCTTGCCGTTTTTGAAGTCAAGTGGGCAACCCGAACGCGGGCAGACGTCGTTAATGGGTCTAATTCTACGCGAGCGAAGCTGCGGGCGTCCACTAGTATGAATATAAAGTACCTATGGTGTGCCCTGCTACCCTCGATCAAGGAAGGAATATATCTGATACCCATGAAATCTATTATTTTCCCATTTTATCCACATGTAGAAAAAATATACTACAATGTTTCTATAATAGGTACGATTATCAATGGAAATATATGTTACTGTCAAATTAAAATGTATAATTAACTGTCAAAAGTACGATGATTAATGTAAATGAGGCAAAAATGGTTTTGACCGATGTCCTTAGTCAAACCCAGAATAAAATGTCTATTATCGTATTGGCTAGGATAGGTTATGGTTAAGCTTTTTTTAGCTTACGCAGAAAAAAGGTTCCGTCGACAGCCTTGATAGGTCTTATTTTGTGTAATATTTTTATCTTTTATGGATACAAGATAGCAAACGAGCTTGCAGCACCACCCATCCGCTGCCGCCCATGACAACTGTGACTGAATTTGAACAAGACTCAAATTAGGGACTCGGGTGGTTAGTCCAATTAGTTGAGAAAGTTAATTAGAACATTAGTTGTCAGAACATTAGTTGGTCAGTTCATTAGTAGGTAATATACACAGTAAATAAAAATAGATAAATAAATAAAAAAGAATAAGTGTGCGTGCATTCCAGACACTAACCATCAAATCACAAAATATAAAAACACGTTACATACGCAAAATAATGTAGTAGGTACGAATTTCTCGAATACAAAACGAATTCACTAGCCAGAGAAACCAAGGGCAATGCTATTTCTCAGCAGACAGTCATAATAGACAATTTAAAGCCTAAGAGAAATAATATTCCTATTAAACTGCGTTCAAATTAAGTCGTTCCACTTTAACTATTCAGCGCCACCCCAATAAAACCTCCAAGACATTCGCGTAGCAGCCGTCATGTAGATCTAACTTTACGACCCCCCTTTTGTTTCACGCATGAATATTTTCTGTACTCCTCAAACATTTAGTGCGCGCAAAACATGTCGCTGCCTTACAGATAGAAATTATTGAAATCGCACACAATTTGAGCCCCAATATCGCGCGCTTCGCTCTGATTTTTTTTACGGCCGTATTATATATTCAGAGAGGGAAAACAAAATGTCTGGGGAGCCCGCAGAGTAGGACATTGCCAGAGGGTAGCACGTTCACAAAAAAATAATTTCATGTCAAGTTACGTTTTGTTAAAATACCTACGATCCAGCCCTCAATTGAAATTTTGATGAATGCTATATCGGATTAACTGTGTTAAAGAATGCTTTGCTCAATGCTGATTGAGCTGTAATTGAGCAAAGTATAACTTTTTTAATAAACAAAACCTGTGCTATTCTACAACCCATAGACGTCCCACTGCTGGGCACGGGTCTGCCCCACAGACCCAGCTGCGGAAAGTCTAGAGCATACTCCACCACGCCGCTGTACAACAAAACATGTATTAATATGTAAACCTTCTGTTTATGATTTATCTGTGGCAAGCATATTTGAAAAAATAGAAAAAAATGTCGACATATTCCTGGCATCCCATAGGCCTGGAGGCCTCTGTAGGCCCGTGGCCAGCCGGGGACACCATTACTTATGTATACTCGTATGTTGCAGGTCAACCGAAAATTGCGTAGTTATACAAACTCCGTTGACGGTTAGAAGTTAGAGCACTGAGCGATAGCGAAAACACATTTTGGAGGCTTTCAATGCAATCAAATTACCATTAAATATTGTTGTAATTTATTTGGTATTCGTACTTAGTTTAGTAAATTAAATTAAATTTAAATTGTTTTCGTGCTTTGTGTTAATATGTCTGCAATTTAATTCTACGATTTCACACACAGAACAGTTAATAGAGATTTCGTATATGTTATTTTATGGGCGTATAAACCTAATAAAATGTAAAACTTAGGGTTTTAAGAGGGCAACACTATAGAGACCCTTGCGTCACTCCCTCTGATTTGTTATATCGATTTTTTGACCACTAATTCGATCACAAATACTCTATTGTGTGTGATTCAATATTAGATTCATTTTTAGTAATTTAGTCTGTTGCTTGTTATTATTTTTAGCTAAGCTTATCAATAAAGGCGATCATAGCGATATAAAAAAAAAGATTATTGAATATTTTTTGCATAGACTTAGTGCGTATGTCCGAACGAACTGAACGTATTGGACGTTACGCACCAGTTAATATCTTTTTATTATCTTTTTATCACTGCAGGTGTCGTTTCATGTTCTAACTGGACCCGTCGTTCTTAACATGACAGGTCCTCCCCCTGGGCCGCGACATACGCCTAATGATTTACGGTCACATTTCGCTTTGCATTTTCCGCTTTCACTTTTTAACACGCCTCCGATATTTCCCTAACTTTCTTCGCTGACGATTTATGCGCTTGTAAGTTTGTAAACAAATTTGTAGAGGCGACCCTATTTCCTGTTGCCGAATTCGATATTTCTTTTTTAGTCCGGCTAAAGCCCTTGGAAATCTTGAAATCTATACTTCTATACTAATATTATCTTAATAATTCCTTTCTCCCCTCTTTAGGGAACATTTGTTTGTAATGTTTTCACACAAAAACTGCTGGATCGATTTCAAAAATTCTTTCACCATTAGAAAGCTGCATTTTCACTGAATGACATAGGCTATATGATATTACTAGGTGTAAACGAAACTATTGTTATGTCTAATACCACGAGGACCCCGTAGCATGCGGGGTCTCTAACCAACTTTAAACATGTGCTAACAACACTTTCTTTAAACATGTGTTCAAGGGTTAGTCCATGTTAAGTCCGGTTATCAGGTGTTACTAGACTATTACTAACTACAACTAACAAAACTAACTACGTCTAAATCCCAGCCGTCATACCTAATAGCGAACTGACCAACTAATTTGCACACACACTGCAGAACACACTGTTAACTTGACTATCCATCCCAGTCTCCGTTTGACTTGTTCTCGGTCACAGTTGCACCACAGTATAAAGAGTCGCTCAAAGCGGAGCGACTCTTTATTCTATGGTTGCACCGAGCAGCGGATGTGTGGTGCTGCGTACTCGTTTGCTATCTTGAATCCATAGAAAAACAAGTTATAGACTCCGTGCTACAGTAATTTTAAGTTGTAATAACTTAACTTTGCCCGATAGCCTCTTGATTGGCATCCGCGCTTGCCCAACTATGAACAAACAATTACTATGCTACCTAATATTACAATTAATTTCGGTTAACCTTAAATGGTTTCCCGAGAAAATCGAGGCCTCTATTAGGACGGAGATGGAATTATTCAAATTCGGCGCCAAGGCCCGAACAGGGCTCGGAAAATACGTAAATAAGAGAGAATAATTGATAGTCAAAGTTTTAATGGACGTCTAATTTTGCGATCTTCAAGTATAAGTTAATAGTTGAAAGGAAATATTTGCTGTTGAGCATAGACAGTTGCAAATGAGAGGAAAGGTCGGTATGTGAATGTAGTTCTTTGAAGATTACCACGCTATTCGTAAAGGTCTTTATGACCATACAGCAAAAGTCCATTCGAAAAAAAATGTGGATGGGTGACCGCTAGTAAAATTTTATGTAAAATGAACCGTGATAGTTAGACAGTTGAAATTTTCACAAATTATCTATTTCTGTTGCCGCTATAACAACAAATACTAAATAAAGAAAAAATACAACTGACATGATTTTTTTTCCGTTTTTATAGATAATGGTAAGAAACCCTTAGTGAGCGAATCCGACTCGCACCTAGCATAAATTAAATAATATATTTACTCAATTCGTTCGCTACTTTAGCTCCTTTTAAAGTAACACAAAACTTTCCATGGAAAGGGATTTGTCGCGATAATTACAGCGCAGCCCCCGAAGCGGCCGGTTTAAACGGTGTAAAAAGATTTTCCGCACAAATCTGCGCGTTTCCCCTTACTTATGGAAATCATATTTTCCGCAGCGACTTTGAGGATGGAACATTTTTAGAATTTATATATTTTTACAAATGCTAAATATATTTTTTACAACTTATATTTTTTCACGCATATGTTTACGTATAAGGTTTTATACCTACATACTATAGATAGGCTTGTAGCTTTTGACGCTCTATAGTCCATAGACATCCCAATATTGGGCTCGGGTCTTCAGAATGGGAGGCATTAGACCTTAATCCACCACGATGGCCAAGTGCAGTTTGGTAGACGTTTGTATGCCTGAGAGTTTTCTCAGGCATACAAGTTTCCTACGATGTTTCCTTCACCGTTACTGCAGTTGACATTTAATTTATTAAATTGGTGCCAGCTCAGTGTCTATCAGTCTAATTCGCACTGGAGCAGCGTGGTGCAGTATGCTCTACACCTCCCGCAGATTTGTGTGTGGGGAGATCCGTGCCCAGCAGTGGGACGTCGTTGCAGTGACACGAACCAATGTATTTTCTCATTAACGCAGATTGTATTTTCTTATAATTGCTTTCAGCATTAACAAACATGCTAATGCTATTTACTTAAACACCAACACATTACTGATTACAATAATGAAGAAATAGGTACTTCTGGTGACAGCCCAGTGGCTATCGAACTCGCCTCTCACTCGAGCGGTCCGGGTTCAAACCCCAGCGGCACGCACCAATGACTTTTCTGAGTTATGTGCGATTTAAGATATTAAGTGTCACTTGCTGTAACGGTGAAGGACACAGCGTGAGGAAACCTTCATGCCTGAGAGTTCTTCACAATGTTCTCGAAGGCAGGTGAAGTCTGCTAATCCGCACTTGGCCAGCGTGGTAGACAAAGGACTAATCCCTCCCATTGTGAGAGGACCCGTGCCCAACAGTGGGGAAAAGAAAGGGGTGTGGAGGTGGTAGCAATTCAGCAATGTTATCAGTTGCCCGTATAAAGCTTAATGCATTAATAAAGAGTTATTAAAAAATGAACCAGATGGCGTCTTTGATGTTATAACCTGCATATTAGAAGCTTAAAACGAAAAGAAAATTTCGTCAGGCTTTGCGCAGACAGACAGTTTTCAGTTGTTCTCAATGGCAGTGCGTGGAACTAAATATAGGATAACTTACCAACGTCACAGAGCTCTGCATTAAAATAAATACCTGCTAAGTAACTTACATATTGGCGGCAGAAAGTGTGAAATTAGGTAGACGAGACAACTATTTAATTTTCTTCGTTAAATTTAAACATATTACTTAACCAAGTCTAAAGACATTTCTGCTGCGATTCTCGGATCTCGCGATGCAGTCAGCACAACACTTCAAGTATATTAAAGTCCAATCGAATTGTCCGTACGTGACAAGCAGGTAATTATGTATATTTTAATGTATTGAATACTAAATTGTGCTAGCATAATAATATCGATAGCGTATTTTGTAAAAATTTTGTTTTCCCAGTTAAGAAGGTATTCTCGATTGTTACAATGAAATGCCTGAATACCAAAGAGTGTTTTTCACCAACCTTTACTAACTTCACTTTCGCTGACGGTATTTATAGACGTTATAATAATAAAAGTTTCATTGTGTCTGTACGCGAACGTGTTAAAATAACGTTATAGCATTAAATTAATTAGCTTGACCACAGTAAGGAATTGTTTTCTATTATTCCTCTACTTACTTATTTACCAGTTGAATGAATAAAAATATACTTCCAAGGAAAGAATTCGACTGGTAATGTCTTTGGCTAGATCTGTCGCCGATGGCTAGGAGTAAACGAAAGTGTAATTATGCCTAATTAAACGCGAGCAAAGCTGCGGGCGTCCACTAGTTGAAAATAAAGTACGACACATATTGTATATTTCGTATAGAAATCCAGCCTCCGGAAAGTCGAAAATTAAATAAAAATAGCAAATTAAAACCGGTTGTCTGCATTAAGCCTCCGTCTGAGTCATAAACGAAGAACTCCATCAATGTTACGAGTTACTCCGAGAAGTTGAGTCGTTTTTAGTAGACGAGCGCAAAAACATGTATCCTTAAATATTTAAATGGAAAAGTGTGTTTGTTGGTTTGTCTTTGGTCTCCTCGACGGTAATTTTTTCTTAGATGTAGTTTCGGGTTGGAGAGTAGGTATCAATTTTTAATCAATTAAATCAAATCGATAAAATCTAAATCTTGATCGGAGTCTGTTCGATGGAACTGTGGGTAAATCTTAATTATTATGTGGTAATCTTTGGCGTAAGTTGCTGTCGAAAAAGGCTATAGTTTTTTATTTTAATTTAATAAATCATTCCTTAATGGTAGAAGCACAAAAAACATGAAAAAAAAAAACGTTTTGACGTAGCCAGGGCCGCGGGCAAATATTGCTGTCGAGTCGACGATGCGGTACCTGGGCGTCGTCCTCGACAGCCGCTGGAACTTCCGGGAGCACTTCCGGCGGTTGGTCCCCAGGTTGTTGCGAGCGGCCGGAGCTCTGAGCTGGCTGCTGCCGAACCTGGGTGGGCCGACAGTCGCATGCCGGCGGTTGTACGCCGGGGTGGTGCGGTCGATGGCCCTCTACGGGGCCCCGATCTGGGCGGACACCCTGAGCGTCCAAAATAGGACTCTCCTGCGCCGTGCGCAACGGGTCATGGCTATCAGGGTGGTGAGAGGATACCGCACCATCTCGTGCGAGGCGGCGTGCGTCCTGGCCGGGACCCCACCGTGGGACCTGGACGCGGAGGTGCTCTCGGCGGTGTACTGGCGCCGCAGCGCAGCAGCACGAGCTGATGAGGTGGAGCCAGAGCCGGAGGAGGCCGGGCGGCAGAGGCAACTCGACCGCCAGGTCCTCCTCCGGAAATGGAGGGACAGGCTGGCGGAGCCGACCGCCGGCAGAAGGACGGTGGAGGCGATTCGGCCCGTCCTAGAAAGGTGGGTCGATCGCCGACACGGGGCCCTCACCTTCCGCACTGTGCAGGTCCTGACGGGGCGCGGTTGCTTCGGCAAGTACCTGTGCGGCGTGGTGGGTCGGGAGCCGACCAGCGTGTGCCACGCCTGTGGGTGTCCAGAGGACACAGCGGAGCACACGCTGGCGGAATGCCCTGAGTGGGCGGAGCCGCGGGCGACGCTCGCGGCGGTGATTGGGGGCGACCTGTCGCTGCCGGGCGTCGTGAGAGCCATGGTCGGCAGCGACAGAGCGTGGAAGGTGGTGCTCCGATTTTGCGAGTCAGTAATGGCGCAGAAGGAGGCGGCGGAGCGGGTGAGGGAAGACGACCCTCTGTCCAACCCAATCCGCTGTAAAAGAGTGGGTCGGAGGCGCCTGGCGCATGAGCGCCGCCTTCCCCCATAAGGTGGGTCTCCGGGCGGTGGAACCGGGGGGTACCATCGCCCAGTTGGAGGAGACCCCCGAGACGGCTGGCGTGTCCCGTGTTCCGGCACGCCAGGTTGAATGGTGAGTGGCGCCACAGGTGAGCGCCCCACAAGATGGGCCCCGAGTCCTGGGCAACCGTCGGCGGAGCAGCGGAAGTGTGCGAAAGCGTTCCCGCAGCTCCGCCGGAAGACGGTGAGGAGGAACACCGCTGGTTTTTAGCCGGTAAGAGTCCGGCATAACCCGACAGCGCCCCCCCGCGCCTGCCGGGTATCCATGAGGATTTTCAAGCGATAAAAAAAAAAAAAAAAGGGCCGCGGGCAAAACTAGAAGTAGGTATAAAGAAGAATGGCTGAAGAAAAAATACTTAAATCTTTTTAAAAAAATTATTTGGTGTATAAAATAACCTTTTGCATATTACATGACTAACATAAGGATCGTGCGAAAAATATTGCGTATTAAGTATTCTTGATTGGGTTTTAAGATTGTGTGTATTAGTTTCTCTAAAGAATTCACCAAATAACTCGCTTGGGTGCCCGAGATATTGAAAGTTGCATGCTCATTTACTATTCTTTCTATCTTTAAGCCTACGATCATGCTTTAAAGATGAAGGATTCAACTGCATTCTAGACTTAAATATCACATATTAACGCCCGGTTTCTGAAAGACTGATCAACAGAAAAATTAACTAATCGGCTGTCAAATCTCTTGTTATGTAACATTTGGGTTGCTAGAAGCTTATTCATAGATTTGATTTGATCGAATTGTCAGTTGACAAGACAGTCAAATCATGCGCCAGAATCCTATGTCAACCGCAATTTTGAGTTTCTGAAACGCTTGTTACGCGATAAAAGACAACCGATTGTCAAATCAAATTAATCATAGATTAGTAAATTTTTCTCTGATCAACGTTTAAGAAACCGAAATTGATTTGACAGCGCTGTTAAGTTAACAGAGCTGTTAGTTGATTTGAATTTTGATCAGCCTGTCAGAAACCGGGCATAAGCCATCTCAATGCTTAAATTCGCTAACTCAAGTCGTTCCTCTAACGTGAGTTCAGTTAATCAATACGGGTCGACGCGATACTGAACCCCAGCCTAGGTACGCGATAAACCTGGCGAACATACAGCCAATATATCTACATATTTACTATTATTTCGCATGCTATCCGATCTCGTAAAGAGTTTTCGCTTGACCCTAATATAATTCGTACAAAGCGTTAAATAAAAGCGGCGTCGGGTTATTTTATGGTCGGCCTAAGTTGAGGGCCGGAGGAGAGGACGGCGATTTATCTTGGCTGCCTTGCTGCCTGCCACGGATGTAGTGGACGACACTGGAAGTGATCATCGAATTTATAATTATTGTATACTAGTGGACGCCCGCAGCTTCGCTCGCGTGGAATTAGACATTCACTAACTTCAAAAACGGCAAAGTTTCATACTTACTTTGCACCTCCGTTTTACCCCCCTAGGGGGTGAATTTTCAAAAATCCTTTCTTAGTGCTCCTCTACGTTATAAAAGGAACCCCTGTGCAAAATTTCAAGTTTCTATGAAAGCTAATTGGTTCCATATAGAGTTCGCCCGGGGCAGTACCACCGCCCGCCACGGTACCTAGTACCATTTCTGCCGTGTAATAATTGTTTTTAAAGCAATTGTGGTCCGGTTGGAAAGGTGTGGATTCCGGTTACACTTCTTTAGAGGCGACCATCTTAGTCCTCAAGGGTAGCAACACATCTGTGACTGAGTTAGAACGAGACTCCTACTAACAAGTACTAACTGTACTATTACTAACACCAACTAACAGGACTAACTATCACTAACAGTCCCCAGTCCTCATACCCACTAACAAACTGACCAACTAATGTTCTTATTAACTCTCTCAACTTGGACTAACCATCCCAGTCCCTAATTGAGTCTTGTTCAAGGTCAGTCACAGTTGTCATGGGCGGCAGCGGATGGGTGGTGCTGCAAGCTCGTTTGCTATCGTTTATCCATTAAAAAAAAAAGACAGTCAGTCACCTTCTCCTTTTATATATATAGATTAGCCTTAAGGCAGGTTAGGCACCCGTGTAAGATCAGCTATTCATTCAATGATCAATAGCTAATTCTTTGCCTTATATAGATCATTTAGAATAGCATTATACTTGTATCTCTTTTCTTTAAGTAGTTTGTAGTTACCTAGACTTTCTTTAAGAAAAAAAGAAAGAATGAAAGAAAGAAAGAAAGAAAGAAAGAAAGAAAGAAAGAAAGAAAGAAATTATTTGACTTTGACTATAATGTGCATGCAATAACGTAGCGTCCATAACCCAATACTGTCAAGTTGTGGCCACATCTAGTATCTGTATGTCCTGAACGGCCACCGGATTGCGGCGAGCTGCGTCGACACGAGAGCAAGTAAAACGTTTTGTAGAGATTAGTGGACACACAGCATTAGCCGCGCCAATCACATGCCATCGGAACATAACAGCTGTTTGGAAACACTAATACATATTAAACTGACGAAGGAAGTCTGTGATTGTAAAGTTACTAGCTGACCCCGCAAACGTTGTTCTGCCATATGAAATGTCAAAGTGACGCGACACTTATCAATATAACATATATCCCCAAGAATACCATATATTTTTTTTTATTTGATTCTCTGCAATGGTTCGTGTGATTTCTTGTTTATAAAACTCGCGTTTAGCCTCTGTAGTCCTCGACACTGACATAATATATTATGACAATCAAAATAAAAGTGTATTTTCGTTCGTTAAGTTCTACATGTTATGTAAATACATATAAATTATGTTATACTTTATGTAAAACTTTAAAACAGGGCGACAAGGTAATTCAAGATTTTTCTGTATCCAAAGTTCTAGCTATTGGGGCAATTGACAGAAATCCATAAAACGGAGTACCTTATTTCGTCTCTATCGCCGCATACATTTAACATTTTACACCAAAACGACGATTCTCGACACGACTCTAGCATTTTACACCAAAACGAGAACAATATTTACAAGATCTCCTACGGTATCAGACGGACAAACGTTACAGCTTTTAAAAACCAATCTATTTAAGTTGAGAGCTACATAAAATTATACCATTAAAATTATTATTTTTTAAAAAGCTTTTTAAAACTTTTTTTTTATTATCATGCATTGTCATCGGAACCAAATATGTGTGCCAAATTTCAGCTCGATAGCTTCAGTGGAAGTGGGTGAAATATTGATTGCAAGATTCCAGGACATAGGTACATACTTACAAGATACATACGAGTGAAGTTAAATAAAAGCTTTTAAAAAAAACAGTCTAGATCTAGAGACAATGTGTCACAACTTTAAATCTGCGTATCAATGGTAATGTATTCCTTCCGGAGTAAAGATTCTTTCCACTCAACGACGTCAAAGATTCCATGGACAAAGGCGCAACCTGGCACGGATGAGGTTACTTCCCGGCCTGTATGGTGCAACTCACAGGCGAAAGCGTTTAACGTTTTTATGATCACACTAGTGGAAGCCCGCAGCTTCGCTCGCGTAGAATTAGACCCATTAACGACGTCTGCACGCGTTCGGGTTGCCCACTTGACTTCAAAAACGGCAAAGTTTCATACTAACTTTGCACCCCCGTTTTACCCCCTTAGGAGGTGAATTTTCAAAAGTCCTTTCTTAGTGCTCCCCTAAGCTATAAAAGGAACCCCTGTGCAAAATTTCAAGTTTCTAACCCTTATAGTTTAGGCCCTGCGTTGATATGTCAGTCAGTCAGTCAGTCAGTCAGTCAGTCAATCAGTCAGTCCGCTTCTCCTTTTATATATATAGATAGGTCGACTTAACCGACATGGAACGACCCCTAGTAACAAAATGACTACTTCATCATCATCACAACCCTTTCTTTGTCCCACTATTGGGCACGGGTCTCCTCTCAGAATGGGTTAGGCCTTAGTCCACCACGCCGGCCAAGTGCGGATTGGCAGACTTCACATGCCTTCGAGAACATTGAAGAACTCTTAGGCATGCAGGTTTCCTCATGGTGTGTCCTTCACCGTTATAGCAAGTGACATTTAATTACTTAAATCGCACATAACTTAAAACAGTCATTGGTGCGTGCCGCTGGGGTTTGAACCCGGGTCGCTCGAGTGACAGGCGAGTTCGATAGCCACTGGGCCGTCACCGCTATAAAATCAATTCATTTATTTATAAATAACTAATGGACGCCCGCAGCTTCGCTCACGTGGAATTAGATGGTCAATCCGCACTTGGCCAGCGTGGTAGACTAAGGCCTAATCCCTCCAATTCTGAGAGGAGACCCGTGCCCAATAGTGGGACAAAGAAAGGGCTGTGATGATGATGAAGTAGTAATTAACACGCTTTTATTAGGTGGACCTGTATGTAACTAACTATGTAATGGAATCTAAGGTAACTAATTTAACCATCTTGTATGTCGTCGGGATCGTGCCCAACAGTGGGACAAAGAAAGGGTTGTGATGATATGATGATGATGACACTACTGACGCGTTTTTTTTAAATAAAATTTCTTTAGGCGCGACTAGGGAGTACCTCAGATTTTTGATTCTGACGGAAGTGACGTTTATGATGTTCCGGTTATTTGTGATGATGATGATGATGAGTTGATTTGAAGAAAGGCCGGAGTCAACCGCCGCAGCCTTGCGCCGCAGCGCTCCATTACCCAGTCCATTTGCATCAGCTGCATATATTGCACCATTTGTCCTCGCAACCCATTTGACGGCGATCGCCGTGTTACGTTGTCCTGAACGGTTGCCGGTACATTGTCGGTTTTGTTTAATGGGATTAATCTTGTACATGTGTCGGCGTGAAAGGATAGCTCTAATCGAAATTACGATCGAAGTGCGAGCTGTGCGGTGGATATATACGGCTTGTGAACAAATCAACGCTTACGACTGACATCCCGCGCCCCGCGCAAGATAAGAGCTAAACTTTCTTGCCGCTAACTGTACCTGTTACCGGTTGCTCTTTTTTATACACTAACATGTTAATCCTCAAGGGTATGGCATTGTCGTAAAATAACAGTCGGTAAGCCAAGATGAAGACTTTTGGGCTACCTTAAAACTTGCGACAATCGGGTTGGGAACCCTTCCAATCCGAACAGCATGGTACGCTACAAGCCTTCTCAGTTACGCACTTATTTTCTCTTCTTCCTTTTCTTTAAAAATAATAAAACATTATAAAATATGCCCTAAGATGCAAGTAAAATTAACTCCTTGAAAGCACCTCAAGATATTACAAAAATACTTAGTAGGTAGTTAAGTATACAGGGTGTGGGGTAAAGGCCGCGATTGTAGGACAAGTACCATAAATATTGATGATAGCTATTCAGGCACGTATCTGTGACTTGAACACTATTTAAAAATAGCCGTCACCTTTTCAGTCGCCAATCACGTGTCGTCTCTCACCAAGAAGGCATTTTTTCATGAACCGGAAATGGTTTGATATAAAAGCAATACAGTATTCGGGAATTTTTTTGACTTTTGAATAGCTTTTTCAAGTTTCCTTCATTAACACCTCCTTGTTGGTGAATTCTGCCGGAGAAAACTAGGAGTACTTAGTTGATGAAGAAGAGGACACCGCGATCCAGGTGGTGTGTACATGTATATGTTTTTGAAGTGTGTGTGGGGATCAAATTGGTGCCGAAGATTTAACCTTGCCTACTGGCCCCTAAGAATAGTGGCCACTGGGTTATCTCGACAACAATTTTACAAGGCAACCACTTATTTTCAAAAATAAGTTACACGGCATCCAAAATTCCGCCGCCCACGATCTTTATTCCACCCTGTATATTAACAGCATATTTGAGCCAGCATACACATGGTAATACGTACCACACTACTACCGTGACGTACTCCAGTAAGAGTGCATGCTGGGTACTTTTAGCAGGAAATTACGCGGGAAGTGCGCGCCTGACGTTTATATTAAAAGTTTGTTCTACACAATAATGGAAAGCAGTTTAGAACGGTTATGTTATTTTATGCTCTCAGCGGTTATGGCCCAGTGGCTGGGATTCGGTCTCTCATTCGAGAGGGTTCGGGATCAGATTGAAGCGGCACTCATCATTTTTTATTGTGATGAACGTTTTAATTAAATGTTATCTGTTGTATTGGTGAACGGAAAGTGTAGCGATGAAAATGATGATGATCATTTTCAGAATAGAAACTTAATACATTTTAAACTAGGCTTAATAGCCTAGTTAGCCTAGCCTAGGCTGTTGATTAGATATAAATAAATATGGCATTCAATGTTTGTAAAAATGTTACCCTTATGGGTGTAAAATAAACATAGGGGGACACGTTTACGGTTTCATTAGTCAACGCGTTAAGAAGAATTTATTATAGGTACGTCTAATTTCACACGAGCGAAGCTGCGGGCGTCCACTAGTATTAAAAATGACACAAAAATAACCACATATTATACAGATAAAGGTGGAGCGTGGAGACCATAATTCTCAAATTTCTACCGTAGCATAAATGTCGGCATTAAAATTTAACATCCTATCTTGCCGTCAGATCATACGAGGGTAGGAGATGTTAGCGACCAAGATAAATATGGCATATCTACACATAAAAGTCATAGATTGAGTATCATTATGGTATCGCTCACATCTGATGGGGTGATACTAGAGAGTCGAGATTAGTCAAGACAATCATTTCTTTTACGGGACGAAAATTGCTTAATTTGATCGAATTTGACAACTCCCATGGTACGATAACATTTGTCAAATGTGTCAAATCGCTAAAATAACTGTCAATTTAACGCGGGTAATCGTAAGATTGATCTGTCAAACTTATCCGATCACGTTACGGAACTCCCCACCTTTTTTTCTGCTAACATTTGATAGGTCTCATAGCAATACGTCCCTGTAGCTCGGCACCAGAATAGTGCTACGGTAGCCCCTGCCTGTCGTAAGAGGCGACTAAAAGGGGACATCTGGGGTTGCGGGCGATGAGTGGGAGCTCGAATCGTCCATCATGTGACCCCGGGAAAGTCGACGCTGTTTGTGGCACAGCGTTGTGTGAACCGGGAAGAGCCCGTCTTGGGCGCAACGCGGAGGGGACCGGCGCATTCTACAAGAGATCCCGGAGCCCTCCTGTAGCGCCGGAGTAGGCCACCGAGCGGGTTTTAGTGGGTGAAAGTCCCACATAACCCGGCGTCGCTCCCACGACGTTCTTGAAAGGTCTCATAGAAATGTAGGTACAGGACGTGGCAGATGGCAAGGCATTTAATTCTAGCGACACTCCGCTTGCTATCTGAGCCCGTCCTAACTTAATTAACCAGCAAATGGAATTATTAATTGAAACTTGAAACATAAATAATTCGGCGCCAGGACTTTCTGATATTACAGCGCATGTAACCAATTGTTCACTGAATTGTGCTGTAATTTTCTGTCTGAATGTGTTTTTACAATGGTGTACAGTAAAGTATTTTTGTATTGTATTGTATTGTAACCTCCTGGTGTAGCGTCGATTCAACGTGATCGACCGAGTTAAGCTACGACAGGCGCGGTCGGTTTGTGGATGGTGGTAAACATAAAAGCTGTCGCATAAACTCACATTAGTTTTTTTGTACACCCTGTGCCGTCGACAAAAGGTTTAACCCTACTTAAATATAATAATCTACAGATAATTAATCCATGAAATAGAATGAAATAGAAAGTTGTCCCCGCCACCACTGCGCCACCAGAGCCAGTTACTAACTAATACTATTATTCTGTGCTAATACTAACGGCAGCGCCGCCGCCATAACTCGCCGATTCAATCCTCTCGGATTAGTCATTCAAATTGGAATTATCGCAATTAATTCCGCGTCGGCCGCCGTTTGATTAGGGGCTGTTGTTATCGCCCTTTGTCCTCACGCCGACTGCGAAATCCTCTTCCATTTTCTTTTTAAGTAAATCTTGTGACGGTGACAAGGCAGTTGCCTTGTCACCGACACAAGATTTACTTAAATACTACTAATACCGACCTCTCGAATGTCTGTTTAAATCCGAGCGCGTTCTTTCAACGCGTCCAAACTTCAGTTTGGCTTCTATTACGGTTCTATTATGATGTAATACTATTATACAAAGCAAATATTGTTTACAGTAGATGAAACCATAAATATGAAATTCAGTTCGTTTATTTATCTTTATATATAATATGCGGATTGGTGGAGGGGTTAGTGGCCAACCCAGTGTCGAATGGTCAAGCCAACCGAAGGTTAACGACTGTTTCCAGCATCCAGGTTAACGACTGTTTCCAGCATTGAAAAACAACCCTGGACCGACGGCTTTACGTGCCCTCCGAAGCACGGTAGCGACCATGAAATTTTGCCACTAGCGGTCACCGACCGCCCCCTTCGTTGCCTAGGTCTTTCGATCACATTTAATCGACGCGAGCCATTGGGCTATGGACGCTATATGGAATTAATGCAGAGAACAAACAGCAAAACACAAATGTCTCGCCACGCAATACGTTACCGAAGAACACATTTCTCTCGCCGATATGCCGGCAATTGATCACGGACTGCAAGTTTCTCATGAAAAGACCTCACTAACTTTCTAACGAACCAACTCACCGAACTAACCGACTAATTTATCTTGTCCGAACTTATAGAGCGACTAACGGTCCTAACTTTGCGAAGGTTCCTTGCCATTTGCCACTACGCACGAAAATACTTAGGTACATTGATATACCTAATGTATACATAAAATTGTTTTGATGTGAAACAATTATAGCCGCATTTTTTTTTTTTGTTTTTTGTTTTATATTGTTTTTTTTTGTTTTGTTTTTTTTTGTTTTTTTTTTGTTTTATGTTTTTTTTGTTGGTTTTTTTGTTTTGTTTTTTTCGTTTTTTTTATTATTATTAGGTATTTTTAATTTTTTTTTCTTATATGTTTTTGTTCCTGTCATAATCTGTACTTTTGTGCATATTACCTGTACAAAATAATTTCGATGTTTTTTTAATAATTCTTCACATGATCAAGGGACTCCAAGTTACTCTATGAGAGACTCGATACGAGTGTCAATCGTAGTGAGTAGAGTGTACATAAAGTACTCTGTGGTGTACCTAATCTATTATTGACAAGACTCGACGACACTGTCAAACCTTTTTTTTTATATGAAATGTCAAACGTTTCTGCCTTGTGGATCGTATAGGATCAAAATCGCTGAGGAACTATAGATTTATCATTATACTGTGATATACTCATACTATAGAATAGTCATCGTTAATGGGAACCTTAGTCTCCAATAATCTTCTGTGGCCACCATTTCTTGTGATTTACATTTTCGTCAAAAATATAAAAAAGCGCCATCTCTGATCATAAAATGAAAACCAGCCGTTCAGCAATTTCAGCATAACAAATCGAGAATAATGTATCTTCGTGAATTATTACAGCGTTGATTCGCGACGTCGAAGCTGTCTTTGTGCGGACGTGCTTCGTGTGCTCGTTACTCTTGGTTTACGATCTCGATTCGATCTCATTTCATCGAGCAAACTAATACAGTTCAAATCATAGTTTATATCTGTAACAGCTGATAATCCGAATCTCTGTCAATTTACACATCGCCAGTGTGAGCGTGAACGACTATCTTACTCCTCTGTCTGTAGTTTTAAATATAACGAAAGCATTATCTAAATCAAATGAAATGCTGTTAAACAAACGTCCAATTTGACATGTACTAGTAGGTTAGATTTATTTACAGATTATATCTATATATATATAAAAGGAGAAGGTGACTGACTGACTGACTGACTGACTGACTGACTGACATATCAACGCAGGGCCTAAACTGTAAGGGTTAGAAACTTGAAATTTTGCACAGGGGTTCCTTTTATAACGTAGGGGAGCACTAAGAAAGGATTTTTGAAAATTCACCACCTAAGAGGGTAAAACGGGGGTGCAAAGTTAGTATGAAACTTTGCCGTTTTTGAAGTTAGTGAATGTCTAATTCCACGCTAGCGAAGCTGCGGGCGTCCACTAGTTTACAATATTGTAACATCACGAGTACGATAGTAAAATGTTGGTTTTGTATCGTATCACTAATACGATCGACCAGTCATCCACAATTCTGCACTGGAGCAGTTTGGTGGACGGCAATCAAATTCTTCTCTCTACTCAGATCTTTAGAAGCCTACAACTATAAATCTTGTATCTTTATATTAGGCCCTTTCGCACACTGCTTTGCACTAAGCTGTCCATCAGACGTTAACTTTAACTAAAAGTTAAAGCCAGTATTCACTCGCACCGCGTTTAGAAGTAAGCTTCCTGCCCGCGTTTAGAAGTAAGCTTCCAGCCTACAAGGAATATCGCGGGTCGTAAACCGCTTCCTCGTCTCGCCGCTGATTTCCGCGCGACGCCGCCTTCCATTTCGCGTACGTGCCTCGTACGCAGTTGCTACTGTGTGTTCTCGATCTCGATTCAAACTAGGTACCGAGTTTGACTAGTGTTCTCGATCTCGATTCAAACTAGATACCAAGTTTGACTAGTGTTCACGATCTCGATTCAAACTACCGAGATTGAATAAGCCGCATTAGGTATTATGTTAAACATGTCTGGAAAGCGACTGTATATTTTGTTCTAAAAATAATAATATGATGAATTCCAATGAGATCTTGTGGTTTATGAATAGCTGTCTTCATATTTTTACGTAAACACTTTAAATTTTGTTTTTTACTTATACCTTTTAGTCATCGCCTATAAAATATGATCAATTTGATAACGTTTTTTCAGAATATACCATTTTCTCAGGTGCATTTTTGCAAATGAAATATAGTACAGAATGAAATGAAGTAGCGTCCGTAGCCTAATGGCTCGCGTCGATTCAATGTGATCGAAAGCTACGACGGGAGCGGTCGGTTTGTGGATGGGTGACGCTACCGTGCCTCGGAGGGCACGTTAAGCTGTCGGTTCCGGTTGTTTTCTATGGTGGATACAGCCATTAAGCCTTGTCGAAGACCTTTGGGTGGCTTGATAACATTCAACATCTCGAACGCCACTAATCCCTCCACCAATCCGCATTGGAGCAGCGTGGTGGAGTATGCTCTAGACCTGCAGCTGTATCTGTGAGGAAGACCCATGCCGAGCAGTAGGGCGTCTCTGGGTTGTACCTAGCTAGTCGTATTCGACTTGCATTCGAGATCTGTTCAAGAATATTAATTGTTGTTAAGACCAACGGTAGGGGCCGCGTATAACAAGAGCACACGTCGGATTTGTACGTACGTATATTGCATAGTGTTTTATAAGTATATTTATATACAAACGCGCTAGTTTCTTGTTCATACAGATTTAAATCTAACCCGTTCGGGATAGAGTTGATATTTCAATGAAACACCAAGATCAATCTTTGTGAGTATCGACACGATATATATTGGTAGAAAAACCACAATTTCTGTCTGTTCATCTCGTTGATCGCGTGGTACAATTACGTCGGTACGTTCGATGTGTTATGAAATTTCCGTAACGTTGTACGGAGTTGCGGGGTGATTTTGTGTGCGAGATAAAATGCTGATTTTTATCTTTACTACGCTTGTGAAAAGACAGTTAGGCTGCTGTGTTTTCACTATATATTTTTCTGAGTACTTCCATTCACCCTTTTAGAGAGCACTGCTGGACATATGCCTCTCTCAATCTATTTAGATACAGCTAAAATCGAAATCAGTTAAAAAATAGTTCTCATAGGAATTCAAATTCAAATATATTTATACATTATAGGTATACACAATATACACTTAATGATGGTCACAAAAATGTTATGATTACATAAGTCAATACTTAATTAATTAATTAATTCTATCATTCATTTTCTATGCATCTTTATCATTTACATATTCATCAACCTTTTAATATGAGTTGTGCTTTAACTTGCTGTTTAAAGTGATGGAAGATGATAGTGACTGTCTGGTGGACCAGTAGGTGTGGCCTTGCAGATCACAGCTTCTTACCAAATTGCACAAAAGTGACGTCATATTTCTTTTGCCAAGAATTGCAAACAATTATAGAGAATGATTAATCTACTTTGCAACAATCCGCGAACAAAGATGTATGGTGGTGATTAACCGTCGTGGAGTCTACTTACCCTGAGGATGCCTTGTTTTGAGGTGAAACACGTGTTAGTTTGTGTGTTTGTTTTCACTAATCGCGTGTGCATGTTTCCTGTGTATGTATTTCCCACTTAAAAAAATGACTATATTTTCAACACATAAGAGGCAGTAGAAAAGGCTTTCGCTGACTTTTCATCGCCTCCCGTCCAGCCGGCTGCTACAGTAAAGGGATAAACAAACTGCCATCAAAATGGCAAAATTGTATAAATTATTTAGGCCAATACTTTGGGTTAGCTAAAATAAAAATAAAATAGCGAATTTTTTTTATTTTGTAAAACACATGTTCTACAACTCCCGCTGAAGGTCCTATGGGTTGTAGCTAATGAAATATTGTAAGTTTTATTCAACCCTCTCAAAGCTTTTTTTATACCCACAAATGCCTTCGTGACTTTTACGATTGTGCAACTACCTTATTTGAATATTTTGAGAGTTATAAAAATAAATAAGACGTTTTAAAAAAAAGGTCATAAATTATTTTTTATTACTTTTCTAAACTGCTTGGGACAGAAACCTTCATCAAAACTTAGTTCGGGCGAACGACCCTACCAAGTGCGGCGTTGGACTTTGGACTACCTACACTGCTAATTTACCGCGACTTCTGCGAGATGGCATTTATGGAAGGTTAGGAATCTCCACCAATCCGCATTGGAGCAGCGTGGTGGAGTATGCTCTAGACCTCCCGCAGCATAGTCTGTGGGGGAGACCCGTGCCCAACAGTGGGAGGTCTATGGGTCGCCGCGAGGATGGAACAGAAGGCACAGGACCGGTCGGAGTGGCGTCAATTAGGAGAGGCCTATGTCCAGCAGTGGACCACTACAGGCTGATGATGATGATGATGAGGCAAAGCTGAGTCGTGCTGAAGTGTGAGGTGTACCTACTACACCCACTTCATTCGGTTGTGTTAAGGTTCCATCCCATAATGTTAGTGGTGAGCCTACTGGCATCTATCCATCCATCCATCAGCCAGGCTCCACTGCTGGACACAGGCCTCCGTCAATCGTCGCCACTCCTCCCGATCCTGCGTCCTCTGAATCCAACGGTTTCCAGCTGTCTATCGGCCTATTGGCATACGCCGTACAAATCCGGAATCCGAGCTACTAGAATGTCAAGTTAGAAAAACCCAATAACTTTTGCTCGACCCGGGTATCGTATCCAGGACCTTTAGCTTAGCAGTAGCCATTGCAACGAGCTAGACTTCCGAGATTAACATGTACTTTAGATTAATAACTAGTGGACGCCCGCAGCTTCGCTCGCGTAGAATTAGACCCATTAACGACGTCTGCCCGCGTTCTAGTTGTCCACTTGACTTCAAAAACGGCAATGTTTCATACTAACTTTGCACCCCCGTTTTACCCCCTTAGGAGGTGAATTTTCAAAAATCCTTTCTTAGTGCCCCTCTACGTTATAAAAGGAACCCCTGTGCAAAATTTTAAGTTTCTAACCCTTATAGTTTAGGCCCTGCGTTGATATGTCAGTCAGTCAGCTTCTCCATTTATATATATTATATATAGATTACTACTTATTCTGGTATTTTCGTTGTTTGTCGTGTACATGAATATATAAATAAATAAATAATAACATTAGAACAGACGAGTGTTGTCACAAGTTTACAGTAGGACAGAATTCGTTATCTCAACGTTTGGGCGCGCGCGGGCGCCTTGGCCGGCCGTAAACTAACTTTTTACTTACGTCATCTGGAAGTTGGGCGGCAGGAGGTCGCCTCGTAAATCCCACGGCTGGTACGAACGGTGCGGTTGGTAGAACCTGTACACGCTGCTTTTTGCTAAGCAAACGCTTTTTAAACGAATTGCTTAATAACTTACAGCTAGAGTACAATTTAGTTCGGTAAAGGGAGGAGTATAGGGTTAGCATCGTGAAACACGAAAGGAGAGAGGAACTGGTCTCCGACCGTGGCCTGTCTCTTGAACTGTGTCCTCTGACGTCAGTGTTGGACTTCGGTCTTGATGTGTCACCAATGTAACCAATCTACATTTATGCAAATAAATACTTCTATTTCTATTTCTATTTCAAACAATTCCCACAATTAGTAGATTGTTAGTAAGATACTTGTTCCTAATTGGTCACCGATGAGGTGCTAGGTACCCTTTAGAACAATGATCGCTCCACCACCTCTTTCAACACAACTCTTCCACTGTCCCACTGTTGGGAACGGGATTCCTCCTTCCTTTACCGGTAAAACACGTGATATTTAATTTCATAAATCGCACATAACCTTAAAAATCCGAACCGCTCGAGTGAGAGACAACTTCGATAACCACCGGGCTGTCAGCGCTCAAGTCTAGGAAAATCAATTAGGAAACCACAGACTTGTCCTTCTTACATTACTTTCTCTGTACAGACCTACATAATATTCTTCAAAAATAAACTTATACCTCTTCGCGCGAGCCCCACAGATACGTATTACGTCGAATATATTATGTATCGCATTCGCGCGTCCCCCAGCCGCCGTAAATCAGCTTTCATGACGTATTAAACGTTATTTACCGCCCAAACTGCTTTATGCGGACTCCGGCCATCTGCATTCTGTCCGCCATGTTTATGGCTGTCCTTTTAAGATAAGGTGCGGAGATACAGCGGAAAGAACTCCTTTTCTATGAGATAAGCCAAACGGGAAAAGTGATAATACAGTTTAAGTACCAATGGCGTCGCCCACGTCGCTCGACGGACTGATAACCGTTGGGTAAAAGTCCTCGAGTGGAGACCGCGTCTCGGAAAACGAAGTATTGGCCGCCCCCCAACGAGGTGGACTGATGACCTGTAGAAAACAGCGGGAAACCGTTGGATTCAGAGGCAGGATCGGGAGGAGTGGCGACGATTGAGGGAGGCTTGAAATTTTACCATAGCATATTTCAGCACAGCGTAACACTATCGATCGATCAAAATTGAAAAGGAAAATCAGTCGCAAATGACCCATCGAACTTACAGCACCAACTTAACCTTAACTGCCTTACTTAAGTTAAGCCCCTCTAGTGTTGTTGGAAACAACGCGGCGAGCTGCACCATTAGTCCGTGTCAACAGGACGTCGAATCCGTAATTAAGAAGTTTATCAAAAAGCAAAAAATTTACCATCGAGATCCCTCGACCTAAATATCGTCTAACGATGTGTGGTCCTACTGCTAGCGGGCATCTGTTACTAGAATATAAGATTATAATTATATATATTATACTTACCGCCATAATCCTGAAAATGAGCCATATCTGTGGTGCCGAAAATACTTAAGCCATTTCCCCCATCCATGTATCTTCCAGCAGACCTAAAAATAGCGTTGTAAAGTAGCTCTGTTACTAGATAAGACGGACTTACTTTTACGTATTTGTTTTAGTATCTTTAGTAGTGATTTAACAATTTTTTATCAGTATTACGTACGAAAAGATAATTTATAAGGCAGAAGTAGCCCGCTCGCATTAAGGCTCCACCTTTATCTGATGTTATTTTAATTTTACGTTCCTCGGGCTATGATGAATGCGAGAAAAAAATTCGATATTACCCACTTACGCACGGTATTACATTTCCCTTTGTAATTCTCGCTGTTACAAGCAAATTAGATCAGGAAATGTGATGGACTCCCGACGTCATTCGTGATGAGAGCAAAGCAGACTCTAAGTTAAGTAATATACGGAAGAGCAAAGTAAAGTAAGTTCGAACAATATGCCAATATATTAATTACACCTTGGTAAGATCTTTCGCCCTCAATAAATTAAGCTTCTTTGATGTTCTTTCAAGAGAATTTAGAACAATAGAATATTGTAAATTTCTTTTAATAATTGTTTCTTCGACGTTATTTTTTAGTATTTCTAGGAAAATAAAAAGAATTCGCCATCGAAAAATTATTGAGAACAATACCTATTTAATAGAATCTATTTCAAAGTCCTGACACAGAATACTTAATAGTTCCTGACAAAGTAAGTAATTAAAATACAGCCATAATAAAACCACAAATTAAGCTTCGGCGGCGGCGGTCTGATAGTTTTATAACTGTTAGGTATATATTAGTAGTATATAATAGTAGACTGAATACACTCTTTATGTACAAACTGAAAACTAATAATTAGAATTCTATGATCACAAATTAATGACGCATTAACGCGTGGTCATGCTCTAGTCGATGTACAACCAAACTATCGTTAGACTTAAACAACAAAATTTCTTATAACACTAATATCCTTGTAGCTTTCAGTTTTGACGATATCGAGCAAGATTTCTACCACTCTGTACACTTCAGCGTAACTCGTGTAGAGCGCTGTCGGCGTGAGTCTGATCACGTTCGGATCCCGAAAGTCCGGGATGACCCCACGTTTCTTCAGTGCCAAAGAGATTCTGTAACCCTCGTCGTGCTCCAAGCAAACGTGGCCCCCCCTCCGGTGATCTTCTCGAAGGTTTCCGATCGAAAACCCATAGTTTTCCAACTTATTTTCAACTAAGTACATCAAATACTTCGTTATGTGCAAGGACTTCTCGCGCAATTTATCCATTCCTGCCTCTTGAAACATCTTTAACGATCCTTCCAGTGCCGCCTGCGACATTAAGCACGGCGTGCCTATTTGCCAGCCACCAGCATCTTTCTGGTGGTCGAATTCTTGCCGCAAAAGAAACTGAGTTTCTGTCCTATTACCGAACCACCCAGCCAGTCCCGGGAGACGGTGGAAATGCTTTCGATTGACGTACAACCCTGCCGTTGAACCTGGCCCTCCGTTCGTGTATTTGTAAGTACACCACACGGCAAAGTCTATGTCCAATGGTTTTAAATTAACCTGTATCGCCCCGAACGCATGGCAAAGGTCCCATCCAATGATTATATCTCTATCTTTAGCTGCCTTTGAAATTCTTTCCATGTCCAATATTTGAGCGGTTCTGTAATACACGGCGGGCAGGAATACAATGGCGACGTCGGGTGTCATCGCTTCAATGATATCTTCTTCCGACATATATTTTCCGCGACATCTAACGACCTTCACAGCATCTTCTGGTTTGTAACCTTTTAATCGGACTTGGCTGTCGACGGCGTACCGATCCGTGGGAAAGTTGATATCGTCGACAAGGATTCTGAACTTGTCCTCGGTTGGCCAGTAGAAGGTGCTGATCGCTTGGTGAATCGTGACGGTCGTCGATTCCACTAAGACCACCTCGTCTTCGTCGGCGCCGACTAGAGGGGCCATGAGTCTGGCCAAAACACCGGACAGTAAAAAATATTTATTCGATTCAACATCCCATATTTTTACGCCTTCTCTCTTCCACGTCTCCAGGGTCTTCAGCACACATTCTTCGGCGTCTTTCGAGAGCAGACCCAAGGAGTTACCGCACATATATATCTTATCTTTATCCAGATAGAATCTATGACGAAAATGTCCTAAAGCGTCGCTGTCATCCAATGACTTAGCAAATTCAGGATCACTTCGAAATTCTTCCATTTTCCAACCGTACTTTTATGTTCCAATTCACTTTTTGATTCAAATTTATCTACACTGAAACGTCTACACATCTAATTTATTTAAATAGGTACGTTAAATTGCATAAGTCCATCGATTATTACCTTATCGGCTAACATCTGCATAGATAGCGGGATTATTTTAGTCATAAAGATGTTTTTAATTCAATTGTAATGTGACCATATTATTATGAAAAAATGTAGGATGAATATTAATCTATACTAATTATGTATAGCGCGGTCACAATATCTCTTCACCTAGCTGGTATGCGGTGCCCCCATTGGATCCCATTACATCTACAATATTCTATCGAATATTTACACTGCTTAAAGTAACTTGTACAACTTGAGTAACATACCTTATCGCAGAAAGCAGGAACATTCCAGTGCCTGAAATGTCGTTCCAATCTACAAGTTCAAATTACTTGGAAATTGTACCAACCAATGGCTTTTTTCTACTTATGATAAGAGCGAGTTAAACTATTATTAAAAGCTTTTATTTAACTTCACTCGTATGCATGTATGTATGTATGTATGTATGTATGTATGTCCTGTAATCTTGCAATCAATATTTCACCCTCTCAACTGCAGCTATCGAGCTGAAATTCTGCACACATATTAGGTTCCGATGACAATGGACGAAAATAAAAATAAAAGTTGTAAAAGCTTTTAAAAAAAAAAATTTTTACTGTAAAATTTTTATTTTACATGTTGTAGCTCATTTCGAGAGTACACGTGCCCAACAGTGGGATAATCTGCAGTTGGGATGAAACCACTGTCTATTGAAAACGTTTAGTCACCCTACTCATCGGGAAATAACGAGCGTTAGATATTACGATAGCTCTTGATATTATATCAAAGTTACATGTTAAGCCTCAGCTGTAAAAGTGATAGGTTGATTTAAATAGCACCGAGTTTTCTATCATTCCGATCCGTTAGGCCAATGAATTGGAATAATATTTAGTTGATAATTAGTATGCACTGAAAAGTGTGACCCTTCACCAATCCGCATTGGAGCAGCGTGGTGGAGTATGCTCTAGACCTCCCACAGCATTGTCTGTGGGGGAGACCCGTGCCCAGCAGTGGGACGCCTATGGGTCGCAGCGAAAAGTGTGAAAAACACACATATCTGCTTAGATGTGCGGTTTGCGGTAACACTTTTGAGGGTAGAAGAACAAGAATATTTGGCCTTTTTTCTTGTGGTAGAGGCACAGTCTTAACAAATCGCATCTGTAATTTAGAACATGACTCTAATTTGCAATAAATACTAACTTAACAACTACTAACTAACAGATTTATTCTGTTTTAAGTCTCAGTCTTTTGCTATCTTGTATCCATAAAAAAAAGCTTGCAGACCACCCATCCGCTGCCGCCCGTGACAACTGTGACTGACTTTGAACAAAACTCAATAATGGACTGGGATGGTTAGTCCAATTAGTTGAGAGAGTTAATTAAAACATTAGTTGGTCAGTTCGTTAGTAGGTATGAGGACTGGGGACTGTTAGTGATAGTTATTCCTGTTAGTTGGTGTTATTATTAGTTCAGTCATCCTAAGTTCTTTCGTTTTTTACAGCGGGAAACCTTTTAAATGTGAGAGCAACGCCGGGTTATGTGGGATTTCCCCACCTCAGTGACCTTCCTTTCAACGCTTGTAGAGGACTCCGGGATATCCGTTAGTTTGTCTCAATGGGCAACATTTTGACTGGTGCTCTGTTCTCGCAATTATCTTAGAGATATTAAAAATAAATGTGTCGTCTTTTGGCTCTCACGATAGCCTAGTTATGACACACCCTGTAACCTTGACAGTAATAACGAGAGCATTACAAAGGTCGTCAATGACCCATAAACAGCTGATCCGCCGTAAAACTGGTAATACATGGGTAATACCGTCATAAATGGATCAGCTATTTTGTTTCCAGCCTGCGTTATCTACGTATCTCGTAGGTATGTTATCTGTGAAAATACTGTGTGATGGTTTCTCTCGACAGGAAGTATTAAGTAAATACTTAAATACTAGAGGAAAATAAAGAAAAACATCGTGAGGAAATCTACCCGGAGAGTTCTCAATATTATTATTATAGAATTGAATATAAATAGAGAAACGTGTATTCCACAAAATGCAGCGAACAACAAAATATTAAAATAAAGAATGGAATTTAAAACATAAACAAAAGATGGCTACAGTATGTATGCAAAAAACACTCAGCTATGCTAGAGCCCCAATGCTAGTTTTCAGTGCGTCCGTCTATATCGCATAGTTCGGATGATGTACCACATAATTTAAAATTATTTCTAACTAGTGAACGCCCGCAACTTCGCTCGCGTGGAATTAAGCATTAAAATAGTTTCGTTTACACCTATTAATATTATCTAGCCTATGTTACTCAGTGAAGATGCAGCTTTCTAATGGTGAAAGCATTTTTGAAATCGGTGCAGTAGGTTTTGGGTGAAAACATTACAAGCAAATCTTTCCTCTTTATAATCTTACTATAGATAATGTTCTAATTAACTCTCTCAACTAATTGGACTAACCATCCCAGTCCCTAATTGAGTCTTGTTCAAATCAGTCACAGTTGTCATGGGCGGCAGTGGATGGGTGGTGCTGCAAGCTCGTTTGCTATCTTTTATCCATAAAAAAAAAGATACTATTCTTACTTAATAGATAAAAAATGTAATGACGTTCATTAAGCTTATACTTATAAATACCATGTAATAAAAATTTAATTAAATGTTAATTTTGATCTCCTGGATGTACAGTAATAAGCTTGCGAACCACAACGTTTTAAAACTTATCAACCAGTTTGACATGCTTTTGACAACAAAGACAGATAATAAAAAAGATCTGAAAATCACTCCGGTCCTCTCAACTTCAGTCACAGAGTACTTTGTTATATACCAGAAACAGTCACTTCAGTATTGTCATCAAGCGTCAGAAAGTGAGAAATGTTGAAAAATGTGCAAACATCCACCCTACGAGTTTGTCTTCGAGCATTCTCCCGCAGCGCTGAGCGATGCTCCATGCCGCAGCCAGGCTACGGGTGCATGGAGGTGCAGCGCTCCCGCCTGCTGAACGGCATCACGGTGGCCGCTGCGAGGCACCTGGGCGCCCAGATGTCCGCCTGCACCATCATGTTCCAGGTTCCAGTCTTCTTACCTTCTCTTATATATTGACGGGCCCGTTGGCGCAATAGGTGACCCTGTCTGTTGCGAGGTCGTGGGCTCGAAACCCACTCAGGACAAATATTCGTGTGACGAACACTTGTGTTTGTTCTGTGTCTGGATGATAATAATACCTATCTATTTAAGTATGTACATATTTAAAAATATCTATGTATGTATATTAGTCTGTGACACCCATATTACAGGCTCGCGGCTTCTTTGGGTTCAGATGGCCATGTGTCAGAATGTCCAAAATATTTATTTATTTATATACATGCGTAGCGTGAGGGTTGAGATAGAAACAGAAACTGCATATTTGGACGCCCGCAGCGCTCGCGTAGAATTAGACCCATTACGACGTCTGCCCGCGTTCGGGTTGCCCACTTGACTTCAACAGAAACTACATATTTCTAACTGGAACATAACAAGTGCTGTAGCAATTACTACACTTCGCTGCGACCCATATACGAGTACGTCCCACTGCGACCATATACACCACTATCCCTACCCTATGCACACCTATGCACAACTATCCCTACCCTATGCAGACCTATGCGCAACTATCCCTTTCGAATTTTGTTCAGAACTGCTTTCGTTCCGTCTCTCGTAGCAGGTTTTTCAAACAGGTATCCATATAAACACTTCTCTTATTCCAGGCGGGATCCCGCTACGAGTGCGGCGACTACATCGGAGCGAGCCACTTCATCCGAGCCACAGCATCGGCGCCCGGCGTGGGCTGCACCGCGTACTCCAAGATGCGCGTGCTGCAGCAGTACGGCGCCTACCTCACCTGCTGCTCGGATCGGCAGGCGGTCGCCTTCACGCTGCGCTGCCCGATGCCTTTCTTCAGCGATCTGAAGTATTACTTGCTGGACACTGCGGCCAGGTGAGGCATCATCCGATCATCAAATTCATCGCATCAGGTCAGGTAAGGCCGATCATCAAATTCATCGCGTCAACTTCCGACTAGCTATGGCACATGTTGGTGCAGTGGTCTCAAAAAGCGACTGCTAAACTAATCCTGGGTTCGATCCCGGGTCGGGCAACAACTACTACTTAAAATGCCCAGTAGCAGCTCGGAGTCTGGATTTGTGTCCGGTGTATGCTAATAGGTTCACCACATGAGACCTAAACATAACTGGTGAAAAGAGGGTATACTATAGGTACTATAACACACATCTGCTTACCCCATCGGGGAAATACAGGCGTGATGTTATGGTATGCAACTATCAACTGTGTCAGCGAATCAAGGAAATTCAATTTCGAATTTTCAATCGCCTTAGAATTTGGGCAGCGATATACCGCATGCTGCAGCTTGGGTTCTGCAACAGTTCAGCGCAATAACTTGGTAAGATCCTCACCAATCCACCTTGGAGCAGCGTGGTGAAGTATCCTCTAGAACTCCCGCAGCTGTGTCTGTGTGGGTGAACAGAAGCGGGGCGACTATGGGTCGCAGTTAGCTACTGTGAAATGCATGCGAGCATGCAATTATCCGGTTTGGGCCATGTAATTATTACTCTCGTTCCAGTCGGTCACAGGACTCACAGGTGCGTTGAAATATAAGGAATAATCGCCTCTAGAAATGTATAACCGGGCTCCGTACCTTTTCAAACGAATGAGGGTTCGTGCAGTGTGCCAAGTAATTACGTACCCATTTCAAATTAAGATAATAAGAGAATTGCAGTTTGCCTGCTTGTATTTGCCACAGATACATTATTCGCGCTTTAATTTAATGCTTTCGAACATTTGAACGTATTTTTATTACATTTACTATTGCTCATAACAGCATAGTGTCTACTAATTAAAAAAGCATTCAATTACAATACAGTTTCTTTCTAATCGTCTACTAACAAAGTGCTTCATTCATCACCATACAACAAAAGAGGGCAAAGCATGCATGATCTGTTACTGTTTCTTTATTTATTCCATTAAAAAACCGTACTTGCTTAAGTGATTCTCGTGATCTAACATTTTTTATTGCCAATAAAGGTGCTGCTACAGTGATTGTTACATAGAAGACCGCAGGCCTCTTGTTAGAGAAGACCTCTACAGAATTACTCCTGAACAGCGCGTCATAGACCTGATCCAGCGAGCGCTTTGGTCGGGGCCTTTGGGCAACTCGATATTCTGCGAAGAAGAGAGGATTGCCGAGATGTGTGAAGAGAGATTATGCTGCTACACTAAAACTAACTTCAATTCGAACTACTGCTCCATTGCAAGTGTTGGCGTGTCGTTCGATGAAACCATGAAACTGGCTGAGAAAATTAATCCGCAGAGGGTAAAATATCTGTGACCTTGTAATTCGCCTATTTTCGTGAATAAGGGAGCGGGATAATTTCATTAATTCCGTCTGCGACCCATAGACGTCCCACTGATGCGCACGGGTCTCCCTCACAGACACTGCTGCGGGAGGTCTAGAGCATACTCCACCACGCTGCTCCAATGCGGATTGGTGGAGGGGTTAGTGGTCAACCCAGTGTCGAATGTTCTCAAGTCACCCGAAGGTCTTCGACAATGCTTAACGACTGTTTCCACCATTGAAAACAACCGGGACCGACGGCTTTACGTGCCCTCCGAAGCACGGTAGCGTCCATAAAATTGCCACTAGCGTTCATTCATCCATAAAGCGACCGCGCACGTCGTTGTTTAACTCTTTCGATTACATTGAACATTGTCTTAATTTCCTACTCCTAAAAGGTGTTAAACACCAGGTACAGACCAGGCACTGTCAGAAGTCAGAGGACACAATTTTGATAGGTTAGGGCAGAATACAACTTCTCTTCTTATCGTATTTCGTTCTTTTAACATAAGATTTTTCACGCCGAATAATTTAATCCAAGCCACCAACATTGATCAAATTCAAAGAACGTGAAAAAAACAGTAAGTAAGTGAAATTAAATAAAGCTTTGTATTCTGTCGTATTGTTTCAGGAAAAGCCGCCGGCTCGCATGTGTATGCAGTCGTGTCCTCGTAACGGGTTTGAATACTTCGATCTGGGCCGGGACAGCGACACGTGGATAGCAGTGGCCATACCTGGCTGCGGAACACGTGATTTGGCGTATGTTAACAATGTATTTTTTTAACATTAATTTAAGTAATTTTAACATTAAGTTAGTCGTCTTCCTTATTCGAACTCAATTTAGACTTGACAGAAAATGACAAAACTCTATAGCTATACTAAGCTCATTTATTGTTTATGACGAGGGTTACTATGTGATATTTACTGGAGCATAGAAAATCTAAGATGGTTACTATATTTATCGTTCCCGCCAACCCTTATCCCCCGTGCACCCGAGCCCTGATACCAACACCACAGATTACTAAATAGTTACTACGTAACCAAAACCCCTTCAGCCTTCAGACCCTCAGCCTAGTCACTAGGAGGAGACTAGTGGCTCTTTCGCACCAGTCGCCACGAAAAAGGCAATAGACCATTTTTGATCAATAACTGAATCCTCGCCAAATGAACTTACTCCAAGAGTGAAGAGGCCCGCGATATCCCTCATTAACCCTAACTGATGATCAATCGGTACTCTTTTCTTTTAATTCCAATGTTCTAGGAACTTTAGTGTAAATAAATAGGCGAGCAACGTCGTAGCGTCCATAGCCCAATGTTTCGAGTCGATTCAATGTGATCGAAAGCGTTAAGCAACGACGGGCTCGGTCGGTTTGTGGATGGGTGACCGCTAGTGGCAAAATTTCATGGACGCTACCGTGCTTCGGAGGGCACGTAAAGCCTTCGGTCCCGGTTGTTTTCAATGATAGAAACAGTCGTTTAGCCTAGTCGAAGACCTTCGGGTGGCTTGAGAACATTCGACACTGGGTTGACCACTAACCCCTCCACCAATCATTGGAGCAGCGTGGTGTAGTATGCTCTAGACCTCCCGCAGCTGTGTCTGTGGGGGAGACCCCTGCCCAGCAGTGGGACGTCTATGGGTCGCAGCGAGCGAGGCGAGCAACCCCAAGATCTATGCAAAATGTTCTTGAAATGAAATGAAATGAAATGAAATTTGTTTATTTTCGCTAACAACTACAACATTTTACAATGATATAATCAAATAGGACAAAATAATAATGTAAAAACAGTGTAAAAACAGTTGTTGCAGTCCTAGGGGAAAACGGAAAGCACTCAGCATTTGCTGTAACAAAGAAAATGCCACAGCACTGATATTCTGTACTTCCGTTTTGTCGCGTAGTTCGGGCATTCTTAGGGTTGCTATATCTGTAATTCCAATTCCCTTTCCACGGGAGCAGCAACCTGCTGAAGCACGCGATAATAGCCGAGGCGTGCGGGTCGCGCAGCGTGCGGGCCGGCCAGCATGCGTTAGACCGCACCCCGCAGCCGCCGCTCGGGCTCATGGCCGGCGACGTGTACACCGACTACAGGGCGTTCAACATATCCTATCTGGAGACCGGCACTTTCGGTGAGCACAATCCGAGAGGTTTCATACTAAACACTTTGAAAATACTTTTGTATTGCAAAATAGTAACTGACGGGCCGTTCGCGTTGGCACAATCGGTAGTCACCCTGTCTGTTGCACCAGGGGGCGTGGGTTCGAATCCCATTTGTTCTGTGTCTGGATGTTAATATTATGTATTTAAGTAGGTATGTATTTAAAAATATATATGTATGTATATCAGTCACACCCACAGCACACACCCTCGCCTTGCTCAGAGTAGCTACGCGTTACTAAACAGTTCAAATCCCCAGAAGCTCGTTTTAGTAGTAGCAGTAGTACGGTAATGAGTAATACTTAAAGTAGTAGATATACTTCCGATGATCCAATAGCTCTGGTTCTCCTGTCTGTTCTTCAGGAATTGTGGCAAGAACTCGGGCGTGCTCTGCAAAGCAAACAGCATATGCAGTGACAGAGTTCTTGGCTAGCGTGGGAGATTTAGATTTCAAGCAGATTGAAGTTGGAAAGCAAAGATTGAGTAAGTAATGGTAATTCATGAATTGAAGAGACCTAAGAAGGCAAAACGTATTGTATTTTATATACAAAAGTCAAGAAAATTTTACAAATAAATTAATAGTGTGTACCCATTTACTACTTTACTACCCAGCTTAAGCAAACCACTAGTCAGTTGTCCACTCAAATCCCACTTCTCATATTGGAGAGCTGAATCGTATACCTAAATAATTTAGAATGTAAGTAATTTAAATGAATGATGATGTAAACTGATGTATGAAATTTAAATGTACTTACGCTATACATTTCCGGCTTTTCTCTCCGATAGTCGGATCCGATAGTCTGATCAGACAATCGTGCCATACATAGTTGGACGTCTGATCCGACTATCGGATCGTATGTGTATTTAGTATTCAAAAAATGTATGGCACGAGTGCCTTCAGATTGTCCGATCAGACTATCGGATCCGATTATCGGAGAGTAAAATCTGACGTGTTGATCAAATCTTGTAATTGGACCTCGCATCATAATGCTACACCCTTTTAAGGGTATACTGCCTAAGCTGTCTAAGTCATATTAGCTGTCAATAAATAAATTAAAAAATAAATATCTTTCTGGCCAAAGAGAAAGGAAAAGAAAATGCAAGAATCATTGCCCTTTCCTCTCTCAACTTTACTCTATCCTGATTAATCATTGCCTTTTCTTCTCTCTCTCTCTCTCTATCCTGATTAATCATTGCCTTTTCTTCTCTCTCTGTCCTGACTGCAGAGCTCAGTCTCCACTTGGCGGACGAGGACTGCACCCGGGTGTCGGAGGGCCTGGCGCTGCAGCTGGCGGGCGGGCTGCAGCTGGACAACGCCCGCAGCGCCGCGTGTCTCATCGACTCCATTTGCCCCGACGAGGTCACGCTCACGGCCAAAAGTCTCTCGGCTAAATGTATGCCCACTTTATACAACTTTAAAGTAGGTACTGTAGATTTTTTTTATTGATACAAGATAGCAAACGAGCTTGCAGCACCACCCATCCGCTGCCGCCCATGACAACTGTGACTGACTTTGATACCTATTATATGGTGGTAAACTTAGGAAAGTCTGTTTAAAACTTTGCCCAAGGCAAAACGCCCTAAACATTTCTGCCGTGATAATTTATTCATAGTTCGCAGAGTTAGTAGGTTGAAGTGGCAATGGGCTGGCCACGTCGTTCGCAGAGCTGATAACCGGTGGGGAAGAAAATTCCTCGAATGTAGACCTCGATTTGGAAAAGGGAGCACAGGGGGCCTAGACAAGTGCCAAAATGCTTGTAGAATAGAAATAGAATAGATTAAAAAATTTATGGGATTGACATTCGCTATCGACTAATTAGTCGTGAGCTAATGTCAATCCCATACATTTGTTAATCTATTCTATTTCTATTCTACAAGCATTTTGCCACTTGTCTAGGCCCCCTGGCCGCCCTTCGACAAGGTGGACGGACGACCTGAAGAAGGCAGAGGGAAACCGCTGGATTCAGAAGGCATATGATCTGTCGGAGTGGCGGCGTTTAGGAGGCCTATGTCCAGCAGTGGAGCAATAAAGGCTGATGATGATGATGATGAATTTATTCTACCAATTGTGTTTTAACACATTTTAAAGAGACTTCCACTTCACTCCTGAGAAGCTTGTTCTGATATATTTTTAAAAACTATTATTTCAGTTAATCAAATGGCTGTAGCGGTAGTTGGCGACGTTACTGCAGTGCCGCATGACCGAGAACTGTTGTGTGGACAGTTTTCAAAATAACATTGTACACCATGTGAAAGATGTCTTGTCCTAAAGGAAAATAAATACAATTTTACTACCTACATTAAACGTTTTAATTTTTTTCCTCGTTTTAATATAAATAAATACATAATGTGTGCTTCCTCGGGGCCTTGGGACCCCTTGGGTCAGGAATGAAAATGACCACAAGCCTTCGATCGAACTCACAAGCATATCGGGTTATAGCCGTTTCTTTCTTTGACATAGTTTCAATTGACTCTTGTTGTTGGCCCTACTGGCCTTTACAGTCTCACTTAACAACTAGGTAAGTACTTCAGTTATATAAAATGTACTCTGTGAGTACTTCTCTACCCGGGCAGTTTATTGATTATGGCAGCAATGTCGTAACAGTCCTACAGTAATTTATTTTTAATGGAAAAGTATCTCTAGCTTATTTATATTAATTTTATTAATTTAAATTGTATTTTAACTTCAACAAAAATATTTAAATTGTGCTTAGATTTTCAAAGTCTGATCTCGTTTTAAAGAGCAAAATAAAGTATAACTAACTACCCTTTAAATAAACCCATTAAATTCCGTCGTACCTACGATACTTAAGTTTTTGTTGATGGAATCATCATCAGGTATACAAACTTAACCTATGCTTTTTATCGTTAGTGCCTTTTTATCATCTGTCATTGTAAAGTACATCTTTACTGCCAATTAATGTCTTATATAAGAGTTGGCCTAAAGGTTGTAAATACCAGATCATAAAATCCCAAAAAAAAAAAAGTCTGTTAATTGTTGTCATCGAGATTGACTTTGACACTTGACTGTCATCTCGAACGAAGAATTGAATTTCATTTTTCATCTGTCACCACATCTCATCACATCTGTCACATCTGTGATCAAAGTATTTCAATATTTTCAATTGGTCGAAAAAAACGACGCAAGTAAATTAATTAAACCCACTTAAGTTTAGTTATATCATAATACATAATGCTCTAAGTAAAATAAGAAGCTTTTAATACATAAAAATGCTAAACACTCTGCGCAATACCGCTAAATGTAAGTGTTCATTTTATGAGGTTATGTGTGATATAAATACGAATTATTTTAGTTCAAGTGTGTGTAAAGAACCGAATGGTAGATTTTTTATTCAAATATTTGTATATAAATTCACAGATTTGAGGTGCATTAATGTCAAAACTTTAAACCCTACTCAAGAATGTAAATCTACACCGAGGCTCCAACATAACAGCTTAGACTTCTCGAAAGTGCAAGCTGTTTCTTTCACTCCTAGAAGCATTGGGCTTGAGATTACCGATAAGCCAGTCAATAGGACAATCAAGGACCCATTGATATACACCCCAATCAGTAATCCTAGATCAATTTTGCCTTTAATTGATTCAAATTGGAGGAAGGATGAGATTGGCTTGCCAGCTATACAGCGGGAGGAGAAACAAGCAGTGCGGCTGATTGTCATT
The DNA here is from genome assembly GCA_944567765.1 of Carterocephalus palaemon. Classification (NCBI taxonomy): domain Eukaryota; kingdom Metazoa; phylum Arthropoda; class Insecta; order Lepidoptera; family Hesperiidae; genus Carterocephalus; species Carterocephalus palaemon. Next base: position 12,299,239 of record OX155653.1, on the reverse strand, counting down.
CGCAGAAAGAAAATGAAGAAGCACAAGAGGATTAAGCTGTGGAAAAGAATGAGATTCCGCTGGGCTCGGGTAAATCCTACTATTATTATTATAAATGTTAATGTTTGTATGTCTGGGACTCAATCAAAACTTCAATATGTATCTCTGAAAATGGTACACTAAATTTGATCTTATTTCTGCATGCTTTGTTTTGTATTAGAGGGTGATACATTTTTAGAGATACTAATGTTATCGAATTGAAAACTTCATAAGTGACTACAAAATAAGAACTTTGTAGGCCATAGGGCTTTTATAGAAAAGTAGGTAAGAATAAATGGCTGAACTGCGTAGCGTTTCACACTTCAGTTGTGTTGCATGTTATGTTGAGAAACTTGAGGCACTGCTAGCACAGCCCAGTAACTGTCATATCTTTATTGAGAATGCTAGGTCTTCGTTAAGCTGTTGTCAGGACTGGTTTGAAAAGAAAAAAATCGTCTAGCTAAACACACACACACAATAATACTTTACCCGACCCAAGGACTTAAAGCTTAGCAGTTGTAAAGACAAGCTAGTGCTAGACAAGCTCTAACTAAACTATCTGTATCTTCAAGGTAAAGAAAAACCGCCGCATCAAGAAGGAGAAAATATTCCAGAATGAGCTGGTGGCGCTAGTGAAGCAGGCGAACGCGTTCTCCGCCGAGCAGTACGTGGCCGACAAGATCCGCAGAGCCAACCACACGCCGCTGCCGACGCGTTGGCGACACAAGCGACTGCCGCCGTTCATCATCAGACAGCTACTTGGCATAGACAAGAAAATCAATTATAAGCATACTGATGTGTATAAAGCTTAAACAGTTGTGTGTACGTTGTCATTTGTATGATAAATATTAAAGGTGTAGTTAATGTTATGTATAGGATTATTTATATAGTTCCTTTGATATATAGGTATGTATTTATTTATTTATAATTATTATTATTTATTTACATTATTATGTATCTCTTTAAATTTCACGAGTCCAGATGTGGACCCGGTAATATGGAAGGCTTGCGTGGGGACACAGGTCCAACACGTAGAGGCCCCTTCGAGACATTTTAATGAGTTGCGATATGGCACACGTGGCGGATACCACCCTCGATCGACTGCACCATCAATTGGTACACCCGAAGGTGGGTCCCCTCGGATGTACAGCAACTATTGCAAAGCAATGCAATCTATATTGGTTCTGTTGTTATTATTATTCCTGTTCTATATTGAAAAAAAAAAAAAAACAATTTTACGACAATGTCTGACGGGGAATTACTGGCCTGGCGGCATTCTCTCCCAGCCAACACAATGTGATGGTAATACATAGGTCTTCCGTCTGCCTGGCTTGGCTGAGCCAAAGTATAATTGTTCGGGGTTTAAAAAATAAGTATGTACCTACTTACTGAGCTAAGGACTAACTGTGCAGAAGTGATTTCATGGTATGTGATTGGATGAGTTGAGTACTAGTAGTACATTCGTCAAAAAAACATGGGATTGCAAAGAGTTTAGTTGTATTTATTTATTACTGAACGATTCGTGAGTGTCTATATTCATAGTTGAAGTTACCGGCTTACTCACGTGTGATTTAAGTCGGAAATGTACGCCGTGCCCGCCGCGAGCACGTTCACTCCTGAAGATGATCATCGTAATAGATCGAAACTAGTCGGCCTATTTCCGACTTAAATCACACGTGAGTAAGCCGGTAACTTCAACTATGTATTTATTTATTGTATGTATTGTATGGTATTAGCATTAGCACTTTTATTTAGGCTTAGCACGCTGACTGACTGCTGAGTACTCTGAGTAGAGAGAGCTGAGAGAGCTCCATCGATCGAGTATTACGCATAGCGATGAGCGTTGAATCAACGAACTCGTTGAATCAACCGTTGATCTACTGTCAACGTATTAACGTTAACTGTTTATGAATCAACCCGTTGAATTCGTCAACGACGTTGAATTTAACTCGTGCGTCTCATTCGTTAATCGAGAACGCAAACGAAACTTAACGAAATGCCAATGTCAACGTCAACTGAGAAAATTAAAAAACGAACGTTGAAAATAACGCCATTGCGAGCGACGGTCATATCATACAATTTGAACTCTAAGTATCATACAAAAGAGTTGATTTTCGAATTAGTACTTAATTACATAGCACTATTTTGGTGAAATGGCGCACCCCGCTCGTGCCGCCCGAGAGAAACATGTTTAAACTAGTTTGGTTGTTTACGTTTACGAACGAAGTTCGCTTTCTTTAATATTTGATTGACAGTTTGTGACTAGTTGTAGTTGCGCGGATGGATGTGTACATAAAATCATCAAAATCAACATAAAAAATATGGAAAAAAACAAGAAAACAAAATATATATCTCTATCAAAACTATAAAAAAATATTTTGTAAATAGTAATTGATTTGTGTACCTACATATAATCAGATAATCTTTTAAATACGCGTGAGTAGAATAAATGGTTTATATTAATAGCTACATATTTATATTCTATTCAGTCAGTCCTAAGCCTGAAGAAAAAGTATGAAGGGAAGGTCATCTAAGTAGAACCATCAATCAAACGTTTTCGAATACTTGAATATAAACCCGAATAAACCGTTCAACGAATGAAAGTTGTAAGTTGACGTTGTGGTTGACATCAGTAGTAGGTACGTTAACTCGTTGACGAATTCAACGAGTTGATCAACTCGTTGATGAATGGGAATCAACGTTAACGTTTCGTTAACGGAAAAACCGTCAACGACCCATCGCTACGCAAGTAGCCAAGATTAATTTTAACTTTGTTCGATTTGCATTTTTTAATCGAATCGAAATTGACCAACTTCTCGAACTAAATGGAAGCAGAAAATACTTTCTGCCATACAAAAATTGATTAAATTATTTGATTTGAATTTGATGGTGATTTTGTACTGATTTCATTCACATACATAATATTTCAATACCGCCGAAATAACAATCGTTAGCGTGATTGAGAACCATGGACAACGCCATCTATCGCAAGATGTTAACAATATGTTAACTAATTATTTTTCGATTAAATACTTAAAAATAATGAGAAAAAATCGCACCCTGAGGTGGTACAATAGGTAAACGAAGTTTGCATGGGAAATCAGTCAGTAATAGATACATTTTCGCGCTTAACATCCCCCTTATCGGTACTACCGGCCTACTTTATTTATATGTATATCAAATTAATATAATATATTTAAATACTTATTTAATCAAAATAAATAATGATTGTCTGTAAAGTCGGATTGCGAACGTTAATTTTTCGAGATTACGTCATAAGAAATATTATTAGATAATATATTGGTTTTTTCTTCCTCCCCAGCCCCACAGACAGAGTACAATTTTAATATAATTTCAGTATATATATAAAATAAATAAATATAATATACTGAAATTCTCCCCATAGGAGAGGTCGCATAGATAGTCGCATCCGATCCGACGAAAGCTTCAGACTTCAGAGTCAGAGGCGAAAGAAAGCCTAAAGCTGCAACCCCAGCCGAGGTAGTGTTTTACAATGAGTTAAGTACTAGTAGGTAGTACATTCGTCAAAAAACATTGGATTGCAGAGTTTAGTTGTATTGTATTATAATGGCACGCAGAGTAGAGATCGATCGAGTAACGAGTAATACGCAAGTATGTAGCCAAAATTAATTTTAAAATTTTAACATTTTTAACTTTGATTTGAATTGCATTTGTAACGAATCGAAATCGACCCACTCACTTTCTTATAAATTTATTAATTAGATATATTGTTTACAATAACATTACATAAATTACTTACTTTACTACTTAAACCAATACACCCAGAGATGGCAGTGCACAGAACATAATACTCCTAGCGGACTACGTAGTTTATACTATGGTACGTAAGATGGCGTTATTACGTTTGATGTTATTTACGTTCCTGCCTGTCACAATCACAACAAATGGCCGCCGGTTCGCGCAATTGTGTTTTTCGGTGTCTTAGCTTGTTTCGCGTTCTTGTGCTTTTTCTGTACCTAAGAGTTCCTGCTCCTCCGGCTGTGCTGATTTTGTACATACGTGTGTGCATTGAAAGTTTAGCATTAAGATAGGACTCTGACGATCGTTGGGTGTTAAGGTTAACTTTTGTGAAAACATGTCTAATAAAAAGTGTTGCGTCCCCGGATGTGTAAATAGTTCAGCAGGTTATAAGAGAGAGTGTGATGATGATACGGATATGCATAAAGTAAAAGCTAAGAAATTGTTTATGAAGTGTTTTAAAAGAAAGAAGTAAATAATTACTTAGAAGGTTATCGTTGTTTTATTTATTTGTAAACTTTAGTTTAACAGTTGTTTTTAATAACCTATAATTGGATTTGGCTACTAGAGATTTATATTTGAACATAAAGACCATTTTAGTTTCTAGTAGCCAAATTCAAAGATAGGTTATTAAAAACTATTATGATGCCAGCTAGGCCGTATACGTATACACGCACACATGCGAATGCCTTTACGCACACATGCATATACGCAGACATTAGCTCCAAACCAAAAGTCCAGAGGGCGACACTTGTATTACCCACTTCGGTCGCAAAGATAAACCTCTATTTCAGTATATATAAAGGTACTCTGTGACTTAAACCTAATAATTTTTATAAGGCAGAATGTTTTTTCTGCTTCCATCCATTTCATTTAGTTGGATTAGAATAGAAACTTTCTATTCTAATCCAACTAAATGGAATGGATGGAAGCAGAAAAAAAAAAATCATAAATTTATAGGTAATACTTATTTCAATTACGCCGAAATAACAATCGATGGCGTGATTGAGAATCATGGACAACGCCATCTATCGCAAGATGTATGTTATCGAATTATTTATGATATGAGCCTATCGGTCGGTACTACCGGCCTTCTTCATTTAAGTATCTAAATTAATTTAATATTATGTATGTATTTAAATATTTAATCAAAATAAATAATGATTGTCTGGAAAGTAGGTTTGCGAACGATTATTTTACGTGATAACGTCATATGAATTATTGATGTGAAACCATAGATTTATCATTACTCTATACTTGTGAAACATCTTTAGGCGGAGGGCAAACCAAATTTTTGGCGTGGCGAGCGTGGCGAATATGGGATATATATACTTTTTTTTTTTTTGATACAGGATAGCAAACGAGCTTGCAGCACCACCCATCCGCTGCCACCCATGACAACTGTGACTGACTTTGAACAAGACTCAATTATGGACTGGGATGGTTAGTCCAATTAGTTGAGAAAGTTAATTAGAACATTAGTTGGTCAGTTCGTTAGTAGGTATGAGGACTGGGGACTGTTGGTGATAGTTAGTCCTGTTAGTTGGTGTTAGTAATATTCCAGTTAGTACTTGTTAGTAGGAGTCTCGTTCTAAGTCAGTCACAGATGTGTTGCTACCCTTGAGGACTAAGATGGTCGCCTCTAAAGACGGTCGGAAATTATTTTATTAATAAAATATATTTTTTTTTACTTATATGTTTTAGTTCCTCTCATAATCTATACTTTTGTGCATATTACTTGTACAAAATAATTTCGATGTTTCACATCTGCCAGGCGTCCCGTGACGGCTCACAATTTTTTTATTAGATAATATTGTAGGTAGCATTGATTTACAAAAACTAAATTAGATGTCGCTGTGCCTTTTTCTGTTTCTGAATCACGCGATCGACTGTACCTACTGTGTAAAGACTATCTCAGTACGCCTGAGTCAATTTTCTTCTTCCTCCCCACAGACAGAGTATACTGCATATATATGTATACTGAAATTCCTCCCCCAGGAGAGGTCGCATCCGACGAAAGCTTCAAACAGAGTCAGAGGCGAAAGCCTAAAGCTGTAACCCCAGCCGAGGTAGTAGTTTAGTTTCGCTGAGACCCATACACGTCCCACTGCTGGGCACGGGTCTCCCCCACAGACACTTCTGCGGGAGGTCTAGAGCATACTCCACCACGCTGCTCCAATGCGGATTGGTGGAGGGGTTAGTGGCCAACCCAGTGTCGAATGTTCTCAAGCCACCCGAAGGTCTTCGACAAGGCTTAACGACTGTTTCCAACATTGAAAACAACCGGGACCGACGGATTTACGTGCCCTCCGAAGCACGGTAGCGTCCATGAAATTTTGCCACTAGCGGTCACCCATCCACAAACCGACCGCGCCCTTCGTTGCTTAACTTTTTCGATCACATTGAATCGAAGCGAGCCATTGGGCTATGGACGCTACATTCAAAATAAATAATGCTTGTCTGTATGTCGCTGTGCCTTTTTCTGAATCAAGACTATTAATATCTCAGTACGCCCGAGTAAGCTTTTTTCTTCCTCCCCGCAGAGTACGTTATATATAATATATACTAAATCTATATATATAAAAGGAGAAGGTGACTGACTGACTGACATATCAACGCAGGGCCTAAACTATAAGGGCTAGAAACTTGAAATTTTGCACAGGGGTTCCTTTTATAACGTAGGGGAGAACTAAGAAAGGATTTTTGAAAATTCACCCCCTAAGGTGGTAAAACGGGGGTGCAAAGTTAGTATGAAACTTTGCCGTTTTTGTAGTTGGTGAATGTCTAATTCCACGCGAGCGAAGCTGCGGGCGTCCACTAGTACTACATATCGTCGGTACAACAGTAAATTTCCAAATAATAATAAACTAGCCAAAGTGTAATTTTGGCAGTAAACTAATCTCACATAGACGGGCGTCCACTAGTTATGAATAAAACAACAAATTTTGACATTTCAATATAATTTTTTAAACTGAAAATAGGCTTAGTCTATTTATTTTAGCTGCAATGTGACCATACCTCGATTTAACCGAAACTCGACTTACAATTTTATATTAATTTCAGTATTTAAATATTATATTTTTATCGTTACAATAAAATCACACTGCACCTTTAAATAAATGTAATAATTATGTATAATGGTAAAAACTAAACGTCAATCTAAATTTCTCAGTGTTGCCAACTCAAATAATATTCCGTTAGATTTAGTACTTACAACATAGTTGGGCATAGAAAAAAGAAGCCTAAATCATTAAACCTTAAATATAAACTATCATTTAGTATATTATTTACAGTAATTTACATCACAAGAGCAATGATGTACGCCGTCTTTACGACAGCGGACAGTAGTTAAGTTAACTCAAAAGGAACTACGAAAAAGATCACTGAAGTACGCAAAATATTTTCAATCAAAACTACTTTTGAAAGTGTAGTTGTCGTGAATGAACGTAAAATAACTAACTTACTACATTTTTAGTAAATTTCAACCGAATGTTTTACTTTTGGCCGTGTTTATATACATGCGTATCAATTTAGAAATGTTGCCAACTATACAAAAAAAAATTACAATCCCCGTATATAGGTTTCCATTTTGCCATGATAATGGTGGCAATAGACGGCTCCACCAATCCGCATTGGAGCAGCGTGGTGGAGTATGCTCTAGACCTCCCGCAGCTGCGTCTGTGGGGGAGACCCGTGCCCAGCAGTGGGACGTCTATGGGTCGCAGCGAGCGAGACGGCCATGGATTTCAAAATATCTATTAAACAATCTATGATTGAACTATTTCATTTTAGAGAACTAGCCCACCTGGTATTGTACAATATTTATGTTACACCAATTATCTCGAATAACTACTGTTCGAGCAAATTACCAGTGTCCTTCACAAATGACAGTAGTATTACCTGTATGAATCTTAAATAAACAACCTATTTTTTTTTTCTTTACAAATATAGATATCTATTATTATCTATCTAGGCTATTCACGGCTTTCTTGACATTTGACCAATATAAACGGAATAAACTGTTCCTACAGTTAAAACGTCCACAGTTCTCTCTACACGACATGAGTGTCCTTTAAAAAGGACATCGGCTATAAATTAAAGTAGTGTTTATGTGACGCTGTCATCTAAAGAGCACAAATCCAGTTGAACCTAGACAGTTCTAATAAGGTGTAGTCAGATGTCGTATACAAGTCGGTTGTCTGTCCTTGACAGAGTCCGGCTGCGGTTACACGAGCCGCCGCTGGGACCTCTCCAGCGCGGGCGGCGCTCGAATCTCCACTTCCTGGAGGACAGTTGAACAATTAAGACCTAAATATGAAACATTAAAGCAGAAAAAACATTCTGCCTTACAAAAAAAAAACAAAAAATTCAGTATCTAATATTGCGCAATTTGCACTATTATAAATGACTAGCTTTTACCCGCGACTTCGCCCGCATGGTCTAAGGGGATTAACAATGAGTTGTTTATCATACAATACTATGAATATGAATTTTAGTATCGCCATCTATTAACAACATCCGGAACTAAATATCTAGCAAATAACAAAACGTCGGTCTTCTCATGGCATGGGGATGTTTTACCGAGGTAAAAAGTAGCCTACGTCACTCTCCACCCTTCTCACTATCTCCACACATAAAAACCATACCATATAATAGCTTCGTTGCGGCGTGAAAGCCGGACAAACAAACAAACAAACACACTTTCACATTTATAATATTAGTATGGATTATTATAAATGATTATTGTCTACGGTTTGAAGATTCAACAGAATAACATTTTCAAGCAATAATTGTCGCTTTTTAATAATTTATTATTACGCAATAACTTAATCTGAGAAGCATATACGCTAATATGGCTGCAATCACAACATACTCAAATATGTTTTTTCTATACACATGAGCTACACTAAAACTACTTAATAATAATCGTAATGTTTATTATGCTGTATTTATTTAATATTATTCATTATTTATGGATAAAAGGTAGCAAACGAGCGAGCCACCCATTATCTGCCACTCATAACTGTGAAAAACTTTGAACAACAAATAAATAAATAGAAAAACTAAAACATGAGTTAATTAACTCGACCGACTAATACTGTCGAGTCGCAGAACAATAATACATCTACTCTCGATATCTACTAACACAACGTCATACTGAACATCCGCTGTGCGAGCGCGGCCTTATAACGTCACTTAAGGGCATTTCCTGCAAGAACAAAGGAACAACCGTTCAGTTGAAGAGGCTTTCTGAACAGGACTTTATTTTGGTGAATTGTTTTTGTGACGAAAAGGCACGGAGATAATCAGTATGTGCACTGTCGACGATTTCGTGGCGCACTCGTTATTGAGTGTTCCTGTTTGGAAAACTGCTCGGGCTCGGGTACGAATCCCGGCTGTATGACGTAATGGACTGTTTTAGAATGTAGTCGATTGCTCTAGAATTTAGTGGATTGCTTTAGAATGTAGTGGACTGCTCTAGTATGTAGTTGCCTGCTTTAGAATGTAGTTGCCTGGTTTAGAATGTAGTGGACTGCTCTAGAATGTAGTTGCCTACTTTAGAATGTAGTGGACTGCTTTAGAATGTAGTGGACTGCTTTAGAATGTAGTGGACTGCTTTAGAATGTAGTGGACTGCTTTAGAATATAATGGACTGCTTTAGAATGTAGTGGACTGCTTTAGAATATAATGGACTGGTTTAGAATGTAGTGGACTGCTTTAGAATATAATGGACTGGTTTAGAATGTAGTGGACTGCTTTAGAATATAATGGACTGGTTTAGAATGTAGTGGACTGCATTAGAATGTAGTGGAGTGCTTTAGTATGAAGTGGACTGCTTTAGAATGTAGTGGACTGCTTTAGAATATAATGGACTGCTTTAGAATGTAGTGGACTGCTTTAGAATATAATGGACTGGTTTAGAATGTAGTGGACTGCATTAGAATGTAGTGTAGTACATTAGAATGTAGTGGACTGCTTTAGAATATAAGGACTGCTCTAGAATGTAGTGGACTGCATTAGAATGTAGTGGAGTGCTTTAGTATGAAGTGGACTGCTTTAGAATATAGTGCACTACATTAGAATGTAGTGGACTGCTTTAGAATGTAGTGGACTGCTTTAGAATGTAGTGGACTGCTTTAGAATATAATGGACTGGTTTAGAATGTAGTGGACTGCATTAGAATGTAGTGTAGTACATTAGAATGTAGTGGACTGCTTTAGAATATAAGGACTGCTCTAGAATGTAGTGGACTGCTCTAGACTGTAGTAGACTGCTTTAACGACGGCAGAATTCGGGCTGTGTGGGGCTCTACGTCACGATGCAGGCTAACATTTCGCACACACCAGGGGCAACCTGTCGCAATGCGCATGAATCGGTTACGTACTTTTGTTGGGCCCCATATACGGTACGATTGATCTGACGGAAATCGTAAACGATCGATCGTCACAAATAAACCAAGCAAAAAATTAATTAAATCGTTAACGATCTTGACATACACATACAATTCGTCTTTCCGATCGGTCTGAAACTACGGATCGTACAGATCAATTGTACCGTGTATGTGGCCCTTATCACTCGGCGCCAGTGTTAAGTGTAGTGTACGATGACCAGGTAGATAGTCTATCGTGACTTAGAGCTTAGCTTAGTGTTAGGTAATTATTGTAAATTAGCCATAAGGCAGGTTAGGCACCTGTGTAGGATTAGCTATTCATTCAAGGATAAATAGCTCATCCTTTGCTTTATATTAATCAGTTTAGAATAGCATTATATCTCTTTAAGTAGTTTGTAGTTACCTAGACTTTCGTTAAGCGTGTGTAATCACCTCATAGCGAAATAAATTATTTGAATTTGAATTTGTAGTGCAGTGTGTAAAGCACGTACAATTTGTAGTGCAGTGTGTAATGCACGTACAATTTGTAGTGCAGTGTGTAATGCACGTACAATTTGTAGTGTAGTGTGTAATGCACGTACAATTTGTAGTGTAGTGTGTAATGCACGTACAATTTGTAGTGTAGTGTGTAATGCACGTACAATTTGTAGTGTAGTGTGTAATGCACGTACAATTTGTAGTGTAGTGTAGTGTAGTGTAGTGTAGTGTAGTGTAGTGTGTAATGCACGTACAATTGTGCAGGCGCACCGACAGGTCGCGGTCGTCGCGGCGCGCGCGCGGCGGCTCGCGGCGCTGCGTGCGCGGCGGCTCGGCGCGCGACACGCAGCCCTCGTGCACGTGTAGTGTAGTGTAGTGTAGTGTAGTGTAGTGTGTAATGCACGTACAATTGTGCAGGCGCACCGACAGGTCGCGGTCGTCGCGGCGCGCGCGCGGCGGCTCGCGGCGCTGCGTGCGCGGCGGCTCGGCGCGCGACACGCAGCCCTCGTGCACGTGTAGTGTAGTGTAGTGTAGTGTAGTGTAGTGTGTAATGCACGTACAATTGTGCAGGCGCACCGACAGGTCGCGGTCGTCGCGGCGCGCGCGCGGCGGCTCGCGGCGCTGCGTGCGCGGCGGCTCGGCGCGCGACACGCAGCCCTCGTGCACGTGTAGTGTAGTGTAGTGTAGTGTAGTGTAGTGTGTAATGCACGTACAATTGTGCAGGCGCACCGACAGGTCGCGGTCGTCGCGGCGCGCGCGCGGCGGCTCGCGGCGCTGCGTGCGCGGCGGCTCGGCGCGCGACACGCAGCCCTCGTGCACGTGTAGTGTAGTGTAGTGTAGTGTAGTGTAGTGTGTAATGCACGTACAATTGTGCAGGCGCACCGACAGGTCGCGGTCGTCGCGGCGCGCGCGCGGCGGCTCGCGGCGCTGCGTGCGCGGCGGCTCGGCGCGCGACACGCAGCCCTCGTGCACGTGTAGTGTAGTGTAGTGTAGTGTAGTGTAGTGTGTAATGCACGTACAATTGTGCAGGCGCACCGACAGGTCGCGGTCGTCGCGGCGCGCGCGCGGCGGCTCGCGGCGCTGCGTGCGCGGCGGCTCGGCGCGCGACACGCAGCCCTCGTGCACGTGTAGTGTAGTGTAGTGTAGTGTAGTGTAGTGTGTAATGCACGTACAATTGTGCAGGCGCACCGACAGGTCGCGGTCGTCGCGGCGCGCGCGCGGCGGCTCGCGGCGCTGCGTGCGCGGCGGCTCGGCGCGCGACACGCAGCCCTCGTGCACGTGTAGTGTAGTGTAGTGTAGTGTAGTGTAGTGTGTAATGCACGTACAATTGTGCAGGCGCACCGACAGGTCGCGGTCGTCGCGGCGCGCGCGCGGCGGCTCGCGGCGCTGCGTGCGCGGCGGCTCGGCGCGCGACACGCAGCCCTCGTGCACGTGTAGTGTAGTGTAGTGTAGTGTAGTGTAGTGTGTAATGCACGTACAATTGTGCAGGCGCACCGACAGGTCGCGGTCGTCGCGGCGCGCGCGCGGCGGCTCGCGGCGCTGCGTGCGCGGCGGCTCGGCGCGCGACACGCAGCCCTCGTGCACGTGTAGTGTAGTGTAGTGTAGTGTAGTGTAGTGTGTAATGCACGTACAATTGTGCAGGCGCACCGACAGGTCGCGGTCGTCGCGGCGCGCGCGCGGCGGCTCGCGGCGCTGCGTGCGCGGCGGCTCGGCGCGCGACACGCAGCCCTCGTGCACGTGTAGTGTAGTGTAGTGTAGTGTAGTGTAGTGTGTAATGCACGTACAATTGTGCAGGCGCACCGACAGGTCGCGGTCGTCGCGGCGCGCGCGCGGCGGCTCGCGGCGCTGCGTGCGCGGCGGCTCGGCGCGCGACACGCAGCCCTCGTGCACGTGCACGGAGGCGATGTCCGAGCCGGGGATCTCGAACATCACCTCGAGCAGGAGGTTCTCCTGTGGGGATTTTTACAATGTTTCATTTGTAATATCAAAATTAGTTAGTAGTAATAGTTGTACAGCGGTGACAGCCCAGTGGCTATCGAACTCGCCTCTCACTCGAGCGGTCCGGGTTCAAATCCCAGCGGCACGCACCAAGGACTTTTCTGAGTTATGTGCGATTTAAGAAATTAAATGACACTTGCTGTAACGGTGAAGGACGTCACATCGTGAGGATACCAGCATGCCTGAGAGTGCTTCTAATGTTCTCGAAGGCATGTGAAGTCTGCCAATCCGCAGTTGGCCAGCATGGCTGCCAGCTGTGGAAAGGTGACCGCAAGTGGCAAAAAATTCATGGGCGCTACTACCATGCCTCGGAGCGAGCGCAGCCACCAAGTTGAGCGCGTCCTCTCTGAAGGAGAGCTCGCACTTGGCCATCATGAACGGCAGCTTGTACTGACCATGATGGCGCGCAGGCCGCGCGCGCCCGTCTTGCGCTCCATGGCGAGCGCGGGCCGCTCGCGCCCGTCTTGCGCTCCATGGCGAGCGCGGCCACCGCCTTGAGCGCGTCCTCGCTGAAGGACAGCTCGCACTTGGCCATCATGAACGGCAGCTTGTACTGACCATGATGGCGCGCAGGCCGCGCGCGCCCGTCTTGCGCTCCATGGCGAGCGCGGCCACCGCCTTGAGCGCGTCCTCGCTGAAGGACAGCTCGCACTTGGCCATCATGAACGGCAGCTTGTACTGACCATGATGGCGCGCAGGCCGCGCGCGCCCGTCTTGCGCTCCATGGCGAGCGCGGGCCGCTCGCGCCCGTCTTGCGCTCCATGGCGAGCGCGGCCACCGCCTTGAGCGCGTCCTCGCTGAAGGACAGCTCGCACTTGGCCATCATGAACGGCAGCTTGTACTGACCATGATGGCGCGCAGGCCGCGCGCGCCCGTCTTGCGCTCCATGGCGAGCGCGGCCACCGCCTTGAGCGCGTCCTCGCTGAAGGACAGCTCGCACTTGGCCATCATGAACGGCAGCTTGTACTGACCATGATGGCGCGCAGGCCGCGCGCGCCCGTCTTGCGCTCCATGGCGAGCGCGGCCACCGCCTTGAGCGCGTCCTCGCTGAAGGACAGCTCGCACTTGGCCATCATGAACGGCAGCTTGTACTGACCATGATGGCGCGCAGGCCGCGCGCGCCCGTCTTGCGCTCCATGGCGAGCGCGGCCACCGCCTTGAGCGCGTCCTCGCTGAAGGACAGCTCGCACTTGGCCATCGAGAACGGCAGCTTGTACTGACCATGATGGCGCGCAGGCCGCGCGCGCCCGTCTTGCGCTCCATGGCGAGCGCGGCCACCGCCTTGAGCGCGTCCTCGCTGAAGGACAGCTCGCACTTGGCCATCGAGAACGGCAGCTTGTACTGACCATGATGGCGCGCAGGCCGCGCGCGCCCGTCTTGCGCTCCATGGCGAGCGCGGCCACCGCCTTGAGCGCGTCCTCGCTGAAGGACAGCTCGCACTTGGCCATCGAGAACGGCAGCTTGTACTGACCATGATGGCGCGCAGGCCGCGCGCGCCCGTCTTGCGCTCCATGGCGAGCGCGGCCACCGCCTTGAGCGCGTCCTCGCTGAAGGACAGCTCGCACTTGGCCATCGAGAACGGCAGCTTGTACTGACCATGATGGCGCGCAGGCCGCGCGCGCCCGTCTTGCGCTCCATGGCGAGCGCGGCCACCGCCTTGAGCGCGTCCTCGCTGAAGGACAGCTCGCACTTGTCCATCATGAACGGCAGCTTGTACTGACCATGATGGCGCGCAGGCCGCGCGCGCCCGTCTTGCGCTCCATGGCGAGCGCGGCCACCGCCTTGAGCGCGTCCTCGCTGAAGGACAGCTCGCACTTGTCCATCATGAACGGCAGCTTGTACTGACCATGATGGCGCGCAGGCCGCGCGCGCCCGTCTTGCGCTCCATGGCGAGCGCGGCCACCGCCTTGAGCGCGTCCTCGCTGAAGGACAGCTCGCACTTGTCCATCATGAACGGCAGCTTGTACTGACCATGATGGCGCGCAGGCCGCGCGCGCCCGTCTTGCGCTCCATGGCGAGCGCGGCCACCGCCTTGAGCGCGTCCTCGCTGAAGGACAGCTCGCACTTGTCCATCATGAACGGCAGCTTGTACTGACCATGATGGCGCGCAGGCCGCGCGCGCCCGTCTTGCGCTCCATGGCGAGCGCGGCCACCGCCTTGAGCGCGTCCTCGCTGAAGGACAGCTCGCACTTGGCCATCGAGAACGGCAGCTTGTACTGACCATGATGGCGCGCAGGCCGCGCGCGCCCGTCTTGCGCTCCATGGCGAGCGCGGCCACCGCCTTGAGCGCGTCCTCGCTGAAGGACAGCTCGCACTTGTCCATCATGAACGGCAGCTTGTACTGACCATGATGGCGCGCAGGCCGCGCGCGCCCGTCTTGCGCTCCATGGCGAGCGCGGCCACCGCCTTGAGCGCGTCCTCGCTGAAGGACAGCTCGCACTTGGCCATCATGAACGGCAGCTTGTACTGACCATGATGGCGCGCAGGCCGCGCGCGCCCGTCTTGCGCTCCATGGCGAGCGCGGCCACCGCCTTGAGCGCGTCCTCGCTGAAGGACAGCTCGCACTTGTCCATCATGAACAGCAGCTTGTACTGCGCCACCTGACACAAACAAAACCAAAAGAGTTTTATATACTAAATTAGATGCATTGAACTTATAAATTCTCAGATATTTATTTCGCAGATAAATATTTGTACTCTTTGAACTGTAGCCTCCGACAGGAGGCTAGGCCTACCGCGGGAGTGGGTGTGAAGCGTTTATTCTAATATAGTGGACGCCCGCAGCTTCGCTCGCGTGGAATTAGACAACAATAGTTTCGTTTACACCTAGTAATATTATGCAGCTTTCTAATGGTGAAAGAATTTTCGCAATCGGCCCAGTAGTTATTGTGTGAAAACATTACAAACAAATGTTTCCTCTTTATAATATTAGTATAGAAGTATAGATAAGTTTGCGAGCAACTCACAATGGCGTTCTTAGGCTCGGTGAGTATCCTCACTAACAACTCCTCGTCCAGGCTGTGAAACGGCACCAGCACCGGGAACCTGCCCACGAATTCCTGGAACACACACGATAACAAACATTAAAAATACCAAAAAACTCCTTCACATTCTTCATAGGGCTCTACTAGGATCCGCTATCGCTCAGATGTCGCTCCAAATCCTGGCCATCGATTAAGTACCCTCAACTTACATACTTCTGGTCCTTCGAGCCGGATTACATTAAGAATTAAGCAACGCGTATTATTAGGATAAGCGGTGACAGCCCAGTGAACATCGACCTCGCATCTCCTCGCACTTGAAGATTCCGAGTTCTAATCCAAGAGTAATTAAGTACCCTTTACTTACATCCTCTTGGTCCTTCGAGCCGGATTACATGAAGAGTTTCGCGACGTTTGTTTTTTTTCACAGCAATTGTAGATCTACAGTGTATACGTACGGGTATCATGCCGAAGTCGATGAGGTCGCGCGCCTGCACCTTGCGCAGCCACTGGTCGCGCTCGCGGCCCTCCGCGCGCGCCGAGTCCAGCGGGGACGCGTCCGCGGCGGCGGCGGCGAGCGCGGCGCGCCGGCCCGAGCGCGGGTCCCACGCGCCGAAGCCGAGGTACTTCTACAGTGTATACGTACGGGTATCATGCCGAAGTCGATGAGGTCGCGCGCCTGCACCTTGCGCAGCCACTGGTCGCGCTCGCGGCCCTCCGCGCGCGCCGAGTCCAGCGGGGACGCGTCCGCGGCGGCGGCGGCGAGCGCGGCGCGCCGGCCCGAGCGCGGGTCCCACGCGCCGAAGCCGAGGTACTTCTACAGTGTATACGTACGGGTATCATGCCGAAGTCGATGAGGTCGCGTGCCTGCACCTTGCGCAGCCACTGGTCGCGCTCGCGGCCCTCCGCGCGCGCCGAGTCCAGCGGGGACGCGTCCGCGGCGGCGGCGGCGAGCGCGGCGCGCCGGCCCGAGCGCGGGTCCCACGCGCCGAAGCCGAGGTACTTCTACAGTGTATACGTACGGGTATCATGCCGAAGTCGATGAGGTCGCGCGCCTGCACCTTGCGCAGCCACTGGTCGCGCTCGCGGCCCTCCGCGCGCGCCGAGTCCAGCGGGGACGCGTCCGCGGCGGCGGCGGCGAGCGCGGCGCGCCGGCCCGAGCGCGGGTCCCACGCGCCGAAGCCGAGGTACTTCTACAGTGTATACGTACGGGTATCATGCCGAAGTCGATGAGGTCGCGCGCCTGCACCTTGCGCAGCCACTGGTCGCGCTCGCGGCCCTCCGCGCGCGCCGAGTCCAGCGGGGACGCGTCCGCGGCGGCGGCGGCGAGCGCGGCGCGCCGGCCCGAGCGCGGGTCCCACGCGCCGAAGCCGAGGTACTTCTCGTTGTTGCGCCGCTGCACCAGCCTGCGAACCACCCACCGCACACTTTATACCAGGCTTGGAAATTATCAAGATAATTATGTTCATTGATAATTATCCGATAATTATCGGATAATTATCTGATAACTATCGGATAATTATCTGATAACTATCGGATAATTATCCCGTTATTATCCAACAATGTAAGGTGTAATAAAACCGAATCACCCACAGCATACTTTATACCAGGGTTGGAAATTATCAAGACAATTATGTTCATTGATAATTATCCGATAATTATCGGATAATTATCCCGTTATTATCCAACAATGTAAGGTGTAATAAAACCTAATAAAAGTTCTTTTAATTGTTATAACACTTTAAATGTTATGTTATACAAGTAATATGTTTGCACAAAAGATCACAACACACAAAAACTGTCAAAACTAAATATCGAAGAGCGCGGGAACTCGGAATTCCCTTCGGCCGCAGACATTTCTCGTGTTTGGATACACCCAATCGACATGACGCTAAATATTACCCGCGTTAAAATAATAATCGAAAAGTTATTTTTTTATAACTTTTAATCAAATCTCTAGATAATATACGTTATTATCGCGATAATTATCATTGATAATTAGGTGAGGGCGCCACGGTGCTCGAGTAAACACCGGCTCCGTAAACATAAATTGTGTAAAAATATTCAAAGTGCTGTTTACATCGTGGAAAGTGAAAAAAATTAACAATAACGTACTAAAACGAACTCTGAACATTGAGACCAGTGCTAAAATCAAGAAAAAAGTGCAAAATTTTCAAATTTAATATTGTAACGTCTTGGTCTTTCATTCATCGAAAAATCACAGAAGTAGTTAAATCAAGAAAAAGTGTTCCAAAGTGTGCGAATACAAAAACATTTACAAAAAGTTTATTGAAAGTGGCTTATTTATAAGAAAAAATGACAATATGCTTAATTTAAATTAAACATTGCAAAGTTACGACACCAGCGCCATCTATTACAAGGATCTGTCACTATCAAGTAAACAAGCAAACGAAAATCTAGTGCCATACGCACCAAGTTAAGCTTCATAGCGCCACCTAGTGGAGATTGATGCAACAAGTCGACCGAACCTAATTCATAGAGGGCACTGTTCAACTCTTAACGATGGAAGAAATCACCAAGATGCTAAAGAAAATACAGGAAGATCTAAACACTCAAAAAACTGAATTAAGAAGTATGAAGGAAAGCATAACCACAACAATTAACGAAAACATAAATGAAAAATTTTTGTCTCTTGAAGCACGCCATGTACAAACTGAGAAAAACTTGGAAGAACAGAAAAATCGTATTGAATTTATGGAAAGAACTTTAAGAAAAAGAAACATTGTACTATTTGGAATCGAAGAAAAGGAAAATAGCTATCACGACCTTGAGGATCTAGTTCTAAAAATTTTTAACACCACCATGCAAGTGCCATGTGAAAAACTCGAATTAGAAAGCCTTAGAAGAGTTGGGAAGCCGAGTGGCAGACCAAGACCGGTCATTATAACCCTTAAGACCCTTGGAAAAAAAATCAGTCTTTTAAAAAATCAACGATGCCTCGAGAAAACATCATATTATATTAAAGAGGATTTCCCACGTAGCGTACTTGAAACTCGTAAACAGTTGATTCCAGAGTTAAAACGCAGATTGGAGCAGGGTGACAGAGTAATTTTAAAATATGATAAGATAATCAAACTAGAAACGACGAAGGTCAGGCAACCAACCAATAGTAGGAACTAAGGAACTAATAATAGGGAACCAAGGACACCACATCGAGATTTCCAAACAAGTACCCAAAAGAAATAAGACAGACTTAAAACATTACATAACAAAAACAACAAGAGACAACACTACCGCAGTACAAAGCAATACCACTGGAGCATAGCAATCAATTGCGACCCCACTCTTATCCCCAATACGGCTTGTCACCGCGGGAAATCATGACTACAACCCTCCAGAGCAAAATCTCTACATATGTACCTATAACGTTAGATCACTCCTATCGAATGAGCGTCTGATTGAATTCAAAGAATCTCTCAAACATTTGAAATATGACATAATAGGCTTATCAGAAGTACGAAGACCTGGTAGTATGATTATAGAAGACCATGACCACATATTCTGCCATTTTGGAGAAAACACTGGCCAACGCGGAGTAGGATTTTTATTAAAAAGGAAATTCAGAACAAATGTAGAGAGCTTTACAGGCATATCTGACAGAGTATGCATTTTAAATCTTAAAATTAATGATCTATCTTTATCACTAATACAAGTATATGCTCCCACAAGCAGCTCCAACGACAACGAAATAGAGTCATTCTATCAAAAAGTTACTCAAGCCTACCAACTCGCCGGAAACAATATTATTTTGATGGGAGACTTTAATTCAAAAATTGGTCAAACGACCACCTCAGAACGTATTATCACAGGCATTTATGGTTATGGTCAAAGGAATGCTAGGGGCCAACAACTAATTGATTATGCCTTACAATACAAACTTACTATAATTAATACACTATTTAAAAAAAATCCGAAACGTAAATGGACGTGGATCTCTCCGAATAAAGAAGTAAAAAACGAAATAGATTTCATATTATCAAATAAACCCAATTTTTTTACAAACTTAGAGGTAATCAATAACCTAACATACCCTAGCGATCATAGGCTACTAAGAGGTACATTAAGAATTTAAAAAATGAAACCATCCCGAACCAACTACTGCAACATGCCTAGCTCTCTAAAGTTACAGAAGTCTCAATCTACGTTTATTGAACATATGGAGAAGTGCGATTTCGGTAACAACGAAAAGGAAGACCTAGACGCTTACTATCAAAAAATTGAAAAAAACATACATGATTGCTTACGAAAATCGAACACAACTGTAAAGTCTCAAAATAGCGTGCTTAGCGATGAAACAAAACAACTTATAATTAAAAGAACAGAACTACAACAGAAAAAACCTCTAACACGCTCTGACAAGGAAAAACTTAAAGAACTCTACAAAAAAACATCAAAAAATATTAAGAGAGACTACATCACCCACAGATTAGATATATTTAACAAATACATATCTACAACTGGCAGTGCAAAAAGAGCCTATAAACAATTGGATCAATACAAAGTGTGGATCCCCTGCTTACAAAAAGTTCCACGAAAGAGTCAAACAAGATTAGAAATAGTAAACACTGCAACAACTTTCTATCGGAACCTATACAGCATGCAGGATGCACATCAAAATACCTACCAGCCACTTCAAACGGATGAAGTTGTGCCAGCATTTACTGAAGGTCAGATACTAAAAAAGCTAGAAAAGCTAAAAGATAACAAAAGCCCCGGCCATGACAACATTACAAACGAGATTTTAAAATTAGCTAAACATATTTTAATAACGCCAATAACATACCTATTCAATAGAATATTAGAAGAACAAAGAGTACCTCAAAGTTGGACAAAATCAGACATCATCTTACTATATAAAAAAGGCGACCCCACAGATGTTGGTAATTATCGTCCTATAAGTATACTTCCTACTATTTACAAGCTTTTCGCCACCTGTTTAGAGGAAAGAATTAGTGCAGAAATTGAAAAGTATCAACCCATCGAACAAGCTGGATTTCGCAAAAGATTTTGTACTATAGATCATATACATGTCGTGGAACAGGTAATTGAAAAATATATAGAGTTCAAGAAGCCTCTGTACCTGATTTTCATTGACTACGCGAAGGCATTCGACTCTATCTCGCATAATAGTATTTGGACAGCTCTACAGAACCAAAATATACCCAACATCTACATAAATATTTTAAAAGATATCTACCATAAGAGCTCTAGCAGAGTCAAACTTGATAGACTAGGACCCACTTTCCCAATAAGAAGGGGTTTGAAACAAGGCGACCCTATGTCTCCGAAAATTTTCATATCCCTATTACAATATATATTAGAAAAACTAAACTGGACAACGAAAGGCATCAACATCAATGGGAAAAGGCTTACACATCTGAGATTCGCGGATGACATAGTACTATTCTCGGAATCAGCGCCGGAGATAGAGACTATGGTGAATGAGCTATGCATAGTCAGCCAGGAAATCATGCTGAGTTTAAATGCTAATAAAACAAAAGTTATGACAAATAGTATACAATCACCTATTACTTACAACAATACACCCTTACAATACGTAGATGAATATGTTTACTTGGGGAAACTAGTGTCATTTAATAAAACCAGACATACAGACGAAATCTGCAGAAGAATTACAATAACCTGGAGTAAGTACTGGTCGCACAAGGAAATTTTAAAATCGGCTCTACCAATACATTTAAAGAAAAAAATTATGGATACGTGCATACTTCCTTGCTTAACATATGGTTCACAATCATGGCTTTTCAACAGAACTAATAGAGAGTTAGTTGAAAAATGTCAAAGAGCTATGGAGCGAAGTCTCTTGAGCATTAGGCTGGTGGACAGGATTCTAAGCATTGATATTCGCAAAAAAACAAATTTAATCGATGCTCTAAAGTATGCTCAGAAACAAAAGTGGCGATGGGCTGGCCACCTAGCACGCACGTCGGACCAGAGATGGACCAAATCAGTCACAGAATGGCGGGGACCAGGGACAAAGCGCGCGATAGGGAGACCACTCGAAAGATGGATAGACGAGGTGGAAACGATTGGCGGAAAAAATTGGATTGAAAGTGCACAAAACAGAGAAACCTGGCAAGCTCTGGAGGAGGCCTTTACCCGAAGAGGGGTCCTCAAGATAACTTAATTTATAGACATGACAAGACACATTTATGACATTTTAATTAATATAGTATAGACAAGCACTGCAACTCTGACTCTAATGTTTAACAAAATGACATATGTACATTGAAAATTACATTAAACTTTGACATTATCTTATTATATTATTATAACGATTGACATTATATTATCGAACGATTGATGACATTATCTTATTTTATAATATTGACCAAGTGCTATTGACTAAAGTGCAGTCTGTGTCTGAGAACTATGCAATTTTGTGAATTTGTGATTTTGAGGTAATAAATGGCTATTTTATTTTTATTTTATTTTTAATTATCAAGATAATTATCTTGATAATTATCCCGTGCAACCCTGCTTGCGGCCTTGCCTCCCCACCTCACGCGGTCAACAAAAGCGCGCGCTTTTTATTATTTCAATCTTTTTAAAAGCTTTTATTTAACTTCACTCGTATGTATGTATGTATGTATATCCTGGAATCTTGCAATCAATATTTCACCCACTTCCACTTAAGCTATCGAGCTGAAATTCGGCACACATGTTTAGTTCCAATGACAATGCACGAAAATAAAATAAAATTTATAAAAAGCATTTGAAAAAAAAAAAAACTGGTTGTCTGTAAAGTCGGTTTACGGACGATAGATTCACGTGATAACGTCATAATTATTATTTTATACAATACAAAAAAAGAGAATTGAAAATACAAAGATAACAGACAACAGACAAGTCTATATATTTATTTTGACATTGAAAGTGTAAAATTAATTTAATAAAATTAAAAATTTATTTAATAAAAACACTCAACGGAAACGGAAGCGAAACGGGATACTTTTTCATATGTGCTGTTCATCAATTTATAAGACGTTATCACGTCAAAAAAACCGGAAAAATATTCCCAGCGTTGGGGTTGAATTTCGAAAAATCCCGTTTTAATTCCGGTGTTTATAAAGTGCGCGGTGACCGCCCAGTGGCTATCGAACACGCCTCTCACTCGAGCGGTCCGGGTTCAAACCCCAGCGGCACGCACCAATGACTTTCTAAGTTATGTGCGATTTAAGGAAATAAATGTCACTTGCTATAACGGTGAAGGATCGTGAGGAAGGCATTTGAAGTCTGCCAATCCGCACTAGTAGCGTCCATAGCCCAATGGCTCGAGTCGATTCAATGTGGTCGAAAGAGTTAAGCAACGACGGGCGCGGTCGGTTTGTGGATGGGCGACCGCTAGTCGCAAAATTTCATGGACGCTACCGTGCTTCGGAGGGCACGTAAAGCCGTCGGTCCCGGCTGTTTTCAATGCTGGAAACAGTCGTCAAGCCTTGTCGAAGATCTTCGGGGTGGCTTGAGAACATTCGACACTAGGTTTGCCACTAACCCCTCCACCAATCCGCATAGGAGCAGCGTGGTGGAGTATGCTCTAGACCTCCCGCAGCAGTGTCTGTGGGGGAGACCCGTGCCCAGCAGTGGGACGTCTATGGGTCGTAGCGAACACACGCTATAATTGCGAAAGGAAATACACAAAGGTAAGACTGAAAGAAACAGCTATTGCACAAGTCACAGCTCGACTGACTGAATTGGTCACAATTGACACCAATTCACGGCACGCATTTCGTGCGTTGGTGGCTATCTAGCTCTTGTAATATAATTGACTTCCATACAAACTTTGCACCGCCTTTTCACCCCCTTTAGGGTTGAATTTCGAAAGATCCGTTTTAATTCCTGTGTTTAGTGGTGCAGCGTGGTCGTACCTGTCCAGGCCGTTGTACGCGCCGCTGGCGACGAACAGGATGTTGGTGGTGTCCACCTGCACCGCGTCGCCGCGCAGCTTGCGCGAGTTCCGCTCCGGCACCGACACCACCGCGCCCTCCAGCATCTTCAGCATGCCCTGCTGCACGCCCTCGCCTGCAGGAGACAGACAGACACGTCACTTTTTTTTTTTTTTATGGGAAAAAGATAGCAAACGAGCCTGCAGCACCACCCATCCGCTGCCGCCCATGACAACTGTGACTGACTTTGAACAAGACTCAATAAGGGACTGGGATGGTTAGTCCAATTAGTTGAGAGAGTTAATTAGAACATTAGTTGGTCAGTTCGTTAGTAGGTATGAGGACTGGGGACTGTTAGTGATAGTTAGTCCTGTTAGTTGTTGTTAGTAATAGTCCAGTTAGTACTTGTTATTAGGAGTCTCGTTCTAAGTCAGTCACAGATGTGTTGCTACCCTTGAGGACTAAGATGGTCGCCTCTAAAGAAGTGTAACCGGAATCCACACCTTTCCAACCGGACCACAATTGCTTTAAAAACAATTATTACACGGCAGAAATGGTACTAGGTACCGTGGCGGGCGGTGGTACTGCCCCGGGCGAACTCTATATGGAACCAATTAGCTTTCATATAAAACCTATTTGGTTCCCTATAGGCTCTACCACCTACCAACACGTCACTTAGGGTCAGCGCCGACGGTCGGCCGCCGCGGGTCGGGGCTACGGGCGGCTAGAGTGGGAGCTCAAACCGCCAGTAGCCCCGAGCAGGACGACGGTATGTGGCCGCATACCGTCGTAACAAGGGCAGAAGGGATGGGGCAGCACCTCCCGAGCAGAGACATATAGATAGTCTATCGTGACTTAGAGCTTAGCTTAGTGGTAGGTAATTATTGTAAACTAGTGGACGCCCGCAGCTTCGCTCGCGTTACACATTCACTAACTTCAAAAACGGCAAAGCTTCATACTAACTTTGCACCCCCGTTTTACCTCCTTAGGGGATGAATATTCAAATTTTTCTCGCCGTAAAAACCATCCTTGAACTTCAACGAACATTTTAAAAAAAGAATTGGCCAAATTGGTCCAGGCGTTGTTGAGTTATGCGCTTACCAACACATTTTGCGATTCATTTTTATTATATAGATTTATCTTAAGGCAAGTTAGACACCTGTGTAGGATTAGCTATTCATTCAATAATCAATAGCTAATCCTTTGCCTTATATAGATCAGTTAGTAGTTTAAGTAGTTTTTAGTTAGGTACCTAGACTTTCGTTGAGCGTGTCTAATCACCTCATAGCGAAATAAATTATTTGACTTTGACTTTGACTTTGACTTGAAGGGCACCGCGCTAAGAGGACTCCGGTTGCGTTCCATTGGAGATCCCGGAGTCCTCCACATAGCGCCGAGGAAGGCCACCGGGGGGTTTTAGTGCGGTAAATCCCACATAACCCTGTGTTGCTCCCACGGCACCGGGTACCTTTTGAAGGTTTCCCCCTCGACAACAAAAAAAAAAAAAAATAGGCTAGCGTTTATTTGTTTGTCTGTTGATTGTTTTTTAAAGTGAAACTTTTATTACATCATTCTGAAAATTTTGGTATGTCTGTTGCATGTCGCATTACATTCGGCCGCGGAGTAGAGCAGCCAAGGCCAATATGGCAGCGCCTATAGTTCGCAGCAGCTGACCGTGTAGTTGTAGTGTATAGACTATTACTAATTTGTGCAAGTGCTTCACGCTATTTTAAACTTGAATCTAAAATTTTATTTTGTTGAGACACTGGGTAGCGAAAGGCACTCTCGGCGTACAAGGTTAAGTTTTTACCAACCGTTCGACCGTTCGACCAAGCGTACATAATAGAATTCGTTGAAATTTAGATACATATATTTCGAACGGCTAATAGTGTAGTGACGTTTGTTATTTTATTTCCCATTATCATTCCAATTTTCCAAGTATAAAATTAAAATTGATAAAGCGATTTTTATACCCTTAATGGAATATTATTCCAAAAATGTATAGTTAAATAATATGAAAAAAAAGTTTCACTTTTACCGTGGTTTCATAAAACCACACAATTTAATTATTTTTTTGTTTGTTTCTCTTGTTTTGTTTTTTTTTTTTCTGTTTTACTGTCAGTAGCAAGATGGATTCCGACGAACAAAGATTAGCTCACGCCTATACTACGAGTCTATAAGGGCGTCAACGCTCACACCTACACGCACTTCGAAAAACGGACTTATACGCTCGTTTAATATCGTGTTTTTTAAACACTATTTTAATTATTTTTTTTAACCGTCTTTCATTGACGTGAAGCGTCGCGTCACTTTGACATTTCATATGGCAGAACAACGTTTGCGGGGTCAGCTAGTATAGTTATATATAGTCGCTTATAATGCAAAGCGCGAGTATACCGACCGCCGACGTCGCGCAGCTGGTGTATCCCGGGCACGGCGCCGATCTTGTCCACTTATAATACAAAGCGCGAGTATACCGACCGCCGACGTCGCGCAGCTGGTGTATCCCGGGCACGGCGCCGATCTTGTCCACTTATAATACAAAGCGCGAGTATACCGACCGCCGACGTCGCGCAGCTGGTGTATCCCGGGCACGGCGCCGATCTTGTCCACTTATAATACAAAGCGCGAGTATACCGACCGCCGACGTCGCGCAGCTGGTGTATCCCGGGCACGGCGCCGATCTTGTCCACTTATAATACAAAGCGCGAGTATACCGACCGCCGACGTCGCGCAGCTGGTGTATCCCGGGCACGGCGCCGATCTTGTCCACTTATAATACAAAGCGCGAGTATACCGACCGCCGACGTCGCGCAGCTGGTGTATCCCGGGCACGGCGCCGATCTTGTCCACTTATAATACAAAGCGCGAGTATACCGACCGCCGACGTCGCGCAGCTGGTGTATCCCGGGCACGGCGCCGATCTTGTCCACTTATAATACAAAGCGCGAGTATACCGACCGCCGACGTCGCGCAGCTGGTGTATCCCGGGCACGGCGCCGATCTTGTCCACTTATAATACAAAGCGCGAGTATACCGACCGCCGACGTCGCGCAGCTGGTGTATCCCGGGCACGGCGCCGATCTTGTCCACTTCATCCAGGAACACTATGCCAGTCTGGGCGCGCTCCACACTGGAACACATTAATAAATATGTATTAAATATTATAAATGCGAAAGTAACTCTGTCTGTCTGTCTGTCTCGCTTTCACACCAAAACTACTGAACTGATTTAAATGAAATTTGGTACACAGATAGTTTAGAGCCTGAGAAAGGACATAGGCTACTTTTTAATTGGAAAATTGGGGAAAAAGTCTTAGTAATAGGGTCCCGTTTTACCCTTTGGGTACGGAGCAACCCGCCAACCACCCATGGCCCTACCAACCTTGCGGTTATATGGGCCGAAGCACGGGAGGGCTGTGCACGGAGGCACCAGTGAGACAGCATTTGGCTGTAAAGTCCGGTGCGCCTTTTTTTCTCCCTACAAATTGTTCATGTCCCTTTCTACCCGTACCCGTCCCCCCGTCTTGGGGACTAACGCCACAGAATGGTGACTCGGACGCCAGCCCGTGCGTCTTCTTGCATCTAGCGTCATCTATTGTGTGCCTCTAGCTCCCGCCTATCCTTGTGCCATCGTCTGGCAAACTCCTGCAGCCTGCGGAAGTTCGCCTCGGAGGAAACAAGGTCACGGTAGTAGACCGGCCCGATGCTTTAAAAACAACGGGTACGGAGCACTAAAAACAAGTCGTATCGTATTCCAAATCACTGCAATGTCATGGGCCAGCGTGGGCCAGCTTGGTCCAGCATGGGCCAGCGTGGGCCAGCACTCACTTGAAGTTGGCGTCCTGCAGCAGCTTGGCTATGACGCTCTCGATGTCCTCGCCCACGTAGCCGGCCTGCGTGAGAGTGGTGCAGTCGCAGATCGCGAACGGTACGTCGAGACACGCCGCTATTGTTTGAGCCAGCAGCGTGGGCCAGCGTGGGCCAGCACTCACTTGAAGTTGGCGTCCTGCAGCAGCTTGGCTATGACGCTCTCGATGTCCTCGCCCACGTAGCCGGCCTGCGTGAGAGTGGTGCAGTCGCAGATCGCGAACGGTACGTCGAGACACGCCGCTATTGTTTGAGCCAGCAGCGTGGGCCAGCGTGGGCCAGCACTCACTTGAAGTTGGCGTCCTGCAGCAGCTTGGCTATGACGCTCTCGATGTCCTCGCCCACGTAGCCGGCCTGCGTGAGAGTGGTGCAGTCGCAGATCGCGAACGGTACGTCGAGACACGCCGCTATTGTTTGAGCCAGCAGCGTGGGCCAGCGTGGGCCAGCGTGGGCCAGCACTCACTTGAAGTTGGCGTCCTGCAGCAGCTTGGCTATGACGCTCTCGATGTCCTCGCCCACGTAGCCGGCCTGCGTGAGAGTGGTGCAGTCGCAGATCGCGAACGGTACGTCGAGACACGCCGCTATTGTTTGAGCCAGCAGCGTGGGCCAGCGTGGGCCAGCACTCACTTGAAGTTGGCGTCCTGCAGCAGCTTGGCTATGACGCTCTCGATGTCCTCGCCCACGTAGCCGGCCTGCGTGAGAGTGGTGCAGTCGCAGATCGCGAACGGTACGTCGAGACACGCCGCTATTGTTTGAGCCAGCAGCGTGGGCCAGCGTGGGCCAGCACTCACTTGAAGTTGGCGTCCTGCAGCAGCTTGGCTATGACGCTCTCGATGTCCTCGCCCACGTAGCCGGCCTGCGTGAGAGTGGTGCAGTCGCAGATCGCGAACGGTACGTCGAGACACGCCGCTATTGTTTGAGCCAGCAGCGTGGGCCAGCGTGGGCCAGCACTCACTTGAAGTTGGCGTCCTGCAGCAGCTTGGCTATGACGCTCTCGATGTCCTCGCCCACGTAGCCGGCCTGCGTGAGAGTGGTGCAGTCGCAGATCGCGAACGGTACGTCGAGACACGCCGCTATTGTTTGAGCCAGCAGCGTGGGCCAGCGTGGGCCAGCGTGGGCCAGCACTCACTTGAAGTTGGCGTCCTGCAGCAGCTTGGCTATGACGCTCTCGATGTCCTCGCCCACGTAGCCGGCCTGCGTGAGAGTGGTGCAGTCGCAGATCGCGAACGGTACGTCGAGACACGCCGCTATTGTTTGAGCCAGCAGCGTGGGCCAGCGTGGGCCAGCGTGGGCCAGCACTCACTTGAAGTTGGCGTCCTGCAGCAGCTTGGCTATGACGCTCTCGATGTCCTCGCCCACGTAGCCGGCCTGCGTGAGAGTGGTGCAGTCGCAGATCGCGAACGGTACGTCGAGACACGCCGCTATTGTTTGAGCCAGCAGCGTGGGCCAGCGTGGGCCAGCACTCACTTGAAGTTGGCGTCCTGCAGCAGCTTGGCTATGACGCTCTCGATGTCCTCGCCCACGTAGCCGGCCTGCGTGAGAGTGGTGCAGTCGCAGATCGCGAACGGTACGTCGAGACACGCCGCTATTGTTTGAGCCAGCAGCGTGGGCCAGCGTGGGCCAGCGTGGGCCAGCACTCACTTGAAGTTGGCGTCCTGCAGCAGCTTGGCTATGACGCTCTCGATGTCCTCGCCCACGTAGCCGGCCTGCGTGAGAGTGGTGCAGTCGCAGATCGCGAACGGTACGTCGAGACACGCCGCTATTGTTTGAGCCAGCAGAGTTTTACCTGAGAAAATGTTTTAAATTAAATAATATCATCGACTAAGTGGCGGAGAAAAGTCCACGAATGGAGACCACGACTCGGAATAAGGTGTACAGGCCGCCTTTCGTCCATATGTCCAGCAGTAGACCTAAAAAGACTGGGACCGACGAGCCCTCCGAAGCACTGTACCGTGCATGATATTTAGCCACTCACTCATTCACACATCCACGCTGACCGCGCCCGTCGTTGCTTAACTCTGTCGATCACGAAAGACGCGGGCCATTGTGCTTTGGACGCTGCGATCAAGCCTTCACTCGTTCACCCATCCACATGCAAGCTGACCGCGCCAGTCGTTGCTTAACCCTGCCATTGTGCTATGGACGCTGCAAGCAAGCCTCTATAAAGACGGGTAACTCACCGCTGCCAGTGGGCCCGAGCAGGAGTACGTTGCTCTTGTCCAGCCGCAGCTCGTGATGCTGCCGCTCGAGTACCTCCGCGCCGGCGCCGGCGGCGCCGCCCGTGTTGCTTAAGTGCAGCAGATCTGCAATGGACGGAATGCTTCAATGTTAAACTGAACGTTGAACATCTTGAGAGCTTCCGTGCTCCGCGCTGTCTTCAGTCTTTATCCTATACCTTATTATAGTAAAAAAATCATTTATTTCTGACAATGTCTACTACATTGTCAGAAATAATCAGAATAAATAGGTGACAGGTAATAAATAAATAGTGGACGCCCGCAGCTTCGCTCGCATGGAATTGAGCATTCACTAACTTCAAAAACGGCAAAGTTTCATACCTACTAACTTTGCACCCCCGTTTTACCCTTTTACCCCTTAGGGGGTAAATTTTCAAAAATCCTTTCTTAGCGCTCCCATAAAAGGAACCCCTGCGCAAAATTTCAAGTCTCTACCCCTTATAGTTTAGGCCCTGCGTTTATATGTCAGTCAGTCAGTCAGCTTCTCCTTTTATATAATGGATAACGTGCTCTTTGGAAATATTTTCGTTTCTTCAGCCCATCAGTCCCTCATCACCTGGTTGAAGGGCGGCCTGTGCTCAGTTTTTCGAGTCACAATCTCTTCTAGAGGATATTTCAAGACCAATTGACAAGCCGGGTCAAATTAAAATCGTTTCTGTGACGAATTTATTAATTGAAAAGCCACGATTATTGATTCATAATGGATTTGCCTCCAAACCACCGTCTCATCAACATTTCACACAGCAAAAACCAACCGAGCAATGTTTGACTCTCGATTCGCCACACTCTCGCCCGCAGACGAAATGTAAAGGGGTAGAAGTCAAAATAATCGACCGCAACTCACATGAAGTCCGGGTAGTAACGTTACCCACCTGATAAGAAAATGTTACTTACAGGAATAATAGGATGCTTTCACATTGAAACAACAAATAGGTAAATATTTTTATTTATTGTTAGACTGACACAACTGTACTAAATGTATTTTAACAGCAATAAATGTTTTTTAACAAGTCCTATTAATAGACAAGAACCACCGAAAACATGCTTTAAAAACTACAACCTACTCAAAACAATTACTTATGCAGTAAAAATAACAAAAAAAAAAAAAAACTTTATTATTTAAAAAGGAACTTTAATATATTTCTTACAAATGGTAACTTAAGTGATAATTGTCATGGGCGGCAGTGTCAGTGTGACAGTTGTCATGGGCGGCAGCGGATGGGTGGTGCTGCAGGCTCGTTTGCTATCTTTTTCCCATAAAAAAAAAAATAATTATGTAATTCTTTAATAAAAATATATATAATCATCGTCGTGAAAAAATACAAAGTCAGTCTTCTTCTTTTTCTTTTTCACGGTATTTTCTTTGTCTCTCAGCATTCAACATTGGCGCCATCTAAAAGTAAGCGTGTAAAGTCAATTAGTTTTAATTTATGAACAAATATGTCCAAAAAGGTCCATTCCATGAAATATAAAAATAATATTAATAGATTATTCCAGAAATCCCCACCAGTTTTATGCTTGCATATTTCATGCATATATATATATACATATTATATAAAAATATAATTAAATAAAAACCGATCGACGAGGTTTTCGTTCGTCGAAGATGAAATGAGGTTTTCGTTCGGAGTGAACAACTCGTTATTGATTGCAGGTGCAGTTACTATACAAACTGATTTGTTTTACCAAGTGTTACTCACAAATCTATAAAATCCTGTGAGTAACATATAGCAGTATGAACTAGCCCTAAGTCGTGTTACGTTAGCCACAGGAATGAAAAATATGGATTATAACCTATAAAATGCATCGTCATAACAACAAATATCTTACCTTGAAAACAATGTCTCTGTTTTGTATGAGCACCAAAACGTATTTTTTCAGACTGTGTATCCAGACCCGCGTAATTCACTTTAGAAATTATCTCACTCACTAGTTTTTCACAGGAATATTTTGGACAATTTTTTTTGTGCGCTCACTTTCTTCAACCAAAACTAAATGAAGTGACAACTAAGCGTTCTAAAAGTCACGTGATGTGATGTAACAATGTTGTTAGCATAAAATATTATTGCGATATGGTAGAATTCCTTTTCGGGAGCGTTTAAAACACCGTTATCTACCTGGAGTTATTCACAGGAATGATGTTTGGGATTTTTTTATAAACAGTAATTAAATAATTATAGACAGTAAATTAACGATTATATTAAATGAAAACAAAAAATTAAGTCACCGGTTTTTACATAACAGTATATAATATTGCAAAAAATTGCCTAGTATTGATTATTTTATAATATGTACATTTTCATTACGCAATAGGACACTTTCATTTTGTATGGACCTGAAATTAGTGACTTTAGTTTGCTAATTTTTTTTTCGGTAGTTAGTTATATTCTAAACATTATAAAATGTCTTGTTTTACTGGAAATTAATTGTCCTTTAATCAAAATTAGTTTATAACATGTTATGACCCGAACTAATTTTTAAATAAGCTGAAAACGGTCGAGGACACATATTTTTTTAAATCATGTACGATTATTTTGACCTCTACTCAAAGCCCAACTCTCACATCGTCGCAAAAAGCGGAGCGTGCTTCTGAGATTCATATCCGCTAACGATTCAAGTCTCGATTCGCCCGCCGATATCTCGGATTGATTTGCGGCCATGACTCTTATTTGCCTGTCAACGCTAATAAGGATTTCTTTTCACTCGAATGTTAGCAAATGATTTATTAAGGCTTGTGTAGGATTAGCTATTCATTGAATGATAAATAGCTCATCCTTTGCCTTATATTGATCAGTTTAGAATAGCATTATACTTGTATCTCTTTTCTTTAAGTAGTTTGTAGTTCCTAGACTTTTGTTAAGCGTGTCTAATCACCTCATAGCGAAATAAATTATTTGACTTTAACATTATAGTATTGGACTAAGCAACCATGTTACATCAAATGCGACGACTGTTTTGTTCTTGTGTCCCTTTCTTATCGCTGGGAAATGATTAAAAAAAAATTGTAATAAGAGACTATATGATGTTAGAAAATCTTATGATTTGTACTTGGTCTGTACCTGAGATCTAATTCAAGACTTCTTATGAATTCTAGATAAACGACGCAGTTAATTCTTCTACTTAGTCTCTATAATTGCCATTATTATATTCAGTTTTGCACTGTCATCCAGATTAATACTTGGATTCGGTCGTTGCAAATCACATGTCTATACGATATCTATACATGAGCTCGAGCAACTTATACACCGCTGGCAATATTCGAGTAGGTAGCAACACAATTGATAACTACAATGTATTTTACAACCAGGCAACCTTATTAACCTAATTGATCCTATTACATTCACTCGTAGTCGCCGACGTCAATAAATGAATATTGGATTCATCGCAAAATATTGTCCGGCTTCAATTGGGCACTTTAAACGAGCTTGGAAAATTTTTCATATGATCAGAAATAGACCTACGTATGACCCGACAAATTTTGTTTTAATTTTATCATTTATAGTGGACTTTGGGGCGTGCGGTTATTTCATCCTTCCTCAGCGTCAACTTAACCTTCGAGAGTGGGCTTATACGGTTATTGGTGCCTGAAGGTTGAGCCCGGCATTGGCCGCCACGTTGTTGTAGATCCGCTCGCAGTGGCTGTACACCGCTACGGAGAGAACCCTCTCCCCGTACCCCCGGCCGTACCTCTGTGCGTGTGGTGCAGCGGGTGGTGCGCGTCGGGCGGCGCGCCGGCGGTCACGTTGTTGTAGATCCGCTCGCAGTGGCTGTACACCGCGACGGAGAGAACCCTCTCCCCGTACCCCCGGCCGTACCTCTGTGCGTGTGGTGCAGCGGGTGGTGCGCGTCGGGCGGCGCGCCGGCGGTCACGTTGTTGTAGATCCGCTCGCAGTGGCTGTACACCGCGACGGAGAGAACCCTCTCCCCGTACCCCCGGCCGTACCTCTGTGCGTGTGGTGCAGCGGGTGGTGCGCGTCGGGCGGCGCGCCGGCGGTCACGTTGTTGTAGATCCGCTCGCAGTGGCTGTACACCGCGACGGAGAGAACCCTCTCCCCGTACCCCCGGCCGTACCTCTGTGCGTGTGGTGCAGCGGGTGGTGCGCGTCGGGCGGCGCGCCGGCGGTCACGTTGTTGTAGATCCGCTTGTAGTGGTTGTACACCGCGACGGAGAGAACCTTCTTCGCGTACTCCTGGCCGACCACGTGCCGGTTCAGGTATTCGAAGATCTTCTTGGGTGGTGGCGGGGGCTTTCTGTGAACAGTGTTTCGCTAAAAAGTGAATTTCATTTCATTTTATTTAATTACTAGTGGACGCCCGCAGCTTCGCTCGCGTGGAATTAGACATAGTTTCGTTTACACCTAGTTATGTTATATAGCCTATGTCTCTCAGTGAAGATGCAGCTTCCTAACAGTGAAAGAATTTTTGAAATCGGTCCAGTAGTTTTTGTGTGGAAACATTACAAAGAAATGTTTCCTCTTTATAATATTAGTATAGATAATGACGTGATCTTGTTTTTATATAATCATTTTCACATTTGATAAATAACATTACGTTATCAATATCATGGCGGAAGCTACTTTGTTGAGCGCCATAATATTTATTGTAATACATTTAATATAAGTTCTGTTAGAAATGTTTACAAAAGTTAATAAACATTTATATATGTACAGTAGGTACCTAAATATGTAAATATTTCAATAGAATATGAAACCCAAAAAACCGCGGCTAAACGTTTCCTCCGAAGTACAAAAGTTGATCGTATACAATAAAAAGTATAATTAAAGTGTCTAATTATAGATAAACGTAAAAATATTTAATCTGTGTGAGACGGAATGGCCTTCACGTGTCAAAAAATGTCCTCTCTCCCCCAGTATCTACTTAGCGAACTGTGCGCAGCGCAATAAATTAAAACCAACTTATAATATAATTTAATTATATTCCACTGCAAACAAATCGGGTGTTTCACTCACACAACCCCTCAACAAATACGTAATGATTTACATAATAATGGCGTCTTCCCACAGTGCGTGAATTTGCGGATGGACGCTGATTCGCACACAAGATAATATGTCGTCGTGTGAGCCGTCCGCGATTTTCTGCAGAATCATTATTCAGCTTCCAACGGATCAATGGATCATTGGAAGCTGTTGGCAACAAAACATTTTAGAAGATACGCATAGACGTCCCACTGCTGGGCACGGGTCTCCCCCTCAGACACAGCTGCGGTAGATCTAGAGCATACTCAACCACGCTGCTCCAATACGGATTGGTGGAGGGGTTAGTGGAAAACCCAGGTGTCGAATGTTCTCAAGCCACCCGAAGGTCTTCGACACGGCTTAACGACCGTTTCCACCATTGAAAACAACCGGGACCGACGGCTTCACGTGCCCTCCGAAGCAAGGTAGCGTCCATGAAATGTTGCCACTAGCGGTCACCTATCCACAAATCGTTCGCGCCCGTCGTTGCTTAACTCTTTCGATCACATTGAATCTACGCGAGCCATTGGGCTATGGGCGCTACAGAGAAGATACATGGAAACAGTTTTGGTTTTTGTAGTAGGCCACACCAAAGTTTTCTTGCGTGCGTTTCGTGCGTGGACAATAAATCACTTGCAAGCTTGCTGTACTTGTTTGCTCGCTTCCGACCTGCGACGCCGACCTCATCAAATCATCGCCAATCCCGACTGCGTTCACGGTCCTTCGAGCCGGATACGAACCAGCGACCTATTAACCAACCTGTAGAAGCCGGACTTGCTGTCGGCACTATCCTTGATGCTCTTCTTGGTGTCCACCTCGCTGAGCACGACGAAGAAGTGGTGGCACTTCTCGCACTTGACGAAGCGCGTGGAGCTGACGAAGGTCTCCACGTGCGTGCAGGGGTCCCCGCACTTGGGGCACGTCAGGACCCCGCTGCCGGAACCCTTTTTGCCCCCTGAACCTGTTGAAGAGGCGAGTGTTAAGTGCTTATGATTTGAAGTGTTAATTGGTCTCATCATCATCATCACAACCCTTTCTTGGCCCCGCTGCTGGGCACGGGTCTCCTCTCAAATGGGAGGTGTCGTGTACTCACATGAACAATTTTTCATGTCCGTATAGTTAATAGCTTTTGTCTTCTTCTGAAATTAGTCGTAATAAAGCATTCAACCAGAGCAGGTGTTTTAATTTCATAATTACGCTCAATCAAAATCAGTCCACATAAACCTTTAGTACCTCACAGGAGGGATTAGGTCTTAGTGCACCACGCTGGCCATGCGCGGATTGGCAGACTTCACATGCCTTCGAGAACATTATGAAGAACTCTCAGGCATGCCGGTTTCTTCACGATGGGTTCCTCACTGTTATAGCAAGTGACATTAAATTTATTAAGTCTTTGGTGTAGTTATAAGTTATAATATCAGTCTAATTAACAATCCTTCCTCACTAATAAATAAATGGGATTCCTAGACCTGTGTCGCGGTGGCGGACATTAAACAACACAATTTAACATTCAAGACCCGAGCAAATATTTATCTGCCCCGATCGGGATTCGAACCCGGGACTAGTGGATCGTCAGGGTCTCCTCACACGCGGCGGAACGGAGGTCGTCAAACTGTTCGACCGCGGTTGTCTCGCCAATGTTGTAAGCTACACACGCTTTGCTTACACATGCCACTTACGTCACGTTACAATGTCAAACAAAACGAAGATACGCTAATTTTTACAGTAAAGTTTACGTCCTATTGCCATTAGGGGCATTAGGTAATGTCACGGCCGTCCGCCATTTTTGCCTAAATAAGTTAAAAATAAGCTTTGGTAGCTAGTAGAGTCCATAGCCCAATGGCTCGCTTCGATTCAATGTGATCGAAAGTGTTAAGCAACGACGGGCGCGGTCGGTTTGTGGATGGGTGACCGCTAGTGGCAAAATTTCATGGACGCTACCGTGCTTCGGAGGGCACGTAAAGCCGTCGGTCCCGGTTGTTTTCAATGCTGGAAACAGTCGTTAAGCCTTGTCGAAGACCTTCGGGTGGCTTAAGAACATTCGACACTGGGTTGGCCACTAACCCCTTCACCAATCCGCATTGGAGCAGCGTGGTGGAGTATGCTCTAGACCTCCCGCAGAAATGTTTGTGGGGGAGACCCGTGCCCAGCAGTGGGACGTCTATGGGTCGCAGCGAAGCTTTGGTTGAACGCTTGTTTACTTAAGCTGCAACGACAATGTTGTTTCCATATAGTGTTAGTATATAGGCGTCTCGGAAAACGAAGTATTGGCCGCCCGACAAGGTGGACTGACGACCTGAAGAAGACAGCGGGAAACCGTTGGATTCAGAGGGCGCAGGATCGCGAGGAGTGGCGACGATTGAGGGAGGCCTACGTCCAGCAGTGGACCCAGAAAGGCTGATGGATGGATGGATGGATAGATATAGGTGACAGCTTATAAATAATGTAAGTACAATGATCTGAGCGCTTTGATTTTGTAATAGCCCTCTTAATATATTTGTTTGGACACTTTGTAGAGTTTATACATGTATAATGATATAAAAACTAAATCCCATTAACGCCATAATATACGTCTCATCATTGTACTATATTTAGAGAATTCATTATAGTAGTGGGAGACAACAACATAGTAATTACTAGTGGACGCCCGCAGCTTCGCTCGCGTGGAATTAGACAATAACAGATTCTTCTTAATGCATGCGTTTAGCTCCACAAATTTGTAATGAATCCGTAAATGTGTTATCCCCTATGTTTATTTTACACCCTTAAGGGTAACATTTTTACAAACTTTGAATGCCATATTTATTTATATCTAATCAACAGCCTAAAATATAAATTTTATGCTTTTAAACACTTTTTACCAATTAAGAAGTGGCCTATGTCCTTTCTCGACTATCTGTGTACCAAATTTCATTTTAAAATCGGTTCAATAGTTTTGGCGTGAAAGCGAGACAGACAGACAGAGTTACTTTCGCATTTATAATATCAGTATGGATTCATTATACATCTCGGCAACAGTCGCAGAATCCTTGTGCGTTGCTCAACATTTTCAACATCTCATCAAACACGCCATATGGGGAGTTACGGTGCAACGCAATTAAGGCATACGTTAAACCCATCCTACGCTTCTTACATATTAGCCCGTGAAATTGGCACGGTCATTCATCACGCCCCGATGCAAAGGTCACGCCAAACTGTGCGGTATTACCGTAAAAGCGTCGACATTAATTTGTTCATACGACCCCTCCTTATAACAAACCGACAATAAATACGAAAAATGATAACTTAATCTCATTCGTGCCTTGCACAACACAATATTCGATGGCAAATTTATTCGCAATATGAAATAACGATGTCATAAATGTTTAAAATACAATCAGACATATATTCCGAAACATAGCACCGCCCCAATCGATCGTATGGCAGCAATATTCGATACTTATCAGGTCAATAACTACAAATCATCGCTGTTTTCTCATATATCAGAACTTATTGGACGCGAAATAATTACCACTGTGGCACGGCGGCGGCCCACTGCAGGACACAAGTCTATCACATCTAAGGTCGGGAGCTTAGGTAGTTTTTTCTGGTAAACGCTGGGCTTAAGTAAAAGTAAGGCTTTAGTAAGTTTCTTAACAAAACGAGTGTCTGTGATTTAAAGACTGGATCTGACAAGTCTTCTTAACGATTATCGATCGATAACAATCGGGAACACGCGGATAGGACGTGATAGTCAACAAAGTGGGGAGTCCCAGAAAGCGAACAAAGTTAAAGTATTTACAGAATAGAACTATCAGAAGAAACATGCGCTAGCTTTAGATCTTCTATATAAAAGCCTACTGTACTATCAAATAGAGGGAATCCTAATGCGGATTTTCATGCTTTATTTACCACTATTTAAGAATGCAAGATAGGAAACGAGAATGGAGCAACACCTACCCACTGCCGCTCATAACACTCACACCCTGAATGATACTAACAAGATTTACATGCAAGAACAAATGGAGATCCGCCACACAGAACCTTGATATTGAATTACAGAGAGCATTCGCTTTACTTATCTTTTTCGCGAGTCAATCACCCTGCTGATTTCTATAGATTTATCTACGGTCATTGACTTTACACTAATATGTTACAAAGACGTGTTTTTGTGATATAAAAAATGTCTATTTCGTTATACTTAAACGCTTGTTGCTACCGAAACGCTACTATTTATAAATAAATAAATAATAAATATCATGGACATTCTCACAAACGGCCATCTGACCCCAAAGTAGGCGCGAACCTGGACTATGGGTGTCAGAGATACATTATATTTTTAAATTCAGACATAAATAGATAATATTAACATCCAGACACAGAACAAACACAAGTGTGTTATCCTGTATCCCGTATCCTGTGTTAGCCAGCGGTGGGCACTCACCAGAGGCGTCCTTACACCGACCGTGGCAGGGACCCTCCGGCTAGGGAGGGGAGAGGAGTAAGGGTGTCGACGGTGGGCACTCACCGGAGCCGTCCTTGGTGCTCTGCGGCGGCGGCGCGGGCGGCTGCTCCGTGGGGCTCTTGCACAGCACGGTGCACGTGCTGAGCGCGCGCGGGCACGACCGCCTGAGCGTGCGGCATGTCTGACCGCCAGCTGGAAGGAGAAAACAATCCATTAGCATCCGCGACTTCATGTTGAGCTGAATGAGCGTTTGATATTCAGCTTTTGTCAGGCGAGGGTCTTCCATGTTCGGAGACTAGTCCGTAAATGATCTTGGAATGCCACTGCGTACCTACTACCTTCTGAGGTTACGAGCTCAGAACATACAACGTTGAGTGTGTAAGTAAATAGTTAACATTACTATTAGTGATCAAAGAGACAATATAGTCATTTTTACATCGAGATGGAAGACAAGTTGAGTCTTGGCGTTTTTAAGATGCGATAACGTCTCCCGGGTCGAGCATATGCGTTATTAAGATCCCTGAAAGGACAAGCCATGGCCTCTACTCCAAGGGTTTTAATGAGCCAAAATCAGCTGTAGCCCCACGAGGACCCGGCACCGTAAATACCTCAAATAAACCCTCGAAAAATATTGGTTTCCGACAGCGGTGACATTGCGAAGGCGCATCAAATCGCCGAATCGGCTTGGTCCGCTCTCTGGCCGACAATGGAGGTCGATTCTTATTGTCTTGTTATTTTCCTCGAGCGCAGCCGCTTTCGCTTTTGTTTCGGTGAAACTGTCAAGTGAAGAGAGCCCACCTTTCATGAGTAATAACTGTATCTCAAGGGAACCTCTTTATTTTCCGGGAATTAAAGTAGCCCATATTATGTTAACCAGGACTGTGAGTAATAACTTTACCAAGTTACATCCAAATCTATCCACGGGTTTTCATGTGATGCCCGGATATACAGACAGACAATGAATCGAAATTTAAAAAAAAAAAATCAATGTACAGATAAAGTTGCTCTTCAGATTTATTATAGAATAGATGAAATTCAGTGCCGCTGGGATTTGAACCTGGCTAGACACCCTCTCGTGCGTCGCTGTCGCTGTATTCAATAATGAGAATAAGTAGTGATAAGACCCGAAGAATACACCGACCTTTGATACTAACCATTCTAAATACGGCATGAAAATCAAAAACAAAAACATATCTGATGCGGCAGAAACCGGTACGTAAATATGACTAATGTCTCACCATTGTTTGTTACGAAATTATTCACCTCAATATTGTTTCCCTTTCAAGAATGAAAATATTCATTGAAATTTTTAGGCCAAAATGGCGGACATAGAACCGGATCAGTGTCCAGACTGATCAGTTGTTTGACTTTCACCCGATAATCCGTCCATCCCCCAGTCATTGGACATAATATATCATCACGCCTGGATTTCCTTGAGGAAGGAGAGGAGTATTACACCCACTTTTCACCAGTTACGTTTAGCTCCCTAAAGTTGATGAGCAAAGCGATACGCCAGGCACACATCCAGACTCCGAGCTACTACTGGAAATTCTTATGTTAGAAAAACCCAAAACTATTTTGCCCGATCCGGGGATAGAACCCAGGATCCGTAGCTTAGCAGTCGTGCTTGCGACCACTAAACCAACAAGGCAGCTACAGCCATCCTTTGGAGTAGCCCCAAAAGAAAAACATGACTTCTATTGTTATACTACAGCCCACAACAGTCTTCGGTTTCCTTACGAGCTTTTCCTTCATCGAAGCAGCGGGTGTCGAGGCTTTGGGGCATGCGGCTTGGAATTATACCCGGGCCCTCGAATACTGCTACTGGGCCAATGATTTTTTATACCATAGATATGCTATGCCACCTCCATAGAATTTAGTGCTAGAAAATGTACCTACTCCAATTGGTAAGTACGTATTCGAGGCTTCACTTTTACAGCGCGTAAGAGCAGCGTGGTGGAGTATGCTCTAGACCTCCCGCAGCAGTGTCGAGGGGGAGACCCGTGCCCAGCAGTGGGACGTCCATGGGTCGCAGCGAAGGCACTGGGCTGTCACCGATGGCACTAGGATGTCACCGCCGACAACTAAATCTTCCTTATGGCATCCGTCCATATGCAGCTGTAAAAATTTCCTACCCCATCGGAAAGAATCCCACCTCATCTACATAGATTATAATTTCAAAGATACCGCGAGCGTCGCTTGTTGCATCACTAACTTCTATAACATATTAATGAGCATCACTAGGTATTACTTACATGGCATCTGCGTTATCCAAGGTTCGGTAAAATTCCGCTACCTCACCATATTATATCTCCACCCACAGTACCACGGTAAGTCCTATTCAGAAACGGAGCTCCGAATTTACTACGTTAGAAAATTTCAAGCCTTTTAATTCTAGTCCTGGGTTCGAATTTGAAATTAT
This sequence comes from Carterocephalus palaemon, assembly GCA_944567765.1. Taxonomy (NCBI): domain Eukaryota; kingdom Metazoa; phylum Arthropoda; class Insecta; order Lepidoptera; family Hesperiidae; genus Carterocephalus; species Carterocephalus palaemon. The sequence goes on along the minus strand of OX155653.1, from coordinate 12,257,720 downwards.
AACTAGTAGTCTAAAACTTGTATTTGAGCATTGCAGTTGGTTCCAAATATTACATGGGTCCTTAATATAACTGGTGAAAGGAGAGTGTACACGATCTACCTGTCTCTTCAGAATGGTACAAGTCTGATGTTATATGATGTTAAATTCTCAAGAAAATTTAAAATAGGAATACTCATTATATGTAATGTATACCTCTACTAGAGTGGGATGTCATCCCACTAGGCAAGTCTATTTTAATCCCAATCCGCTTGCATCTCGAATACAAAGTATCTCACACTGACTGACCTCAACAGCTCGTATCGTGCCGCAGCTATGCACTTGTTCAAAATTTTCTCTAAGCAAGCAACTGTCAAGTCAAAACGGTCAAGGTAGATTTATTTGGACTTTCAAAATACGAACGCTTGTGAATAACGGAACGGTTAAATGCCTGAGAGCTCTATACTAAAAGTCCAACAATCCGCACTTGGCCAGCGTGTTGTCCTCCCATCCTGAGAGGAGACCCGAGCCTAACAGTGGGACAAGGAAAGGGTGGTACTATACCACTCAGCTGCAACGTCTGTTACATGTAGGCATAAATGTAAGTGGACAACGTAACTTATGATAGACCTCGGAGTTTGAAGCACTTTCACTTTTACTTTGAAGAGCTTACTATCAACACAACTTATTTCAACGCCGGTCAGACTAATGAGAAAATGATTACTTCAAATTTTTTTAAGTGACTACACGCGCGCGCTATTCTTTTGAAATACACAGCTTTCTTATAACGTCAAGCGTTTAGACACAGACAAAGACATTCGGTTTTAAAGTGCCTGTACACGGAAGAATTAAAGAATATATGGCAAAACTTAGTTCTCGTTACCTGAGCCTCATAATCACACTGTATACCGTTTATTAATACATGTTAATGGTGACCCGAAGAAGAAGAGTAATGATAAAACGTGACAACAGTAACATAAACATACTACCCCTGTATGCCAACCCGTTTGAGGAAACGGGTTGGCAGAAGTAATAGGTCACAAACTTTTACCAGTCGGGTTATAGGTCCTATGTAATGGTAGTAGTCGCACTTGAAACTTCTACAATAGAAGCTGGTATTTGGGCGTGGAATAAATAATAAATAAATAAATTGTGCAAATGCAAATTTGTGTCTTCGATGGCTTAAACTGAACTACATTTAGTCGTCCCCATTTGAAGACTTCTAGTATCACAATACCAGGAAGAGTTCGGGATGGGATTCAATGGTTACCAGGACCAGTACACAGGCTGAACTAAGCTTAATCGTATGGAACACATTTAGGACAACCTTAAAAGACGAGTTCGAACAAGGACGCCAGTACCAACGACGATTGGAGAGCTCAGGAATACGTAGAGGAGTGGAACAACGTCCTTCAATACTTCACTATCGATCCTCCCTGAAAACACACTATGGCATTCCACTATGGGACATGGAACCTCTCTTTTAGCCGTCCTTTTATGAACTGCCACACTCCATGAAGTCATCAGGGCCCAAGGGGTTACCCCCTAAACCATCATTAAAAATTTATAAGCCTTTAAGGAAAATTAAAGAATTTGAATTTACCTAATAGACGATGTGTGATAAAAACAAGCAAAATAAAGTGAGCGGTTTTTAGCTTTATGGCTAATTAAACTGTCTTATTTGACAAGTTTATGTGATTATAAAAGATTCTTAATAACTAAGCAGAATAGCGCAATCCAAATTAATTCTATGCATTTTTTAATTTATCCCGTTTTATAACTAAATAGTGGACGCCCGCAGCTTCGCTCGCGTGGATTTTAGACATTCACTAACTTCAAAAACGGCAGTTTCATACTAACTTTGCACCCCCGTTTTACCCCCTTAGGGGGTGAATTTACAAAAATCCTTTCTTAGTGCTCCCCTACGTTATAAAAGGAACCCCTATGCAAAATTTCAAGTTTCTAACCCTTATAGTTTAGGCCCTGCGTTGATATGTCAGGCAGTCAGGCAGTCAGTCAGTCAGTCAGTCAGTCAGTCAGTCAGTCAGTCAGTCAGTCAGTCAGTCAGTCAGTCAGTCAGTCAGTCAGTCAGTCAGTCAGCTTCTCCTTTTATATATAGATTAACCGGTTCTTCCCGTATCCGGAACCGAAATACCCGATTCCTGAATAAGGGACGGTTCTGCAACCTCTAGTACTGAGCCTACGCCTAGGAGCACAAAATATCTAGACGCATTGTATAAAACTTCGCCTCAGCAGTTTCATGGCCATACAAAACGGGTTTCAGACTTGTTTTGTTTATGCTTTTGGAACTCGAACCTTGACCCGCAATGTGACAGGCTTCGTGTCTACTGTTGCTAGTGTTGGCCCAGTGTGTTTTGACAGAGCATACAATACAATATAAATACACTTTATTGTACACCACAAGAAAAGAATGAAAAGACAAACAAAAATACATTAATACTAGAACACTGGTAAGAAAGGTACATGCAGGTAACAATGATTACATAATTTTAAAAGTGGTGGCCAAAAGGCGGTCTTATCGCATATACCAGGCCACTCAGAAAGTTTTGCGAAAAAAAGGTTTTTTTGTATAAGGCACTGGTCACTTGTAATTTATTTTGAAAAATTTGATTATTTAAAAGTAAAAATACCACTGTTCGATATTCAAATTTCCCTCCACATTTTGAACACTTTCGTGCGATGATTTGGTACGATTTTAAATGTGGCCTAAAACCTGGTAAGTCATTTAATCGACTTCAAATGGCTTTTATGGATGAAGGACCTTCAAAAACCACAATCATTTAACCATCTACCGTTGACATAGCGAGTTCGCCTCACTTTGGCCGATGAACTAAGCTAAAAAAAATATGTGTGCCGAATTTCAGCTCGATAGCTTCAGTGGAAGTGGGTGAAATATTGATTGCAAGATTCCAGGACACACATACATACGAGTGAAGTTAAATAAAAGCTTTTAAAAACTACCTTTACTCCGAGCTATAAGCCAAAGTGATATAGCATAATAGCAGCATCTACGAATACCTAATACAAAAGAATGCAGAAGACACATGACAGTAAATTTTGGATTGGATTCGTCATAGCGGTGAGCTAAGACCTAACCCCTCCATTCCGAGAAGAGACCCGTGCCCAGCAGTGGGACATAGAAAGGGTTGTGGTTGTTGAAGTTTTGTTTAATGAAATACGAGGCATATATAACACTTATTTATTTAATACAACACTAAAACGTGGTGCAACACACACACATATATATTTCCTCACAATTTTCCTTCATCGTTACCGCTGGTAACATAAACTAACTATACATAACTTAATCCAATTCAATGAGCACAAAGTTCTATAGATATTTGTTTTTCCCTCTTGCTATTTACATAATTAATACATTTATGTCACGGTTACTTCCAGACCGCTAAGAGTCAGTTTTAATGGAAATGCAAGATTGAGATAAGATAAGATACCTATCTGCGTAAATGCGATTCGACTGAGGTTGCGGTCGCAGGGACCCGTTGTAATTCATACCAGCAGCGCGCGGTTATGGTTGCGCTTGCGCATACGAAAGTGGGTTGACTCGCTGTGGTTACACTTTGTCGAAAACGACGTCTGTATATAAATCCTAAAACATTCCAAACTTGAAAATTGCATCAATAAAATGCTTCGATTACTTACCTGGATATTTTCGAATGGAATTCACTCACACATCAAATGATACAACATAATTTGGACGAATGTAACTAAATTACTTAATTAACTTAGTTAAGAACAAAACTTTATCAAATATAAACTTACCAAGCAAGAGTTTCAGTTTAACTACCATAAATTACTGATCACGGAAGAAATAATTAATAACGAGCTAATTATGTATTCCATAATGAGTCAAAAATCAGCCACCATTGTTATTTAAATTAAGTTTAAATTCAATCTTTTTAGTGCGTTAATGAGTGAGAAAAGTTTAATAAGTAAACAATAGCGCTCCCAAAGCAAACATTGGCCATGTAAATATGCTTAATGTTATGTAGGCGGTCACAGCGCGACCTCTGACAGAAAAACTGTATGTTACTGGTTCAAGGCGCGTGAGTCAAGTCCGGCCCTGGCCTTCGTGTGAAGCAGGGCGAGCGAACTTATCTTATGTAATGGAAATTATACTGTCCCATAACACTTTTATGGTAATGCAAAAATGTTATAAAAAAGTAGAACACCTACCTATGTATTTAAAATTTATACACATAGGTACTTTGGGTTAGGTCAGGGGTCGGCAACCTGCGGCTCTTTGGATGTGGACCTGCGGCTCTTTGGATGTGGACCTGCGGCTCTTTAGTTACATACGCAAGTTTTTTTATTTTTTTATTTATTTATTTTATTCAATTCAATCACACAAATTGTGCTTGAGAAAGCACTCAGCTCGTCCGAAACTCCGAGGTACGAGTAGGTAAATACCATGCGCGAACGCTTTAAATCGAATAAAAAAACTGAAGAAAGAAAGTTTACTTACTCAACGCCCACATAAAAAAGGTCACGGTATGCAAGAGTGCAACAGATACAAAACACGAAAGCTATAAAATTGAGCGTACCTATACATATTCCGAGATGAATGATGATCTAACTAAAAGAAAGCGGCAAAAAACAGCAGTACACGACTCGTCGAAAGTCATAATACAACAATTAATGGTTGATGAGTTGAGCTGGTTGACCCTTCAGCATCTCACTTTTCACTATTTAATTTATTACTTTATAATCGCTTGTAAACCCTACATGCCAAAGCACGACGTTCTAGACTAGACTATCTATACTATTCTAATATTATAAAGAGGAAACATTTTCTTTGTAATGATTTCACACAAAAACTACTGGACCGATTTCAAAAATTCTTTCACCATTAGAAAGCTGCATCTTCACTAGTGAGATAAGATATTATATAATATTAGTCTATATTATAAATAAGTAAATCTATAAATAAATATCTTGGACATTCTCACACACGGCCATCTGACCCCAAAGTAGGCGCAAGCCTGTGATATGGGTGTCAGAGACTGATATACATACCTACATAGATATTTTTAAATAGTACATACTTAAATAGATTATAATAACATCCAGTCACAGAACAAATACAAGTGTTCGTCACACGAATATTTGTCCTGAGTGGGATTCGAATCCACGACCCCTGGCCGACAACAGACAGGGTCACTACCGATTGCGCCAACGGGCCAAATATTACACCTAGTGTAAACGAAACTATTGTTAACTAACTAGTTATGTCTAATTCCACGCGAGCGAAGCTGCATCTTGAATGCTTATTTCTAGTACTAAAGGAAGGATGATAAAGGAAAATTGTAAAGTCTTAGCGGCAACCGTGTATATCTTAATGATAGACTAACAATTAGGTAACAATAACCTCAAGATTAATAGGATTAATTGATAAGGAATTGATAGCAAGCGGCAGGCGTCGTTAGGGCAGAACCGAATTGCTGGTCTTGCAAATGGGTTAATACTGAGAGTAGGACAAAAATTTACTTAGGTAGATAATTTTACTTTATAACCATCTCGAGAAGGTTATGCTATAAGAAGTTATTTCTACTTATGCATAAACGTTGAACGAAACCTTTCCTCCTCTTTCGCGGCGCTGTGAGCGCTCCTGCGTGAGGGAATTCGGATGTAAGGATGGTCCTTCTATCCGGGCAATTGCTCCAGGGGTGAACCCGTCGGTGACATCCCCGCTGTTGAGCGTGGGAGACGGTGACATCGCGCACGCGTACCGCGCGCGCGGATCTGCAGCCGTTACTCGCTGTTTCCCTGATGGTCGGGGGGAAGAAAGTCCAACAGCTCTCTAGGGAGCGGTCGGCCTTCAGGGGGGCGTGCATGCAGCGGCGCTATCCCCCTTAGATGAGATTGCGGCCCATTGTCGGCGCGGTTATACATAACACGCGCCAAGCGGACCACAAACTCATCCAGCGACTCCAGCTTGCAGTCGCGCGCACTTAAGGCACCATTCACATCAGCCATCTCAAACACTCGCTATTACCGGAAAGGCTATCGCAACAATCATCTGTATCAAGCACGATATGGCCTTGACGTAACGCCCAGCGGGACTTTCACTTGAATTACACCATATTGTGAATGTTTAGCGAAATTTGACGTTTCCGAGTGCGCTCGCGCTGGCGCCGGCCGTTTATCCTTTCTAAAATCTCGCGGCGGGATTAGGTGTATCATGTAATACTGTTTCCTACTTCCTATTACATAGAGTAGTTTGATAAATATAAGTGGACGGATGGTGTTATGCAAAATTATTGAACGGATGTTATCAATAATCACACATCATAGATCAAGTTGCAAAAGTTTCCATAGAACCTAAATGTGACATCATAATATCCAATTTTTACTGAAATATAAATACCAACATATATCTATACTAATATTATAAAGATTTGTTTGTAATGTTTTCACACAAAAACTACTACTTTACCGATTTCAAAAATTATTTCACCATTAGAAAGCTGCATCTTTACCGAGTGACATAGGATATATAATATTACTAGGTGTAAAAGTAACTATTGTTATGTCTAATTCTACGCGAGCGAAGCAGCGGGCAAACACTAGTTTTAAATATTTTGAATTACCACAATTCATACCCTCACCAATTGAATTTAACACTATACAAACAATTCATAAAATCTAGTCCTGCGGCCTAAATTCGATAGTGGACACGCATCCTAATATTCGTGATGACCAAAAAATATCCACCACAACAATTCTCTTTTGTCCATATCTGTCGAGTCGGGCACGGCTCGTCATTCAGAATGATAGGGGTTAGGCCTTAGTCCACCACGCTGGCCAAGTGCGGAATGGCAGACTTCGCATGCCTTCGAGAACATTACAAAAAACTCTCAGCCATACGAGTTCCTCCCGATGTTTCCCTCTGTTACAAGAGATGACATTTATTTATTTACTACTGGACGTCCGCAGTTTATTAGACAAAAATTGTTTCGTTTACACCTAGTAATATTATATATATAGAGCCTATGTCACTCAGTGAAGATGCAGCTTTCTAATGGTGAAAGAATTTTTGAAATCGGTTCAGTAGTTTTTGTGTGAAAACATTACAAACAAATCTTTCCTCTTTATAATATTAGTTAGTAACTATAGATTTATTTTTTGTTTAAGATTTATTGCTTTACACATGTTTTCGTAGGTAACATACAATTAGATACATCCAACACGTGCACCTTGTTAAGGTAATTAATTAGTTAAAAGAGCGAATTTTGAGCAACTTTCGTAGATCAATCACAAAAATACAAAACTGAAAACCTCAAAGTAACTCAAAAAGAATGATAGCTTTAATTCAGTCACGTCCATCAAACGTGATGACTCCAAACTGACTCGAAAGTCACATCGTACCTTTTACCATCAAATTAATGTGGAGATCGTGCGGTGACATTCATCACGTCTTTACAGTCACTAACATATCATTTTATCACGTTTTTGTAGGGTCGACAGTGAATGTGACATGAGAAACGACAAAATGCGTAACTAAAGATACACCTCCAATTGCAAACATATATGATTACTAGTGGACGCCCGCAGCTTCGCTCGCGTAGAATTAGACATAATAATTGATTCTTCTTAATGCGATAGCTTTAGCTCCACAAATTTGTAATGAATCCGTAAATGTGTAATCCCCTATGTTTATTTTACACCCATGGGTAACATTTTTACAAACTTTGAATGCCATATTTATTTATGAATATCTAATGAACAGCCTAAAATATAAATTTTATGCTTCTAGTTCTAAAAATGACAATACTTTCATACAACCTTCCATCTCCCTATTTTCTGATGATAAGCCTGATATTGTTTTCGCTTATTATTAATTTTAGTCTGCCAATGCGCATTGTTCAGCGAATTTTGACCTACAGAGTACTGACTAGTATTTGTCCAACGAGTTTAGATGACGATGACGAAACACATGTCATAATTATTTCTCCTAGCTGTGCATCGGCCGGATGTAAGGCTCATCTATAAGGGTCACTAACACCGAGTGTCACGAATTCGCGATAGAAATGGCATACGGATGGATGGTGATCGACAACACCGATATCATTGCTTACGCTGAAATTATATCTACGGCAGTTATCGAGTTCATTGCCCTGCTATTGTTTTTATTTCTGAACAAGTGTGAAGTGTCTGTTGGAGACGGGAGGGCGTTAACCTTTGCCGTGATAGTCCTGCACTAATCATACTAATATTATTAAGCTATGTTGGCCGCGAAGGCGTCCACGCGGATTTAGATTTTTTGTACTCAGAGGTGTGATATCATTGTTATATTTATGTGAAAACGTGTAGCGTGATGTAAAAAACCATAATATAAAATCAACCATAATGACAATATCAGACTTTTTTATTTGCAACGCTACCTCAAGAACTAGTTATAGTTATCTCTTTGTGGTAGAATGTCAGAGGAATGAGACATAAAGTCTAAGATACTAAAATTCTTTCACCATTGCAAAGCTGCATCTTCACTGAGTGACATAGGCTATATAATATTACTAAGTGTAAACGAAACTATTGTTGTCTTATTCCACGCAAGCGAAGCTGCGGACGTCCACTAACTACTATATTATAAAATCAATGGGTAGAATCAACCCAGGCCTAATTACTAAGGCCACGCTGGCCAAAAGCGAATTGACACACTTAACGTGCCTTTGAAAAATTTTACCCTCTCTTCACTTAAAAATAATAAATCAATTGTTTTGACTATTGAATAAATCAATTGTTTTGACTACCTAAAACTCGTGTATTTATTTTAAGACATCCCCTTCCTAAAAGGTATTAGATACTAGAACTAATTTAGTTCGCAGAAGACATACAAGAGTATTATAATAGATTTTATTACGAGCGTGGAATCATCATTTAGGGACGTTGACGTCAAGTATATTCAATGTTGTGTAAATAGAAATTGCAATGCCGACAAACCCCGTGTCGAATCTGACACGTGGCCACGGGCATGCCTTGTTGGGAGGTTGCCCAACGGGACAGACACGTTTTGGACACGGAATTTGCGGGGCGTTGGCAACCCTAGCTAGTGTCAGCTTGGGGCTGGATTACATGCTTCAGAGGTGGTTATCGACAATAAGATACTCTTCGCTGCAACCCATGACGTCCCACTGCTGGGCACGGGTCTCCCCCATAGACACAGCTGCGGGAGGTCTATAGCATACTCGACCACGCTGCTCCAATGCGGATTGGTGGATGGGTTAGTGGCCAACCCAGTGTAGAAGTTCTCAAGCCACCAGAAGGTCTTCGACAAGGCTTAACGACTGTTTCCAGCATTAAAACAACCGGTACTGACGGTTTTACGTGCCCTACGAAGCACGGTAGCGTCCATGAAATTTTGCCACTAGTGATCACAAACCTACCGCGCCCGTCGTTTCATAAATCTTTCGTTCACATTGAATCGACGCGAGCCATTGGGCTATGGACGGTACAAATGTACAATAAGATACTAACGAATCCTATCCACGCAATCGGTAGCTTTCTTAGTTGTTGCTTCCCGTACCATTTAGTAGGGGTTCCATTTAGCTTAAGTTATATTGCAAGTCACAGGTCTTGCTTGTATTAGTAGTAAGAGAGAAGGGTAAATTCAATGCAGTTAAATTTTCCTTAAATGTTTATTAATTTTTAATTATGGTTTTAATCCACTTGGGGCCTGTTAACTTCTTGGGAGTGTCTTTGGCCATCAAGGGACAGCTAAAAGAGAGATTCTGAACCTGTATAGAACCAGCTTGTAGGATTTTTTTTTATTGAAAACCAGTTTGTCATTAAAGACTGACCAAAAAAATAAAGCCACTTTTCAACTTGTCCTAAAATGGTATAGTCATACTTACAATATTGAAAAATAGATAATAAACTAAAACATACGTATGTTGATTGTTGAATGTGATTAAGGTTCTATTTCTCCTCAGATGATTTTTTATAATATCACCTAATTTAAATACTTTTAAAGATTTTACGGATCATTCTTGCATAATACATAATATGGTATCCAAATTAATTTGTAAAACAGGCAATAAGTATTATAAATTTAGTTTAATATTATCGAAACACATACATAATTCAACAAAATATTTTACAGAACACTTGCTGAAGGTCGTATAATGTTATTGACCTTGTTGTCAAAGTATTATGGCATGGCCTTAAATATAATCAAACGAGTGGACACCTTCGTAGACAGCTTCGCTCGCGTAGAATTAGACCCATCAATGATGTCTGCCCGCGTTCGGGTTGCCCACTTGACTTCAAAAACTGCAAAGTTTCATACTAACTTTCCACCCCCGTTTTACCCCCTTAGGGGGTGAATTTTCAAAAATCCTTTCTTAGTGCTCCCCTACGTTATAAAAGGAACCCCAGTGCAAAATTTCAAGTTTCTAACCCTTATAGTTTAGGCCCTGCGTTGATATGTCAGTCAGTCAGTCAGTCAGTCACCTTCTCCTTTTATATATATAGATTTATATAGAGATAAAAGTGAAATATTAGTGTTTAGGGCACCGAACAGCGGCCACACCATGAACCACCCGTATGTCTCAACTGTATACCACTGAAGGTTGTGGAGAGGTTTAGATACCTTGGTCATGTCGTCACGAGCGACCAGAGGGATGACGAAGACATTGAACGAGAACGCAGGCCGTTTGACTGTTAGGAGCATTATGCTTGCAAGCAGATTCGCTCGGTGCACTGCTCCATATTGCGCCACTGTGTGGAGATAGCCATTGCGCTATTGCAAATAAATATAGATACTTAAGATTTAGGAAATACATAATATATTGGATTATGTATATATATAGTAAGTATATGACAGGGGACTATGTCCACTATTATTGGGTACTTCTAACCTTAAATTCCCAGTAACTAGTAACAGTCTGGATTTTTGGCTAGTGTACTGTGATAGGCGCACTCATATAAGAGCCTTAGATAACCTAACTGGCGATAAGTGGAAATAATACATACTTTATTAGATGTGAAGTTATGTTACACCTAGCAGATAGATGATTAAAAGAGAATTGAAGCTTAAAGAAGCTTAGTCGGCGTTCAGATTATGCTCGATGAATAGTCTGAACGCCTACCAAGTAGATCGACAAACTTTAGGATAAGTCCATTAACCAGTGCGCGCGCACCGAAAGCATCATTAACATCGGCAATATCGCTTGACTTTTTAATATAGCGCCAAAGAACTTACTTCAGAAAAAAATGCTAAACAAGAGTTAATTTAATGTTAAACAGATAACTGGATCAAACAGCGCCTACGTTAACATTCTAGCGACATCGAATGACATTTGCACGAGTAAACCTAATTAATTGTATCTAGATAAACCTATGACGTCCTGTTATCAAACATCAGTATGATCGTAAGTAACTGCGACATACGCCTTTGGAAAGCAGCCAATTCCCGTAACAGCATCAATATCAACAAAGCACGTATACTTTAGGCCACTTACCCGATGTCAACTGTGAATTTCTCACTGCAATCCTCCCCACAGAAACGAAACTTAGTCTTACGGTACTCATTGTTCTAAATTATTGCACGGCAAAATTCACATCAGCCCACCACACGTCGGATCGAAATAAGAGTAAATTCAAATGATATTATTTCGTAATTTCGAGTTAATTTTTTTTATTGTATTTGTTTGTCAGTGAGAGGTACACTGTCATGACGCAACACTTTTTAGTCAACAACACCGAACAGACACTACTCGATCTGAAAAACACGAGCTTAACCGTATTCACGAAAACTGCACTTTACCTATTACTTTTTTGTAGATTTTTTTGCGGAATATCTTTATTTTTTTATAATATTTATTTGAGCGGCCATACTGATGTTCACAGCTGATTTTGATGTGTGAAAAATTTGTTCTACGACGATCTACCACGTTGTTTCAATATTTTTGCCATCTCTAAAAATGTTGCAAGCTCGCAAAAGTTTTTTTTTTTTTTTTTTTTTCTTCTGTTTTGGCATTGGCGCATGATACGCTCGGCCAACGACAAGTGTTGTAGTATATAAAACGTGGGAAACTAAATTAAATTAAACAAAGGGAACTCGTTTGGATTTGGAAAAGGAAGGGTCAGGAAAATAAAACTTAAAAGTAAAAATAAAATATACAATCTACTAAGATTAAAATAAAATTAAAAAAATTGTACAAGGTTATAATAATTAGAATTTAAATATGTAATAATATTTATGTATATTATTATTTGTAAAGTATATATTATATATGTACATATATCAAATTTTAATATCATTTTTTTTAATAAATAAAGCTAATAGTTTATATATATCTGGGTCAAGGGATGAGAGTATGCAAGCTATAGACGTGGGAAATGGAACTTTGAGGATGAGCAGGTGATTTATGAACATAGCGCAATCGTATAACTTGCAACTGAAAAATATGTGGTTCATGTTATGTGTACCACTCCTACAATCGCACTCAGAACTTTTAATGATACCTATCTTTGTTAGATGTTCCTTTGTGCAAACGTGCCCCAAGCGCATACGTATTATAATTGACGTAGTTCTTTTATCAAAGTGTATGTAGGAGAACCAGGGTACAATGGGCAATACTGACTGTACTTTGTGGTAAAATCTACCTTTAGAATGTGAACTCAAATTCCAGCATTCACTCCATGAATCATGAAGGAATGCTTTGGGAAGAGCAGCTAAATCCTGTGTATAATTTACGTAGGGGTAAATGTCACCACACCCCACCGCATCATTTGCCAACAAATCGGCCTTTTCATTTCCTGCAATGCCACAATGGCTCGGCACCCATACAAATCTTACTTCATGTTCCTTTAAACGGCATTCATAAAGTGTTCTCTTTATATCATATATAATAGGTAGTTGAGACTTAAGTTTAAAGGAGCATTTAGATAAAGCCTGTAGAGCACTCATGGAATCCGTAAATATTAATACTTTTTTGAGTCTCATGGTTAAAACATACTCAACCGCTTTAAAAATTCCATATAATTCTCCGGTGTAAACTGAAGTTTCTGGGGGAAATTTGATTTTTTGCACTATATGGTATTGAGCATGATAAACACCAACACCCACACCTCCGAGTTTAGAATGTTTCGAGGCATCACAATATATACAATGCCAGTCTTTCCAGTGTTCCTGGACTATACAATTAAACTTGAAATTACAATTTAAATCATTTTTCGAAATGTTAAAATCAATTATTTTTGGATATTCAAGCAAGGATTCGAAGCTATTCCTAAAGAGCGGTAAGGAATTAGCAGAAAAAGTAGTAGCTTGTACTGTACTGAATTTTTTAAAGCTTAAAAGAAGACGGGGTAACTGCTTATGGGACCAGTAAGAGGAGCAACATTCTTCAGAAATTTGACGAATTTTGGATAAAATTGGATGGTTAGAAAACTGTAGACTGCGACTATAAAACCTATTTGACAAATATTGTCGTCTCAAACTAAGCGGTGGATCCCCACATTCAATTTGCAAAGCATTAATTGGGCTCGATTTCATTGCACCTGATATTAATCTAAGTGCTTTTGATTGAATAATGTCTAACTTTTTCAGAGCTGCTAGGTTACATGGTTCCAAGAGGAAAGAGCCATAATCGATAACACTTCTTATTAAGGCGTTATATACAAGTTTCATAGTGAATGGATGAGCGCCCCACCATACACCTGACAAGCATTTTAAAATATTAAGATTTTTCCCACATTTGTTAACTACATATTCACAATGGGGTACTCCAGTCAGTTTGGAATCTAATATCAACCCCAGAAACATAACTTCTGATTTTAACGGAATGCAGTCACAGTTATAAACTATATTTATAGGAGGTATTTTACGCTTTCTTGAAAAAAGAATTGTTGTGCTCTTAGGAGCAGATATTTCCAGACCGTTAGAATCCAACCAATCCTTGAGATGTTTGAGAGAAGATGTTAAAATTTCGCTGGCTACATTAATGCATGAATTTGTGATGTAGATTAATAAATCATCAGCATATTGAAGGATTTTAATGTCACTGCAATTTTTAGTAATCGATGCTTCTAAATCGTATGTATAAATATTATACAAAATAGGACTAAGTACAGATCCCTGTGGAAGTCCTTTCCAAATAAGCCGCGTGATAATTTTGTCTTCATAATTTAAATTAATGACCCTTTCAGAGAGCATGTTTATAATAAAATTTATTAGAATATGAGGTACGTTTAGTTTTAATAATTTAATTCTTAATAATGAGATTGATACATTATCATACGCCGCATTAATATCTAAAAATGCTGCTAATAAACTTTCATTTTTGGAAAAAGCCAAACGAATGTCAGTTGTTAAAATACTTAAGTTATCTAATGTACCTTTACCTCTCCTAAATCCATACTGACTGTTGGCTAAAAGCTTGTTGCTTTCAGCGAACCATTCCAATCTATTTTTAACCATGTGTTCAGCAATTTTCGCTATAGTAGTTGATAGAGCGATTGGCCGGTAAGATGAGAAATCAGAAGAAGGTTTACCTGGTTTTAAAATGGGTATGATTATTTGAGTTTTCCATGATGGAGGGATATTGCCGGTAATCATGACAGAGTTAATGAGTTCTAAATAATAACGGTGGAATTTTTGACTATTGTTTGATAGGAAAGAGTAAGGTATACCATCCGCACCAGGTGCGGAATCTTTTAAATTAGGCAGGACACTGGTTAATTCATCAAGAGTAAAAGGAGAATTTACTAACTGTGGATTTTTATTACCAAACACGGGAAGCTGAAGTGGGAGCATCGCATTTTCAGGGACTGAGGGAGGAGCTAATTTATCCATAAATTGTTCAACAATTGTTATTGGTATTGTAGATACTGAAGGATTCATAACAGCAGTTCTAAACCGTTTAATATTCTGCCATACCAGTGATGGTCTTACATCTGGGCATAATGATGAGCAGAATTTTTGCCAGCCTTCTAACTTTTTTTGTTTTAAAATTTTTTTACAAAGTTCTGACGCCTGACAGAAAGTGTCAAAATTTTCATATGACATCGATTTGCAATAATCTTTTTCAGCTTGTTTTCTTCTATTTACAGCATTAGTACAATCTTGGTCCCACCAGGGAGGAGATGGGATTTTATCTGATCTACAGTTTTTAATGGGAAATGATTCATTTGCAGCTTCTATTATCATTTTTGCCAGGGCTTCAGCACATGTTGGTTCCTGACCAGGGCATATTACTGGCAGACTGGACATTTTAGTACCAATTATTTTTTTAAAAAGGTCCCAGTCTGGATTATGAAGCTTGTGCTTCATACGGATAGGTCGGCTGTACTTTTTAGGACTTGGAGAAGGAAAAGAAATTAGTAGAGGGATGTGATCGCTGCCAAAGGAAGACGATAAGGGTTGCCAAGATAGAATGGAAGCTAAATTAGGAGTGCATATCGATAAATCTGGAACACTTAGACCTTCTCCAGGTTTAGTGTGTCGAGTGGGTAATCCAGTGTTTAGTATACACAAATTATGTAAATCAAGCATATCCAGGAGTGATTCTCCATAACAAGTGGACTTTGAACTACCCCATGCTATGTGCTGACAGTTTAAATCCCCTAACAGTAAAAATGGTTTTGGTAAACTAGTTATTAATGTGTCTAATTCCAATAATACTGCTGAAGAAGGATTAGGAATATATACAGATATTATATTTACATTATTTACAAGAGCACCAATAACACTTATACCATCACTAAATGAAGGCAAAGGTACTGGGGAGTAGGCTAAAGAGTTTTGGATGAGTATGGCGACCCCACCATACCCATCTTGCCTATCTGCTCTGAGACATGTGTAACCTGGTATCCTGAAAGAATAACCAGGTTTCAACCATGTCTCAGAGAGTGTAGCTACAAAGGGTTTATATATATTAAGTATGTACATAAGATCACTTTTGTTGCTAACAATGCTGCGGCAATTCCACTGGACTATGTTGGCTGTCCTGTCCATGTTGGCTGTTAGCATTATTTGATTCACTCAAGATTAAGGCAGCGTTGTCTGTTTTTATAATATTTAATTTAATAAGGGTATTAATCAATTCACTTATAATATCTGACACAGAAATATTGTGTTGAATTTGTTGGGATTGTTCAATTACAGTTCCGTTAGTTGTAGAAAGAGTTGGGTTGTAATCTTTTGTAAGAGAGCTATGAACCACTTTGTCATAACCCCCTACCTGTTTGACTGGCACATGGGGTTTAAGGAATACAGTCTTCCTTGTTGATTTCTGAATACTGGGATTATGATTATGTAAGGGTACAGATTCATATATCACAGAGTTAGGCTCTGCAGCCAAGACCTCTGCATATGATTTAGCAATAGGAGGATGTAGTTTACTGGCTTCTAGATATGAAAGGCAACTTTGTGCCATTGATAGTTTAATTCGTCGTTGTCTTTCGTATTCTGGACAGCATCTATTTGTGGCAAAATGATTGCCAGAACAGGAGGAGCAGAAAGCATTTTTTTCGATCACATCACAAGTATCCCCTGTGTGATCTTTGCCACATTTATAACAATGAGGCTTGGATCGACAGGTCATTTTAGTATGCCCATATTTACAACAATTGAAACATTGAATTGTAGGATAAATGTATAATTCAACATTCAAGGAATTGTAACACATATATATCTTTTTTGGTAAAACCTGTCCATCAAATGTGAGAACCACTGTTTGTGAAGGTTTCCAAACCGTTGTTCCATCAACAATTGTCTTGAAATTGAGTCTGCGAGTTTTAATTATATCACCACAACCCACTGGTACTGAAATGTAATCTTTTATTTCGTCCAAAGACCATTCAGAAGGTACTCCTCTGACTAGCCCCATCCTACACACATTAAATGAGGGAATAAAGGATTTCAAACAATTTTGTTCCAAAAGAGGACTGCAAACGAAATTATTGGCATCTTCAAAATTACTAAAGGTCATGCTAATTCTATTGCGTCCTATTCTTTTTAAGCTACCATTGATGATATTTTTAAAATGATTGGAGTTCTTTTTAAGAAAGCTGCCGAAGGTTACTGGATGAAGACTTGTACCATCAGTATGCCCATCAGTTACCTGCTGTATTTTTTGGACGTGTACTACATAAGGAGCACAATCAGTCTTTATGTAATGTGTGCGGTTGGGGTTCTGTAAAGTTTGCTGGGTGGGTTCAGTAGAGATAATTGTAGGAGTAGTAACATTACTCATGGAAATGTCGATGTTGGTGGAACTTTCGATAGTGCAACATGAACAGTCTGTATCTCTAAGATTAATTTTAGTGCTATGTTTTCGTTTGCGCTTGTTGCAGTGCCGACACATTTTGCCAGGACGACTGCGTTTTAAATTTCGTGCAGAAACTGATGTATCTGTTTCCATGCCCGACTCGTTCGACATAATTGTAATGAAATTTGAGGCAGAAGGGACCGAGCCCCCTGGATCAGGGGGCTCCTCCATACCTACGTTTAAACCTACTTAAAAAGTAAAAATAACAGACTTACCGAATTATTTACACTAAATATAAAATATAAACAAATTTACATAAAAATATCAACAAAATCTACTTCTCTGACCACTTAAACACTATTTTTAAATTTAAATAATTTTGCCAAAAATTTACACGCCCGCCTAGTTCAAAGTTTCCCGCGCTTTTTCCTCGCAAAAGTTGCGTTGCGCTAAACTGGTTTGTCTATGGAATTCACTTGTGACTTGCGACTATCTTCAGTAGAGAGCAATGATCGTATGAAAGAATGATTTGAATGAATAAAAAATCAAGAAAAAAAGCAAGCAGAAGTAGCAGCCACTTGCTACTACAATTTCATCGAAAAGCAACAATTATGGACCCCACATAAAGCCACAATACTTAGTACAACAAAATGAAAACAAATTAAGACGGCGTACGAAGAAAACCAAACATTTATTGTTGAAAAGTAGAAACCACAGATTTGATACACCGTATTATTAAATGCTATACTTATAAATCTGTGAAATCGGCCCGACCGTACCACACATTGCCCTGCTTGCAGAGGGGAGATCGTGCGTCGGGCTGGCAGGGCCGCCCTGCGGCAGGGTAAGCAATTAAAAAATCGGCCCTGCAAGCAAACACACGATACGATTGGCAGGGGCACTGCAAGCAGGGCTTTGTGTGGGGCGCTTTAATAAACATCAAAAACGAAGGGTCTTTGAAACTATGGTCACGACGTACAACTTGACAATATGTCATACCATAAATAAGTGTGAGAAAGTAAAAGTTAATCTGTTTTGGCCCGATGCTATTTTAATTACGATTTTTTAAAAATCAGTACCTATTATATTTTGAAATAGAGTTCGTATTTGCAGTGAACTATCCATTTACGAAGTCTATCCATCCATGATAAAAACATAGTGTTACCCTGTATAAAAAATATAAAAGTTAAAGTATTGCAATGCTACTGTAATAAAATAATATTTATCTATTACTATTTTATTAATTCGTTCCCGGAATATAACGAAAAATAATTTTTCTCCTGCACATATCAATTCTCAAAATTTTTTGTTTCTTTTACGAACCGATCGTTCAATGAACAACAGACAGAAGAAAAATAATATCCAACGATCTCTATGATAATATTTCACTCACTCAATACTCACTCTTGCTTGTCTTGTATCATATTGTCCACAGATTTATAAGCATAGTACTGATATTGTCTTTCTTTATCTGTGCTCGGTTCGCTTTCAGAATCGTTCAAAATGGCCGAGACAGAAACTGATAATAACAGTGCTATTCGGCCCGATAGAAATAATAAGGGCCAAGTGGTCAGCAATGGGCCCCGTCGCGTTACTATTTACAAAACGGAGACTGGTTTCGGTTTCAATGTTCGGGGCCAAGTATCCGAAGGTGGGCAGTTGAGGTCTATCAATGGGGAGCTGTATGCTCCTTTGCAGCACGTCAGCGCTGTTCTGGAGCAAGGCGCGGCGGAACAGGCCGGCATCAGGAAGGGTGACAGAATCCTGGAAGTGTAAGTCTCATAAACGTATTAATTACATAATTACGCCACCCTGTCACTTGCGTGCACCCTTACTACCATCTGCCAACAGTTTATGTTATGTACTCGTATTATTTAATTAGTATTTACTTGGTGTACATACCAACGAAATTTGACACCAATATAGGATGAGTCATCGGAAACAGTTTTAAGAAACTATTTGAAATTCCGATTGCTGCAAATACAGTTGTTGCTATTGCATGAAGTCAGTACCTACTATTTTTTAACTTTGTTCAATTGTTTTGTATGTAAAATTACTGTGTTGTAGCATCTTTTCTTTTTGAATTGACTTGTGTAGTAATTTGAACATGACAACATCACATCTGTTGTTCATAAAAAGGGTATTTATTACCCATATTTACAGTTTAGGTCCCATGCAAGGGAGTAAATTCACTGCCATACATAGAGTGCAGATCAAAACTCATAGCTTTTCCCGACCCTGGATCGAACCCCAAGCAGTCATGCTTGTGACCTCTAGACCAATAGCAATTTTATATTTTTTACATTGAACAATAAGTGGCAACAAAATGTAATAGTTAAAGCTCAGCCATGTTTTGTAATATTCTATAAACTGCCATGAACTTTGGTGTATGTATACTATTGGTATATGGTATACATACACCAAATGGTATAACTAGTCACAAATTGTTAGTGAAATATTTATATTTATCTAGTAATAAAATTACTTCTCTATTAATTATTCCAACACTGGTATTAAGTTTTATGCAAAACTGACTGAATGATAATATTTTATTATTTTTGTATGTTCTTCTTGTATGTTGTATCTTTATCCTTTAGGTGTACGATAAAGGAACTTGTCTGTCTGTCTGACCTATAAATGATGTTTAAAATGAACTCTTCAACTCACACTCAGTCAAACACAAAACAGTTAGAATCACATTTATGTACAAACACATTAAGTATAACCAATATTTTGTATGGTTTCCTTCGAAGCCTTGACACAGATCTGTGCCAGTAGCATTCTGAGATACTAAAAGGGCTTTAGTTAACTTTGTTTTAGAAAAAAGTTTATATACTTAATTGATATGCATGTGTCTCTTCTTTTATTTTCAAAGATACTGACTTCATAATTATTATTTAAGCACTGGGTATGAAGAAGCTTCAGCTCTGAAGTTCAATAGTTAATGTAACTGTCTATACTAATATAATAAAGAGGAAACATTTGTTTGTAATGTTTTCACACAAAAACTACTGGACCAATTTCAAAAATTCTTTCACCATTAGAAAGCTGCATCTTCACTGAGTGACATAGCTATATAATATTACTAGGTGTAAACGAAACTATTGTTATGTCTAATTCCACAGGAGCGAAACTGCGGGCGTCCACTAGAACCAAATAATTATATTGTACATTTTGAAAAAAGTAACTACTGAGATTTAGCATTGCTCTTCTCAGTAGCATCAAGCTTGCAAACCCTCAGTAGTTACAAAATGTAATGATGTTCATAAAGCATTATGATTGATTTTGACTGTCTGCAACTTTAGAGAGTTAACTCAAGGGCAAATATTTTATTTTATAGTAATAAATTTTAAAAAATATCATTTGGAATTGGTATGGATCACTTATAGTGTTAGATGTTTTAAAGTTTATTCAAAGTATGTATGTACACAATCCCATTAGAGTTTTAATATATGCATACATGAAATGATCTTATTCTTCCAAACCAGTTACTACCATAGTGAGTTTGTTTCTTTGATATGAATACTACTCTCACTACATCTTCCACTAATACCTAATAGAGGTTTTTCTTTGCCATTTATATTCACACACTTATTGTAGAACAATGATCTGATACCATAGTTTCCCTTGCTGGAATTTTGTAATTTATACCTCTGTACTTTGAATTACTACCTTCGTGTGACGAGTACCCACGACCCCTGGTGCACAAGGCAGGGTTATTACCAATTGCACCAACGGGTTGTGTGTGTGATGTTGGTATTAATTTCATTTAATTTATATAAAGTTGCTATCTATATCTATACTTCTATACTAATATTATAAAGAGGAAACCTTTGTTTGTAATGTTTTCACATAAAAACTGCTGGACCGATTTCAAAAATTCTTTCACCATTAAAAAGCTGCATGTTCACTGAGTGACATAGGCTATATAATATAACGAGGTGTAAACGAAACTACTATAATGTCTTATTCCACGCGAGCGAAGCTGCGGGCGTCCACTGGTAAGTAAGTAAAGATGCATTTTTCTAATGGTGAAAGAGTTTTTGAAATTGGTCCGGTAGTTTTTGTGTGAAAATATGTATTACGAACAAAATGTTTCCTCTTCATAACATTAGTATTATAGATGAAATTCGCGTACGAAAAAACGTTTGATTTAAAAATCGGGGTCCTACTACTGTTATTTTTTCTATAAAAAAAAAGTTATAAATACATATTATGTATATGCATAAAAAATTATAACTTTTTTTTATTTATTTATTTATTATTATGCATGGGTTGTACGCCCGAAGAGCCTTTTTTTTTAGGCATACTTTATTTTCTTAAATTGTCCAGGTACATAATATTTGCTGTTCAAATTTGAGTAATTTTTTAATCACACTACTCCGTTTGGCGTGTCATCGACACGTCGTCATACCTCGCTGCTGCTGGCAAATGGGGTTAGACCCCGGCCGCCATAATTATCTGGTGGTGACACTTGCCCCGGCGGCGGCCCTGTTACGATACAGTACTAATGCGTGTAAACAGAGCCGCGAGTGTTCTAAATAGTCTGCTGCCCCAGATAATGGCTTATCGCCGAGAGATTCTGTATTCGCGGTGCTGTTGTTTCATTTCATACCGGGAATACTGACCGTATACAGTTAATTATATCATTTTTTTATGGATACGAGATAGGAAACTAGCTTGCTGCTCCACCCATTCGCTGCGGCCCATGACAACTGTGACTGACTTTGAACAAGACTCAATTAGGGACTGGGATGATTAGTCCAGTTAGCTAATTAGAACATTAGATGGTCAATTCGCTAGTGGGTATGAGGACTGGGGATTGTTAGTGATAGTTAGTCCTGTTAGTTGGTGTCAGTAATTTTTCAGTTACTGCCCCGGGAGACTACTGCCTGCCTGCACTCTGGTTCTTGCTGGGATTTGAACCCACGACCCCTGGCGCAACAGGCAGGGTCACTATTGCACCAACGGGCCCGTCAAAAGTAAGATTTGCTATGTCCTATCATAGCTTCATAGTCTTGTCAACAATAAAAAGTCGGTCTTCCAATCAGAACTCAATGTCGTTCGGTCGTAATATTTCCTAACATGGTAATTTATAAACATTGTAAATGCTTTGAAATTGAATTAATCATTGCAGTAAACAACAGAATCACGTACACAGACATAATAAGTGGTCACTTTGTGGTCAGAATATTGAATTGTGTTTCTCAAGCAGTCTAATCAGTTTTGTTGCGCTACAACTATTTTTCATTTCAAGTATGTTTTTCATACAGTATACGCGTTTCAGTGGTACCCCATTTGTTAAATGCTGATCTTTGTGTTTCAGTATTTAATTTAGACAATTGCGTGTAATTCGCTTGAGTTTATCTTGAGTCTGAAAACACAATTCCTCTGCCCTTAGTGCGTCTTTGATACCTATAAAACTGACATGCAGAGATTTCCACTAAACTAATGCATTTCTATGGTTATCTTCGGTCGATGAATTCAATTGATGTATATGTCACCGGAAAATAACAAGATTCGCAAGTTTATAAATTTCCTAGGAAATTTATAAACCTTCGTAGGATTCTAAACGAGAGATAAATTGTATTATTTTACGACCACATTTTCGCAAATTTATCAATTTGCGACGTCTCTTGGTAAATTTATAAACTAACGGATATCAATCCGTAAGATTCTAAACGGTTTGACCAATCACAAAAGAGCTTTTAATTTTACGCTTCTTTAAAATACGGCAAATAACACACTGCTCTCTGATTGGTCAATGTTGACAGTGGCAATGCTTGTGTTCATAGACTTAGGTACAATCAGACTTGCCAAACTGTAACTTTATCAGTTTCGATTACAAAACAGTAGGTACTTAAATAGTAATGAAAAATTAAATTACTTTTGCTTTGATTGAAGGAATTAAATAAAACAAAATGTATAATAATAACAGGAATTTTATTTCTTGTGAGACAAGTCGGACTCTGTCACAAATGTCGACGGAACCCCGCAAGCGGGGTTCCTTTTTTTGCGTAAATAATCATAGACAAATCTGAACCTAACCTAACAAAATTTGGAGTTGACTGTATCGTTTTTTCTTGGCGGGGGGCTTCGCCCCCCGAGCCCCCCTTTTTTTTTTTCGGGGGGCCTGCGGCCCCCCGTGCCCCCCGCTTACCCGCCCCCTACTCCCCCTTACCAGCTAGCTAAAAATGAACGGCGTTAAGTAGTCGTTCTTACTATTTTGGTCATCGCCACTATAAAAATTTCGTAGCTCTGTGGTAAATTTCAGTTCGTCAACAAATGTTTGCCTACTTATTAATTTACGCGTCAGTTCGGTAAGTTTATCAATTTGCGAAAATGTGGGCGTAAAATAATACAATTTATCTCTCGTTTAGAATCCTACGAAGGTTTATAAATTTCCTAGGAAATTTATAAACTTACGGTTCTTGTTATTTTCCGGTGACATATATACAATACTAGTGGACTTCGCTGGCGTGGAATTAGATAATAGATTTTTCTTAACGCGTAAAACTTTAGCTCCACAAATTTGTAATGAATTCGTAAAATGCGTTATCCCCTATGTTTATTTTACACCCTTAAGATCTAATAAAGATCTGGTGCAAATATATTTGCATTACCGATACCTCGTAAAATTACGTCGTAATACTTCTTCTATCATATATATTTGTTTGTTATAATATTAAATTGCCAACGCTACGTTATTGACCGCAGACTAATTATCGTCATTACGGCCCCGGAATTGGGTCTTTTCGCTCGCTAGTATGTGATCAGTAATTAATTGCTTTATTAGTCGATTCGCTTGGACAAAGAAAACCAAAGAAACTGAGGTTTTACGTAAGGTGCCGAGCTTGCGAGTGAAGAAGACACGTATTACTAATGGAAAAATGATCTAAGTGTACACGTTCGTGACGAAATTCATGGGATTCTTCGAGTAAGAACATTGAAGCTGGATGTAACGCAGAGGACTTAGATATTTCTGAATATCCGGGATTATAAGGAGTGGACAACTTTCATCACTATTATTCTTGTGTCATAATCTTTTTACTGTCCTGAATATTTCTCTGCTTTCTGTCTTTAAACGTGAGAAGTAATAATTTGTTATTAATATGTGAACGTGGAAGTGGTCCAATAACTATACCTAACTGAACTTTGCACTGTAGATTTAATTTATTTGGTGTCAGATCGTTGGTACTGCCTCTGAGCGAGACAAAGGAAAGTTTTGAAAGCGATGTGAAGCGATCTGGTTGCAGCAAAGATCCATCTGTGTTTAAAGCATTGGACACTTATGGAAGACGACAGATCCGTGAAGCACTTTAGGGTTACTAGGGTTAGGTGCGTGTCAATGTTGAGTGGGTTGGGGAGCGATTTGGTGGCATCATGTCGGTGCAGAGGGGCGGTGCTGGGGAGTTTCGTTACTGCTTCTATTACTGCGCCGCCACAGGCTTCGAAATATACGATCTGGAGGCGCCTGGGCAGACGCTGGCGACGGTTGCTTGGTGAGTTGGCTGGTGTGAAGAATACTCGAGCTTCCAGTGTCTTTGCAGCGTAAAGAATCCAACACAGATGTCATGGCATATGTAGTGGGATAATTGGAGATGGATTCTATGTTTGATATTGTCCAAATATATAAGAATGTGAATAAAAACGTTCGGACATTTAACAATAACGAAATGTTATCTCTCCAATATTGTGTTTTTGATTGAAGGGTATTCTATAGGTTTATATACACAATCTTGCATACAACAGTGCGTGTGTGTGTTTAATTTTTGTCAATATTTTGGACCTGTCGAATTAGGTTTTCTGATATGACATAGTTAAGAGAGACAATTAATTTTTATTAATATTTATTGGTTTGTTACAGCAATGGCGTGAACGTTGAGGGTTCCACTCACAAGCAGGTGGTGGACCTCATCAAGTCTGGCGGCGACTGTCTCACTCTCACCGTCATCTCTGTCACACCCAAGGTAAAAAGTGTAAAAACTGAGACTTTTAATATTTTTTTGGTCAGTATTCATTGGTGGCAATTTACAAGAGCTCTGAGTAGACAGTAGACAGTCTAGACTAATCTCCACTACACTAATCGCTGCGACCCATAGACGTCCCACTGCTGGGCACGGGTCTCCCCCACAGACGCAGCTGCGGGAGGTCTAGAGCATACTCCACTACGCTGCTCCAATGCGGATTGGTGGAGGGGTTAGTGGCCAACCCAGTGTCGAATGTTCTCAAGCCACCCGAAGGTCTTCGACAAGGTTTAACGACTGTTTCCAACATTGAAAACAACCGGGACCAACGGCTTTACGTGCCCTCCGAAGCACGGTAGCGTCCATGAAATTTTGCTACTAGCGGTCACCCATCCACAAACCGACCGCACCCGTCGTTGCTTAACTCATTCGATCACATTGAATCTACCTGAGCCATTGGGCTATGGACGCTACACTAATCAATTCAATTGAATTGAAATTCGAGCAGGTTCGTCAAGAAAGTAATTCTGTTCCGTAGGAAGCGGAGCGCCTAGAGCCATGCGACGACATAACCGCCCCGGTGGGCGTCATAGGCGGCGCGGCGAACTCCCGCGCGGCGGTGTACCAGCGCTACGACTACACCGACAAGCGGTCGCTGCCCGTCTCCGTGCCGGACTACCGGCTGGTGATGGAGCGCAGCACGGGCCGCTCGTACGTCGCCTTCAACGTGCACATGGCCGGCAGGCACCTGTGCAGCCGCCGCTACAGGGAGTTCGCCGCCCTGCACCAGCTGCTGAGGAAGGAGTTCCTCGGTGAGTGCTAGCTGATGCTCCTGGAGGGATACGGCGCAGTCTACCAGCGGTACTACTGCACCGACAAGCGGTCGCTGCCCGTCTCCGTGCCGGACTACCGGCTGGTGATGGAGCGCAGCACGGGCCGCTCGTACGTCGCCTTCAACGTGCACATGGCCGGCAGGCACCTGTGCAGCCGCCGCTACAGGGAGTTCGCCGCGCTGCACCAGCTGCTGAGGAAGGAGTTCCTCGGTGAGTGATAGCTGATGCTCCTGGAGGGATACGGCGCAGTCTACCAGCGGTACTACTGCACCGACAAGCGGTCGCTGCCCGTCTCCGTGCCGGACTACCGGCTGGTGATGGAGCGCAGCACGGGCCGCTCGTACGTCGCCTTCAACGTGCACATGGCCGGCAGGCACCTGTGCAGCCGCCGCTACAGGGAGTTCGCCGCCCTGCACCAGCTGCTGAGGAAGGAGTTCCTCGGTGAGTGCTTTTGGAGGGATAGGGCGCAGTGTACCGGCGGTACGACTGCACCGACACCTGTGTCCGTGCCGGACTGAGGTGTATAGTAGAGTTGCTGATCTTAAAGGTACGTTTACCATGAAGGAGTATCTGGGTGAGTGGCTAAGGGACTGTTCTAAATAAATAACATGGACATTCACACACGGCCATCTGATCACAAATTAGGCGCGAACCTGTACTATGGGCGCTAAAGACTGTTATACATACATAGATATTTTTTTAAATACATACTTTTAAATAGATAATATTGACATCCAGACACAGAACAAACACAAGTGTTCATCACAAGAATGTTTGTCCTGAGTGGGATTCGAACAACGACACCTGGCGCAACAGGTAGAGAGTTCCTCTTACGTAACTTCAACTATGAATATCACTCACGAATCGTTCAGTAATAAAATAGTTCTAAAACAATCGATAAACTACCAACCAAATAACTAATACCATGTATTTGTATGTTGCAGGTTTCAACTTTCCCAAGCTGCCAGGCAAGTGGCCATTCACACTCAGCGAACAACAGCTGGACGCAAGGAGACGTGGGCTTGAACAGTATTTGGAGAAGGTAACACTTTTTGAACAGTATTTGGAGAAGGTAACACTTTTTGAACAGTATTTGGAGAAGGTAACACTTTTTAACTTTAGTTAGAGACTAGGTTATTAACAACTCAGTGGGTAAGTTGTCGAGAACCACGGCCGTGAGTCAATTCCAAGTTCAGGTGACGAGGTGACGTTATTGGTTTATTCATGATCATCACAACCCTTTCTTTGTCCCACTGTTGGGCAAGGGTCTCCTGGGAGTATTAGGACTTAGTCTACCACGCTGGCCAAGTGCGGATTGGCAGACTTCACATGCCTTCGAGAACATTATGAAGTACTCTTAGGCATGCAGGTTTCCTAACGATGTGTCCTTCGCCGTTATAGCAAGTGACATTTAATTTCTTAAATCGCTCATAACTTAGAAAATTCATTGGTATTGTAGAATAGTACAATGTAATACATTATTATCATAGTTTTTAGTCTGTGAGTAAATGTGTGCTACGTCAAGTTGAAGTATAAAATGTACTCTGTGGTTGAAGTCTGTCAGATTGCTTTTAAAATATAAAATATCCGGTGTTAAAAAAAGAACGTTGTGCCTGGTGCTAAATTAATATAATAAAACTTTTACTTCTATTCTCAAGAATCTTTTATTTTCATCAATCAAGAACAGTATGTGCCGCTTGTGTTTGAAGCCGGACCGCTCGAGTGAGAGGCGAGTTCGATAGCCACTGGGCTGTCACCGCTATTATAGCAACGATAACAATTAAATGGAAGTAAATCATGATGAATGTTCCAGGTGTGTGCAGTCCGCGTGATAGCGGAATCTGATGCAGTGCAGGAGTTCCTCACGGACTCGGACGACTCCTCCAACCCGTCGCCCGTGGACCTGAAGGTGCTGCTGCCCGACAAGGAGGTGGTCACCGTCGCCGTGCTGAAGTCCACCAACGCGGACGACGTGTACCGGGCGGTCTGCGAGAAGATATGCCTGTCGAAGGCTGTGCAGAAGTACTTCTACTTGTTTGAGATTGTCGAGTACAATTTTGGTGAGTAGTATATTATTATATAGATAGGGTTGCAGTATTTTTTTAGAGTTGATTCCGTATGGTTTAGCTGATTTGAGGATAAAATGCCGCTATCATGAAGCGCAAAATACGGAATTTTTTTTAAGTGAAACTTCTTTAGGCGCATGAGGGTAAACTTTTTACGGATGAAACGGATGTGACGCATTATAGCTTCACGCAGCATGCAACGTTCGCGACGAAGAAGAGGATGGGCGATTAAAACCGATTGCGAAAGAGTGGAAAGGGCGAGCGTAGCATGAAGCAGACTTATAAAGACTAACATAACTTAAGTTTTATAATAAAACAATCAGACTTTCAAATGAATATTTATATTTATTCTTTTTTTGTGTATATTTGAATATTTCTCCAAAGAAGTTTCACTTCTGACATGTGTACTTTGTACGCACGCACTTTTTTTTTGTTGTGTATTAATTCAAAGTGTTGGTTGTAGAAATTGGTAAAGGTAAGAGTCAAACTACTGAAGAGTGTAGAGGAGAGGTGAGGTAGGTTAGTAACGGACGGCGAGTCGCGCGCGTATATTATAAAAATCCGGACAAAAGTCCGTACATGGTTGCCAAATCCGGACAATCCGGGCTAAATCCGGACGTATTTCCTGTACCGTGAAGTAACTAATCGCACAAATTATTTTTGTAGTGCTTCCTTGTACCTTCTCCTCTCGACTCTCCTCTGGCGTCGGTGCTTGATTTCTCCTTACTCTTGCTTCTAAGTGCGTGCCATTTGTAGTAAAAAGTAACAAGAATCTTATAGTTGCCCGCTGCGCTCATCGGTATTAAGTCCTAAGAGGGTAGTTTTAAACATGGCGTGTTGTTTCCAGAGCGCAAGCTGCTCGGCAACGAGTGCCCCCACTCGCTGTACATCCAGAACTACTCGACCGCCAGCAGCAGCTGCCTCGCGCTGCGCAAGTGGCTGTTCGACCCCGCGCGCGAGGCGGCGCTCGCCGCGCACGACGCAAAGGCGCACGCGTTCATATTCTGGCAGGTGAGGGGCTTACGACCTTCCGGCACTACTCGACCGCCAGCAGCAGCTGCCTCGCGCTGCGCAAGTGGCTGTTCGACCCCGCGCGCGAGGCGGCGCTCGCCGCGCACGACGCAAAGGCGCACGCGTTCATATTCTGGCAGGTGAGGGGCTTACGACCTTCCGGCACTACTCGACCGCCAGCAGCAGCTGCCTCGCGCTGCGCAAGTGGCTGTTCGACCCCGCGCGCGAGGCGGCGCTCGCCGCGCACGACGCAAAGGCGCACGCGTTCATATTCTGGCAGGTGAGGGGCTTACGACCTTCCGGCACTACTCGACCGCCAGCAGCAGCTGCCTCGCGCTGCGCAAGTGGCTGTTCGACCCCGCGCGCGAGGCGGCGCTCGCCGCGCACGACGCAAAGGCGCACGCGTTCATATTCTGGCAGGTGAGGGGCTTACGACCTTCCGGCACTACTCGACCGCCAGCAGCAGCTGCCTCGCGCTGCGCAAGTGGCTGTTCGACCCCGCGCGCGAGGCGGCGCTCGCCGCGCACGACGCAAAGGCGCACGCGTTCATATTCTGGCAGGTGAGGGGCTTACGACCTTCCGGCACTACTCGACCGCCAGCAGCAGCTGCCTCGCGCTGCGCAAGTGGCTGTTCGACCCCGCGCGCGAGGCGGCGCTCGCCGCGCACGACGCAAAGGCGCACGCGTTCATATTCTGGCAGGTGAGGGGCTTACGACCTTCCGGCACTACTCGACCGCCAGCAGCAGCTGCCTCGCGCTGCGCAAGTGGCTGTTCGACCCCGCGCGCGAGGCGGCGCTCGCCGCGCACGACGCAAAGGCGCACGCGTTCATATTCTGGCAGGTGAGGGGCTTACGACCTTCCGGCACTACTCGACCGCCAGCAGCAGCTGCCTCGCGCTGCGCAAGTGGCTGTTCGACCCCGCGCGCGAGGCGGCGCTCGCCGCGCACGACGCAAAGGCGCACGCGTTCATATTCTGGCAGGTGAGGGAGTTACGACCTTCCGGCACTACTCGACTGCAAGTACCACCTGTCCGAAGCCATCTTTGAGTAGCGAGACAGTAACTCCAGGCGCTGTGTAATTGGTTTTTGTTTTTATTGGAACGAAGTTCCTTATCGCGCGTTGCGAAAGGGGGCTAGACGGAAAAAATTAAGACCAAAAGTTGTAACGACACTTTTTGCTGTATGTAGTTGTAAGCCGAGCGGCGTGCGCGTGTTTCTCTGTCTGTCTCTCTCTCTCTCTTCTTTCACCCACTAAACCCCGCTCGGTGGCCTACTCCGGCGCTACAGGAGGGCTCCGGGATCTCTTGTAGAACGCGCCGGTGCCCTCCGGCGCTGCGCCCGAGACGGGCCGTTCCCGGTTTACACAACGCTGTGCAGTCACAAACAGCGTCGTCTTTCCCGGGGTCACATCGATGGACGATTCGAGCTCCCCCTCTCACCGCCCGCAACCCCAGAAGTCCCCTTTCACGACAGGCAGGGGCTACCTTAGCACTATTCTGGTCCCGAGCTACAGGTACTGTAGGTACTGTAGTGACCGTTGGGTTAGTAAAATACGCCTTTGATCACTCAATAGGTGGAGTAGGTAATGCGTCCGGCGCACGTCCGAACTTGCTCACAGCTAGTGCGTGACTGTCCGGCCGCCGCCCGGACCCACATACACTACAGGGACTACTAACGTAATGTCACTCGCAGGCGGTGGAGGACGTGAACCGCGGCGTGTGCGTCGCCGGCGCCCGCCTCTACCAGCTGAACCTACGTTACGTACGAAAATAAAGGGGGGCTCGGGGGGCGAAGCTCCCTGCCATTAAGGGTTAGGTTCAGGTTTGCTATGTTTATTGACGCAAAAAACGGGACCCCGCGAAGCGAACTTGCTCACAGCTAGCGCATGACTGTCCGGCCGCCGCCCGGACTCACACACACTACAGGGACTACTAACTACTATTTTATATGCATTTTGTTATTATTATTTTTGTTAACTTGTCGAAATAAATCTATATTCTATTCTATTCTATTCTATTCTAACGTAATGTTGCAGGCGGTGGAGGACGTGAACCGCGGCGTGTGCGTCGCCGGCGCCCGGCTCTACCAGCTGAAGGCGCTGCAGGACGTGCGCCGCGCGGCCGACTACCTCGCCCTCGCGCGCGCGCTGCCCGGCTACGGGGACGTGGCGTTCCCGCCCGCGCGCACCGACTGCCGCGCCTCGCCCGCGCTCGCCCTCACCGTCGGTGAGTGACGCAGATTACACGCGATATTACCACAGATACCGTCGCCGGCGCCCGGCTCTACCAGCTGAAGGCGCTGCAGGACGTGCGCCGCGCGGCCGACTACCTCGCCCTCGCGCGCGCGCTGCCCGGCTACGGGGACGTGGCGTTCCCGCCCGCGCGCACCGACTGCCGCGCCTCGCCCGCGCTCGCCCTCACCGTCGGTGAGTGACGCAGATTACACGCGATATTACCACAGATACCGTCGCCGGCGCCCGCCTCTACCAGCTGAAGGCGCTGCAGGACGTGCGCCGCGCGGCCGACTACCTCGCCCTCGCGCGCGCGCTGCCCGGCTACGGGGACGTGGCGTTCCCGCCCGCGCGCACCGACTGCCGCGCCTCGCCCGCGCTCGCCCTCACCGTCGGTGAGTGACGCAGATTACACGCGATATTACCACAGATACCGTCGCCGGCGCCCGGCTCTACCAGCTGAAGGCGCTGCAGGACGTGCGCCGCGCGGCCGACTACCTCGCCCTCGCGCGCGCGCTGCCCGGCTACGGGGACGTGGCGTTCCCGCCCGCGCGCACCGACTGCCGCGCCTCGCCCGCGCTCGCCCTCACCGTCGGTGAGTGACGCAGATTACACGCGATATTACCACAGATACCGTCGCCGGCGCCCGGCTCTACCAGCTGAAGGCGCTGCAGGACGTGCGCCGCGCGGCCGACTACCTCGCCCTCGCGCGCGCGCTGCCCGGCTACGGGGACGTGGCGTTCCCGCCCGCGCGCACCGACTGCCGCGCCTCGCCCGCGCTCGCCCTCACCGTCGGTGAGTGACGCAGATTACACGCGATATTACCACAGATACCGTCGCCGGCGCCCGGCTCTACCAGCTGAAGGCGCTGCAGGACGTGCGCCGCGCGGCCGACTACCTCGCCCTCGCGCGCGCGCTGCCCGGCTACGGGGACGTGGCGTTCCCGCCCGCGCGCACCGACTGCCGCGCCTCGCCCGCGCTCGCCCTCACCGTCGGTGAGTGACGCAGATTACACGCGATATTACCACAGATAACCCCCAATATTACCACTGATTACCCCCAATATTACCACAGATTACACACAATATTACCAAAGATTACCCCCAATATTACCACAGATAACCCCCTGTTTTGTATGGAATAGGTGTTTAGGTTGTGATTTGCTTGATTGTAAATGAAATACGTGTGCCCGGTTCGAG
Organism: Carterocephalus palaemon; assembly: GCA_944567765.1. NCBI lineage: Eukaryota > Metazoa > Arthropoda > Insecta > Lepidoptera > Hesperiidae > Carterocephalus > Carterocephalus palaemon. The sequence goes on along the minus strand of OX155653.1, from coordinate 12,225,184 downwards.
GTGTTTATTGCCACTGATATTTGCACTTAACAAGTAGATGCTTGACGCTTTGTTACATATACGTTTAAACTCCAACACCCCCAATATTACCACAGATAACACCCCAACATTTACCACAGATAACCCCCAATATTACCACAGATTGCCCGCAACATTTACTACAGATTACCCCCAATATTACCACAGATTACCCACAATATTACGACAGATTACCTCCCAATATTACCACAGATTACCCCCAATATTACCAAAGATTACCCCCCAATATTACCATAGGTTACCCCCAATATTACCACAGATAACCCCGAACATTACCACAGATTACCCCAGTATTACCACAGATAACCCCCAATATTGCCACAGATTACCCCTAATATTACCACAGATTACCCCCAATATTAGGTACAACAGATTACCCCTAATATTACCACAGATTACCCCCAATATTACCACAGATTACCCCGAATATTACCACAGATTACCCCGAATATTACCACAGATTACCCCCAATATTACCACAGATTACCCCCAGTATTACCACAGATAACCCCCAATATTACCACAGATTACCCCCAATATTACCACAGATTACCCCCAATATTACCACATTTTACCCCAAATATTACCAGAGATAAACCCCAACATTTACCACAAATCTTTTTTCGGACTTTTCTCCCCCACTGGTTGTCAGTCCTTCGAACGACGTGGCCTGCCCATTGCCACTTAAACTTACTATGCGAACTATGTCGGTGAGCTTAATTCGCTTACGGATTTCATCATTCCTGATTCGGTTTCGTAGCGAAATACCAAGCATAGTTCTCGAAAGTGTTCCTTGATATTTCAGGTTGGACCGGACTGAAGCTAGCGGCGTGGTGCGAGTCGGACGACCCGTGCGCGCCCGCCGCGACCGGCGCGCAGTCCATGCACGTGCCGTGGAGCGGCATCCGCGAGTGGCGCGCCGACGACGAGGCGGCCGCGGCGCGCATCCTCTACTGCCGCCCCGACCGGCCCGACCAGGCGCCGCGCGCGCTCGCGCTGTACACGCCCTACGTAAGTGACCGCGGCCGGCGCCACGCTGGCCCAGCGCCGCCGGTTGGCACGGAGCGGCATCCGCGAGTGGCGCGCCGACGACGAGGCGGCCGCGGCGCGCATCCTCTACTGCCGCCCCGACCGGCCCGACCAGGCGCCGCGCGCGCTCGCGCTGTACACGCCCTACGTAAGTGACCGCGGCCGGCGCCACGCTGGCCCAGCGCCGCCGGTTGGCACGGAGCGGCATCCGCGAGTGGCGCGCCGACGACGAGGCGGCCGCGGCGCGCATCCTCTACTGCCGCCCCGACCGGCCCGACCAGGCGCCGCGCGCGCTCGCGCTGTACACGCCCTACGTAAGTGACCGCGGCCGGCGCCACGCTGGCCCAGCGCCGCCGGTTGGCACGGAGCGGCATCCGCGAGTGGCGCGCCGACGACGAGGCGGCCGCGGCGCGCATCCTCTACTGCCGCCCCGACCGGCCCGACCAGGCGCCGCGCGCGCTCGCGCTGTACACGCCCTACGTAAGTGACCGCGGCCGGCGCCACGCTGGCCCAGCGCCGCCGGTTGGCACGGAGCGGCATCCGCGAGTGGCGCGCCGACGACGAGGCGGCCGCGGCGCGCATCCTCTACTGCCGCCCCGACCGGCCCGACCAGGCGCCGCGCGCGCTCGCGCTGTACACGCCCTACGTAAGTGACCGCGGCCGGCGCCACGCTGGCCCAGCGCCGCCGGTTGGCACGGAGCGGCATCCGCGAGTGGCGCGCCGACGACGAGGCGGCCGCGGCGCGCATCCTCTACTGCCGCCCCGACCGGCCCGACCAGGCGCCGCGCGCGCTCGCGCTGTACACGCCCTACGTAAGTGACCGCGGCCGGCGCCACGCTGGCCCAGCGCCGCCGGTTGGCACGGAGCGGCATCCGCGAGTGGCGCGCCGACGACGAGGCGGCCGCGGCGCGCATCCTCTACTGCCGCCCCGACCGGCCCGACCAGGCGCCGCGCGCGCTCGCGCTGTACACGCCCTACGTAAGTGACCGCGGCCGGCGCCACGCTGGCCCAGCGCCGCCGGTTGGCACGGAGCGGCATCCGCGAGTGGCGCGCCGACGACGAGGCGGCCGCGGCGCGCATCCTCTACTGCCGCCCCGACCGGCCCGACCAGGCGCCGCGCGCGCTCGCGCTGTACACGCCCTACGTAAGTGACCGCGGCCGGCGCCACGCTGGCCCAGCGCCGCCGGTTGGCACGGAGCGGCATCCGCGAGTGGCGCGCCGACGACGAGGCGGCCGCGGCGCGCATCCTCTACTGCCGCCCCGACCGGCCCGACCAGGCGCCGCGCGCGCTCGCGCTGTACACGCCCTACGTAAGTGACCGCGGCCGGCGCCACGCTGGCCCAGCGCCGCCGGTTGGCACGGAGCGGCATCCGCGAGTGGCGCGCCGACGACGAGGCGGCCGCGGCGCGCATCCTCTACTGCCGCCCCGACCGGCCCGACCAGGCGCCGCGCGCGCTCGCGCTGTACACGCCCTACGTAAGTGACCGCGGCCGGCGCCACGCTGGCCCAGCGCCGCCGGTTGGCACGGAGCGGCATCCGCGAGTGGCGCGCCGACGACGAGGCGGCCGCGGCGCGCATCCTCTACTGCCGCCCCGACCGGCCCGACCAGGCGCCGCGCGCGCTCGCGCTGTACACGCCCTACGTAAGTGACCGCGGCCGGCGCCACGCTGGCCCAGCGCCGCCGGTTGGCACGGAGCGGCATCCGCGAGTGGCGCGCCGACGACGAGGCGGCCGCGGCGCGCATCCTCTACTGCCGCCCCGACCGGCCCGACCAGGCGCCGCGCGCGCTCGCGCTGTACACGCCCTACGTAAGTGACCGCGGCCGGCGCCACGCTGGCCCAGCGCCGCCGGTTGGCACGGAGCGGCATCCGCGAGTGGCGCGCCGACGACGAGGCGGCCGCGGCGCGCATCCTCTACTGCCGCCCCGACCGGCCCGACCAGGCGCCGCGCGCGCTCGCGCTGTACACGCCCTACGTAAGTGACCGCGGCCGGCGCCACGCTGGCCCAGCGCCGCCGGTTGGCACGGAGCGGCATCCGCGAGTGGCGCGCCGACGACGAGGCGGCCGCGGCGCGCATCCTCTACTGCCGCCCCGACCGGCCCGACCAGGCGCCGCGCGCGCTCGCGCTGTACACGCCCTACGTAAGTGACCGCGGCCGGCGCCACGCTGGCCCAGCGCCGCCGGTTGGCACGGAGCGGCATCCGCGAGTGGCGCGCCGACGACGAGGCGGCCGCGGCGCGCATCCTCTACTGCCGCCCCGACCGGCCCGACCAGGCGCCGCGCGCGCTCGCGCTGTACACGCCCTACGTAAGTGACCGCGGCCGGCGCCACGCTGGCCCAGCGCCGCCGGTTGGTATGGAGCGGCATCCCTGTTTAATAAAAGGCCATCGTCTGCCACAACAGCAAACTGAAAATTATTTCATATTTCAATTGTGTAGGTGGTGACCTTCATATCTTTCCCTTACCGGTTCCAATGGTAATATTTAGTGCGTTGCTTTAAAATTGACAATTATTTTTAAATTTTTTCTTCCCCAGTACCAATTCCTGTGCAACTGCATGGACAGAATAGCCGAGGAGTCCAACTGGGTGGACACGGGCGAGTAAACGCTCGCACCGCGGCACAGGCGCCCGTCCGCCCCCGCTCCCGCTCCCGCTCCCGCTCCCGCTCGCACTCGCACCGCGCCCGCCCCCGCCCGCGAGCACTCGCAACCCAACCCGTAGACGGTACCGGTAAGACGGCCATAAAGATATGTATATTTTTATACGGCATAGTTCTGGGTGGTATTAATAGTTGTTGAATGTGATGTTGGAATTGATTTTCTGCGAAGTATTTAAAAGGGAAGCAAAGTTCGCGGTTCCCGGCAATGTTGCCAGTGAGGGAGATAACGGTGTTGCCAGCGCTTGACAGGAGCGCCGGCGTATTAATAGTGTAACTGTATAAGTGGAGTGTAAAATGTTTATTTAAGTGTAATTAATTATTTATCCGATGGATTTTGTTTTATGTAAGGAACAATGAAATGGAATTATTTTTTTGGGTTGCCATCTAACAGCGGAATCCGCTTGCCACTGTGATAGGATATTATTATCGGTTTTGTTAAAGAAATATTTAATTATATCTGTGTACTTAAATTTTTTATGGTCGCAACCCCGTTGCGCATAGATTTCATATTCAATATTTATATGTATGCGTTTGATTTTGACTATGTATTTAGCCTTCGAAGTGATTTTTTTATCGTTTACTTAAGATTAATAATAAAATTAGGGTTGGTTAATCGAACAACTCTTTTATCAGATGAGGGTTGGCACTTAGATATAATGTTTAAGTATTAATTGTTAGTAAAATATTCTCTAATATTCATTACTCTTGCCAACCGCTCGTGAAAGGGTGAGATTATTATCTTAACTTATCTTAATAAGAAATGCTATTGAACTTGAATTTAGGTAAAGGAGGATATGAAAATCATGTGTTTTAACTCTTACGATGAAATAAGTCAAATATATCATTTGTTCATACTGGCGTTAATCTTAGCCATTTTCATTGTAAAAATCATGTTATCGTACACTCATTAATTACATATCTCTAATAAAACCAAGTTTTAAAACAAAGAGTGTACTAACTGCAAAGCGAACTGTCTCAATCCAACAGTTGCACATAATGATGGGCGACGCAAGGATGAATGTGTGGATCAAAAATTCGCAAGCTAAATATTTTACGCTTGGAGTAATTCATAATTCATTCAAAAATCGCAACCTAAATATTTTACGCTTGGAGTAATTCATTCAAAAATCGCAAGCTAAATATTTTAGGCTTTGAGTAATTCATTCAAAAATCGCAAGCTAATTTTTTTACGTTCCGAGTAATTCAAAATTCGCAAGCTAAATATTTTACGCTTGGAGTAAGTAATTCATTCAAAAATCGCAAGTTAAATTTTTTACGCTTGGAGTAATTCATTCAAAACTCGCAAGCTATATTATTTACGCTTGGAGTAATTCATTCAAAACTCGCAAGCTATATTATTTACGCTTGGAGTAATTCATTCAAAACTCGCAAGCTATATTATTTACGCTTGGAATAATTCATTCAAAATTTTACTGTAAAATTAACTTTTGCATGATAAATGGTAGCGCGAAAATATTCTAACCTGATTCCTAACCCTTCCCTCACGTACAAGCACGATACCGCACCGCATGGAGAGCTTCAAAAAGAGTGTGAAACGTTTCCTTGACGGTGACCACTTACCATCAGGGCCCGTACGTCTGTTTGTCCGTCTATTCTATATTATTTAAAAAAAATAGTTGCACTTTCGCCGTCCGCTGTACAGCGCGCTCCATGCGTGCTTACACGCAGTTACTCGTCGCTAAGCGTTTCGATCGTCGACCTCCACCCCTTAGCCAACTCGCGCTGGAGCGAATTCTGTTGGCCTCCGTAACTCGCTATCGCTGCAACCCATAGACGTTCCACTGCTGGGCACGGGTCTAACCCACAGACACTGCTGCGGGAGGGAGGTCTAGAGAATACTCCACCACGCTGCTCCAATGTGGATTGGTGGAGGGGTTTTTCAGCATTGAAACAACCGGGACCGACGGCCGGCTTTACGTGCCCTCCGAAGCACGGTAGCGTCGATGAAATTTTGCCACAAGTGGTCACCCATCCACAAATACGTTACCGCTGCTGTGTTGAAGCGCCCACCCTGGAGCAGTGACAGTGTTAGACCGCATATCACACCGGAGTGGACGCCTTACGTCGTAAAATTTCGGTGTGTAGTGAAACCACGTGGAACTACCAAGAGACGAATCCGGTGTTAAGGTAAGTGTTTCGTATGTGTATTATATCTCCTTATAGAATTCCCTTTGTTCCCATAACCTTCAGTTACCTTCAGTCCTCTTCAGTAAAGAATATTGGCGCTTCCAATAAATATGAAATTCATCTTGTAAATTAAACACCACAATATTAATTTTATACTTAAATTAATTCATAAAATTAATCTTTAAAATAAATATTTGAATTCATCTGCCTCATTTGGGACTTACTTGTGTTAGTAGTGTATTATTGGGTAATATGGTAGCTCATAATTAAATCGGCACAGGTATATAAATATAGATAAACGTATGAATTTAATAACATTATGATGAAATATGTAACTGAAATAACACACAGAGCGTGTGTTGGTTGGTCACAATATTCGTCTAAAAAATTCAAGGCCTTGTGCAATAATTTTGTTGTTAAAAATGGTATATTTAATTGCAAGTGTTTTATTGCTCTATTTGTCAGTCTTGTTTCGAAATTTACTGTACTATCGTAAATACATTGAAAACAATTGTACATCTCTTCACTTGAAGAGTGTAACTTACTAATATAAGAAGTTACATATTACTCTGGTTTTTATAACGTATGGAATGTTTTTTTTCATACGGTGTGTTTTATCATGTGTATTGGCATATTACATATCGACATGTGTTAACTGGTTGCTTGAAGATAATTCGGTCGTTACCGATAAGTATTTAGTCAATTATTATTATTAAATTTGGATGCTTACAATGCTTTTGAAACAATACAGTTGCAGTATTATTTAAATATTATGGTATTTTTGTATCTGATAGCTGAAATTTTAATTTGTGTAATTGCCAAATGCACAGTTTCTGAAATTGATTGCTAGAAAGTGATTTAAAAAATTGTATTTGTGAGTATTCAAATATGATAGTGCAGGTTGATTTCATTTTCTCTATTTAGTATTAACATATGTACTCTCAAACAGCATTCATACACTACTTTGAATGATGTATACTTCTCAGAAAAACAACGCAGGAACTTCTGTAGTTACAAAGGTAGTAAAAACAGTGATCATTTTTATATTACAACAGTATTTCATGACCGTTTTCAGTTATTTATAAGTCAATGTTATGAATAATGAATTAATAAATAATAAATTGACAAGCATATAAATAAATAATAATTACTTAATGACATTAGTTTAAAAAGCGATTAAAATCCCCATCCACTGTCATATTACGTAGAAGCATATAATATAATTCTACAATAAGCTATGTATTGCTTATTGTAGAACTTATTAGTTCTATCATCTTGTCATTCAATTTTTCACGTTATTACTATATCAATAAAGTTTAAGTTTTAATATACACATGACAACAGTGTAAGAAGTACTTAGCAGTAATTTTGTAACTTGTAGATAATAATTTGTAATGTTTTTTTTATGGCGGCTTGGAATGTTATTGAAATATGAAATTACTTCGCTTAGTCAAATATATTCTTTTGTGGTTATACTGGATTATGTTGGAAGAATTATTGTATGTATACTATACCATGTCATCAGTCAGAGTATGTTTGAAATATGTAATTGTATGTTACAATTTCAACTCATAAATCGGTTAAAACCATTTTTGACTGCAAAAATGAATTCTGTCAAAACCACTTTTAACTGCAAAATAACAACATAAAAACAAAAAACTACGCTTTTGTGAACTTTTGTAAAACTGAACTAAAACTAGCTAAAAATAGCTTGATTTAAAACAGTTATCTTTTGTAAAATTAGAATTTAAACTAAGTATTGATTTTAATCCTTAGCTGATCTGTGTATAAGGGTCTTCACTCACGACCGACTTTTTTCGTCAACGGACCAAATCTAAGATAATGTTATATATTTGACAATTTGATGTTTAAAATTCTCTGTAAAAGGAAGTGACTTACCATGTATACTAATTCATACCATCCAGAGTCCCACTAATTCATACCATTTCGTAGGTGGTAGAGCCTATAGGGAACCAAATAGGTTTTATATGAAAGCTAATTGGTTCCATATAGAGTTCGCCCGGGGCAGTACCACCGCCCGCCACGGTACCTAGTACCATTTCTGCCGTGTAATAATTGTTTTTAAAGCAATTGTGGTCCGGTTGGAAAGGTGTGGATTCCGGTTACACTTCTTTAGAGGCGACCATCTTAGTCCTCAAGGGTAGCAACACATCTGTGACTGACTTAGAACGAGACTTCTACTAACAAGTACTAACTGGACTATTACTAACACCAATTAACAGGACTAACTATCACTAACGTCCTTATACCTACTAACGAACTGACCAACTAATGTTCTAATTAACTTTCTCAACTAATTGGACTAACCATCCCAGTCCCTAATTGAGTCTTGTTCAAAGTCAGTCACAGTTGTCATGGGCGGCAGCGGATGGGTGGTGCTGCAAGCTCGTTTGCTATCCTGTATCCATAAAAAAAAAAAAAAAACCATCCAGAGTATACCAGTTAATCAGCCAATAAGTCGGTCATAAAATCGATGAAAAAGTCGGTCATAAAATCGATGAAAAAGTCGTCGTGTACGGCTCCTAAATTTCTGTGTTTAAGCCGAGAGTAAAATGGCGTAGTACTTGTTTTAGTGGCTAATTAGTCCACTGTTGGACACAAGCCTGTCCCAAGGAACGCCACGGATCCATATCATATCATTTTATTATTAAATTTATCCCGAAAATTTGTACAGTACAAAAGTCATTGAAGCAATTAATTGGGGGCGCTAGTGTGCATAGTTTATAATGTTTTGCAGTGCTGCTATGTTAGAGTAAATGTTATTCTGTAGCATTGCATCTTGTTTTATAATATTAGCAGTTATATGTTTCTCGTCTTAGACATGAAATATTAAAATATTTAATGTTAAATATATGTATACATATTTAAAATATAATTATATTTAAAATATGTAATGTTACGGCTTCTATTGTTTTGTAGCTGTTTTCTGGTGATTGTGGTGGTGAATTTTCAATTGAATTAATGTCTGACTTATCAAAAATATATATCTGTTAGATACTAAATAACTTTTAAAGTAACTAAGCTAACTAAGTAAGCTATAATAGTCTCGTGTAAGACTAATATCGAATTTTACACTTTTAACTTAAATATTACTGTGTATTAATAATGAAATGGTTAATTCTTTATCAGTAAGTGTCTGAGAACATCGCTTTTACATCGCTACATTGATAATTTTAAACAAAATAAAATCGATATGAAATTATCACAAATGCATGTATTCCAAATCGATTCCTCGGTTTCAGCAATATTTATTTTACATTTTTTTTTATGTGAATATTTTATTTTCATATTTCACATGAATTCATATTCATATATCAAATTCTAATTATCACAAGCATTTGGTTACAAATTAGTCAAGAATTAAAGTTAATTGCTCAGTATTACAAATCTCTGACTTGTGACATTGCGGCCGAGGAATCGTTGTGTATGCAAAGGTAACTCAATATTTTATATTTAGAAAATCGCGAGTCATTTTTGAATTGCAATGTTTTACCCCATAGGAATACCCCATATATGGAGTACCCCATAGGAAATAGAGACTGGCGGCAAAGGTGACCTTTGCGCAAATTTGCATTTATTTCAATGATCCATAATTTTTATGTTCGTTCGAACTCCACATGCCTACCAGTAAAACCAAATTTTAATTAAATAAATAACACAACATCACGCCTGCATTTTACAGAAGGGGTAAGCAAAGGTGTGTACACGCCCACTTTTCACCAGTTTTTTTTTTTTAATAATATAGAATAGAATAGAACGAATTTTATTTGCTAAAATATACAAAAATTATAGCAAATGGGTCTGCACTCAGCCCAGTTGCGACATAACACCGCAACACTGATTTTCAGTACAGCCTATTAAGTAAAGGTAGCTCGAACTGGCTAACAGTCCCTGTTATTAACTAATATTATAAAAACTAAGATTAAAACGGACAAACAGACATACGGGCCACCTGATGGTAAGTGGTCACCGTCGTCTATGCTTAAGCCCCATGTAATTGGTGGCGAGCCATACACCAGGCACAAATCCAGAATCCGAGCTATTAATAGGCATTTCAAATTCTAAAAAACCGGGGATTGAACCCAACTCGGATGGAACTCGCGTCAGTCGCGTTTGTGACCACTAGACGAACGAGGCAGTCAATTTATTCCTTTACTCATAAAAATGCAGATGTTATGCCAGTAACTACGTTACGTGATTTTTTAAAACTTTTTAAAATACTACATAATGTACCTTTTCATACACATTCATTTTACAAAGCAATATCGAGAGACAGAATCCTATAATATCTTAAGCAAATTATATCACAGTAGTGTTTTATATGATGAACATTCCAATTTTTCTCGTAGGAATAGCATTTGTCCTCTTCCCGCACGCGGGGAGTGTACGAGACGACAAAACGGTGGCCATATTGGTTCGCTGCGCGAGCGAGATAGCCATATACGAAGTACCTAAAGTGCAATAAGGAGAGGTGATAATAGCATACTTATTAGGCAAAGTAAGAAGTTTTATGACTGAAGTAGATATTTAGAATCGACCTCTGAGCGTGCGGGATAAGGGTAGCATACATGGTTATTGTACGTAAATGTGTAACTAAATCAGTGTATAGTTCACTTAATAAATTGTACCTACTAAATTTAATTGACTTTTATTATATGAAAACCTTTAATTCCTTTATTCATAGTAATACATCATGAAGAGATCGCTTTAAGCGATAAGAGCGCCGATTCACCGAAATGTGCTGTAATTTACTCATCATCATCATAACTCTTTCTTTGTCCCACTGTTGGGCACGGGTATCCTCTCAGAGTGAGAGGGATTAGGCCTTAGTCCACCACGCTGGCCACGTGCGGATTGGCAAACTTCACGTGCCTTCGAGAACATTATGAAGAACTCTCAGGCATGCAGGTTTCCTCACGATGTGTCCTTCACCGTTATAGCAAGTGACATTTAATTTCTTAAATCGCACATAATAGAAAGTCATTGGTGCGTGCCTGGGGTTTGAACCCGGACCGCTCGAGTGAGAGGCGAGTTCGATAGCCGCTGGGCTGTCACCGCTTGGTTACTTTTCTATCTAATGTCTGACGTGGGTCACGTGGCATCAGGCAAACCCCGGTGCATGAGCTAGCGCTGCGGGCTGCTCACATGAGCTGTTAATGACGCTAATAGGTCGTTCACGATCGCTTAGCGCGTTCCATGGCTAGGAGAGTGAATCGCAGACACCGGCAACGCATATGTGATGCCCCGGTGTCGCACGAGTCCGTAGGCGACGGTGACCATCTTAAAAATGACAAATACAAATATGCTTTATTGACCACAGTCATAAAAAAAACATTAAAAAGAAAAAGAAACAATGTAATGATGACATTAATGACATTCCTTTTATAAAAAATACCGGCCAAGTGCGAGTCGGACTCGCGCACGAAGGGTTTCGTACCGTTATGTACCTCCTTATTTTCCGGGAATGCACGTAATATTAACCCAAAATATACGGAATCCGCCAACAGGTATTCACGTTGTTTAAATAAAAATTACTTGACTTTCCTCCGTAAGACTTTAGTCAGAACATTCCTCACATTTTTACACCCTTTGTGTTTTTGAATATGTGTAAAAAGATTTCTGCTAATCTTGGCTTGATACAGGGTGTTGCTATTCCACTAAAATGCATCAGATATAGTAAAACGTATTAATACTTGCTGCAACCCATAGACGTCCCACGGGCACGGGTCTCTCCCCCACAGGCAAATCTGCGGAAGGCCTAGAGCATATTCCACCACGCTGCTCCAATGCGGATTGGTGGAGACTTAATACTTATTCAATTGAAAGATTGTCTTCAAAGCTACAATAGGACATTACAAAAAACATGATCTATGTAAAGTGATATTAACGTTATAAAGCCGGTAGGTACATGAGTACCGGTACATGAGTACCGTTATCATCTATACTAATATTATAAAGAGGAAAGATTTGTTTGTAATGTTTTCACACAAAAAAATACTGGACCGATTTCAAAAATTCTTTCACCATTAGAAAGCTGCATCTTCACTGAGTGAAATAGGCTATATAATATTACAAGGTGTAAACGAAACTATTGTTATGTCTAATTCCACGCGAGCAAAGGATAATAAAATAAAATAACTTAATTCCACCAACCTCATTCAACTATCGCACTACACGCCGAGGTCTGAAGTTTCATCCACACCGAAACGACTCCCGGCCTTATTTAGCCACGTTTAATCCCGATGATTTCCCTAGGGATGAAGTTTGCTGGACAGAATTCGATCGGTAATGTGTTCGAGTGGGGGTGGCTACTGGGCGTAACGAAACTATTGTTGTCTAATTCCATGCGAGCGAAGCTGCGGGCGTCCACTAGTAAAGTATACAGCAGACAGATTATATTTCAACAGTGTCTACCGGGCCTATCAAAGACACGCTACCGTCTCTGGTGTAAAATTAATATTTCCTCTCCAGACATGATTAAGAGAATGAATGAGGCCTTAATACCCAGCCCACCTAGCATTTATACTAGTTAATACCTTGGCTACGATGAAAATGTGTTTGGATATCCAAAATAATTGAATGGTCTAGGTGGGAACTCTCCAGCCAGTGTCTATCTGTCTTGTTGAAAGTTTGTGATGAGCGGTAGCGTATAAGTTACATACTCCTGCTCATACTGTCATAAGGAAAATAATTAAAAGCATTCAGAAGTCACAGATTAATAAATAGTTATGGCTATATTTCGAAATACTACGCGTGTCAAGACTGGAGCGTCCCTCGTCAGCCCTTTTATTTATTCACGAACCACCATGAAATACTACACTTACAATACAAATTACTCGTAATTATTAATTATTATTCGTCATTATTATATAACATTACCGTGCCCAATTTTCGTTAATCTATACATACCTACTATTGATTGCGTACGTTCTACAGTCTACAAACTAGGATACAAACGTAGGGCAATAGGCTCTACAAATCGTAGCAAGGTAATACCTATATGAGGCTATATGATCGCGTCACGTAGCACGTAGCCTCCTCCATACTGCGGCCTATTCCGGACACTTACTGCCAAGACTCGTATATAGCCGAGCGGCCCGCAAAGCTTTGCCTAACGTCCGCCATACGAACTATCCAGTTTCCACTTTAGTTCTTAGTTCTAGTGCTAGTTCTAGTTAGTTTCTAGTGTAGTGCAGTGATTGTTGAGTTTAGTACGGGAGCACGAGTTACTTTTTAAGGGTAGGTAATTCAAGCTTTTTTCGGAAATATAAGCAAAGTTTTTATGAAAAAGTTTAATATTATTAGTTTTAAAGGATACACGATTTTTTAATAAACTAAGTTTTGTTTACGCTTTACTTAAACATATCAAATTATTGACAGTTAAAATGCATTATTGAATTTCTTCTGGTAGCGTCCATAGCCCAGGATCGCGTCGATTCAATGTGATCGAAAGAGTTAAGCAACGACGGGCGCGGTCGGTTTGTGTTGTGTTTGTGGATGGGTGACCGCTGGTGGCAAAATTTCATGGACGCTACCGTGCTTCGGAGGGCACGTAAAACCGTCGGTCCCGGTTGTTTTCAATGCTGGAAACAGTCGTTAAGCCTTGTCGAAGACCTTCGGGTGGCTTGAGAACATTCGACACTGGGTTGGCCACTAACCCCTCCACCAATGCGCATTGGAGCAGCGTGGTGAAGTATGCTCTAAACCTCCCGCAGCTGCGTCTATGGGGGAGACCCGTGCCCATCTGTGGGACGTCTATGGGTCACAGCGAGCGATTGAATTTCTTACTTATCTATTTTTGGGTCACCTCAGTGTATATTATTTATGTAGGTAGGTACTTACTCTTAATATTTATAGTTGTAATAAGCGCAACCTTTAGACAGGAATAAATTAATATAGGTAGTATAGATATTCTGTTTTAATTTATTTGCTACTTTGATAGGAATTCTGCAAGGGGATAATGACAGAATATAGGCCCTGAAATATAAGAAGACTAAAAAGTTACATTCTTATTTTGTCGATTGGAGAAGTTACATTGTAAGTAGTACGTAGTAAAGAGTATTTAATAGGGTACTTAATTAAGTAGGTACCTCATCACAACCAACTGCAAACTGATTAGAAAAATAATTTAATTCTACAAAGGTACCTAAGTACCTACTGAGTTTTTCTGGGAACTATTTTATAACTTAGATTTTATTTTAAATTTTTTTTATTCCTAAATTAGATTAGACCTTATTACTTTCAATTGCTGACGTCAGTAACTTATTTGCTTGTGAACATAACTTTACCCACATATCGTCTATTAATACGGATTAAGTGGGACTAATTATGTACACAGGTTTCTCATGCCTTAATCTGCCTGAAAGATAAGATTATGTTATCTTAAGGTATCTCGTGCTACAGTTTAATAATGTGACTGGACAAGATACTGCAATAAACTCAGTATTCCACGTACGTATCTTCTACCTACGTTCCATCCATCCATCCATCAGCCTTTTGGGGTCCACTGCTGGACATAGGCCTCCCTCAATCGACGCTACTCTCGATCCTGCCTCTAAATCCAACGGTTTCCCGCTGTCTTCTTCAGGTCGTCAGTCCACCTCGTCGGGGAGGTAATACTTCGTTTTCCGAGTCGCTACATACATTATTATCCAAAATCTGGAAATATTAATCTCGAACAAATTAATTACCAGTAGGTACCTATGTTTCTGAACTTTTTTAAGGAGATTGGATAGCTTGCAGCACCTCTCATCCGCTGCCGACCATGGCAACTGTGGCAGACCTTTTAAAAAGACTCTTATGAGTCTCGTTCTCGTTCAAAGTCTATCACTGATGCATTTCTACAAAAGATCTAGAATTTTTTGATATATTCGAAAAATTATATAAATAAGTATATAATTTTATAATAGTACATTATAATAATGGGTGTTACAAAACTACCCGTAAAGACGAAAGCTCATTTCGGCTTTCTTTTAAACTTTTAACCTCCGTTAAATGGGGCTCACTAACTTTAAACTAGTAACTGCAAAATCAGAATGACAAGTTAGCCTAGCCATAAAATAGCCATGGCTTATCCGTATTACGACGAGGTGTTATATGAATTACGTTAGATTTTTATCTGAAATCTCCCGGCAGCAAGGCCACAAACATATCTCTATCAATCTTACGTGAATCATTATGTAAATATTCTTGCTGTTATCATACTGTCACGTGCTTGTTTTCATTATATTTATGTACATACGTTATTTATATGCCCATGTAAAACATGTTCGGACGTCATTGTGCCGTGTTTAAAGTAAAGGACAGGTGACGTTAAGGATCTTATGACATCTCGCTAGCTGCAACCGATACGTCAGGTTGGACATCAAAGGCACAGTAAAATAGCCATGGCTTATCCGTATTACGACGAGGTGTTATATGAATTACGTTAGATTTTTATCTGAAATCTCCCGGCAGCAAGGCCACAAACATATCTCTATCAATCTTACGTGAATCATTATGTAAATATTCTTGCTGTTATCATACTGTCACGTGCTTGTTTTCATTATATTTATGTACATACGTTATTTATATGCCCATGTAAAACATGTTCGGACGTCATTGTGCCGTGTTTAAAGTAAAGGACAGGTGACGTTAAGGATCTTATGACATCTCGCTAGCTGCAACCGATACGTCAGGTTGGACATCAAAGGCACAGGACAGAATACACCAACACGCTGCCACAGAATACTTAATACTTACTTTGATGATTTACTCTATAATCAAAGACTTAATAGTACGCTGCTCCAATGCGGATTGGTGATTAGACCATACTGATCTCATTTAAGATTTTATCAATATTTAAAATATTAATACCTAAATTATAGCATCATCATCATCATCATCATCATCACAACCCTCTCTTTGTCCCTTTTTTTTCCTTTTTTTTTTATAACTCAGGGAATATTGGCTTAAGCAGATGTCTAGTCACCGATGGGGTTCACCCCTGGAGCAATTGT
Source organism: Carterocephalus palaemon (assembly GCA_944567765.1). Lineage (NCBI taxonomy): Eukaryota > Metazoa > Arthropoda > Insecta > Lepidoptera > Hesperiidae > Carterocephalus > Carterocephalus palaemon. Next base: position 12,209,291 of record OX155653.1, on the reverse strand, counting down.
CCGGATAGAAGGACCATCCTTAAATCCGAATTCCCTCACGCAGGAGCGCTCACAGCGCCGCGAAAGAGGAGGAAAGGTTTCGTTCGCAGATGTCTTTAACCAAATGAAATATGGCTCATCACTCACTTGATTTGGCTTCACCAGTTATTATAAAATGTCTCTTATATATTGTATTCTCTGTACATAAGTGAATTGTTTTGTAATTCTTAAGAGAAATAGCAAAACTTAAGCCGTAAATATCATAATCATCTATTGCCCTAAAAAAACTTAACCGAACTTGCTGCAAAAAAACCTGACCATAATCAGTTAAATTTAAATATCAAATGCGAAATTATTCATTCTTTACAACCATCTGTTTTTTTACTTACACTTTTTTCGTGAATAATTAAAACGAACGCGTATCGACGAGCGACGTAAAGAAATATCACAAAAAAATATTGATATAAAAACGACCTACAATCTTGAAGAACTGAATTGCAATAAATTGGCATCTGTTAATGTACTTAATAACTGGATTCGGTTACTATAATAAAGATGATTATCATTATAGAAATCTATATCTGTAGGTTTACGATTCTCTAATCCAATGTAAAACATAAAAGTAAGCAACATTTTTTATGGCAAAGGAATCTTCATACCTGGGACTTCCCAAATGATATCACAGCTGATTTAATCATTTAAATAAAAGACAAAAAGTACCAGATTTTTTTTTACGAGTGGGAAACCTTGAAAAGGTACCCGAGCGTCGTGGGAGCGACGCCGGGTTATGTGGGACTTTCACCCACTAAATCCCACTCGGTGGCCTACTCCGGCGCTACAGGGGGACTCCGGGATCTCTTGTAGAACGCGCCGGTGCCCTCCGGCGATGCCCCCAAAACAGTGAGCGTTAGCAACAACCTATGAGCCAAGTTACATTTGAATGTAACTTGGCTCATAGGTTGATGCTAACGCAGATTAGCACTTTCTATATTATACTACTTACGATACTTTCATCTCGGAAATAATATTCCTTTAAGATGCTTTGCAGGTTTATTGGCACAACGACAACTGATGGTGCTGGCAGTAATTCTTAACTTGATTACACTTACAAATTGGTGGTTCCTCCACTACTAACACCCCCTGTGTCCCACTGCCACCACGCTGGCCAAATACGGCAATATATTGGCAGGCTCACGTGCCTTTATAGACTGTTTCTTCGTAGCTTCGAGAAATGTTCTCACAGATTAGATAACAATTAAGTAAGGCATGTAGATTTCCTCACGATGTTTTCCATCATCAGGTGATATTTAACTTCTTGAAAAGCACATCTATACTAATATTATAAAGAGGAATGATTTGTTTGTAATGTTTTCACACAAAAACGACTGGACCGATTTCAGAAATTCTTTCACCATTAGAAAGCTGCATCTTCGCTGAGTGACATAGGCTATATAATATTACTCGGTGTAAACGAAAGTATTGTTATGTCTAATTCCACGCGAGCGACGCTGCGGGCGCCCACAGTATAAGTTACTATTATACGTAATAGATACGTAGGTACCGCTGCGCTGTGATTTGAACCCGGATTCTCAATAGGGCGATTTTAAACCACTGCGCAATCACAGTCACAACAGAGTTCAATTCATACAAGTACCATGTCTAAGCGTATACTAGATAACCGCACGTGCGGATCACGGGATGATCTCGCCATGTGTTCAGGATTAGCATGCATTATGCAAGCCACTGTCCGCCACCCATTGCCATGCAAATGCGATGCACACGAGTGCGTGCCTTCATGGTAGTCTACCATAAATATATAATAGATGCAAAGCGATTTTATTTTAACAGATGTTGTGAAAACGTGCACTGTTCTGTTACATAATGTTATGACCACACGTCTGTGATAGCCCAGGGATTCGACCCTCGTTCGAAAGGGTCCGGGATCAAATACAAGATGTCCCTGTTAGTTAGGCCTTCTCCAAAGACTACAAAGTCCTCGCCCGGAAATGCAACTTTGACGATTTAGATGACCCCGTTAGTTAGGCTTTCTCCAAAGACTACAAAATCCTATCGACCAGAAATGCAACTTTGACGATTTAGATGACCCCGTTAATGAGGTCTTCTCCAAAGACTACAAAGTCCTCGCCCGGTAATGCAACTTTGACCTCTTAGATGTCCCTGTTAGTTAGGCCTTCTCCAAATACTACGAAGTCCTCGCCCGGAAATGCAACTTTGACGATTTATATGTCCCTGTTAGTTAGGCCTTCTCCAAAGACTACAAAGTCCTCGACCGGAAATGCAACTTTGACCATTTAGATGACTCTGTTAGGCCTTCTCTAAGACCCTTGACGTCGTAAATAACGTGTTATTTCAGCTTAACTGGCGATGGCTGTCCTCGCAAACAATGGCTACACATTTACACGCACGACAACCCATCGACATAATGCGACGAGATTGCCTCTCATGCGCTGTTCGTGAAACATTTGCTTAGACATGTAAATCTTGCGCACTGAAAGGAATTTTGTTAATTGCGCTTGTTACGATTGAAGCGACTTAGGTAGGTAATTGGTTGCGAAACATTAGCGGTCCAATGTAGAACATCTGTACCTACTCACAAGTGAGATGGTAGAGGAATGGGCAGTCTAACCAAGTGTTGAAAGTTTTAAGGCCGCACCAGCCTGACGAAACATAAGGATTTACTAAGGAAGAAGTTTATTTCGAAGGAACGGCTACCCTGTGGCCGTACGGTATACTTGTCTTCTGCGTCAGGGGTCGTGGCACAAAGTAGCTACTTTGTGGTCGTGGGTTCGAATCCCACTCAAGACAAATATTCGTGTGACAAACACTTGTGTTTGTTGTCTGGATAATATAAGTAAGTGTTTAAAAATATCTATGTATGAGGTACTCGTATATGAGCATAGAGTAAGGAATACTATACTTAATAGCAACTTGTTTTCGGGGAGGTTTTTTTTATTACTGAATGATTCGTGAGTGTATACTCGAAATTACCGGCTTTACTCACGTGTGATTTAAGTCCGAAATAGGCTGCCTCGTTAGGTTAAGTTTTGTGTTCGCTCTATTGCTGCGACCCATAGACGTCCCACTGTTGGGCACGGGTCTCCTCTCAGAATGGGAGGGATTAGGCCTTAGTCCACCACGCTGGCCAAGTGCGGATTGGCAGACTTCACATGGCTTCGAGAACATTATGAAGTACTCTCAGGCATGCACATTTCCTCAGATGTGTCCTTCACCGTTATAGCAAGTGACATTTAAATTCTTAAATCGCACATAACTTAGAAAGTCATTGGTGCGTGCCGCTGGGGTTTGAACCCGGACCGCTCGAGTGAGAGGCGAGTTCGATGGCCACTGGGCTGTCACCGCTGTTCGCTCTATAACAACTTAAAAACGTCAATGTTGATCGCAATGTCAACGATAGACTATTACCCGATAGTTCTGCCAGCGTATGTCCTCCGCACTGCTATCACATGCGCATCTATCCCCTACGGATTTCGACCAGCGCTAGACTACCTGCACCTCTTTAACAACCGATTGATTTCGATTCATACTAATTTGATTACGTTACAAGACCGCTAATTAAAACCATGATGAACCATGACGAATCCTCGTGTTTCCATCCCAGCCAAGGTGGTACCTAAGACTATTGCGTCATCGGTTTTTGGCAAACCACGGCCAAAGTCTCGTTCAGAAAGGATCTAAAGTAACTTGTAGTGAACATATAAACTTGTAGCATAGTAGTCGTTTTGTTATATTATATTATTATTTTAGTTATATTTGTTTTTTTATTTTATAGTCATATTGTTGTTGTACTTGTGTTAATTTGTCGAAATAAATTGCTATTCTATTCTATTCTATTCTATATATTCTATTATCTCTATATATCTATCTATATATTCTATTCTATATTGAAGTTGACGGTTGATATCGAACGTTAGTGGTCAAGTGCGAGTAGGTATATAAATTGGCTGTATTGGCTGTGTTTACGTATTTATTACATTTAAGATGTATTTCCACAAATAAATAAACATTTTAAGGAGCAAAAGTATTTCTGACGAAAAATTTATAGGTACCTACTCGAAAAATTAGTATGTAGGCTTGAAATGTATTAAAAATTAATAAATTAATTTTGCTGGTTTTCATTGCGACATATCTTGCAATATACGTGCGGTCTAATACCTAAGCAAGACACTACCGGACATGCAAGATAAATGAATTGCATTACTGATTAGTGATAATTTATTCTCTGATTACTCCATAAAACTAATTATCATTCAAGTTAATTACTATTATCTTTCCATCGAGCTGGAGATTGCATGGCAGAAAACGATTCGGTGGAATTGGGAAGAGTTAACTGATTTGCAATTTAGTGATTGTTTAAATAAATTCACTATAATTAGTTGCATTTAAGTGGTTGTGTGTGAAAAATGTTTGCTCAATGGAGGACTTTTGAGTGTAAAATCAAGGTATTTTGTTAATTATAGTTCATAATAAGTTTTTATTTTCTTTTATATGGGTTTAGACTATTACCTTGACAGGTTAGTGCTCATTCAGATTCATTTAAATATAGAAGGCTTCACAATATTAATACGTAAAGCACGACCTTACGACTGCTTTTTACAAAAATTTCGTGGACCGAGGTGTTGAAATTTGGGATCTAATATTTATATGGAACAAAACTGCAAGCTAATATATTATTTACTTAATATGCTTTGGAAATGTCTATATTAAATTTAAAAAAGATGACATTACATGTACCTCTTGACACCATAAAACATATTTAATAATTGGTTACCTGGATACGATGGCATGGCATGTAATTTTCACATGTCACTTTGAACCCCACTCAACCAGGGTTTGACTGGTAGAAAATGCCATAAGGCATTAGGTCCGCCCATTGTATATCTCTTTAGAGGTGTCAATAAAGTTAAATAAATAAAAAAAATAAAAAATAAATTAATATGTACAGTACTTTGTAGGTACGTACCGACTGCTTTGGGCATTGGTTTGCATTAAGTCTATGATTATAGATATACCTTAATAACATTAAAACTTAAATTTTAAATTATGGTCGCATTCCGACCGCTCTGCTATAAAAACTACGAAGTGACTCATGTATCACTATTTTCTGAACGCGAGTAGACTATAGTAAAATGTATTATACTATAGTCTACTAAATGTATTATATACTATTAAATCGCTGCGGAACCCTTATGCGTAATCCTTCCTCACTTGTTGTGTGTAGTTAGCTAAACGCTTAGGGTCGACTCACACTGGCGCAGAGTCGAAGCGACGCGACCTTACGCGACGCGTCATGTTTTTCCGCCTACAGCATATTCAGCTCTATTGCTCTATTATTAAAGCACAGCTCGACTCCAGCCCGCTCGACACCAGCCGCGCGTCGACGCGCGCCACCGTATTTACGTAGCAGAAATTTGTACTTAAATAATAGAGCAATAGAGCTGAATATGCTGTAGGCGGAAAAACATGACGCGTCGCGTCGCTTCGACTCTGCGCCAGTGTGAGTCGACCGTTAAAGGGAACTTATCATGAGGAAAATCGTACTCACAGTAACAATAGGATCATTGTTATTCAGTCCCAATATTTTACAGTTTTGTGCAAATAAGTTTTCAATAGGTACAGTAACTTATTCTCAGTGGGGTTATATCGAAATTAGTGTTGTAAACGGCTTACTTAAACGATTCTATAGAGTTTGACTAGCTGCTTTGGAAAGAAGACGTTCTACATAGATCTTTACTAGAATTAAATGAACAATGGTTTTTGACTGTGAATCTGGTTACTCCAGCGAGAGAGTTAAATGTTTCTGGTTCTACTTTTATCTGGACTATATAATCTACTTTGTTTTGGTGGTTGTACTTTTGGCTATCTTCATATATTTCGTGTTGGCAAGTTAAGCAGCATGGGAGAAGGTAACTATCACCTTAGCAAGGGTGAGAATAACAATTGTAATGAATAAAGTTGTAATTCTGTCCTTTAGAAATAACCTGTTTAGTCTCACGAGGCACCAATAGTCGCTTATCTGTCATAATCATTCTAATTATTACAGCTATTTAATACACACAACACACAATAATCAACTAATTTAATATCTGAATGTCATATTTCATTATCTTCTAGAATTTTTCTAACGGAATTAAATGCTTTGCCTAATAAGTACGTCCTTATGTTCTTATTAAAATTTCATAACTCTTTTTAAGTTTTTTTCTCTTTTTCTCACTCAACCAGGGTTTGACTGGTGGAAAATGCCAAGGCATTAAGTCCGTCCATTATGTATGGTATATCTTTGGAGATGCCAATAAAGTTGAATAAATAAATAAAATTTCTAATGCTGCTGCATTATCTGACAAACAAAGCCACAGAGTATAAAATGATCCCATCTCTCGTGACGTCATCAAGATCGACATTAAGCTACAGTAATCCAGCAAACATTGTCCATGATATAAAGTGAGAACACACTAGCTACATGATAGCACACCGCTAGTGGCAAAATTTCATGGACGCTACTGTGTTTCGGAGGGCACGTAAAGCCGTCGGTCCCGGTCGTTTTCAATGCTGGAAACAGTCGTTAATCCTTGTCGAAGACCTTCGGGTGGCTTGAGAACATTCGACACTGGGTTGGCCACTAACCCCTCCACCAATCCGCATTGGAGCAGCGTGGTGGAGTATGCTCTAAACCTCCCGCAGCAGTGTCTGTGGGGGAGACCCGTGCCCAGCAGTGGGACGTCTGTGGGTCGCAGCGTGCGGCTGAAAGTAGCGATGCGTGTTCGTTTGCTAACCTTATCCTTAAAAATTCGTGCCGAGAGACATAATCTACTTAAGTAAACACACGAAGGCATAACAGTGTCTGGGCGTCATTCGTCGTCGGTAATGTTGTGGTTTCTGCGGGCGCGGCCAATTATCACATAACTTTTAATGTAGCCTGACCTTCAATGCAGTACAATGAACTTTTGAGTTCTTATGACACCTCATATCGTGCTTAAGCCACTTCCGACTGGACTACAATGGCTTTAAAATAAATTACTACACGGTTGAAATGGTACTAGGTTCAATGGCGGGCGGTTGTACTAGCCCGGGCGAACACTAGACGAAACAAAATCATATAAAACCTATATTTGGTTCCCTATAGGCTCTACCACATAAAACCTCTATAGCATAATAAAGTTCTTTATAATTGAATTGGCAGAGGCTTAGTAAAAAGCAACATAAAATAGAAAAGATTCTCAAAACACTTCGTAAATAAATATACCTTTTAATGACATAGTAATTCGTGTTTGTAATAGATGGCATGTTAACTTTATATCTTTCTAATTTCAGAAAAGGACTATGAGATAGTCACACGATGGATGCCCAGCCCTTATCAGCAGCAAATGGCCTCAACTCCCCAGAAATCCGAACCAACACTACCATACCCTATGCAGACGAGTTTGTCGAACTCCAACACGTAAGAGCCGACGAGCCTATTCGACCCAAAAGAAACAAAGACGTAGAAGCTGGTATTGAAAATGTGCCTAACAAAGATTCACCTAAGGAGACAAAAGACTTAAAACTTCACGTTGGAGATCTAGGGGCAATACACACTCCAAATAGCGATACTATTGTCGTGGATACGCCTGAGGGAAAGCTCTATATTACTCTGGATCCTGAATCATCTAGGTCGTCAAAGCCTACCAGTCCAAGCACACAATCTACTGATGTCTCTGATGGAACTCCTACCACCTCTAAAGCATTTGGAGCTCGAGAATCTCAAGACCTGATAACGATGGAGCAAGACGCACAGGAAGAGAGGAAGACTAGACTGAGAAGGAATTCTATATCCATGCCAACATTACCCAATCTGGATATGGCAGGCCTGAAGCAATATCCGCAAGATGAGGTGAGTTGCTGGGCTATGGTTCGTTGTTTTATGTCCGTAAAAGTGAGATGTTCCATGTAGACAGAGTTCTAGGCTTCACTCCCAAATCGAGGCCCCTTAACATCCTGTGCTTTCTGTAACTAGCATTTAAGCAGAGAATTACGACTTAAGGTACTAACGAATATAAAACGATACGAGATATAAAATATTATAACTATAAAATTTTTAGGGTTAGTACTAAGAACGTTAGCAATAATTTGAGGTGTTTTCGTGTCTTGAGACTTGTTATTCACGACTTGTTGTTCATTATCGTTTAATTTTTTTTTGTTTTCTACCTTTTTGCTCTGATATACTATGTAGCGATATTCGTATGGCGCATTAGCTTATTTATTTGCGCATTATATTAATTTGTCTGGATAAATATGCATGCATGTTTGAACATCACACTACACCCAAGTTACTTGAACATGATTGTTGGATTGCAATTCTTTGGTAAGATTTTATTTGTTTTATTAGTTTGGTCAGTAGTAAAAAGGTCATATAGCTTGAATAAGTTAGAAGCTCTTATAGCTTGAATACGCCCACGCTAGCAAAGTGGCACCTTGCGTAGTGGAAACAATCTTTTAAAGATAAGCAGCCAAATTGACGATCACAAAACAATCAAGTGAATCAACAATAACGGTCAGATAAGAGTTAACGCGGTGACCCCGTTACAATCAGGTTAATAATCGCGCGAAGATCTATATGACCACGCCGATAACATTGGTATCTTTCAGACTATCTATATCTATCTATCTTTATAGACTAATTATCTTTGAGAAAGTATTTGGGACACCTAATTCAGCGTTAACAACCAAATACAGCTTTTTTGGGATTTATGTACCTTCATACAATTATTAACGCCTATCTCTTATTGAGGAAACAAAGACCAAATGCCAAATCGCCAATACAAATGTTATTTTGTATAATATGTTTACCATATAAATTCTTACGTCATGCGTTTAAAGAGGTTCTTTTTCCAAAACAGACGCATAAAGTAATAAGCTAGAGTTCTGGGTATTATTCTGAATTAATAATAAAATATAACCAGTTTTTTTGATTTTGATATGGCTTCATTGTTATGGAATAAATTATGAATCAGGACAGTATACATATAACCATATAAAACCTAAAAGATAAATGTATCAATGAGGAAAAAGAAACAATTTTAATAACTGTATTTTCAATAAAATTTGAGTCGAAATTATATTCTAACTGTACAACAAATAAATTTGACAGTGATTATAATATCGCTTTGTCTCTTATCAAAAACAGATAGCGGTAGTATTTTGATAAACTTATAGACTTATTTTAGTTTATAAGAAGTCATGAACGTGAAATATTACGTGTTTTAAACGCATAACAAAGAGATACAAATACGAAAGATTTTTTTAAATAAATTATCTTATTACGAAAGTAGATAATTAAATAGGTGGTGTGAAGTTGTTAATGAAGAGTTAATTAATAATTTGACCAAACGTTTAATACAGCAAAGATCAGTTTCTAATTGTAGTGCCTAAAGTGTGACCAATGTTTTCTTAGCAACCTTGGCGAAAGACAATCTTATCGAGGATAAATATTTCAAACAGATAAGCGTACACCAATATTTACTTGTTAAATTTAAGGAAGGCTGTATCGTTCAAACAAGCAATAAAATGAGAGTAAGAAAGAAGCCGGATCTGCGTTTGAATATACCGAGGTATCCCCACGATTACGTGGAAATGCCACCTGAAACGCGACGGTTGATTTTGGAAGCTAATGGAATACAGAACGACATACAGTTCATCGATGATGAACCTGGGCCTTCTGAAATTGGATTCAAAGTTGGAAGTCCCGATGAACCTGGGCCTTCCATCGGATTCAAAGTTGGAAGTCCGATCGAAGACAAGGAACACGACTTCCGCGCTTCAACTCCAGAGGTTAAGATAGCAGATGCAGATCGTAGTGAGAGAGATAATCAAAATGATGACACTGAAGTGCCATATAGTAGCAATAGCCCAGTCGATCGCAGGCATCTACCAAGATCCTCTATTTCAGTGCCAGACCATCTTAAAAGTTACCAAGTCCATGCGCTACAAAATAGGAGATTAGTAAGTATATCAAGTTAAAATTGTATTTCTTGCTGCAATCCAGCAAGCATATCCAATATAATATCTGCCATGGTTGACTGTTGTACCAACCACTAAGGCTTAGCGTGCCCTCTGATTTTAATATAATGACTGCGTGTTTGTGTCTAGGGTTACTAAAGCCTGATTGTCAATCGGTCGCTTTCGGGAATCCTAGGATTAGTGATCAGCGCTTCAGGATTAGGTAAGGACATCTGAAGGAATAAGGTCTGTAGATCAGACAAGCGCAGGGTTCCCTGCACCAAGGTTACAAAGTGACCCATAAAGGTATAATGTTACTACAAAAGGGTCGTAAACGAGGTGACCCTGAAGGTCCCATGTCTGCGAGCGTCTTATCCGATTTGATAGCCGACATCCTGAAGTGGGATGTGCAACGTCGCGCTCGACTTTATGACTATAAATGAAGTTCATTACCATGTTATTAGTACTTAGGTCTCGCAGATTTGTTTTCTATTTAAAACATAACTAGTGGACGCCCGCAGCTTCGCTCGCGTGGAATTTGACGTAACAATAGTTTCGTTTACACCTATTAATATTGTGAGTGTTAAAGAAACTGTTGATTTATTAGCCTGTATTTAAAAATCTCCGTAGATATAAATTTATTTGTTTACTACCTCCACTCTATTGAGAAAGCTTCAATTGACACACATTAATTGAAATACATCAATGCATCAAAAGACCTATAGAAAGAGTGCGCGTGCACATTTTATATAATGCCACATTACATAGTTAATTTATTTATTAGCTTGATTTTTTTTTGGAATTTGCCGCGTAGGTCAGCAAAGTTTCAACCCGTATCTAGTATATCGAACCTAGGATTCCGTGGAGTTTAACAAGCCGTGCGCCTAAATCACTTAATTTACATTGATTCACATAATGGTGATTGCTCCCAATGTGCCGTGATCCCGAAAGCTGTGATCATCCAATTAGTCTGCTGACCGCCTTGATTTTTCACACGTAGCGAAATCCTCGGGCGACCCACTTGTCCGCCCCCTATTTGCTTACCTCCAATCATTTGCCCGTGATTCTAGATCAAGACCACGACTGTCTGTTCCGATACTTGATAACTGTGTGTCGGGGTGGAACAGTGTACGGGAGTGAGGAAGTTTTAGGAGTTTATTTGGAATAAAACGGGAAAAGAAGTGAAGAGGAAGACAGTGGTTAAAGTTTACTGTTACTTATATATTCTGATATGATGTGATTATAGTGAGTTAACGAATTTTAGCTGACTGAACCAGATTTTTTCAATGATGAATTGACTGTTAGAGTCCATTGAATCTCAAAAAAAAAACAAAGTTAGTTATAACAATAAAATTTCAATCAAGAAGTCGAAAATAAGTAAATCCTTGAGAATGTCAACCAAACATCAGTGGCATATTTCCGAGACGTTATTATTACTGAGACAACTCAATTGACTTCCAGTGTGATCAAATCTGGCCTCAATTTTGTAGTGTTTCCGCTTGGTCCGTTTACATCAAGAATATTCCAGAACTTTTGTGGACTTTTATGACAAAAATAAAAGCAAAAATCTGATTGTCTGTTCATATAATACTTATGACTAGACGTATGAATTAGTTTTGTGGACTCTGCCTATCAGTTGACATCGAAGAAAGTAAGTAGGATATTGTTTACAAAATGGTGAAACAAAAAACGAAACGAAGGAAGTTTAAAGGATTCCTTGCCCTTTGATTGAAATTCATATGCAGTTTTTTTCTATAGTGAAGTTGCTGTTAACACAGTGAAACGAGAACAAACGCGCACATATCGTGCATCAGGAAATCCGGAAGCTCAATGAATGTGTGACGAAGAACAATAGCACCAGAAAAAATATTCGGATGATCCATGTTGAAGTAACCAGGATATTACGGATATTCCATGTTGAAAACCAGATGATATTACGGATGTTCCATGTTGAAGTAACCAGATGATGTTACGGATGTTCCATGTTGAAGTAACCAGATGATATTACGGATGTTCCATGTTGAAGTAACCGGATGATATTACGGATGTTCCATGTTGAAGTAACCAGATCTACATACTGTACATGATGAGCAACGATCTGAAGCTGAACTCTTTCGCCCACAAGTTCAAGTACCGCTCCCCGCTGTGGATCGAGTCTGACTCCGAGTCGGGCCAGAGCAGCCGGTGCAGCGGGCTGGGCGACAGCGATGACAGCATCGAGTGCAGGAACTCCGACAGTTCCGGGAGTATCAACAATTTCCTGGACTCCAAGGTTAGAGGCCTCGCTCGCAGTACCGCCGTCACGGTGTCTAGTACCATTTCTAGACGGGCCCGTTGGCGCAATCGGTAGTGACCCTACCTGTTGCGCCAGGGGTCGTGGATTCGAATCCCACTCAAAACAAATATTCGTGTGACGAACAATTGTGTTTGTTCTGTATCTGGATGTCAATATTATCTATTTAAGTATGTATTTATTAATATCTATGTACGAGGGAGCGTTTTTATATTCGCGGAATGGGGGATAAGGGGTGCAAATAAAAAAACCAAATTATTTTTCCTTTTCAATATATTCACCTGCAAGACGGATTCACTTTTCAGAACTTTCAATTAATTTGTTTATAACCTCATAAAAAAATTCTTGAAAATACGCCGAAACTGCCTCCCTTACTTCATTATCGGTCGTATATTTTTTACCCCGCAGCTCTTTTTTCATTTTTGATAAGAGGTAATAATCACTCGGGGCCAGGTCTGGGCTGTAGGGTGGGTGATTTAAAATATCGAAGCCCACCTTATGCAAGGCAGCCAACGCAACGCGGCTCTTGTGGACGAGCGCGTTGTCGTGCAAAAGCAGCACACCTTTTGTCAATTTTCCCCGTCTTTTTTCTTTAATGGCTTCTTTTAGTCGCACTAATATTAAAGCGTAGTATTCTCCGGTTATAGAAACACCTTTTTCTTTATAATCGATCAATAATATTCCTTCCGAGTCCCAAAAGATCGTTACCACGAGTTTTCCAATTGATTGTGACACTTTAAATTTCTTGGGAGGTGCTGTGCCCTTTTTATGTCACTGCATGGCGTCTTGTTTCGACTCAGGATCATACTGATGAACCCAAGTTTCGTCTCCAGTAAAAATTTGGCTTAATACACCATCCTTGTCTTTATAACAGAGCTCCAAAAATGCACGTGAACACTCTACGCGCTGTTGTTTTTGCGGCGGTGAGAGCATTCTCGGCACCCATCTTGCACTGACCTTAGTCATGCCAAGATGATCGTTTAGGATTTTAAAAATGGTTGTATCGGATACTCCAATCATTTCTGTGAGTTGTTTCTTTTAGTCGAGCATCGTCGAGTACAGTTTTTTCAACTTTTTGGATAAGTTCTGGCGTGGTCACGTCTATGCTCCTGCCCGGCCTCGGATCGTCTTCAAAAGATTCCCTACCTTGTTTAAATAAACTGTACCACTCGTACACCATGGTTTTTCTTGGACAAGAGTCGCCGTAAACCAATGACATCTCATTCATTATAGTAGCAAACGATTTTCCTTGTTTGGTAAGGAACTTTATAACGGCACGATATTCGATTTTTTCCATATTTAACTTTTCACTCCCGATTATGTTTCTTGGTTGACGATAGCTCAAAGACTAATTGTCTAATAACAATGAAACTTTGTATTTATGCTAATTATGAGTCACTGAACACGTTACGATGCTAATGAGCCTTATCACCCCCCTACAACCCTCTCATTCCGCGAACTTAAAAACGCACCCTCGTATGTTCGATTGTTTGTATTTTTTTAAATATAATATGTACGGCGATAACTTCGTCGTTTACTAACCGATTTTGATGATTATTTTACCGATTATAAGGACGAAAGTTGCTGTCCACTTAACTATCGATCGCGGCCAATATTGCTTAACACCTAGTCAAGTCAAGTACGATCGACGCGAGACGTATGGCCCAGAGCGCTTCATGTAGATAGACAGTCTATTTTCTTATTGAAACCTAAGTATGTCGCGCTCGTGACTGAAGATTACCATGTGCATGGCTTGTTTGTGAAACATTATACTTATTTCACAGGAGAGTAACCTTTGATGGGTGCGTTGTAGCTTGTAGCATACTCTCGTGTTGCCATGAGTTGGGTTGTCAATTGTATTACCTAGATTAAATAGTATTGTACTATATCTCGGGTCGCGTACTATATATATTTTTGAAAAAGTATTAAATAGTAGGTACGCAAAACAATTCGTATATTTCAATTATATGTAACAAATCCTCCATTTCTATTTATGAACGCGACACGTTTATTCAAGGCAAAATACTATTAAGAAATGGACTAACCATCCCAATCCATTACCAAATTACCAAAATTATTTACCATAGAGAAAATAATTTAATGTTTGTCATGGGCCGCAGATTACCTGACCTACGGTAACCTTACCAAGTAACTTTGATAATGCATGATGTAATAAAGTTGAAATGGGTCCAGTAAGGAACAGGTTCAGTAAATAATATATTTTTAAATTACTAATCGCGGGCGTCGCCGGGCCAGCACAGTACCGCTATCTAGTGACAAAACTGTGAACTAGTCTTGTTGTTAGCGCTCGTTAGAAGTTTATATGTTCGATAATAGATGGCGCACACTGTAAAAAAGAAAAAGGGAAGCAATTTATTTTTGTTTTGTGTATTTGTAAGTTCTCATAAGCAATAATAGATGGCGTTACTAATTACTTATAAAATAATAAGAAGTGAAGCAAATGTTGCGATCTTAGAATATTTTTTGCGATTTGTTGTTTTATTGATTAGAGATCGATTGATTTAGATTACCTAGTTAGTAGCAATTAAGGTCCAACAAGCCTGGCTTGACCTCATCAACTTCTGTCCGTCATTGAAGGCGTTTCATGATTCTCAATGACTAATATAATAATAATCAGACGCCAACGCGGTCTGGGATGAAGCATAATGTGCGAGCTAGTCCCAGCAATCGTGAAGACGTGATAAATCTTGCTTAGAACTCCCCCAGTTTTAGGAGAGACCCATGCAATGTCTACGTGCATAGATACTAACCATGATAACTACATTCAGTTCAAAGCGCACTTTCATTGTATATACAAACGAACCTTACTTAGTAAACATCGGGTAAAATTTTCGTATTATAGAGCGCTTGCCAAGTTAAGCATTAAAGCTGACTTCCGTGAACATAGATTAAGGATGGAGAAAGACGTCAGGTGGAATCCCTCTACGTTCTGGGGCTATATCGCCTCAAAACGCAAAAATAAAAGGTTGCGCACACTAACTAAAGATGGGAAACCGGTAGCCTATAACCAAAGTGCTCTAGTTCTAGCTGAAAATTTTAGTGAAGTGTACTTGGGAAATCCGCCTAGTCTAGATGTGCAGCAAGCAATTGAGTTGTCTAGGTGCACCAGTAGAAGAATTCATGTTCCTGCTATAAGTCTGGACGAAGTCGAACATGCCCTCAGGAATCTTAAGCCAAAACGCTCATCTGGCCCAGACAGAATACCTCCGTATATTGTTAAAGATTGTCGGGCGGTCTTTGCTGAACCACTACTTATAATTTTTAATATGTGTCTTAAACATTGTTTTTATCCAGACTGTTGGAAAATCTCGCGGGTGGTACCAGTACCAAAGAACAATTTTAGTTCAGAGGTAAATAATTTTAGACCGGTAGCTGTATTATCTGTATTTGGTAAACTATTTGAGTCCGTGTTGCATAAGGCAATCAGTGTTCAGGTTGAATGTCAACTGTCGGACGCGCAGCATGGTTTTCGAGTTGGTCGATCCACAACCAGCAACCTGCTGTCGTTCCACACGTACACCGCGCAAGCAATAAACGAGGGGTTTCAGGTTGATGCTGCTTACTTTGATATTCGGAGAGCTTTCGATACGGTCGACAACGACCTCCTTCTCCTTAAGCTTGCAACTGCCGGATTCACTCCTAATTTGCTACGTTTCTTCTCCTGCTACCTCCACAATCGGAGGCAGTACGTGCAGTTTAATGGACAACTCTCAAGACCGTATCGGACGCTGTCCGGTATTAGTCAAGGTTCAAACCTCGGACCATTAGAATTCTTAATTTTCGTAAATGATTTACCTGATACGGTTAGCACAGCTCGGTGTCTGTTATTCGCAGATGACCTAAAATTGTTCTTAAAGATCGGTAATACAACGGACTGCGAGCTACTACAAAAGGACATAACAAATGTCAATGAGTGGGTGCAACGGAATAAGCTAGTGTTTAACGAAAGCAAGTGCTCTGTCGTATCGTTTACACGTGCGCATAAGCCTGTACAGTACAAATATGGGTTGGGACAGGTAGAATTAGCGAGGAAGTCAGCGGTCAAGGACCTAGGAGTCCTTATGAGTTCTGGCCTTAGTTTCGATCACCATATTTGTGCTATTACAACAAAAGCTTATAAATCGCTAGGTTTTGTTATAAGACAGTCTAAGGACTTTGAAAGTGTAGCGGCGATTAGAACGCTGTACAATAGTTTTGTAAGGAGTAATTTGGAATGTAACGCAGTTATCTGGAGTCCGCATGATGCAAGGCATATACTCATGTTGGAGAAACTCCAAAAAAAGTTTTTAAGATGGTTATATATGAAGCAATATGGGTATTATGTGGGGTTTCCGCATGCATACCCAAGCCTTTTCTTGCAAGGCATGTTAGGGTATGAAACGTTGGAATTAAGGCGTGCTATGTCATTAGTTGATTATTTTTTCCAATTAATCAGGGGGGAAACTTCGAACCCTTCAGTATTGGAGCTTATGCCGTTGCACATTCCTGCCAAACAGTATGTTCGCCGGCATAAAGTATTTGCAATTCCATACTGTAGACTGGTATTGGTAAGTGAGTCACCGCTGGTACAAGCCTTGACCTTGCTCAATGGTATCCTGGCCTCAGATCCTAGCTTAGACTTGTTCTGGTCGTCACCAGCTGTATTTCGCAGAACTGCCGCTAAATATTTAGAAGTCGTCACTTATAAAATAAGTTCAGTGTCGTAACGTAGGTAAACGCATTGGGAACTTACCTGTAATGTTTACCTTAAAATTGTAAATAAATAAATAAATAAATAAATAAATAAATAAATAACCCATTAGATAACAGCATAACAACAGTTCGTTGTTGAATTACATATCATGAAAATTCAGTGAAGAAAATTCCCGATTAACGTAAAATTACGACTTCAATCAACAGGTTCCTAGGAATTGACCCCTTGTCGTCTCATAAATATCTGTGTGCTATCAAAATTTCTGCTGAGCTGAAGATTTTTTTTTTCAGAATTCACCAATCTATATCAGCTATACTAATATTATAAAGAGGAAACATTTGTTTGTAATGTTTTCACACAATAACTACTGGACCGATTTCAAAAATTGTTTCACAATTAGAAAGCTGCATCTTCACTGAGTGACATATAATATTACTGTAAACGAAACTATACTTGTCTAATTCCACGCGAGCGAAGCTGCGGGCGTCCACTAATTATCTTAACAAGGTGACTGTTCCCGTCAAAAGATGGGACCTACCTAAGTGTACTCCCGTAGATAACTGTATCTTTATAAAAGCTTTTCTTTAACTCCACTCGTATGTATGTACGAGTATGTCATGGAATCTTGCAATCAATATTTCACCCACTTCCACTGAAGCTATCGAGCTGAAATTTGGCACACAGGCAGGTTCCGATGACAATGCATGAAAATAAAAAAAAGTTATAAAAGCTTTAAAAAAAAAAAATTTACAGTATAATTATCTGGTCTAAGGATGTAAGGTGATACGAGATTGCGCGAGCGTTTGAGAATATTATTTTAATTCAACCAGAAGTATCATATTACCATTCCATATTCATCACGCGAAAAATTATCTAACGAAAACCTTATTTTTTTATCGCTGGGAAATGCAATTTACGCACCTACGAGCCTAGTACTTACCTACTAGTAGTCAAACCTCAGTCCTGGACACGGTGGGTTTTACCCTAATTGCATTAATTGAAGTGCACTAATTGGTTAATTTGCGCTCAAAGTTAGTGCATCATGCGACCGAAGAGGAGGTCTGACTGCATCCCGCTTACCCAGGTATTCATTTGGCATTATAAACTATCTAACTACTGAGTTTCTTGCATTGTTCTCCGTAGAATTAACATTGCGAACCGGCGGCGCGGCGATAGATAAAAAATTGCAATGACGTTCATTAAGAGTATACAAAATGAATCTGAATTACATTACAATAAAGCAGTGCGGAGAGGAGACCCGAGCCCAACAGTGGGCCAAAGAAAGGGTTGTGATGATGATGATGAAAGCAGTGCGGTCTCTTGATCTTCGGCGAGAGACTTTAGGTGGTAGAACCCATTTAGAATCTATTGAGTAGGTACCACGAAGGTCCGTACCACCGAGATACCGAGATACCTTTAGAAAGTAACCACAGAGTTACATTATAGGTACAGCCTGTTGTAATTTTGCAAGCAAATGTGTTCGGTTGGTTGGCATTTACTTTTCTAGAGATTCCTAAAATTTAATAAATTGAGTATTACTAACATTAACAGGCCTAGATAATTATCACTAACACTCCTCCATCAGTCATAGGTACTAACAAACTGGCCAACTAATATTCCTGTTAATATCCTTTACTAACCGGACTAACTCTTCAATTCCTTGTCAGTCTTGTTCAAAGTTAGTCAGTTGTCATGGGCGGGAACAGTAGTTACATACATACTCGTGAATACAGTGAAATAATGAGTCACGAGGAAGAGAGAATCTCACTACAGCTGACTTATAAGTAGCCTTATAAGTAGTTAAATAATGTTTTTATTTGTTAATGTCATACAAAGATAACGGCGTGATATTCACTCCCGTTCATAATGTATGCTCTGTAGTGTATAATCAAAGAATGCGTTCTA